>CM075343.1:46862373-48062373 GCA_037788925.1 Mytilus galloprovincialis | reverse complement strand
TAAACCTGATGCCTTTTGTAATCTATTATTCATGTGTTTCTTTGCCTAATACGTTCTCCTATTTATTTGTATTGTAGTCCTGTATTATTATGTTCTCATTTTAATGTTATATTTAACAATGCCATCAAAGTGCGAGGTTTGGTATGCCACAAAACCAGGTTCAACCCACCATTTTTTTCTTTAAAAATGTCCTGTACCAAGTCAGGAAAATGGCCATTGTTATATCATAGTTCGTTTCTGTGTGTGTAACATTTTTACGTTGTGTTTCCGTTGTGTCGTTTGTTTTCTCCTATATTTGAGTGTGAATTCACATTACTATAAGACGTGTCACAGTACTTTTCTATCCCAAATTCATGTATTTGGTTTTGATGTTATATTGGTTATTCTCGTCGGATTTTGTCTAATGCTTAGTCCGTTGCTGTATGTGTTACATTTTAATGTTGTGTCGTTGTTCTCCTCTAATATTTAATGCGTTTCCCTCAGTTTTAGTTTGTTACCCCGATTTTTGTTTTTGTCCATAGATTTATGAGTTTTGAAGAGCTGTATACTACTGTTGCCTTTATTTAATAGTACCAAATTTTCACCCTTATCTGTAACATCACAACATAGACAGCCACACTATGAATTATCAATTGAAATGGCTTAATTCAGTCAAAAGACATTATAACACAAGTGAACATACATTATACGAATACATTTAATCTATGATACAATGTTAATATTATACAAAGATATAGCTAAAGTGAATATTAATAAAAAAAAAATATTGACTATTAAACACGATAAATAATTTTTTTTTTTTCATTTTTCCCAAATGTCTTAAATACAATCCCGCCCTCCTGTCCTAGTTTTGTACTTTTTTTGTTGTTATGACGTTGTTATTTGCTACCCCTTGTTTTCTTCTGCCTCTCATTTATACGCTGTACATACCCAGTGATGGATTTAATTATTTATCCTTTGAATAGTTTGGATTAGCTAAATGATGATTTTTCTAATATTCAAACACTCCGTATTATTTTATATTTATTTTTCAGCTATTTGGCTACCAACACTGATGATGAAAAAATGTAGAAGATGTTCGAAGAAAAAAGACACTATCGAGACAACAGTGTAAAGTCAAGCAGACTTACAGACTAACAGACAAAATGAAACCGTAAGAACAATACACCGAATTTAACCATTGATCATCATTATCCCCAATTAAAAATCAAGATGATCTTGCACAAACAGCATTTCTCCTTATGTCCAATGGAAGCAAACATTGGATAATAAGTCACATACAGCGCTTTTGGATACGAGAGAAAGAGGGCTGGGTTATGACTAAGTACAACTATTAAATATTCATCTGTGACACAGATATTACATTACAGTAAGACAAAATGTTAGGGAGTTGGATCATTTAAACGGAATTAAATGTATAGTATACAATAAGTATTTTTTTCTAATATAAGCTTACAATAACCTTGTCCGCCTTTATTTGCCGGGGAATTCTAAAATAGACCAAATATCGGGATTTTATAATCGCATCTTGATTTTTCAGCAATTGATGTTTATTGTTCTGATATATTGGCATCTAGAATTAAAAGTATACAATTTGGAATTTCCTATTTGAACAATAATACATATTATTCTAGCATATTCCTTTTTTTTTTTATTGAAATAAAAATTCCTAATAATGTAATAATGTAATGCATTATATGATAATAAAAATATTCTTGTTTTGTTGTGAAATCCTTTCTCGAAGATATGACATATCAACATAGACTAAACAATTATCATGCCTTTAAAATTGTTCTGTATAAATTTTTCATAAAAATTGTAAACAATGTTGCTTTATATTCTTAATAAAAAAAGACGATAATGTGACTACATTATCTAGATATTAATAATGAATTTTAGAATACAAAAAAATAAGAAGAACTCTGCTTAAATTTTAATATGACTTCAATCAATAGGAATTTGCTAAATATAAAGTGCACGAAATTTAATTAAAGAATCCGTTTATTATAAAATCATCATACGCACTTTAAATTCTCTTTAAGTATACATATATTAGTGGTGACCTTGTTTAAATTGCGTTGATTTTCATCGAAAATGTCATATTAAAAGCTTTCGATTCCTGACCCTCTTAAAATTATGAATTAATTTAACGGATTTAGAATTGAAAATTGATTTGATAATGCAACTGTAAATAAATCACTTCAAAATGCACTTCAAAATGTATTCTATTGTATAAAGTTGAAAATTAATCATTATCTGTAAATAAAAATAAATGATTTATACATGTTATAAGTATCTGTAAATAAACACAAATAATTTATAAGTATCTATAAATAAAAGAAAATGAATCTTTATCGACCATAGGTGGGAGGAGATAGTAATTTTAACATGAAAAATAAAGTGAATTAAATCATCAATATTCAATTTGAACTAACGTAGTTGCAACTCAAAAAATGTTTAAAAAAATGAAATGTTTAAAGCATATACCTGAAATAATGTTTACTGTATCTTGATCTACATATGCTGTGTTTGTGACGGTGTGTACAGTTTTATTTGTTTCTGAGATATTAAATTAATTAAGTGAACAACAAAAATAAAGACACTGATACCACACTTGATCGTTATTATTTTTGTTACGTGGTAAATCGACATCATGCAAATGTGTATTACATTTCCTAAAGAAACTGTGTTCATAGCACTTGTGCTTTTCCTTCCAAGCGTAAAATGTGTGGATTCTAATAAAGTGCCTTTTAATGTAGGAAATGATAAACTTATTATTTCAAAAGATGTGACAGCAGGTCCTTTTCAGCTGAAATCTACAGTTGAATGTGCGACAATGTGCACCGGAGATGCCTCATGTTGTACGGCGAGCTACGATAAAACTACGAGGCAATGCTTCCTAAGTTCACTTTGTAACCCTGAGACTGTATTTTCATACAATGGAAAATATTTACAGAAATATGTTACAGCTGGTAAGTCTTCTTTTGTAAAAATTATGGTTTGATTTTAATTTAATTTAGTGTGTTGGTAATAAACCAACTTTTTTTTGCAGAGACTATATTTCGCGTTTTATCCTTCTTAGACCATTTCAGAGTTATATAATTTCTCTATTTTCTGTTTACTTGATGCAGTTTAATAAAGAATGATCAAAATTTTATATATTCGCGACGATTTATATTCGCGTTATTTTAAAAAAAATATTAAAATTGCTCACGAAAAAAAGTTCGTTTACAGTATACATTGGTCCTCTATGCTCTTCAACTTCGTACTTTATTTGACCTATTTAACTTTTTTGGATTCTGCCGTCACTGATGAGTCTTTTGTAGACGAAACACGTGTCTGGCGTAAGTACAAAATTTAATCCTAATATCTATGATGAGTGTAATGGTAATGTTTATGGTTTTATCAGATATTTAGTTTGTTGGTAATATACATTGTCGAATTAAAAAATTAAAGTATGAGTTCATAAGTTTAGTGTGTCTGAATGGCTACACTGATAACAAAAACTCTAAAACCCGTATCCTTGCAAGCCAAGGATGAAATACTACTCGATTTCAGAGAAATCTATGTCATTCATTGATCCAATGTAATAAGTTTGAATATTACATTGGTTATTGAAAAAAAATGTTTCGTAATTACCAAATTATATAGATAGAAAAAAACATTCTAAACATTCATTTCTCTGACACCATACGTGAACATGTCAGTTTTGCTGTAAACCTGAAAGTTTCATGAATAGGAATAAAAAATAAAACGCATAGAAAATTTTATGGTTATTTCGCAATGCGCAATCATGATTTTCCAAATCTGGCGACTTAACTTTAAGCCTGTTGTATTTGATGATTTTATTTTGTTCTTTGAAATATGTTGCAGCGTCAGTATTTTTATATCTTTCCTAAATATGCCCAAAGAAAATATGCAAGGTAAATAACAGAAACATACTTTCTTGTCTCGGTGCGTTTTTTTTTTTTTTTTTTTTTTCATGAGTTACATTTAATTAGAAACTTAATTAACTATATAACGCTGTAACGAGCAGGTAGTTTTGGTTGTTTTTCTCTCGAATAGTTTCACAAGCAAACAGAGTTGTAAGATTCCAGCTTTCAATCACGATGAAACAAACATGCATCGTCGAATTTATATATGTGATAAATGCATATTATCACGACTTTTGTGTAATACTTAATTCTTATTGCTGAAAATGATGTATTTCCTTTTACAGCTAAAGATCCATGCGCAGTGAAACCCGCCAAACCAGTTGACTGTGCTGATATAGTAACTAACTGTGGCAGTGGGATTTACGATATATATCCATCAACCACTTATCCCATTACGGTTTACTGCGACATGACTGGATATAATTGGACGGTATTGACATTTTATTTTAGTTTTTCAAACCAACTTATTTTCGCGGATACACTATTTCACGTTTAGCCCTTTCTAACCCATTTCGCGGCGATTTAATTCGTGATTCTCAAATTTGCATGATGTAGTTTAGTAAGGAAATATCCAAGTTTTACATATTCTCGACGATTTATATTCCCGAATACTAGTTGGTTTCCAGTAATTAGTGCATTTACGACAAAAGTATTCAACAATTATCCCAGATAACACACTTGAAAACCCTAAATATTGCTAACAAATCTACGTTCTATATTTGTTGGCAATACAAATCTTTCACAATCTTATGACTGTTATAATTTACATATTTCATTTGTGTTATTCTGTACTACAAAGATGACAGTAACCTACAGTTTTCGTCCTATATATCGTACCTTGTGAAAGTTTTTAAAAACAGAAATATGTAGCATACATGTATGAAAAAGAATTGGTTGAGCAAATGTTAACTGATCTCAACTTTTCATTTTCCTTCAAATTAAACGACACAAGGAATCAAAAAGACCAATAATTTACCCTATTTATGTTTTATTCTGCATTCAGCTGCGGTCCCATTTCCTAGTATTCCAAAAGTCATGCTGTAAATGCTTTAATTGGCATAAATCTTTCACAAGTTGGTTGACCGTTATGGAATAACCGTTTAACAGATGATATCGGATATGTTTCTTACGTCGTAACTACTATCCCCTTCTCTTTTCATGAATATGACCTACCGAATTAAATTATGTACTAAGTTTATAATAATATGAACAACACGCTCTGCTTACCTTCCGGAGCACCTGAGATCAGCCCCAGTTTTTGTTGGGGTTCGTGTTACTCAGTCTTTAGTTTTCTATGTTGTTTCTTGTGTACTTTTTTTTTTCTGTTTGTCTGTTTAATTGTTAGCCATGGCGTTGTCAGTTTAATTTCGATTTATGAGTTTGACTGTTCCACTGGCATCTTTCGCCCCTTTTTTCTTCACCTTTATAAAAGTCAAACTGATTTTTTTTTCTTTTTTGTTTCAGGTAATTCAGAGGCGTGTAGACGGAGTTGTCAGCTTCTACAGAACCTGGGCAGACTACAAGACTGGCTTCGGAAATCTAGCCGACAATTTTTGGCTTGGTAAGGTTTCTAAAATTACTTCTCATCACTGGTGAAATATCTGTTTCACACTTCATTTAATAACACTATTGAACAATATATACTTAATTTTATCGTGTTGTTAAACATAGACAACCTCCTCCCTCTTTTGAAGTTAAATAGTTGCTTCCTTATAATTTTACTCGAACATTCATAATTCTTCCACTAGATTGAAATTATCAGAAGCAGTTAAAACTAAGTTTTATTTTTAAACTCTATCACAGGCAACGATTATATACATACTATCGTCAACAGCAGATCCTATATGATAAGATTTGATTTAGAGGATTGGTATGGTAACGTTGGTTATGCAGAGTATGAGACCTTCAGGATCGGGAATGACTCGAGCAATTACATACTCACTCTGGGTGATTATGATGGCAACGCAGGTGAATATTCTTAAAGCATATATTTCATGTTTCTCGGTTCCTCTATATATTATATCCATTATATTTTCTTATTCTATAACATTACGATATTTGCCTACGGTTTCAACTGCAATAATGGATTATCAACAATCAATGCAATGGGTATTGTTTGTTTTTTTTTTTTATTTTACGAAAAGTGAATAGTGGTTCAAACTGTAGGTTGATCTTGATCAAGGTTAAATATTGTTTTCTCTAATTTTTGTACAATTTTCACATTTCATGTATGGTAAAAATATTGTTCATCACTAGTTATCTGCAAATACTTGGTTGAAATTTAATTGTTATATTTAATTTTCTTGATTTCTTCTGAATTTCCTATTGTGACGTCATAAAAAAAAGCGGCCAAGACTGGTTACGTCACAAATAAAGAACACAACTCTCTGTAAAAAAATTAAAAGGAAGCATAAAAAACATTAGAGAAACAGATTCCACCACTATAACTCGTGTATTACGATATTTCGCCACTCTCAACAGGCAAGCCACACACTTTAAATACTAGAATTTAACTGTCTCGAGTGGGGAATATCGTAACACGCAGTTATGGAATATATTTTTCATTGATCAGATCAGTATTTGTTATACTTTATTTGTCATCTTGTTCACGTTTTCCAACATGGGAAGTCGCACTAATTTTTCGTGCCTTTAAGTACCCTTTAAACAAGTATCATAGACCTATGGATTTTTGGCAAGGGAATGAATGAAGTATATGCTACAAATATTTTTTTTGTTTTATCATATCATTGTTTCGATATGATTTGTTGTCAAGGGAAAATGTATTTTTCCATGAAGAAATATCTTGTTCAAATTTACTGATTCATGAAAAATCACAAAAATACCAGACTCGGGGAAAATTCAAAACGAAAAATCCCTTACCAAATGGCAGAATCAAAGCTCAAAGCAATTGATAACCACTGTCATGTGTCTGACTTGGTACAGGCATTTTCTTATGTAGAAAATGGTGAATTAATCTTGGTTTTAAAGCTAACTAAACCTCTCACCTCTCAACTAAATAAACAGACATAACAGGTAAAAATTTTCAAATAGTTTTCAACTGTCAACATTGTGTTATAATCCTTATAACTATACAAACAAACAAATATCATGTCTGACTCAGTATTTGTAAATGCTGAAAAAACATAACTTCAACTTGTACTTTATACAGCGCAGGTTTAAAATAATTGTGTAAACTGATATACCATTTCACTTTTATAGTACTGTGGATTTATTATTATTCGTTGGATATCAATTTTTGTGGAATTCGTGGGTAATGGAGAACCATGAAATTAAAAGTTCAAAGAGTGACAAATTTTCTATAGGCTTGAATGCAGACTTCCGCAAAACCACGAAATTAAATATTCACGAACATCTAAGTTTTCCTTAATCCACGAAAACTGGAAACAACGGAAATAAATGAATTTACAGTATAATATAAAAGGAAAATTGGTAAAAGGCATTAGCTAAGATAAAAAGTCGTATTTGTCAGTAACTAAGTCATTCATTTCAGGGGATATTACTGGTGACCCGGGTACTGGTGAAATTGATGGTCAACCATTTTCAACTAGAGATCGTGATAATGCTAACTATGTCACTTCATTTGGCAAATCATGTGCTTATCAAAATAGAGGGGCGTGGTGGTATAACCAGTGCGGACTATCAAACCTGAATGGTAATTACTATTACTATCCGACAAATAGTTTAACATTCAATGCGATCTATTGGCAACCTTTCAATGGCCGTCAGTCACTGAAATCAGTCTCGATGAAAATAAGATTTAAGAATGATAAGTAGCAAAAGTAAGAAGATACCAAAGAAGGAGGAAGGACATGAAAAACAGCAATACAAAGTAAAATCATAAAAACACTGATCTCCGAGGAAAATTTAAAACGGAAAGTCCCTGATAATTTGACAAAATTAAAGCTCAAACATATTAAACGAATGGATTTAGTTTTATCCCCACATTTCTTAAATAATATTATAATACCTGTAACGTTTATTGGATAATTTTATATTAAAATGTATTCAGGAAAGTATATCATGTATATATAACTAATATATTCACATACAATCTATTTTTGAGATTCAAAAATATTCATCATCCACTAGGGTTACATTACATAAGAACTATTCTCTTTTCACTGCCACTTAATTTTCTAAAACGTTTGAGAGATTATGCACTTGACAAAGGAGGTACCAATACATTTTCTGCAATATACAGACTAGTCAGTATTATTTGTGATGTAGCTCTTTTCCGACTTTTCAAACCAGTAAGATCGGAACCTTTACATGAGGAAAAGAGGAAATTCCTTCCTGTTGATTTTGCCAATAGAGGAATTGATGCAATCAATCTCGGCAACGTTCTACATCACAAGGAGGTAACATCTAAAATTCCTATTTATTTTCAAAATCAATCTGTTCCTATTGTATCCTACAGTTACACCAAAACCATTGCACCTAAAATATTTAACTATAAACAAGCATTGCAGGACCTTGACTTAGAACAATACTTAAAAAGCCCTCCGACATGTGACTGTTCCCACTCGCCTTATAATTACAGCCCCTCTGGTCATGTTATAACTGGAGATCTAAACATAATTCAACATGAAAATCTCCGAAAGGTGATTTCTCATGGTCCTAAGTTTAGAGAACCCCAACACATCAATTGGAACCATAACTTCAAAATAATTATGGATTCCATTGAGGACTACGCCAGAGCATGGGCTAAACGAGAAGAAGTTGAACTGGACACTTTGTCAGAATGGGTTAAAACTATCAGGTCTCTGATAAAACGTCGCATTCACAAGTTGAAAAACTGTGTTAACGATCGACCAAAGTCCATTTTCAGAGACAAAGAGGCCATGAAATGTCTATCATCTCTTCATGATACGTATGTTGTTGTTCCTGCGGACAAAGCTTCAAATAATATTGTCTTTGTATGTAAATCGTATTACTACGAATGTCTTGTAAAAGAATTGGGTATAAAGGAGCACTCAGGTAATCCCACATACAAAGACATATCATTTGACAAGGATGAGATTTTAGCAAATCATAAGTCCTTCATGGCTTCCATAAACATTACATTGAACACCAAATCGGAGGACTTACCTTGTTTGTATTGGATACCAAAGCTTCATAAAATTCCGTACAAACAACGGTATATTGCTGGCTCATCTTCATGTTCCACTAAAGAATTGTCCATTAGATTGACTAAAATTTTATCCGCAGTGAAAGAGGGTCTTCAGAAATACTGTGAAACTGTTTACTCGCGTAGTGGTATTAACCATATGTGGATTCTTAAAAATTCTAAAGAACTTCTAGACAATTTTAAATCTCGGTCTATTTCTGAAATTAGTTCTATCAAAACTTTTGATTTTTCAACCCTGTATACCACCATTCCCCATGTGAAATTGAAAAATCGCCTAAAAGAAATAATCCACAATGCCTTTCAACATAAAAATGGTAGCATACGCTATAAATTTATTACTTTGGGATTTCATAAGGCATATTTCGTTAATAGTGACAAACAAAAAGGTAAAACCTGCTACACAAAAGAACAAGTGGTCAGTATGCTGGAGTTTCTTATCGACAACATATTTGTTGAGTTTGGAGGTAGACTTTTTCAACAAACTGTCGGCATTCCTATGGGAACGAACTGCGCGCCTCTCCTTGCTGACCTCTTCTTGTTTTCATATGAATCGGAGTTCCTTCAGACACTTGTCAAAAACAAGAAGATCAAAGAAGCCAGGTTATTTAATTTCACTTTCAGATATATTGATGATGTTCTTTCCATTAACAATCCAAACTTTTCTGATTGGGTTCCATTAATATATCCACCAGAACTAGAAATTAAAGAGACAACAGACACGGCTTCATCCGCCTCATTTTTAGACTTATACCTCGAATTTGACATACACAGTCATCTTAGTACCAGAATCTATGACAAACGAGACGATTTTGATTTTGAAATTATCAATTTCCCCCACCTTAGTAGCAACATACCAACTTCACCTGCATATGGAATATACATTTCCCAACTTATTCGGTATTCAAGAGCTTGCAACTCCTACTCAGACTTTGTAAAACGTCACCAATGTCTGAGCAGAAAGTTGATGAACCAGGGGTATGTCAAAGAACGTCTCGTTCTTTTTCTAAAAAAGTTCATCGGAAGGTACCCAGAACTTGTTGATAAATATTCCGTATCAACTTCACAAATAATACACGATGGTCTTGAAGTATAGATTTTGCGTACTGACGTTGTTTATCATCTTAATTACGTGTTATATTATTCTTTTATTTGTCTTTATTAATATTACTTTTACTGTTGTCTGTTTTTAGAGATATCCTTTTGACGTAACTCTGTGCTTATATATCCCATCATACTTTGAACGACAAAATTATTTTATGATGTGACTCTGTACCTATGTATCTTGTCATACTTTGAATGACAAAATTATTTTATGATGTGACTCTGTACCTATGTATCTTGTCATACTTTGAATGACAAAATTATTTTATTCATTAATATTACTTTTACTGTTAACCAACTTTTTTTGTGATATACATTTTACGTGACTCTGTACTTATGTATCAGGTCATACTTTGAACCACACTATTATTTTATTTATTATTATTACTTTAACTGCTAAGTCAGTGTTTGCTATATCTATTTTGCGTGACTGTATTTGTGCATCCCGTCATACTTTGAACGACAAAATTATTTCATGTCTACCTGTGCGAATTTCAAACGCGCAATTTTACACCAGTACCCATACCCTCCTTCCTTGATGGGTGCATTTTACATAGACAAATATAATCGTATAATATAATCAAAATGAGGATGTTAATTTGATGTATGCCTTTTTGTGCTTCTTCGTTACATTTGTTGTTTTTATAGTGATTAAGATGATAACACAATGGTGACTGCTGTACCCCTATTTTTGACATTTTTACCTATTATGTCTGTTTGTTTTGTTCACGCATCGGTGACTATGTAATGGAATTTGATGCGACTGTCATACAAGTGAGAGGTTTGGCTAGCTATAAAACCAGGTTCAATCCACCATTTTCTACATTTGAAAATGCCTGTACCAAGTCAGGAATATGACAGTTCTTGTCCATTCGTTTTTGATGCGTTTTGTTATTTGATTTTGCCATGTGATTATGGACTTTCCGAATTGATTTTTCTCTGAGTTCAGTATTTTTGTGATTTTACTTTTTATCCATTTAATAGAGTGATGACATATCAGAAAGATCATTTTCGATTTTTTTTTTTTTCATCTGATTTTTTTTTTATATTTCTCTGAAATGTTTTTAAGTAAAATATCATTTAATAAGGCATTTATTTACATTATACTTGAGGAACACTTTCATTAAACATTGTTTAAACATAATTAGATACATCAGTGATTTCCTATGAAGAAAAAATAGATAAAATATATGAAAACATGGTACCGTTTCCTCTTCTGTTTAAAAAAAATAAATAATCAAACATGATCGAGATTTCAATGAATCGAAACATTTATAAAAAAAAATATCGAAAAGGAAATAAGTTAAAGAAACACAAGAAAATAATCAAAACTATAAACGTCAAATTACACTGTTAATTAAGGCTGAATTTGTTCATCAAATATCCTATTAAAGAAACAACGAATGTAATTTGTATACAAATGTATATATGATGTGGTTTGTGTAATGAATAATATAATATGTATTATTCTCATAATAATATAAAAAATATGTTACGTTATTTTGAAGAGAATGAAGTCCGACTAGAGCTTTGGTATTTGGCTAGATGTCCCTTAGTTTTTGATGGGGTTCGTGTTGTTTAATCTTTAGTTTTCTATGTTGTGTTCTGTGTACTATTGTTTGTCTGTTTGTCCTTTTCATTTTTAGCCATGGCGTTGTCAGTCTATTGTCGATTTATGAGTTTTACTGTCCCTCTGGTATCATTCGTCCCTCTTTTAAAGTATATCAAATTCTAAAAAAAAAATTACTAGATCTTTTCTTTCAGTCCATAAATTTAAAAATGATAAGGCTGATATTTTCTATTCAGTTTAGTGCATAATGTCATGAGTTGCAGTTACTTCACTCATGACATCATATTGTTATTGTACGATTATCTTTTTCTTATTCTTATTCCACACTTTTTGTCCAGCTTAGTTCTTGGAACTGAATGGACCAATGTTGATGGAACTATTACATAATGTTGACCACCATGTGTAGCTGTGCACCCCACTTTGGAATTTTAAAAAATGGCTGCCATTGCCATGGAAACAGCAATAAATGTGTAATTTGAGGGGTCAAAATGTCCTGGAACATTCCAGAACATTACTGTAAACTGATTATACAGCCATTAAATGTTATATGATGGTATATTATAATGGGGAGCACAGTTATAATTATAATTGTATTGCACCATTGAGTAAATCTTTAAAAAAATACTTTATCTTCACTTTGTTTTTTGTTGACATTTGAGTTTATTTTTTGGGAAATTCAGATTGAGACGTCTGGTTTAATCAAGAAAAAAAAAACATTTACACACACATGTATGTACACACAAACACACTCATATTTCAAAGTATCATAAAACAGGAAGAAAGTGGCTAGCAAATCTGAAAAATGCACATTATACACATAGTTATAAAAGGTACCAGGAAGTTAATTTAGTACGCCAGACGCGCGTTTCGTCTACATAAGACTCGTCAGTGACGGTCATATCAAAACATTTATAAAGCCAAACAAGTACAAAAATGATTGGAGATCCAAAATTCCAAAAAGTTGTGCGAAATTACGGCTAAGATACTATATGTCTGGGATAAGAAAAATCCTTAGTTTTTCGAAAAATTCAAAGTTTTATAAACAGGAAATTATTAAAAAAAAATGACCACATTATTTATATTCTTGTCAACACCGAAGTGTTGACTACTGGGCTGGTGATACCCTCGGGGACGAAACATTCACCAGCAGTGGCATCTACCCATTGGTGTAAATAGTTATCAAAGGTACCATGATGTTAATTTAGTACTTAAGACGTGCGTTTCGTCTACATAAGACTAATCAATGTCGCTCATATCAAAATATCTATAAAGCCAAAGAAGTACAAAATTGAAGAGCATTGAGAATCCAAAATTCCAAAAAGTTGTGTCAAATACGGCTACGATAATCTATGCCTGGGATAAGAAAATCCATAGTTTTTCGAAAAATTACCACATTATTGAAAAACCGTCACTGTAGAGCGGAAGACTGAAAATGAAGTTAATCCTTACAGTAGTATTACCAATGTTTTTTCAACTGATCGGGCGGAGCTTACGTTTTAATTTGCATTAGGACAGTCTATTTGAAGATGTGTGTGATAAGGATGATTGCCGTTATTATTATTGTTGATTTCTAATCACCTATCAGTGTCATCAAAGGAATTTACAAAAGAATCACTGGACACTTCATTGATGAGTTTATCCTAAAACACCTATCTATAGATGGACTGGTTTATTATGAGCGAACCGGTTAAGCCCCGCCCAGTCAAGTGAAATAAATCGAGTAATACATGCAGTGACAGTTACGAAACAATTTGATATCAGCCTCATAATATTGCACCTCAGACGTGCATTTCGTCTGGAGAAGTCACACCAGTGACTGTCGCATCAAACAAGTTAAAGGCAAATTTAAGTTTGAAGTTAACGAGCATAAGAAGTTCTGTAGTAGTTAAAAGTACGATAGAAACATGCGGTGGATGCATTAATAGATAGATATGGGGAATGCAATATAACCCAAACCACTAAAGTGGGGTATAATGTTGAACTGACAAGTAGGAATATAAACACTTTAATATTGTTTCATCTGGTTCAACCTATATCATTCATGCAACTATCTACATCAAGTCTGGAATAGAACAGTCAATCACAAATTGCTCTTATAAGTGTTTTGTGTAGACATTTTCATCATAGTCGCCAGTATATATGTCAGTCTTTCCTATTTTGACCTTACAAATTGTACCAGAAAAAAAAAGAGCTGCGCCATGAGCACATGATATGCTGGTCACTTTTTCAAGGAATAAAGTTCTAACTCTCCTCAATAACATATATATCAGAAGTTTAAAAACAAGAATGAGTCCATATCACAGGGGTCCCCCACTAGCACTATCATTTTCTTTTCTTTTTTCAGTGAAATTATAGTCTCAACCCTAATGTGACATTAAATTTAGAACGAATATATCATAGGGAACATGAGTACTAAGTTTCAAGTTGATTGGACTTCAACTTCAGCACAGCAACAAGTTTCTTGATCAGAATTTTTAACCGGACTTGACCAAAATGTATAACCAGAAGGAGGACAAACGAACGAAGAATTCAACATTTCTTAAGTATGAAAGGGAGCTCGAATCATTGTTCGAAAACTGGGAAATCCCCCTCTTTTATAGAATAAAACCCCACAACTTGGAAACGTAATCAAAATTTTATAAAAATCCACAGGTAGTCACATTAAAAGATATGAACAATTGACCAAAACTTCATTCAAATCTGTTTAAGCGTTTTTGAGTTAAGGTCCGACATGTTGTCAACGAAGGGATGACAGACGAACGGACAATGGTATACCATAAAAAGTCCAGTAAGCTTATGTGTAAAAATCTGTTAGAAATACTTGCAAATAACACACTTGATGAAAATGAAGCTTTTAAAGGTAAAATGTCCTTCTCTCTTTTACTCAATGTTAAGGGTTTTTTTTAAAGCAGAAGTATCAGCAGCTGCTAACAAGATCGTTCGTCCCAATAATAAGTAATCCTGATGCAGCAATAAACCTTCCAATGCAGTATTTTGTTGTGTATACATATTTATTAATAGAGCTTTCTTCACTCTGAAAGTCTACCCAATGAAAGCTATTCTAGAACATAAGTTGTACACAATGAGGTTGGTATTAAGGATATTTGCTCCTATTGTTTTGAATATTTTTGCCAGATTTTCCAAATCCTCTGGTTTTATCCATGTAGAGCCTTGAACAAATTTTACCACTAACCCCTACTGTTCTTTCCATAATTTAGTTAAATGTTGTTTAAAAATTTATATCGAAAAATCCTAAAATCCTTGTTATTTTTTTCATACTTTTTGAAAGAAAATTGTACCAATGTTAAATTGATAAAAAGTCTAGTGAGAACCATTTCCAGCCAAACTTTCCATGGCTTATATCTCAATAAAAAGCATATGGACCCTTCATTTTTTCTGCATTTTTAGTTTCGTTATTTGCTTACTATCAATTTATAACAGTCTTTTAAAAAGCTTGCTATTTTGAAACAGAGCAGAGAACATCCTTTAACATTTTACATAATTTACTCTGACTTTGGTAATCATAGATAAGGATGTGACTTAGATGGAGAATTGTCTCCTAGGCACTCATACAGGCGCGAATCCAGGGGTGGTGGGGGAGGGAGGTTCTGGGGGTTGGAACCCTCTTTTTTTCGATGATCGATGCATTTGAATGGAGACCTGTAGTTGGAACCCCCCTTATGTCCTGGGTTAGGAACCCCCTTTTAAAAATGGCTGGATCCGCCACTGTCATACCACATCTTCTTATAGCTAAGGACAAAGTAACAGGAAGTATATTTAAAGACTGTCTGTTGATAAAAATATGCATATGTATGTGAGGGCATAGCAGCAAAAATAAAACAGTGTGAATGGCTGCGGATAAAAATCTGCATTTATCTTTGCGATGAATCATGACCATGTCAACGAATGAATACTTCACGATTACCTTGAAAATAACTTAATGATATACACTATTGTAACTGCATCAAATGTGCATATTGACAATAAATGTTACTGCAGTGAGAGTCCAAAATATTTTGAAAATAAAAACTTATTCATAAAATAAAGAGCTTAATAATTCTTATTTTTTTTATTTTGTAAAGTAAACTTAATGTACATAGAAATATCATTACCTGACATTATCACAATTTAATACATTATATAAAATACCATCATATTAATAATGCAAGTTTCTATAAAAATAAAAAAGGGAATAAAGATAAAATAAGTTAGTGTTGTATCAATTAACTCATCATAGAAACCAGGACTAAATTTTGTATATACACCAGACGTGCATTTTGTCTACAAAAGACTCATCAGTGACGCTCAAATCCAAAAAAGGTAAAAAGGTAAAAAGGCCAAAACAGATAAGTAAAGGTCATTGTTTAGAATTTATCGTCAAGGAAAAATGTACTATGCCATAACACAATATCTTGTTCAAAACTGATTCAGGTAAAAAGTAAAGTCACAATCCAAGTGCCTGTAAGCACTGAACGGTAAATATTGCTTCAATTTATCAGTAGGAAGTTAAATTAAATATTGCATTGGTTGCAGTTAATTTAACAGCAATTCTTAAGATGACTTTAACAATGACATCATTATTTTGTTTTAAACAGATATAAGATTCCTTCACCTTGCAAAAGTTATGTCATTTTCTAGGAAAGTGTAACATCATGTTGTGCCTTGAATATCTGAGCATATATTACATGGATAAATTTCTGGAAATGTTCATGGATAAGATGTACAGAATGTTATGATCAATACACTATATTGTGTGTATCAAAAAGGTAGTGATAAGCCTTGGAAGATTTAGATATCAAGCCAGTCCAATAAGGTTTTGATTGCATTTCATGCAATCTTTACCTAAAAAAAAATACCAAACACTGAAATACTGAACAGAAAGTTCCTTATCAAATGGAAAAATCAAAAGCTCCTACACATCAAAAGGATGGATAACAATTTATGTGTAGGATCCCTGCAGATTTCATATTTAAGCAGCATAAAAAAATAGTTTGAATTCTGAGTACATCTGAAACAACAGAAAAAGATTCAAGTTGCACCCTATTAAAAAAAAACTGTTTTCTTCAAAGAAATTACAAAAAGAGTCTCAATGGTCTAAATATAGAAATAGGAAATCTGAAATTAAACTACAACCCTAAAACTGATAATTATTTCACTGTAAATGCAAATTTATTTCACAATATTTGGTTTTTTTTTTTTTGCTTAGTAACAGATATTCAGTGAGTTAGTTGTTTTAAATAGCAGCTGAAAGATGGTCAAATTTCCTGAGCAGCAAAGCGTCGTATATAAACAATTGAGGGTTGAAAATGAACAATATTTATATCGTTTAAGATAATACATGAAAAATACACAAGATTTGCTGTAGTCTTACTGTTATTCATGTACAAATTTAGATAAAGTAGTTTAAATAAAAACAGTAATTTAATAAAAACAAATCATTTATAAATAATTCATTAAAACACTTTCTTGTTGTACCAAACAACTCTCAAGTCGCATTTAAATAAATAAAACTCAAACGTTTTATAAAGATGTCATTGTTCATTAAAACATGTAATTAAATTGCACCATCAAATGACAAAAGTTCCTAAGTTTTACATTATTTACAATACACAGACAAGTTTTTTTTTTAAAGTAATTGTTATTTAAACATATATCAACATAATAAAATAGAGATTCGCATTCATAAATTGCACCAATGACACTTCTTGACCAGGTGCTCCGCAGGGCACAGCTTAATACTACCGCAGAAGTCGAACCCTGAACACTTGGACACTTCATCTCTGAATTTGGATTGTGATTAAATAGTTGACACAACATAGGTTTCTGACACAGAATGAATGTGGTCTAAGAACTTAACCTTAAAAACTTTTAAATTGGAAATTTACCTATTATGGTCCAATATCCAAAATCAAAATACATGCTTAGATTCAGCATATCAAAGAACCCCAAGAATTCAATTTTTGAAGAAATCTAATAAAGTTCAATTTTGAACCCTTTAGACCTTAATGTAGACCAATTTGAAAATGGGACTAAATATTAAGATTTTTAATACACGGTAAGATTCGGCATATCAAAGAACCCCAATAATTCAAGTTCAATTTTGGACCCTTTTGGCCCCTAATTCTTAAACTAATGGGACCAAAACTCCCAAAATCAATCTTCCGTTTTATGGTTATCAACCTCGTGTTTAAATGTCATAGACTCATAGATTTTTATTCACTTATGATAAAGTTATTGCACGAAAACCAAGAAAAATGCTTATTTGGGCCCTTTTTGCCCCTCATTCCTAAATTGTTCGAAATAAAACTCCCAAAATCAAACCAAACCTCCCTTATGAGGTCATAAACATGCTCATTTGGGCCCTTTTTTGGCCCCTAAATCCTAAACTATTGGGACCACAAACCACAATGTCAATCCCAACCTTTCTTTAATGCTATTGAACCTTCTGTTAAAAATTTATAGAGATCCATTAACTTAAATTGAAGTTATTATCCGGAAACTAAATGCATCTTCAGACGACCCTGACGACGCAGACAACAACAACATCATACCATTTTATGACGCAAAATTTATTTTGCGGCCGTATAAAAACATAAACAGCAACTCAAATTCCTGTGTTATGTAACAAAATGGCTTTACACTATAAAATATTGTTCTATAAAAAATTGCATTATCTGAATAAATATACTCATCAGAGATACCAGGATTAAAATTTTGTACACCAGACTAGTGTTTTGTCTACAAAAGACTCATCAGTGATGCTCAAATAAAAAAGTAAAATAAGCCAAATAAAGTAGTAAGTTCAAGACTAAAAAATCAAAAATATTTCCCCAACTTCAGCTTAGGTACTCGATTCATGAGTAGAAGAATACATACTAATTTATACGTGTTTCTCGTTTCTCGTTTTTTTATTTTATATAGATTAGACCGTTGGTTTTCCCGTTTGAATGGTTTTACACAAGTAATTTTGGGCCTTTTATAGCTTGTTGTTCGATGAGCCAAGGCTCTGTGTTAAAGGCTGTACATTGACCTATAATGGTTTACTTTTTTATAAATTGTTATTTGGATGGAGAGTTGTCTCATTGGCACTCACACCACATCTTCCTGTATCTATAAAAGAGTAATTGCTGCTACTCTGCTTCACTAAAAGACTGAATGAGTTTCAATTTACCATGACTGATAACAATTATGTACATTTTACATTGTCATTAGAAATCTAATTGAAAAAAAAATATCGACCAATCAAATAATTACACTAAATGTATAGATGCTGCTCTTATTCCTAATAGGTAAAATAGTCTTCCATAAGATTTTTCTGTCTTTCAAGTGTAAAAACATGCAGACATAAAAGACAACAATGGCACTTGTAACCAGCAAGCTACCAATAACATGGATCCTCAATGCTCTTCAACTTTGTACTTGTTTGGCTTTATAAATATTTTGATATGAGCATCACTGATGAGTCTTATGTAGACGAAACGCGCGTCTGGCGTACTAAACTATAATCCTGGTACCTTTGATAACTAATAACATCATAACTGTAATTTTACTCATTTGAGGGTTTTAACAATCTAACTGAGTACTTGTTTTTAAAAATAGCAGAAACTAATAGCGCCAACATTTGTTTACCATAAGTATCAGAGACAAAAAGTACAAACACAACAGCTAAACAGTAAAAAAAATAAAATTAAAACCCCTCTTCAGTTGTCTGTAATACGCAAGTGAATATTTTGGGTAAAAAAGGTGTGGACTATACAGTACCTACTACGGTACCTTATTTCAATCTATATTTTTGATTTAGGATTTGTTTGGCAATTTTGTCCATAGATGGGGCAGTCCAATCTTCACTGTGTTATGATCTTGAAATATGTTTTTCAATATTAAAACAAGGTGTGTGCATGGTAAATACCCCTAGAAATTGTTTATGGCGAAAACTAGAGTTTATTAGCAAAGTAATTGTAAGTTAATCAATTACATTTAAACGTAATTGACCCCATCCCTGAACTAGACTCACGTAAAAATTTCAAGAAAACCATGGTCAACAAAACACCACCTACATCAGCTGAAGTATTACCATTTAAAAAAACTGACCTTGAAAGTACCACTATTCACATGTGTAACTTAAATGAATATATATATTCTATTCTTCATGTACAGGTACAAAAAACTGTCATGTCTACCTTCAAGCACCATGGCTTATGTAATGCCCTTCTTCTATTCATCATGTGCATGCATTACAGAATTGTACTTTAACATCATCTCCTTTCAAGTATAAAACATCAGATTTTCACTTCTTTCTAACGTACAATCATGCCTCTCCATCACTTTAAATAGTGTTCTTGTATAATCTTCCTTGTAATTCTCAAGATATCTATCTCCTTTACAAAGACCTTATGGGAAATAAAATCTCAAAAACCTGAAAATAAAAAATAAATGAGATTTACTGTTATACAATTTATCAATTTAATAGATATGTTTAATTGAAATTTTTAATTGTCTTATTAATCTTGGTAACTCAGTGTTCTAGGATTCCCATTACCCGTTACCCGGGGTAAGTGGATTAGGACAACGGGTAAGTCATTTTTTAGCCTTTGTCACCCGGTGGTAAGTCAATTTTCAAGTTCGGGGAAGCCGAAAAACTCTTGAAATTTCCCGGTCCTCTTCAATTTTCCCATATCTGCTTTTTATTTTTATTAAATCACGAGAAAAAACTTTGATAAAAGATCGAAGATTTTGTCGATGTCTATCGGCGCTTTTATTCAAGCACTCGTTTACTAGGTGTAATCAAGCGCAAAAGAGACCACATTTTTCTCCTATCATTCTAAAAGTCGGTCACGGTGTCGGTAAAATCGGAAAATCCGGATTGATAACTGGTGCTTAAATCGGGACATAAACGATTTTTTTTCTTGTCATCGGAGGAAAATAAACTTACAGTTGCATTTATTATAGCTCTTAATAAATGACATAGTAATAACTATAACATATTTGTCAAATTTAGTAAGAAATCGTTTTTTTTAAATTTTGTACAAAATTCAATCGTATCCGAATCCAGCTTTGTTCAGACAAACTTCACAACATATAATTTAAAGCATGTCATAAAAGTTTTTAAATTTAAAATCTATGTGCAACAAATGACTTATCCTTAATCATTAATGTTCAGTGAATCAGCCTGAAAAATATTCAGTATTTTATAAAGAGCATGTCTGATTTTTAAAAAGAGTTGCATGTAAGTCCCTTATTTTTTTTACAGTGGATTATTGGTATGAAAGTCAGTGAAGTACTGTTATAGTTCAATGTACTTTTCTGGTGGTATAGGTATATAGTTACAATTAAGCCATATATTTCAAATACTTTTCAATACACTTTAGTCATCATTGCTTCATACAAAACATCATTTGACATCACAAAAAAGGGTACTTTCTGAAGCATGAAAAAGGTGCCAGGAAATGGCTAGAATGCAGGATTTTGCATCATTTACCCCAGAGCTTTGCGCCGTCCGCATTGGTTGGCGGATTTAACTTTTAGATGTGGGTAAGTAATTTTTTTATTGATCTTACCCGTGGTAAGTCAAGGTGCCAAAAAAATCCTAGAACACTGTAACTTGAAATAACAGAATAATTTCATAGGTTTGCAATTTTCAACATGAATCATAGAAATATGTCAGAATATTTAATTGATATGAACAATATACCACTATATGACACCTACATTTATAATTTGAGATATATACTACCAACAACTATGAGAAGAGAAATAATTCAGTTTATAAAATACAAATACTACAACTACAAATAAACTCCACTTTGTTATATTGATGTAAAATATTGTGGGCAAATTGTGTGTGTTATTCAAAATTCCAGTGCCTGCTGTAATAAAAAAAAACTGAAAAAAATTATCATTTTTAATAATTAAGATATGAAGAGTTATTGCTTATTCTAATTCAGCATTTTTCCTTTGCTTTGAAAACGAAGCCATGTTCTTATTCCAATAAAACATTGGTTGTATGAGATCAAGCCTTAAAAGATAAGGTCACAATTGAAATTGCAACATCAGTTGTATTTTGAACAAAACCAGTACCCCCCCCCCCCCAAAAAAAAATAATATAAGTATGAGTTACTGTAAGATACTAAATTACAGTATGACATCAAAAGAAGAACAATTGTGATGTTTTAATATAAGGATGTTCTCTTTATATTATAAAGGTTTTTGCATGAATATTGGGGAATATTGTTCCGAGTAGAATTTTATATTGCATGAGCTTGCGAGTGCAATATATGTTCTACGAGGGACAATATTCCCCAATATTTATGCAATAACCCTTTTATTGTATAGCAAAATAATATTTGAAAGTAAAACATTGGTTTAAACTAAGATTTTGAAGTTGATGACGTCATGAGTTTTGAAGACTTATTGCACTTAGTGCAATATTGGAATTTATTGCATGCTAACTTTTGGTTACTTTCTGTGGGAAATATTATATTGCTATACAATAAAATTTGTTATTGACATTTTGTCAGACATTCAGAATCCTGTAGTTTTATTAAGGTAGTGCCAGTAAAATATTTGCCATCTTTTCACTAATTTATTCCATTCTTGTTATTTTTTTAACGTTTTTGAAAAAAAAAGGTGCCAATGTTTATTAAAGGAAAAAACTAAATAGATTTTTATTTCCTGGCAAATTTTTAATGGCTTATATCTTGAACAAGTACACAGACCCTTCATTTTTTCTGCCTTTTTAGCTACTTTATTTATATACTCTTACCAAAGTGTAGATTCTTTTGTGGTATCTTCTGCTGGATTAACCATGTGACCTTTAGAAGGTCCTAAATCTACAGTAATATTTGTATAAAGAAGTTCATCATGTTTACTAATCACGGAATAATTCATTGTCTTAGGTGAGTTCAGTCCATCTTTGTGCCATCTACCTCTCCAACCAAGGAATGCTTCATAACTGTAATTACATAAAACATGTTACTGCTATAATACCCCAAAGGAATGCTTCATAACTACAAATACATTAAAGAGGTTACTGCTACTTTCTTCGTATGAGAACCCTCAAGGAATGCTTCATACTCAGGCCTCGACAATAACGCTTGTCCGATTGTCCGGTACCAGAGGGAAAAAAGGTCGACAAGTAAAAGCTGTATCAAGCTTGTCCGCCAGGACAAGTACAATTATTCAGCAGAAAATAAATTTAATCCAACTTTGATGAACAAAGTAATTATAAACAAAGAACAAGAAAACAAATATTAGTTTGACATGTTTCTGCATTCTGTTTATTCAAATGCAAAACCTTTTTCTTCAACATGTTTACTTGCAATCGATAATTTTTAACTGGTTCTTTGTCAGTTACTTTTTAAAAGGTGAAAGGTATAATATTCTCGGAAACCAGTCTCACTGATCCGAATCAATGATACGCTTTGTACAGTACAGGTAGGGACTTATTTTTATGGATGCCTTAATCCATCTAGATGTCAGACTGGTCGGACAGTTGTCCCAGTGTAATAAACACTTGCTGTGCAATATCCAAGTGGAAGGTCGTAAATCAATCTGTACCAGCTTGATTAGAATTAAATTTTACCTGTACAGATATATTAGTATTTATGGAGGATAGATAAATGTAAAATATTGTTTTGTATTCAAAGAGAAAGAATTAAAATTAAAATTAAATATAAGAAATAAAATTAAAATTAAATATAAGAATAAAAATTAAAATTAAATATAATTTTTTTTTTTTGTAATTTGAAAATGAAATAAAGACGATTTTTTGTTGCCAATTATTTCAATAGTTTTGTGCCAATAAACTATTTTGTATTTGTATTTGTAAACCGTAAATATTTCATCTAATTCAAAATAATAAGCCTAATAACAACCAAGACTGTTAAAAGTTAAATCAAATTGTTGAGACTTCAATCCCGTAAATTATACGAGTTTTCGTTGATGGTTATATTATTTCCCGCTTTTAACGTCCTGTTCCTTTATATATGTTATTATAAGAAACTCAATTTTAAGTATAAGGCCAACATATCGTATTTATGAAATATATATAGGCATTGTGAATTAAGTTATTTTCCTTTTGATACAACTTTCCCCGTCGGAGCCTCTACATCTATTCACACCTGTCAATCATTTCTCGCAAGTGAAACATTTTGGTCAGACAGATCACTCGTGCTTTCTATTTTGACATATTTCCCGTTAATCTCTTTGAAAGTCAAACAATTGGTTTCCTTTAATACAATATTTATAACGCCGAGATCATATTTCGATTCCTATTTTTTTTATTTTATTTAAAATTGTTGACACTCGAGATAATATGCCTTTCTATTTTCATGTCTAAAATATTTTATGAAAATCGCGGGTGTTATAAATATATTTTACAAATTGTATCAAATCGATACACGAAAATCAAAGTTTAACCTTATATAGTTTATTGACTAAATGCACATTTATACCCCAATGGGGTTGAACGCTAGTCCTACTAGTCATGATCAGCTGTCTTTACTTTTTCGTCGTACTTCTAGTCATTTTAAAGCTCGCGCAGTCAGTTTGATTTTTTAAATCGATGTTGTATTATTTCCGAAGTTTAAAGGAGGTCTCCAAATAGATTATTTAAATGGGAATCCTGGAAATGACTGATAAAAATAAAACAAAAAAATAGTTAAAGAAGACTAAATCGTGTTTTTATTATACATGTATGTAAATTGATTAAATTTCTATTCTGGTAAATCGATCAAGAGCCTCAAAACTAAAACACAATACTGTCAATCATTCCACATCAAATTTAATCATGAATGAATTTTCCCACGGTCGGTCAGTAAGGTCACCTGTGTTTACTGTTACGACATTTCCCGCCATATAAAAATCTCGTGCAGTGGACAAAATCGATCTTTAATATCTTTTATTAGCATTCAATATTATTGTGAGTGGAGTCAAGTTAAAGTTCAACCACGTGCACACGCTGTTGATCACTGATATGTGTATCATGGAATTGTCTTTTCACGGCAATTTTTTCTTTAAGATTGCTATAAAAAATATAACATACAAGTTTCCTTTGTTACATGGATTGTGCGTAAATTAATATTATGCAAATAAGTTCGGGATTTCGGGATTAACCCTTTCGGGATCTGGGAATTCTTTTTTCGCGATGTCGGGATTTAAATTTATTTAAATTCGGGACCTTGTGACTTCGTGTTTTTAAGCCCGGGATTTCGAGATCCGGACCCCTTTTACCCCCAACCCCCAAATGCAGATCAATTATATTAATTTAGCATAATGAACAAACACGGAAATCTTAAAATAAACTTATGCCCGGGAAGAATCAATATTTTCTTCTAGTGTTATTATTTGCGTTCTATTTTAGTCATACATCTCCAACTTTCGGACAATATTTGTTTACAGTAAAAAGTAAAAACTACAAAGAATCATCAAGCTACTAATAATATACAAGTGTTGCTCACTGTAATTATTTTTATCTCGGATCTGACACAACAGACTAAATAATTAAATACAAATTTTAGAAATATTTTGCATGTGACCGCGTCAAACTAAAATGTATGCAGCAGCACTTGAGATAGCATTCTGCTAATCAATGGATTTACGTGGAAAATAAATCAGTAAAATAAAAATAACCGTAAGCTTTAAGAAATAGAATACATGTAAAAATATATATGTTTAAACAATTTATGCAAACAAATAACAAAAAGATACAAAAAAAAAAAACAAACAAAAAGGAACATAAAATAAAAATAATTTTTAGGAACAAAGAAAATAAATATTAACAGTTGAAATATCAAAACCATAATTAACAAAAATAGGCTATTTTTATTAAACAAAGTTTTCTCCAGTACTTCACCTGTAAAAATATTTTATGTCAAATACGATGTAGAACTAATATAATCAATAAAGTGACTGAGAGGTTAAAATTACAGGTAATCTGATTCTGAAATCAGTGAACCGTAATTTTAGCAACACGGATTAAGATGAAAGGACCATTCACACCTGGATCTGTTGTTTAATGAACATACTACCTACCATAAAATTGTCCGATTATTCATATCCGACTAGACGGATTAAGAAATCCATAAAAATAAGTCCCTACCGTACTGTAGATAAGGTAACTTTACAGGACAGTTCATCACCTCTACAGGTTTAGCTCCAAGTTTAATAAACCGTTTGGCACCGTAGGAGACATATTTAGTAGACATGATTGATAGACAGTTTGGCAAGGCAGGAGACATTTCGGGACCAAAACAAATCAGTACCTCGTTTTGCTACCTTATTCTGTTCCTTATAACAAATACCATACTGGTAATTTTTTCACAATTTTTTTTTTATTTATTTACATTAAATTCACAAAATCTTATTTGATCATAAGTAGGAAAAAAAAATATACTGACAATATGGTGACCTATAGTTGTTAATTTCTGTGTCATTTGGTCTCTTGCAGAGAGTTGTCTTATTGGCAATCATACCTTATCTTTTTCTTTTCATTGATTGCATTTCAATAAACTTTTTTCAACTTAAAAAAAAACAGGATTATACAAATCCAATGAGTGTACAGGCCTATCAGATGGTGCCTTATGTTTAGAGTCTGATGAAGCATTGATGAAAAACTAGAACCTAAGTCCTGTGACATGAATAGATTCAGTTGAACTTGACTCATATTTTTGAAAAGTATTTCAAATCAAAAGAAATACATCAAATCCTGTCTATTGTTTAAATTCGTTTTGTTCCTTTAATCAACTAAAAAAAATATAAAAAGGTTATTTTTAATAGAAATATTTTGGACAAGTAACAATTTCATTCGGACAAGTAAATTTTGGTATGTACAGGACCAGTTGAAAAAAAAGTTATTGTAGAGGCCTGATACTGTGGCTATCTATTTTCATGGGTACAGGGGAACCATGAATTTAAATGTCTAAGAAATACAAATTTTCTACATGAAAATTTGCAGGCTTTTCCAAAACCATTAAATATGCAAGTGTTCCTCAATCCATGAAAATTGGTACCCACTAAAATAAATGAATCATATTATAGGCCACTAGTTTTCTGATTTGAAATGTTTCATATTTTTCATAATGTTCATGTAGGGTCCTTTTAAAGCCGCCTATATGGTATGGATTTTTCTAATTCTTGAAGGCGACACAATTGCAATTTTTCATATAGATTAGACCATTGGTTTTCCGTTTGAATGGTTTCAAACTAGTAATTTTTTGGGCCATTTATAGCTTGCTGTTTGGAGTGAGTCAAGGCTCCGTGTTGAAGGCCGTACCTTGACCTGTAATGGTTTACTTTTATAAATTATTATTTGGATGGAGAGTTGTCTCATTGGCACTATTACCACAACTTCCTATATCTATGTAGATGTGGAGACTTTGAAGGATAGTTGATTTATAGGCAACCATCCCACACCTCCTTACTTTCATAGAGCTATTCCACTTAAGGATTTTTTAAATATAAATACACAAACCCATGCTCAGATCTGGTTTCCTTTTTATGTCTGACCATCTTAAACCTCCCTATATACTCAGGTGGCCTCGTCAATAAAATTCCTGAAGATTGTAATCTGAAATACGACATATTTTTCTAATATACTGAGGATTCATACGTGTCATTGGATACCAATTTTTTGTGGATTTCCTTGGTACAAGTGAACCTTCAACTTAAGGTGGTACCTAACACTACAGGGAGATAGCTCTGTAAAATCAGCTAAACGTTTGAATTACATTGTGTTGTAAAGGGAATATTAAGCTTCTCAATGATCAAAATTTTTGTTTGTCAAAGTGCTATATAACCAGTGTAATTTTTCTGACAAAACGGTTGGTTCAAAATTTTTGAAATTTTTATATACTTGTTAAAGGGTCAAAGTGTATACTTTGTCAAAATTTTATGCAAATTAAACGAGCCAAATTCATTTTAGTGAAAGTGTTGGGTACCACCTTAAATCTTCAATAAATTACAAATTTTCATATCGAGACTTTTGCAAAACCACTGAATCAAATATCATGAAGTATAAGTTTTCTTCCTTCAGTGAAAATTGAATGAATCCACATTATCAAAGCAAATAAAAAGACTTTTTATTATAGAATTTTTACAGCTTATTACATGGACTGTTTAACTTTTAACATTTCAATGTTAGTAAAGTAATTGGTATTAACAGCCATATTTCCTTAATAGCCTTCAAGTGTGTGACTTGAATTAAAAAAAAAATCTTTTGAAACCTTCATGGCCTAAAGTTAGTCTTTAGTGAAAACATTCATTAAACATACCCTAAACAATTCTGTATATTTAAATTTACTCTTTATAAATCAAACTTCTCTTGTGAAGAGTTGTCTCATTGACAATCATACCACATCTTCCTTTTTATATTAGATAATCATACTTACATCCACTTCATTTGAACACTGGTGGATAGTTGTCTCATTGGCAGTCATACCATATCTCCTTATTTTTTTATCAGAAAATTTAAAACAAAACTATAAATTTTTTCTCTCTCTCCTTCATTCTTACCTTGCTGAGAAATCATCATCTTCATTCCCCCATCCCCAGTAAGAGTTAGCAAAACCATTTATTCTGACAAATGTCTCCTTTTTTGTGGCAACAACTCCTCCAGCATAGTTGTAATACATAACACTACAAAGTAATTAAACAGGATTACAAGCAATTTGCTTATTGTTTTTTTAAATAATACTATGCAGGTTATTCAGTGTGCATCACATTTATTTTATGTTATTTCTTCATAGACAGAAAAAATATTATTGTCATTCTTTAAATAACAATAGTCGTTCCTCAAACTGGAGTACCTTGAACTGAATTAAACTGTACTACAATGTAAATAACAAAAAGAATAATAAATATTAACTGTCAAAACTCTCATTACCTTTTTTTTAATTGTTTTTTTTAGGATGAATTAAAAATTCATTCTAATATTTTACCTGTACAGTAACTGTTTTATTATATTTATAATTGATTGGTGTTTAATGTCACATTCAAAACTATTGTTTTTTTTCATGGCAGTCAGTTTTTATTTGTGGAGAAAGCCAGAGTGTTTCATGTGAAAACCACCGACCTTTGGTGGGAAAACTAACAATCCTAGTCAATGGAGATCTAGATGGAAGTTGAGTGCATATACTCCATGCTGAATTTAAAACCACAAAATAAGAGTTTACTGGCTAATGATAGAGTTGTTGGACTACTTATGCCACTCAGTCACACAAAGTCCCCTCATTAATAATTGATAATATGACAAAGTACTGGTACAGTGGATTCATTATTATTCATTGAGGTGGCTCGTGGGTACAAAAATTTCAGCAAAACAAGAGTGCACACACTGAAATGTCTCGCCTTCTTAACTAATCATTGATTTTTCTTCCATACAACAAATATAGTTGACCTATAGCTTATAGTTTAAGAAAAACCGACCAAAACACAAAAACTTAACACTGAGCAATGAACTGTGAGAATGAGGTCAAGGTCAAATAAAATCTGCGTGACTGACATATGATCATAAAATATTTACATACACCAAATATAGTTGGCCTATTGCTTATTGTATTAGAAAAATAGACCAAAACTCAAAAACTTAACTTTGACCACTGAACCATGAAAATGAGGTCAAGGTCAGATGACACCTACCAGCTAGACATGTACACCTTACAATCATTCCATACACCAAATATAGTAGACCAATTGCATACAGTATAAGCAAAACAGACCAAAACACAAAAACTTAACTATAACCACTGAACCATAGAAATGAGGTCAAGGTCAGATGACACCTGCCAGTTGGGCATGTACACCTTACAGTCCTTCCATACACCGAATATACTAGACCTATTGCTTATAGTATCTGAGATATGGACTTGACCACCAAAACTTAACCTTGTTCACTGACCCATGAAATGAGGTCGAGGTCAAGTGAAAACTGCCTGACGGACATGAGGACCTTGCAAGGTATGCAATACAAAATATAGTTATCCTACTACTTATAATAAGAGAGAACTTAACATTACAAAAAATTTTAACTTTTTTTTTCAAGTAGTCACTGAACCATGAAAATGAGCTCAAGGACATTGGACATGTGACTGACGGAAACTTCGTATCATGAGGCCTCCATATACAAAGTATGAAGCATCCAGGTCTTCTACCTTCTAAAATATAAAGCTTTTAAGAAGTTAGCTAACACCGCCGCCGCCGCTGGATCACTATCCCTATGTTGAGCTTTCTGCAACTAAAGTCGCAGGCTGGACAAAATTAAACCTTTATTTTTTCATTACAAATTTTATTTTTTACACTATTAGTTATTACTTTATGATATGGTACAAAAATCAACCCAAAAAATCGATTTGGTTTGGTCTCAGATTACTTTCAAAATGTTAATATCATTGAAAAAGCTCCAAATTATCTCCCTTTGGTGAAAAAATGCCATTTTTTGGCATTAAATTTGAAATATCTTTTTAAACTCATTGGTGACCTATATTTTTTATTATTGTTTTCAAATAAGCTGTACATAAACTAAATTATAAAATTTAAGCGATTTCTGTAATTGTTATTTTTTTATTTCGATATTACCTCTATTTCTCCTATAAGTTCAACAGAAAAAAACGAAAATTAACAAAAATGTATGCTTCTTCTGGAGGCAGATTGTTAGCTTAAATGAACGGTGACCCCATTTTTTTATTTCATTTTTCTTTTAAGTATATGATAAAGTTCATTTATAAAACTAGAGGCTCTAAAGAGCCTGTGTCGCTCACCTTGGTCTATGTGAATATTAAACAAAGGAAGCATATGGATTCATGACAAAATTGTGTTTTGGTGATGGTGATGTGTTTGTACATCTTACATAACTGAACATTCTTGCTGCTAACAATTATCTCTATCTATAATGAACTTGGCCCAGTAGTTTCGGTGGAAATGTTAGTTAAAATTTACAAATTTTATGAAAATTGTTAAAAATTGACTATAAAGGACAATAACTCCTTAGGGGGCAATTGACCATTTCTGTCATGTTGACTTATTTGTAAATCTTACTTTGCTTAACATTATTGATGTTTACAGTTTATCTCTATCTATAATAATATTCAAGATAATAACCAATAACAGCAAAATTTCCTTAACATTACCAATTCAGGGAGAGCAACCCAACAACGGGTTGTCAGATTCATCTGAAAATTTCAGGGCAAATAGATCTTCACCTGATAAACAATTTTTCCCCCATGTCAGATTTGCTCTAAAGGCTGCGGTTTCAGAGTTATAAGCCAAAATCTACATTTCACCCCTATGTTCTATTTTTAGCCATGGCGGCCATCTTGGTTAATTGGCCGGGTCACTGGACACAATGTTTAAACTAAATACCCCAATGATGATTGTGGCCAAGTTTGGTTTAATTTGGCCAAGTAGTTTCAGAGGAGAAGATTTATGTAAAAGATAACTAAGATTTACGAAAAATGGTTAAAAATTGACTATAAAGGGCAATAACTCCTAAAGGGATCAACAAACCATTTTGGTCTTGTTGACTTATTTGTAGATCTTACTTTGCTGAACATTTTTGCTGTTTACAGTTTATCTCTATCTATAATAATATTCAAGATAATAACCAAAAACCGCAAAATTTCCTTAAAATTACCAATTCAGGGGCAGCAACCTACCAACGGGTTGTCCGATTCATCTCAAAATTTAAGAGCAGATAGATTTTGACCTGATAAACAATTTTACTCCCATCTCAGATTTGCTCTAAATGCTTTGGTTTTTTGAGTTATAAGCCAAAAACTGCATTTTACCCCTATGTTCTATTTTTAGCCATGGCGGCCATCTTGGTTGATTGGCTGGGTCACGCCACACATTTTTTAAACTAGTTACCCCAATGATGATTGTGGCCAAGTTTAGTTTAATTTGGCCCAGAAGTATCAGAGAAGAAGATTTTTGTAAAAGTTAACGACGACGGACGACGATGACGACGGACGCCAAGTGATGAGAAAAGCTCACTTGGCCCTTTGGGCCAGGTGAGCTAAAAATATAGCGAAATCCAATATTAGAATAAAAAATTGATTTATGGGAGCTGGCTTCTCTGTTTAAAAGTAATTAACTTTTCAAAACACTAGGGCCAAAAATAAAATATTGTTTGTTTCCCCTCACACGACCGACCCGGTAAAATCTCCGCGACCCAAAAAATTTTATTGGCCATTCTTGTCCACTATTTTTTTTTTCCTATGTTGGTTTTTGGTGATACCTTTATGATGCTGTAGTCAACGAGCGTTTTAAATCAAGGCATTTTTGCAAGGATTAGCGTCTACATGATTCGTAATCAAGGAAACAAAGCCACACGATTTGTGGGCAAGGGTGATCTTTTTTGAAAATAAAAAAAAACCTGAAGCATCTTTCAACCCGCTGAGTGCATCGTGATTTGTTTTGTATCTAACCTCTGTTCCTGAATCGTGCTTTAAAATCTATCTACTTACTTTGTCTTTGAACAGGTTGGGCAAAAGTCAGGAAATGTGGGATACATGTATTCCCTGCTTTCAGGGAACATCCCTGTTTTCTGGTGTAAAAAAAAACCAGTTTAAATGGGATTTCCTTTTTCAATTTATGGCATGAACATTACAAAAGGGCACGTTTTAACGTTATAACTGCATCCATAGAATTCGTAAATACTTATTAAAAGTATTTTAGGAAATACAAAACATGAATATAAAGTGAAGCCGTGTTTCTTCTAGAACTCGAAAAAAAACATACAAATCTTTGTTTAAGAATCAATTGACCAAGCTGCATGATCCAGGTGTAACTGAACATAAGTTAACTAAATTAATATGTTCACTTCTATTGAAAATTTTTATTTATTGAATTTTAATTCCCAAGTGATTAACATACATGTATCTTTTTGTCATCTCATAATTGATGATCAAGGTATGAATTGGTGAACAAAGGAATTGTTTTGTTGTGAGTTATGCATCAAATTTGACTTGAAATAAACTTGATTTTTTAACTAAAAAAAACACTTGCTATCATTAAGGTGGTACCTAACACTACAGGGAGATAACTCTGTAAAGTCAGCTAAACGTTTTAATTACGTTGTGTTGTAAAAGGAATATTAAGCTTCTCAATGATCAAAATTGGTGTTTGTCAAATTGCTATATAACCAGTGTCATTTTTCTGACAAAACGGTTGGCTCAAAAAATTTAAAATTTTTATATTTTTATTAAAGTCTCAAAGTAAATACTTTGACAAAATTTTATGAAAATTAAACGAGCCAAATTAATTTTAGTGAAAGTGTTGGGTACCACCTTAAGCATTGTTATCACAGGTAGAATATGCGCTTTTGTAGATTTCATTTTTAACACCAGAAAACTGGGGGTGTACACTGAATTAGAATACAGGGAATATCCCACTTTTCTTGACTTGAGCCTTACCTGTTGAATTCTATATAAATTCAATATAGAAAATCATATCAAGGAATAAAATAAAATAATTTGCCTACCTACCTACCCATACCCTAACAACCTCAGTCGGGTGAGGGGAAACAAAGATATTTTTAATGTTGGCCTAGCATATATTGATAGGGGATTAATAAAGGAATCAAAAGGGCAAAAAAAATTTATACAGTACGCCCAGAGAGTATGTAATCGCGAACTCTAATCACCGATTTCCGAGTGTAGCGGTGTGACACCGCGAATCACGGATTATACTCCCAATTTCCTCCAAAGATTCTCTCCCAACACCGCGTGGCTGTTTATTGGTTTATTGCCCATCGGATGTACTGAAAATTAATGACGCGTGACAACATCATCGGATTAGCCAGATTTATTACCTTTGGACATTTAATCGATCTTGATTGCACCTGTGTGCTTTAAAATACGTTATTTAAATGTCCTTTCATTGTCAGATAAAAGTGTGACATTTTTATTTAAAATAAGATCATTATTCTTGTATGTATATGCCCATGTCATTGTCATATGACATACAACGTACAAACGTATAAAAATACGAATAAAACACTTATTTTGTATTTTCATTATAGTCCGATCAGGTCATAATTTTTGTTTTTTCAACAAAGACGATTTTACCACAATTAGAACCTTTTATGACCTACTCAGTGAGCAATATTCGGTTCATTAATAGTTCAATATTGTATAATTAATATCAACTGGCTTAAAACAAAATGATGTTTTTTACGGTAATATGTCCAATCTAAATTAAACCCAAGAGTTAATTTATCGGATCAACAAGTGAACTCTGTTACTTTCAATTTATTTTGAAATGTAAAATATAACGTTTCACTACCTCGGTAGATTACCGACTTGGAATATCTGAATTTAAAAAAGAAACTGTAAAGTGACAAATAGTTTTGTATGCAATGTGGCAGCCCTATATTCATAAATACTGAGATATGTACATTCGCCGCCCAGACACAACACAATAATCACAACCTTTAAATATTTAATTATATTATATGGAGAAAAAAAATCATGTGTTTTTAATCCGTTATGATCTGTTATTGATCTTTAATTATTTAAAATAAAATTGGATTGGCGGAATCCGTATTTTACTGCTCGTTAAAAGTCCTCGGCGAAATATAAAAAGAAGTATTTCAACAATTATAAAATAGAATATTTAAATGAAATTATATCGTGTTCTACAAGAAAGAAATATGTAAAAAAAAATGTGGATCGGGTTTTTACGATCGGCAAATTTTCACAGAGGATCTCTACCAACGCCCATCAGGAACTGAACGACATGCATCCTACCATTAATGTATAGTGTTGACTATAGACGTATAAATAATGTCCGGTTTTATGTCCTCTGTTGACTGAGAAACGTAAAAATAAAAGGCTGATGTTGGTTAATTCAGAAAAGGAAAACAATTTAGAATCCGGTTAATCAATTGTAAAAGTACCCTCTAGAGCCTCAATCTTAACGCACACAAATTTATGTCAATCATTACAAAGCATGTTTAAACCTTGAATTAATTTTCCCACGGTTATCCAGAAAGGTCACCTGAGTTTACTGTTACATGATACTATTTCCCGCCAAATAAAAATCTCGTGGACAAAATTGATGTCACTATTTTTAGCATTCAATATTGTGAGCAAAGTCAAGTTCAAGTTCAACTACGCACTGTTGATCACTGAGATGTGTATCGTCTTCCCACGGCAATTAATTGCTTTAAAAATATTTAAAGATCACTGTTCTAAATACAACACAGAATTACATTCATTGTGCGTAAATTAATTTTATGCAACGACGAGTTGATGCAGCTATAGAAGTATTCCTGTTGTAGCCGAAATGTATTATTTATCCTAAAGTAATGCTAACAAATCGTGAAGAGAAAATGCCGGACTTATTAAGCATAAGGAATGGTGAAAAGCAGGGTTTCCGCTGGCGGTCGCCATTTTCGCAATTTGCGAAAAAATAATAAATGTGGCGATAAAAATTCGTCATTTGCGAAAGAATTTGGCGAAAGAAATATATAGAACGATTTATTTTCTTCCATCTTATTTATTTACTTTTTTCAAGTTTCTCGGACTTTACCCGATTAGACAATACTCGGAATTCACCTTAAGCTCATTAAGATTTGGACAGAAAATTAATAATCAGCTGATTGCATTTTATAGCTATCGACAGCAAAGGACTAATTAATAAAGGTGTTGATTGAATTGTTTGACAAAATGATATGATTAAATGGCTTCCGATAAATGTCACATACAGAATTTATTTACCACTTTGCGACGCACGTGTTTGAAGCAAACTTTTGACGTCTCCTCTCCTTTTAAAGATAGTGTAGAAAAGAAAGCTGTTGTTGTGACGAAAAATGTTCAAAAGCAAGAAAAATCTCCGATTTAAAACTTTTATTATCCTTTGACTTTAATATATGTAATTGATTAGAGAGACTACTTTAAAGTCGTTTGAGTGACACGCGTGTTTCAAGCATAGTTTTACGTCTCATCTTTTTCATTTACGATGGTCAAGAAAAGAAAACTGTCGTTATGAAGAAATCTATCCAAAAGGTTGGGAACAACCCCTCGAACGAGAGTAGCGACTGCACATGAAATGAGGGATCAATTTCATGTGATAAAAGCTTTTGTTTTGCTGTAAATAAAAAAATATCTTAGTACAAAAGGGCACATCAGTATTTTTCTTTTAAAGAAACTTTCCCTACGAACTATACTGGTATTATATAATCAAAACATGTCCATTAATTTTTGTATATTCCAGGACTTATATGTTCTTTATTATTAAAAGTTTAGTGGCCCCCTCATTTAGAAAAGTTGTTTAAAATACAATGAATATTTTTTCCCTTTTATGTTAAAAACAAAATGTTGTTTTAAAGTAAATGTTTAGTGTTTATTCATTAAATGTAAACTCTAAAAATAAGTTTGAGAGAATAATCATAGACACATTGGAGCAAAATCACCTTATTTAAGGGAAAAAAAAGGGGGGGTAGAAAAAAAGGTAAATTTTAAACGAAAAATATAATTATGTTACTTGGCGAAAAAATAAGAAAGTGGCGAAAAATATATGGTTTTGGCGAAAGGGGTGGCGAAAAAAATAATTAACCCAGGGGAAACCCTGGTGAAAAGTATTTTCTTTTTTTCTTGCATATACAAGTTGTAAGACACGTAATTTTCTTTCTTTCTCACATTTTATACCTTCAGCGTTAATTTCCGTTTATTTTCACGCAAGTATGTCTCTTTTCGTAAGTTATATAAATTACCGATAAAAAAAAACCCGAGGTCATAATCAAGTATAGATTTTTTTTTATAAAACTTTCATGCAATTGAAAGCACGAACAACAACCTTTTGCTTTTTAAAACTTTTATTTTGTAATCGTAAAATGGAAATGGCGTATACTTATTAGCATAACAGATCTAGATAGTGAATAATATTTTCTTTTTTACTTGTATAAAAAACTTTGAGACGTGTCACTTTTCTTTAAACTACCCTAATTTATTCAGCGTTAGTCTCCGTTTATTGTTACACAATTATATCTCTTTTAGTAAATTAAATATTTATTTACTGATAAAAAACGGAAGTCAAAATCAAATATAGTTGTTTTTAAAAATTGATTTAAATGTACAGAGTAATTAAACGAATTAACAACAACGTTTTTATTTTTATTTTAATCTTTCATTTGTTTCAAGCAATCAGATATAAACTGATAATCAATAGACAGGAAATACAATTGTTTAATTACATTAGAAATCTCGCATACCTTGACTGTCGCGTGCCGGCATAGATCAGAAGGATTAGGGCAATTAATTTCCTGGTGTGACACCGCGTCACTCCAGACTGGGAGATATGTCGCTAATACATTAAACAAAAGGTAACGGATTTACGCGGAAGTCGGAGGGAATACTCCCAAATTTCTCCGAGAATTTAGGGAGTGATGTCGGAGTTTCCTGGTGTGACACCAGGAAAAAACTTGGTGTATGGAGTTTGGGATGGCTTTCGCGAAAATTGTACTGTAGGTCACCATGCTTGTTTTCGAGATACTAGCCATTGAAATTTTGGCGGGAAAATGTTCTCTCTTGACTTTTCATAGCTTTATCATTGACAAGTTTAAGTCTTCAAAAACTATTAAAAAGTAATTAAACTTTTATAAGACTTTAACAGACAGCTTATCATTATACATGTAAAAGAATTATAAAAAGAAAAATGGGGGTCACCGGGCAAATTTTGTTAAGGCATTCAAATGGTTAAAACCAGAGGATTCAGAAAATCTGACAAAAAAATCTAAAATATGACAAGCCAGCTTCCTTAATAATTGATAATATGACAAAGTACTGGTACAGTGGATTCATTATTATTCATTGAATACCAATTTTTGTAGATTTCGTGAGTACAAGGAAAACACAAATTTTAATTTTCAATGAAGTACAAATATGCTTTGTGGTTATATGCAGACTTTTGCAAAACAACGACATCAAATATCCATGAAAATGCAATTTTACCTCAATCTACGAAAATTGGTACCCACGAAAATTAATGAATCAACGGTTATACTTACTGATATCTCATTTCATCTATAGCAGACGACAGATGCCTGACATTGTTATCACAAAGGTACAGATTTTTATCATTTTCTGGAAGTAGGTCAGCATCATGGAAGACAAAACAATCAAAGTTTTCATATTTCAAAGCTTCTGTAAATCCTACGTTCATTAACTTTCCTCTATTAAAACGATCATTTCCTGACTGTAAAACAAAACATATATCAACCATTCAAGAATTTTTTTAATGCAAAGAAACAATATCTTCCTTAACAATGCTTCATGGTGATAAACATGATAAAAAGAGTCCTTTTAGTACAAGTTTTAATCATTAAAATAAAGTGAGGCGTGCAAGTAATCCTGACTTCTCCCAAAAATAATGCAGAGTTTGTGAAAAAAAAAATTTCCCTGGTGGTCCTTGAAGAAAATTTGCTGGTCCTCACTATTAACTCTATTGAAAAATACTAAAATTGTGACAGTCCTATGCAAAATTTTGGTGTTAAAATCCTAAGGACCACCACTTTTCGCCAACTCTGATAATGCATTCTTTATTGGACCCTGAAAAAATTAATCACTAATTCCTAAGACCCATTAAGGGTTAACCCTAAATCCCCCTGAAAATAACATGATTAAAACATTCAGCTGATTTCTACAGAGTTATCTCCCTGTACCTAATCAATTGGGATCTCTGATAAAAAAAAAAAAAAACAGATATCCTCTAGTCTTGATCTCTCTTATGTATATTCAAACCTTTTCCAGTATAAATATTATACAATTACTGTCTTTTGATGAGGTAAATATGCGGTTTTATTGATTTTTGAAAAAATGATATTCACTGAGGCCGACGGCCGAAGTGAATATCAGTTTTTCAAAAGTCAATTAAACCCCATATTTACCGAAACAAAAGACAGTAATTGTTTTATTCCATATTCCAAGGAAAGAAAATGTGTTTGATTACAAACATATACCAAAACTAATTTTACATGAAACATTTTGTCATAACGTAGCATGTAAAAGCGCGTGACGTTAAGCGCGGTGAATAACACTTTCTCAGGTGAATATGCTTTTTTATTCAAAATCCAATCCATATAGAGAAACCTACTAAAATAATACCAACATGGAATAATCTGTTTCATTTTTATAAATATGTATATTCAAACCTGTTCAATGATGAATATTCTGTATTCTATCTGTTGCTTAAATAACATAGGATGTAGTCTGTTCAATAAGATTTTCAGATGATGTAGTCTGTCTCTATAAGGCACTATAATAGCTACTTTTTGGTATGATTTACAATCTTTAGGGCTAAAGTGTCCACCCTTCTTGACAAATGGATACTTCTCAGCTAATTCTGGTATAGGGAATGCATTTACAATGTCTATATTGGTCACATCTGAAAGAAATAAAACTGGTTTTAAAGAATATTTAACATTAGACCAAAACAAATTTCTATGAACTGGTGGTTTGGTTAGAAAATAAATTTCTAATTTTGACTATGAATTTTTAAAGTTTTGATTCTTTTGCTTTCAAATCAATAAAATTAAGATAAAGCTTTTCAAAGTAGAAAGAAAAATGTGTTCAGGGAACCCAAAAGTAAATTTGCAAGAGTCAATGTACTAATTCAAACCTATTTGTTTAGTTTCCTCTGGCATTTATTTCTGTAAGTTGTAATTACCTTAGGTTTGATAGTTATCGTTGTTTAATAACACCACAGTGAAAGTGATGCCACCAAATTTTGTTTTGAAAAATATTTTAAAATAAATTTCATCATATGTATGTACATGTACATACATCATTTGTACATATAGATATATATATATGTTATGGACTTTCATAAACATTCATTTGATAAACTTAAAAAGCATAACCAAAAATCATGGTACATGTATACAATGCATATTAGTTATGTATTTTTGTGGGTAAGGAAGTAGGAAACAGAACTATAGTTTTGTCTATCATTAGCATGAACATCATTTTGCACTGTATATAATATTGCTACACAAATTCTTACCTAGATTTTCTAGTTTTGGTTGGCATATATCCAGCACTTCAGATGCAGACTTATGACTGAAGTCTAAAAGTGTTTTTGGATGTGTAAAGATGCAATGGTCTCTATAATTAACCAAGGAGAAAAACAACATCGCAAAATAAATTGTTGATACGGAGAAAAAAGCATATTTTTTCAAGCCTGCGAGGAACATTTTGTATCTTTCTTTTCAATGATGCAAGATTTATGCTGTTTCTTAATCCACTGAAATCTATTCTTAGGATATTTCAAACCATTAACAGGTAGCATCATCTAGCATGATCTGAAAAAATACCAATAAATAAACTTGAATATTTACTATTTATGATATAATGATTACTTTACAATACATTAGTTAATATGCTACTTTTTGAAACCATGTACATATGTATACCCCATCCCTCTAAACTCACCTTATTATGGCTTATATTATTGTGTCAAATATATTGGACCGCGCAAACAATTGAACAAATAGTCAACAAGGTCAAGTTGTTAATAGTCTTCTGTATTACCATAATCTTGAATATTTGTTAAATTATTTGTTCCGTCCAATATTTGACACAATAATATAATGTGACATTGCAGATTTTTATAATTTTTATCTGACATAAAGGTGGACATCTTTGAGACACTGAGTGACTGACCATTCACCTCCCTTTTGCTTTCCTTTCCTTTTTTTGTCAAGGGTGGGAGGGTGTTGTTTTTTTCTGAAGTGAAAAAATAGTTTATTTCCTTTGAATAATAAAGATGTGAAAGATGAAATAAAGATTATTAGATATATCTTAAATCCAGAAATGACCTTCAACATGTTCAATCAGACATTACATTTTTCTCATCAATTAGACTCACATAAAACATTTTTCAAACTATTGTAATGCGCTATTGATCAGTAGAATAATCTGAATATTGACTTATTCCAGCAGATTATTTTTGTATACATGACAAATGAATGAATACTATTACTGGACATCATTTGCACTCATACCACATCTTCTTATATCTATCACAAAAGTTTTTGTAAATCTTGACGTCATAATAGAAAATGTCTGACGGCACAATGGAAAAGTTAAGTGATTGTTGTGTGTTGTCAAAAGTTCAAGCAGGGCAGATTATCAGGTCAAGCTTGACATAATTGATTTCAAAATAGCGATAAGGTGTATCGAGTAAACTAAACTATTTTTTCATGTACTTTTGACATGTCTTTGCAATGAAAGACCATGGTGACAGAAGTTAACATGTAAGCTGCTTTATGAAGGCAGCATGTTGTAAACCTAGTGGTATAAAGGTAGTCTAACTCAGTAAATGGTTCATGGTTGAGTTTAGTCCGAGATTACTCTAACGTCCAACGGCTGTTTTGCCAGACAAGCATGGGCCGTGGGACTTCAGAGCTCGTCCCATATAAAAAAGTGGATATTTGCATGTCCAAAATAGATGAGCTGCTTCATCGCTTCTGGTGCCAACGGACAGCCTTAGAATTATATAAATCGGGTATCAATTTGTTCATTTATCTCTTCATTTATGTAAGTTTCAACTACCTGCATGACCTGCCACCCTTTATTTTCTCATATTTAGACAGTTTTCACAGTGACCCACCAATTTTGGAATTTTGACTTTCATTTTGAAAGATTGTCATGTGATCACGATAAAAAAGTAAGGCACAATGGACTATGGGAAATAATGTACATGTACGTATGCATATGACCCTAGGTCAATATGAATATATAATCATTTAAGATGCAAGCAATGTAAATATCTGAGAGCTTCCGAATGTTATCGTGGTTGGCACTAAATGCTTAATACCAATCTCCTGTAAAGGAGGTGAAAAATCGTGGTTGGCTACTAAATGTTAAATATCGATCTCCTATAATGAGCTGAAAAAAAGTATTAATATTTGCAAATTTGAGTCTCAAGATAAATTGAAAATTGTCTAAATACATGTATGAGAAAATAAAGGGTAGCAGGTAGGTGAAACTTACATAAATGAAGAGATAATTGAACAAGATTGTGTCCAAAGTACACAGATGCCCCACTCACATTATCATTTTCCATGTTCAATGGACCGTGAAATTGGGTAAAAAATCTAATTTGGCCTTAAAAGTAAAAAGATCAACTAATAAGGAACATGTGTACTAAGTTTCAAGTTGATTGGAGTTTAACTTCATCAAAAACTACCTTGACCTAAAACTTTAACCTGAAACTCACACTTTTAATTTCTATGTTCAGTAGACCATGAAAATGGGGTCAAAAGTCTAATTTAGTTTAAAAATATGAAAGATCATAAGAAACATGTGTACTAAGTTTCAAGTTGATTGGACTTCAGCTTCATCAAAAACTACCTTGACCAAAAACTTTAACCTGAAGTGGGACGAACGGACGGACGGACGCACAGACGGACGGATGCACAGACGGACGAACGGAGGCACAGACCAGAAAACATAATGCCCCTCTACTATCGTAGGTGGGGCATAAAAATGAACCAATTGATACCAGATTTATAATATAATTCCAAGGCTGCCCTGTTGGCACCAAAAACGACAAAGCAGCTCATCTATTTTGGACGGGCAGATATCCACTTTTTTATATGGGACAACCTCTGATGTCCCACGGCCCCAGCTTGTCTGGCAAAACAGCCGTTGAACATCAGAGTAATCTCGGACTAGGTTATGTTTAGGAAATCTTCTTGGCTCGATTGGTTAGACTGTTAGAGGGCTGTCTTAAGATCCTGAGATTAAGGTTTTGAATCCTGCTGGTACGATCCACTTATTTTCACAAAACCCATAAATGAGGAAAGTTTCCATTTATGAGGATCCTCCCCAACCAGTTTTAGGCGGGTTGCACTAATGACAGGACGACTGCCCGGATAGTGACAGGACGGTTGACCGGACGACATATAAATAGTCATAACTTTTTTGTTATTCGGTAGATTTGTTTAATATTTGTAGACCTTAAAGATATTAAAATATGTTTTATGAAAATCAAATAAAATAAGTGGAAAAAAATATTTTTGGGCAAATAAAGTTGACCGGACGGTATTCACACTCGTCATTGTACGCTATACATATATTCAACTGGTCGGCAACAAGTGTTAAAATATCTCTTTTGTTTTACAATATTTGTCCAAGAAATTCAGGAATCTGTGAGATTTATAAATAAATTATACGAAAATATAAATTTATAGTAAAAAAAAAAGTGTTTCTGCTGAAAAAGTTGACCGGATGGTATTCACATTTGCCGATATATGCTTTACAGCAGATTTCAGTCAGTATGTAGCTAATGGTAATATCTTTGGTTAGCTTGCTTGTTAGCTGAACCGTGAAGTCATTGTTAGGTAAGGTAAACTTCCCTCCTTTAATAGTAGACTAGCCCAACAGATAAAAAATCTATCTCTCTGTAGGACTAAGCTACTTTAAAAGGAGGGTAGTATACCTTACCTAACATGGTTCAGCTAACAAGCAAGCTAACCAAAGATATTACCATTAGCTACATACTGACTGAAATCTGCTGTAAATATATTGAAATGATCAACACAAGTGTTAATATATCTTTTATTTTACAATATTCGTCCATGAAATTCAGGAATCTATGAGATTAATAAATATATTATACGAAAATATAAACTTCATGATAAACAAAAAATGTTTTTCTACCAAAAAAAATAACCGGACGATGTTCACATTCGCCGATGTACGCGGTGATTATACATGTATGCAAGGACGTATATTAGAGTTATATGTCCTTGATGTATGTTAATAAAAAAAAATTAAGGATTAACAATATTTAAGCAGCTGATTTAAATCATGAAACTGAGAAATCTGCGACATCAATAAATATATTATATGAAAATACAAAATTTCTTGAAAAAAAATGTGTTTCTTCAAATTAAAGTTGACCGGACCAAGGACGTATAACTAATATACGTCCTTGACCGGACTGAGTTCACATTCGCCGATGTAATTTAACAGAGACATATGATACAAGAGATTCGCAAATCTAAAAGAGTCTATAGTTGTAATTTTTGTGTCTGGTTTTAAACATATTAACAGGATCGACTCAAGTGTTAATAACTTTTTTTTCCCATTAAACCAAGAAATCTTGTCAAGTTTTGCTTTCTTCGCTGAAGGTGGACTGTCACTATTGAGTAAGAAGTATATGATGATCTTGACTGCCATTAGCAGCATACCTCAATCTTAGTAGATTTTGGTGTTGATACAGCCTTCTGTTTTGAAGGTGTTTTCAACTTGGCTGATGTCTTTTACTTTACTGGTGTTTTTGGAGCCTGAGGTTCCAAGGGTAGGGACACTCAAATAATTGTGCCTCCTAAGAGTCCGCAAAACTCTCTGGATTCACGATTTTGAGTAATATTTGTTCATAGCTTCTGGGGGTCTTGAACGGCCGCCAGATCCCTCACCGAATGGCGAATATCTTTTGCCTCACTTTTAAAAGAATCTAGTTAAGCCCCTGGATACAGTAGAAACGAATTCTTAGACTATAGTAATCAAACTTTGAATGCTTTCGAAGATAAACTGAAAGACTATAAGGTGATTTTTTTATGACTGAATCTAATATAGTGACAGACTAGTTAGTGACAGTGCAGTATTATACTAAAGTAACTTTGTGTTCGATGCCCGTGCAAGGTTAATCCAAGTTCCTTAATTTTCTATTATAAAGGGTCACTCCTTCAATGTTATAGGTCATGTTGCAATACATTGTTGTTATTTTTTCAAATGATTTGATACCGGATGATTGGTGATCTCAGCTATCTAGTTTTATCTGAGATTTTGTATTGTTTAATAAAAAGTGCATGCAATTCACTATAATCTTTGATTGGATTCTAATTGCCAACTGATTATATAAGTTAATTCAATTAAATGTATTTGATGTCTCAGGTGTGAAAACTTAAATGACATGATTATTGGCATGATTGGTGATTACGAAAGGTGTCAAAATTAGATAGCAATCTATAATCAAATAATAAATATTTTAAATATCAGGTCTTCTAATGTGCTGGTCAACATTTTGGGCTAAAAGTTTTTATTATAAAGTGTATATTTATAAAGCTCACAGATTCCTTAATTTCATCAGAGACATATAATACAATTATATTATATTATATGTCTCTGATTTCATGGATAGATATTTAACATGTGTCGATCAGTACAATATATTTAAAGCATATATAGGCAAATGTGAATTCCGTCCGGTCAACTTTATTTGCTCAATGATATTTTTTGTACTATACATTTAATATTTTCGTAAAACATATTTATAAATCTCCAAAATTTCTTAATTTCATGGACAAATATGGTAAAATAAAAGAGATATTTACACTTGTTGCCGAACAGTTGAATATATATATGGACCATAATTTGGTATTCGGCCTTTGGTTTCTTTTTGTATCCTTTTTTATAAGTTCTAAAATTTTAACTTTTATTTTGTGGGTTGTGTTGGTGTTAGAATAGTATGATTGGAACAATTGAGTTTTTCGAGAAAAAATTAATACATTTTGATTCACCGTTTACGTGACATGAAACCAAACAGGAAACCAATCTTTATTTTCTTTATTTTGCACAATATAATTCAAAAGGCATAAATAAACACCATTACTAGTGTTACTTGCTTCATGTTAATATTTAAAATCTATTTTCAATGTTATATTAAAGTTTTTTTTAAACCTGACAGGAAACCATAAGAAACCGAAAGCATTTTTTTAGTTTTATTTTATTGCAAAATCTGCTTAAAATAATCTGAACAGTATACTTTTTCTTAAAATCCATCTTAAATGTAACAGTATTATAAAACTCCTAAATATGTGCTTGTTTTGAAAACAATTAGTACAATTTATTCAGAATTTTCCATATTTTCTTCATTGATACAAGATACCATAATCGTTGTATCTTGATGTTTAAGCCAAAAAAATGTATTTATATTTGGTTTTGATATTCCAGTTATATACAATTTATTCCAAATCATTGGCAATGTAACATTCTTTAAATCCAGTAAAGAAAAAAACTTTTAACTTGGAATTAAAATCTTTAAAATAGGCACAATGTGATACTTGTGACCTGTACACCATCTACATGGTTTCCACATTTTAACCTACTTTAGTGGGCTAAAATCAATAAAGTACTTCCTTTCAAGTCATGCATGGTAAAAGTTTACTTCTCCTTTGACAAGTTTATTGCGTTTCTGATAAGTGTTTCCAGAACATGAATAAAAAATATTAATTAAAAACTGTGACAAAGATTCCAACTTTGTACATTCCAAGTGTAACGGTATATTAACATGTATTTTTTATTAAATTATATTTATTCACCTAAAATATCCAGTAATATTTACTGCTGAAGTTAAATCAATCCAAAGAGCATTGGTACAATGATAAGAGACGTAATTTCGATTGATTTTTCCAAGGACTCTTCACGTCATTATCGGGAAACGAAGTGTGTTCTAACGTCTGTCAAATATGAAATCAATTTTGTCAAGTCATTGGGCATTTATTTTCACACAGGATCGTATGTAACATTATGCACATAGGAAAAATAACAGACCATCGGCGCAATCTCTTTGACAATTGTATTTTCCTCTTTTAAACAAGACGAAACAAGTCTACAGATAAAGTTTGCTAACATCCCGTTGGAAACAAAAACAATGTTTAGACCTAGTATTTCGTACATCCGGCCGTAATGGCGTTATCACATGTTAGTCACATGTTTCACGTATGACCGGAAATGATTAGAACTTAAGGACAAAAACAATTTTAATAAATAACTGGACTTCTGTTTCGTGTGAAATGTAACGCATAACGATAACGTAATTTTCTTACTCAATTATTACGAAGATCAAAACAAGAATGTAAATCATCTCGGATTTACCTGTTTGAACATCTCGCGAGAGTTCATATTTGCATATTGTTTTTAAAAATTCTATTACAACAAAGCAGATTACATCATCTAAAAATTGCGTTACGAAATCGGACACAAAAATCACGCCACTGTTCTTACATCTGCTACATAAATACTTATAGTTCTCGGCATTTTCTTCCCACTATTCTTATTGGTCGATGTTCTTTGTTATTTGAAAGCAAAAGTTACGAATTTGCCGGTGACGATTATCTATAAATCAGTCAGCGTTATGCTCTTCGGAAGCAAAAAATAACGCGAGAAACGACACAAAAATACGGTTGTAAAATCTTTGAAATTCGTATATTTTAATTTTTTTTCTAGGGAAGAGTAGCATACACTTGTATGTTGATAAAAATAATGGCATCTTTAGATGTAGTTGCAACTTTTCTTACAGTAATTCACATTTTATCACTTTTCTATAGTTATAGGAAACGGAGCCCAATAGCAAATTATGGTCCATATAGCGTCTGAGACTACTGTGTTATAGTAGTCTCAGATAGCGTATATTATAACGGCGAATGTGAATTCCGTCCGGTCAACTTTTTTTGAAGAAATTCATTTTTATGTACTATAAACATGATAAAGTTTATATTTTTATATCAAGTATTTATTGATCTCGTAGATTTCTTAGTTTCGTGTAAAAATATTGTAAAACAAATAAGATATTTACACTTTTTTTTATCAGTTCAATATAATTAACGCATACATCGGCGAATGTGAATGCTGTCCGGTCAACTTTTTATGGAGAAAAACAATTTTTTTTTACTTTAAAGTTATATTTTTGTATACAATATTTATCATGTTTATTATTCTCACAGATTCCGGATTTTTTTTTACAAATATTGTAAAACAAAAGAGATATTAACACTTGTTGCCCACCAGTTGAATATATGTATAGCGTATAACGGCGAGTGTGAATACCATCCGTTCAACTTTATTTGCTCAAAAATATTTTTTTCACTTATTTTGTTTGATTTTCATAAAATATATTTTAATATCTTTAAGGTCTACAAATATTAAACAAATCTACCGAATAACAAAAAAGTTATGACTATTTATATCTCGTCCGGTCAACCGTCCTGTCACTATCCGGGCAATCGTCCTGTCATTAGTGCTTCCCGTTTTAGGCACAGGGGCTTGTTACAATTGCCGGGTTTACTATCCATACGAACCCCTAAAAAAACACAAGGGAGGAAGCTAATTTGCGACAATGCTTCAAATTATTGTTGTAAATTTTTTCTAAGACTTTCACTTACTTTGTGACCTGAATAAATATGTTCCCACTTGAATTATCTCTCCAATGACATATATTTGTTACCTTAAATAACCTCTATAACTATTGTAATCCATAAAACAAACTCGACATTTTTGAAATAGAACGAATCGAGGCCCTACATTTGAAAATGAAAGTACTAAAGCGACACCTATCGGAAAATATATTTTCGGCACTCTCGGGTGTTTACATAAATGTAATGCTTTTCGGAAGTCTACGGTATTTTTTATTACAATAATGTAAAAATTGGCGGGAATTATTAGGAACATACTGTCTTTCGTCCTCATATTTAGGTAAACTCCCGAGAGAGCCGATAATATATTTTCCGGTAGGTGTCGCTTTAGTACTTTCATTTTCAAATGTAGGGCCTCGATTCGTTCTATTTCAAAAATGTCGAGTTTGTTTTATGGATTACAATAGTTATAGAGGTTATTTAAGGTAACAAATATATGTCATTGGAGTGATAATTCAAGTGGGAACATATTTATTCAGGTCACAAAGTAAGTGAAAGTCTTTACAACAATAATTTGAAGCATTGTCGCAAATTAGCTTCCTCCCTTGTGTTTTTTTAGGGGTTCGTATGGATAGTAAACCCGGCAATTGTAACAAGCCCCTGTGGTTTTAGGCTTCTTTTAAAAAAAAAATAGGACGGGCTTGAAATTTAAAAAGGGTGCATGTAAAGACTTAATGTTAATAAAACAAGGAAAGAACAGAAGGTGAATGTGGATTGAAGATGTTAGATATATTCTAAGAAGACCTACAACGTTCCATGCACTGATTATTTTTTCAATTTGTTTTTGTTGACTGTTTGTGACTCAATTCAAGGGCGACAACTCTAGTTATGTGTAAAATCTAAACCAACATCGGGTAATTATCCGGATTAACACACCAAAACGAAAAACGGTCAATCATTCGGAGTGTTCTGTGGGCTTAATATATTTTAGTACTGATACATAGGCTTATATGAGGTACAAGTTATATAGATACTATAATTATATGCCACTGGATTGTGGATTCAAATTAAGGTGGTACCCAATAACTTCACTAAAACTAATTTGGCTCGTTTAATTTAAAATTTTGACAAAATACTTACTTTGACCAGAGACATATATACACATATATGTGTATATATGTCTCTGCTTTGACCAAGGATTTGTATAGTTAGACTTCTAACTATACAAATCCTTGCTTTTACATGAACCCCTATTTTTTAAAACGACATTTTGTTTCATTTTGCAGGGAGATTATGTGGACCAAATTTTATAGAACTGTAAATAGTGCAATTTTTTTTATACCCCCGCTTTAAAAAAGGGGGGGTATACTGTTTTACCTCTGTCTGTCAGTCCGTCCGTCCGTCAGTCAGTCAGTCCGTCAGTCAGTCCGTCCCATGAAACTTTCGTCACATTTTTCTCAGGAACTACACATCCACCCTTTCTGTAATTTGGTATCAACATTTATATATGTCAGCCACACCGTGTGATGCGTTTTCAGATTCATCACTTGACAACTTCCTGTTTACCGAACACTTGTATGATTTTACACATGATAGCCAAGTTGAAAATTTTCGTCACATTTTTCTCAGGAACTACAATACAAGGATTTCTGAAATTTGGTTTCAGGATTTATATAAGTCAGCTATACCGTGTGATGCGTTTTCAGATTCATCACTCGACTACTTCCTGTTTACCGAACACTTGTATGATTCTACACATGATAACCAAGTTAAAAATTTTCGTCACATTTTTCTCAGGAACTACAATACAAGGATTTCTGAAATTTGGTTTCAGGATTTTTATAAGTCAGCTATACCGTGTGATGCGTTTTCAGATTCATCACTCGACAACTTCCTGTTTACCGAACACTTGCATATTTTTACACTATTAATATTATCCACTTGCGGCGGGGGTATCATCAGTGAGCAGTAGCTCGCAGTTTCACTTGTTTAATTTTGATAAATATATGTAGCAAAAAATGACGTTTTTAGCTGAATTCATGACCATTTTATAAATATGAGTTATTTCTGAATAAAAAATGCATAATTTTTTAGGATACTTATAAAATACAGAAATTACAAATTATTTAACAAAAATCAATTTGTGTGTATCTTTTAAAACAAAAAAGTTATGTCTTTCTTTCGAAAGGGAAAATACGACCACAAATCTTAATTTTGAGCAAATATACAATATTTTGACCTCATTTAACTCAAAAAGTAGCACATGAAGGTATATTTTTTATTGCATATTTGATTTAATCAGACAAAAAATAGCCTATATGGAAATTTTCATCAAACTTTAAATACGGGATCTAAACTGTATCGTATGCCCTTTAAATTATATGAATAAGGAATATAGCAGATATATGTTTTTAATGGAAATATACCCACAAGCCAGTGGCGGATACAGAAATTTTCATAAGTGGGGCCCACTAACTGGCTAAGAGGGGGCCCGATTTCGTCACGCTTCAGTGATTCCCTATATAAGCAACCAAATTTTTTTCTCAAAATGGGGGCCCGGGCCCCCTGCCCCCTCTAAATCTGCCTGTGCAAACTAATATATTATGTATGAAAAAAAAATACCAAATCTGTATGAAATATGTGCTAGTTTGGTGAATAATATTCAGCCTTATTTCAAAGAGTTGCGTATAACAACAATAAAATATAGTCACCCTGTTCCCCTTTTTTTGTGAGAGAAAAAAATGGTTGATTATTTAGGGAATCATTAAAGCCGGACTGGAGCGGGTCCCCCTCTGATGCATTAAGTGCCCCTCCCCCTATATGAAAATTTCTGGATCTGCCACTGAAAGTGTGACGGGAATAGTTCAGCGACCAGTGGCGGATCCAGAACTTTTCATAAAGGCTTTGGGGGAGGGGGGGAGGGGGGGTCCAGTCATGCTTCAGTGATTCCCTATCATCCGATTAACATTCCTTTTGAGGCCCAATTCTAAAACGGACAGGGACCCCCGATCCAGTAAACTTGTCTTGTCTAGTGACATCTGTTTAATATTACTACTGATGAAAATAAATATTTTCATTAAAATAATATGTTATTAACTGGCTGTGTCTGAATTGGCACTATAGTATATATTCAAGATTTGCTGAATTGGCCTCGTGACCCGTATGGTGCAGGTCCAGCCAATACAGCTGACCGAGAATATATACCAGTACCAATACAGAAACAGCCAGTTCATAACACTTTTATTAAATAATCCAACTGTTTCAATACAGACTTGTTCTGAATGGTGTATTACATACATCAAATGTGAATAAAGGGCCATTTTTTGAAATACGGACTGGCAATGATGTGAATATAGGGCCAATATTTCCAATACGGACTGGCAATGATGTGAATATAGGGCCAATATTTCCAATACGGACTTGCCAGTCCGTATTCGAAATATTGGACCGGGCAGGAAAGCACAATAGATCACGTGATTTATATGACCAGGACGACGTCACCAGTATGACACATGCCGTTTTGGTAGTATTAGGGCTGTTTTAATCGTATTATTTAATAATGTAATTTATACTCTTTTGTCTCGCAATAATACACACAATTTCAGGCTCCTGGAACCGGCTCAATTGAAATTATTAATGAAGGACATGAATCATTAATAAAGTTATCATTTCTATAGTTTTGGAACTATATATATATACATTTATCAAATAAATACTTATAAAAAGCATTACACTATAATATATGATACAAATCGATCCCATACGGGGTATATACTATTTAGAATCTTTTAAATTTTTATGGCTCTTGACGCAAGAAAATGTAACTCCTATGGAAAACTTCGCTGTTATATTTGTGACTGTTTTGAATTCAGGAGATCAGGTTTAAACACTGACACTAAGTCAAGTTAATTATTTGAAAATAAATTTATATAATGTAATTTTATTCTTTTATTCACAATATATATATGTGTGTTTTTTTTTTTTGCTCTGATTCTGACCAATGCTTATATTCTAAATATATATGTATATGCCGCTATTATTGTTGTTGTTACCAATAATGTAAATCAATTGTATTTGGTTTAATATTTTATGCCCTTTATGGGCCCTAGCTGTAATTTGGGAAATAAAAATAATCTAATCTATTCTATGCTATTCTATTCTATTGAGAATATAATGGGGTGCTAAAATATGAAGAATAGAGGATTATATAGACAGGAAATATAAATTAAGAATAGAGAGAGAAATACTTTTAAAAGAATACAGAAATGAAGGACCCCATACATACCCTCATACATGTGTATGCCTCAGATCCGATACGTTGTAAACAGAACGTGACTATCAGTTCCTAAGCATACTATCAGAATTCGTATACAGCGAACGTAATGCGAAAAAGGAGGACGTCGACTGAATAAAAAATTATAACCACAATTCAGCTAACTGCGCAGCAACCGTTACAAAACATTTCGTTTGCATATGCATTGGATAGTTAAATAGATGCACTATATATGAGGGGATGGTGTGAATGTTCCCAGAGGGTCATCCATTTGTGTAGTCATGCTTTAATTTTTCGACCATCATTCTCTTTTCTTTATATTTTAGCTCCCTATTTTTTTTATTCTTTTATTTTGCACTCCATTTCTCTTGTCTATTTTTCTCTATTCATTATTTTATATATATATATCAGCACTGTTAGTCGATTCATTATTCTCTATATGCTTCAATCGCCTTACACACCCTCCTATATCTAAACCATGCTAATTAACTGATCAGTTCGAACGCGGCCAATTTAGTTTTAATTTTAAGCACGTAAAGAATGATTTGATTTAATTAGACCAAAATGCAGAAGAAGAAAAATATGACTGAATTAGTTTTATTAGTCGCAATTTATTATTTCTGGAGAAACTAAAATGCAATATTTTAATTTCAAATCCCCATTGCATGACTGAGAAATTTTATGGAGGTCCCGGCCTCTCTTTAAAAGCGGACGTAAAATACAGAAAATACATTTTTTTAAACCTCATAATTTTCACTATCTTACGTATGTATCTCATGTCTATGTTAATAACAATTGCACAATATTATCAGCTGTTAAAAAATAATGAATTTGCGCTTTTCTTTCTTTATCATGTTTATAATATTATACACATTTCTTTCACACCGAAAATCGATGATTATGTCAAGTTACACCTGTTGAAATAGTGTACACTTCTGAATACTTAAAGCTAGTAAGAAATAGTAAGAAACAGCTTTGTATAACTATATATCTACATTATTATCTTATGAAATACATTATATGAAAAGTTACGTGGCCTTCGCTGAGAAGAAATTTCCAGAACTTTACGTAAAGAGTATTTTTAGAAACGATTTCGTCAGACGAGGGCAATTCCTGTTGTGTTCGAACACTAGTTTGATAATATTTTCCTATACTACAACACTAAACATACAACATAACTGCGTTCGAACATACACTTAATCTATTTTTGCTGATGCAATTTTTAAATAACCTTACATGCTTTAAACAGCTGATATCTATCGAAACTAAGTCATATCGCAATTCAAGTTCTTAAAGAAACGTAGTGTATTCAGATTTTCTTGCAGCCGAATAGAAACATTGAAAGTTAATAAAATAAAGAATAAAGTGGAAACGCAATTATGGTTCGATTAATGTGTCAGAATTTTATTTGTCAGGACGGGGGAGATACGGTGGATCAAAAAAGGGCAGAAAAAGCAGTGACCGCATTATTTAAAACAGAAGACAAAACAACATTTCAGACATTCTTTAGTGAAACTGATAGTGGCACCAGCAGTGATAGCACAACTCATGAGGTTGCACGAGATGGAGAAAGTGACACAGATGAAGAACGTCTAATTATAGAGATCAAAGAGGAAGCTATTAGAACTGGTCAAACCGAATCAGAGGTAAGAAAACGGAAGTTCTTTCTCGCTTTTGGATTTTCGGGTCAGAGGCCTCAGGGCCCGCCCCCTTTATGGAACTACATGCATGGTTAATGCATATTATTTTTGTTCGGTTTTGAGCTTTGCCGGTTTATAGTTTGAGGGTCCCCTGTTTTCCTTTTTTTCAGTCTGCATTTCGTTCTTTTTTTATTCGCCAAAGCTTTGAAATGCAGTAATAAAGTACATTTAAAGTTTAAATACTGGTAATTTGATCATGTTGATATAATACGAACTTTATTGCGTAATATTATATTTGTATATATGATATAAACTTGTAAGGTAAACAAGTTTAACGACCTAGATTTTACATATATAGCTATGACGAAAATTTAAGATTGATTTTACTTGATCGTCGTATCATGCATGACTCAGGGCAAGACAATGGTGTTCATTTCTGTATTCTTTAATTGTTTCACCAATTATATTCTTTATCTTTAAAATTAATGGCTATTCTGTAATTACTTAATTAATAACTGTATTAATCTAGACATTAATAAAGTACGTGGTCTTTTAGTATATATAGTTTCACCCAATTCTTTAATTTCGCACTTATTCTTTATACTTAAGCACCCCATTATTCTATTTTTATTAAAAAATTATTGTTTTTTTGTTTTTTTTTGCCGAATTTTCTCTATTCTTTATTTTGTCCATCATTCTCTATTTTGTAAACTCCATCTGTCATGACTTTTCCACTACGAAATATCAACTTGAATTTAAAAAAGAGGAATACGTGGTCACGCTCTTCTGTAGATTTCAAGTTGACTTTTAGAGCAATATTAATTTTACATGAATTTTAAATATGTTTTACGTGAGCCTATATGTGTAATTTTCAAAATATTTTCTCGTAAATGTATTTTACTTTAACTCAGTTTTATTTTGTCATGCAGGTAAATAACCAGAGGAAAGACAGAAGAAGGGAAAGAAATAAACGGTCAGCAAAGGCCTACAGGAAAAGGAGGCGAGAGCATAAATCTACAGTAGATGAGGTAAGGTGTTTTATGTGTTGTTCAAAATTATTTACGTCCCAAATGAATCAAATTCACCCTTCCTAATAAATATCAATGACTTAATCACAAGAGGGGATTAATATCTGATGATTGACTTAGTGATTGCTTAAACGCACGTACGCCGCATCAGCACAAACATCGAAATATTTTCCTTAAATTTTTGTGTCGGAAAGGGTGTACATGATATATATCATGTATATGAATAGGAATCGCAACACTTTTGATTTCTGGAATGGAACAAATCAACTTGAATTCATTTTAATGAAAACAATTCGGAAATTATCAGAAATTGACTATCTAAAGCTTATATACTTGATCGGAGACAATAAATGAATACTGGAAATTTCCAGACATCAGCTCACGATGATAGGGAAAGTGATATCTCAAATCTGGTATCTGTCTGTCACTCACTTGATTTGGCATATAACTTCAATAGAGGTAAGGTGCAACGGGCTGATGACCAAGTTGCAGTATTTTACAATGGCTGCCTATTTTAAACAACGGTAAATTGTTGTATGCTTCAGCGTCACGTGGCAGATATTTGAAGAATATTCAGTATAATGAAAATAAAAGAATGACATCAGGGAAGCTTCTTCAAAAACGTGTCACTGTCATTGTCACACACAGTATTTTTTTCACACACACGTACACACGCACAAACTGGTAATCGCTCTAGTAAAACGAAAATGGATCAAGCTTTATTGAAATGAAAATTATATGTAAATTTAAAATCATCAACCTGAAATTTTCAAAACGTCTTGTAATGTCAAAGGACAAGACGTGTTTAGATTGAAATGGTGAATCATGATAGATTTTCCAGGACAGCTAAAGTGATTATCCTTGCAGGAACCATGCATACTAGAGATTACCGGTAGTTATCTAAGAGTGCATAACTATTGTTAATTGGGTATTCGCATGATTCAAAGTACATGTTTAATGTTCAAATTCTTCTATTTCAGACCTTAACCGAATTAATGGAGAAAAACTGCCTTCTTCGTCAGCAAGTAGAAAAGATTGAAGAGGAGAAGAATATTGTTTTGGGAATGTTGAAGACGAAGATTAAGATTCCTTGGCCTTATCCAATCTGGATGGGTCCATATCCCTCAGGGATGTCGTCAACAATGGATGGTTCCATGTCTAACCAAATTGGCATGAACTCGGTCGTCCAAGAAGTCACCGTGGCTTCGTGAAGCTGCAGTATGCTGCCATTTTGTGGATGAAATACTGTCGCTCTAAAGGTCACGTGTTACGCAATATACACGCGCGCCTCGGAGACAAATGTCGTAAAACTATAGTTTGTAAAAGCTGATATTTTACGCAAGTACTTACAATTTACATTTGTCTCCAATCCATTTATAAGACATATTTATTGTTGTCAAAGAACAATTGCTATATATATTAACCATACTGATAGGTGTATATGATCATATCTGATAAAAATTGCATGCTGACGATAATTACATAAGTAATTTTGCACGTTTAAGAATACAAACGTCTCCATTTGACATTGTCTTATATTTGTATGTACATATGTAAATAATATTATTGTGAGCGACAGAATCTAATTACTTATTGTTCATGTTACATGTTCGATTTTATAATTTAACGTTGCTTTGTAAACATCTATAATCTAACTAGAAAGATTCAATAAATAGATGTTAAAAGGGTATTTTGTTTTCTAACTTTTGTTTATGGACATTACACTAATTAGTAACCAGATTATGATTATCATAGAAACCTTATTTGTTCACTTGGAAAATTCCTATCAACTGCTTTATAGCGAATGTAATGACTGAATTCATTTTCAATTGTCCAATTAATGTTGCCTCTGAGGGTCCTGTTTCATGTATGTCATACTAAATAAGAAACATCCGGTGGGAACTACATTAGCTTTTAAGAACAAGAAGATGTGGTATGATTGCCAATGTGAAAACTCTTCACAAAATACCAACTGATTTTAACAGCTTTAGGTCACATACGGTATTACCACATTGTAAGCTATAAAAGGTGCTGAAATAACAACTGTAAAACAGCTCAAACATTAAAATTAATTGATTTATGTAAAAAAAAAATACAGCAATGAACGAAATACAGATGTATACAACAATTAACGAGAACCACTGAATTACAGGCTCCTGACTTGGGAAAAGTACATGGTAGTACATAATTTGTCGGTGTTAAACACATAAACACATCTTCCCAATACATAGGACAGTGATGTATAAGTATAGTAACATTTACAAACTATTTAAATTAGTTGAAAGGGGCGCAACCCATCAGATTGATTCAAAGTATAAAAACGGTATGTACATGTGACATGGTATTTATTCATCCCTACAAAAAAAAATTTGGTACAGATCTGAGGGTACTCGGAGTTACTGACACCTATTTGAAATCCAATAATTACTATAAAAATCGTGTATCCAAGACCAGTTCTCTTTGTAAACTTACCCATCTACATGTAAGGTAATTTCTGATAAATTTTGTTTTGGAAATTGCCAATCACGGCTGCCTCTGGATGGCATGCATGTTGTTCATACAGTACATCCTAGCATCAAGCATCAAAACGGATCTTGCTTCCATGCTTCAAACCTTCAATACATGCTTAAATTATATAAATTACAAGAATAAGGAGATCTGGTTTGATTGGCTATCAGATAACAATTCATTAAATTTCAAATGAGGTAGATGTTAGCAATTATAAGCAACCCTACGGTCTTCAGTAACTAGAGAAAAACACATATCGTGACGGCTATAAAAGGCCCGACATAAAAAAAAAATATGAAACAATTTCAATTGGAGCCTATTCGGAAAACGCTTACTGTAATATGATATTCATCGATTTTTTTTTTATAGCGAATGTCTGCCACCATTTTGACACCAGCCAGTGACTTATTGTTTTTATACGACCGCAAAAATTGAAAATTTTTTGGTCGTATATTGGTATCACGTTGGCGTCGTCGTCTGCGTCGTCGTCGTCGTCCGAAGACATTTAGTTTTCGAACTATAAGTTTAGTATAAGTAAATAGAAATCTATGAAATGATTTTGGCAGTTTTGGTCCTAACAGTTTTGGAATTAGGGGGCAAAAAGGGCCCAAATAAGCATTTTCTTGGTTTTCGCACTGTATCTTTAGTTTAAGTAAATAAAAATCTATGAAATTTTGAAACAAGGTTTATGACCACAAAAGGAAGGTTGGGATTGATTTTGGGAGTTTTGGTCCCAACAGTTTAGGAATTAGGGGCCAAAAAAGGGCCTAAATAAGCATTATTCTTGGTTTTCGCACAAAAACTTTAGTATAAGTAAATAGAAATCAATGAAATTTAAACACAAGGTATATGACCTCAAAAGGAAGATTGGGATTGATTTTAGGAATTGAGGTCCCAACAGTTTAGGAATTAGGGACCAAAAAGGGGCCCAAATAAGCATTTTTCTTGGTTTTCGCACCATAACTTTTGTATAAGTAAATAGAAATCTATGAAATTTAAACACAAGGTTTTTGACCATAAAAGGAAGGTTGGGATTGATTTTGGGAGTTTTGGTCCCAACAGTTTAGGAATAAGGGGCCCAAAGGGTCCAAAATTAAACTTTGTTTGATTTCATCAAAAATTGAATAATTGGGGTTCTTTGATATGCAGAATCTAACTGTGTATGTAGATTCTTATTTTTTGGTCCCGTTTTCAAATTGGTCTACATTAAGGTCCAAAGGGTCCAAAATTAAACTTAGTTTGATTTTAACAAAAATTGAATCCTTGGGGTTCTTTGATATGCTGAATCTAAACATGTACTTAGATTTATGATTATGGGCCCAGTTTTCAAGTTGGTCCAAATCAGGATCCAAAATTAAACCTTGTTTGATTTCATTAAAATTTGAATAATTGGGGTTCTTTGATATGCCAAATCTAACTGTGTATGTAGATTCTTAATTTTTGGTCCCGTTTTTAAATTGGTCTACATTAAGGTCCAAAAGGTCCAAAATCAAACAAAGTTTGATTTTAACAAAAAATTGAATTCTTGGGCTTCTTTGATATGCTGAATCTAAACATGTACTTAGATTTATGATTATGGGCCCAGTTTTCAAGTTGGGCCAAATCAGGATCCAAAATTATTATATCAAGTATTGCGCAAAAGCAATAAATTTTCAATTGCACAGTATTCAGCAATAGCAAGAAATCTTCAATTGCACAGTATTGTGCGATAACAAGAAACTTTCAATTGCACAGTATTGCGCAATAGCAAGAAATATTCAATTGCACAGTATTGTGCAATAGCCAGTATTTTCAATTGCACAGTATTGCGCAATAGCAAGAAATATCTAATTCCACAATAGCAAGAAATTTTCAATTGGAGTTATCTTTCTTTGTCCAGAATAGTAGTTAAATCAACTTAAATCATTGTTTTACACAATATACAATGTATATTCACTTTTACTACCAACTGATAAGTTAAAACAATCTTTACCATTCAGTGATAACACGCACTTTTTTTTACATTTTAATATTTTATGATGTATTTAAATGAATAGTTATTGTTGCAAACTCCATTAGAAATTTGAATTGAGATCAGTTCTGAAATAAGGGAAAGGGGCATCATTTCAGATTTCATAAATAAAAAGAAAATTTCTTCAAACATTTTTTTGAGAGGATTAATATTCAACAGCATTATGAAACGATCAAAGGCAAAAAAAATAATTTTAAGTTCATTATACCACATTCATTCTGTGTCAGAAACCTATGCTGTATCAACTATTTAATCACAATCCAAATTTAGAGCTGAATCCAGCTTGAATGTTGTGTCCATACTTGCCCAAACCGTTCAGGGTTCAACCTCTGCTGTCGTATAAAGCTACGCCCTGTGGAGCATCTGGTTACAGATTATAAACATTTCACTTTGCTGTTTCAAAGAAGAAGATTTTCAAAGCTAAATATTTCCTCTACAGTAAATATATCCAATGGGAGACGAAATGAAAATTCTAGATTTCTTTATATATACATTATTTCTGAATTAATAATATAATTATGTGTAAACTTGATAAGTGGTTTTACCGATTTAATGATCGACGTATGCCAAATGAATTGAATAGCTTACACAGCCCCATATAAAAATAAGGAAATGGATATGATTACCAATGATGCACCACTTCATAAGAGACCAAAAGACACAGTTATGTACGACTACAGTTCACCGTACGTCATTCAACAATGAGTAAAACCATATACAGCTATAAAGGCCCCGACATAACACATTTAGAATAAATCAAACGGAAAAATTAACGGCCTGATTTAAGTACAAAAAAATCAATGAAAGCAAATATGATGGTCAATTTGCGATAAAAATAAGAAAACAATGATCGAATATGCAAAGAAACAAAACAAATGACTTCTAACCACACGATCTTCGTCCGGCATACGCACATTGTCTAGCTCTCGATCGCCCCGAATCAAAACTAATTGTGTGCATAAATTAACAGAAGATTAATAGAACAAAATATAACACATACATGCACGAACTTATGGTAAACCATTTCATGAGACAAATGATGTACTATGGACACATTCTTGTTTGTAGTTTATTAATAAACTACAACCAAGAATGTGTCCATAGTACACGAATGCCCCATTTGCACTATTACTTTCTATGTCCAGTGGACCGTGAAAATGGGATAAAATCTCTAATTTGGCACTTAAATAAGAAAAGTCATATCATAGGGAACATGTGTACTAAGTTTCAAGTTAATTGGACTTCAACTTCATCAAAGACTACCTCGACCAAAAACTTTAACCTGGAGCGGGACAGACGAACGGACATGCGGACGAACGAACGAACGGACGCACAGACCAGAATACACAATGTACATAAATGGGGCATAATAAATAGGGCATAAAACATAAATGCAAATAATTTAAACATACTATTTATAAAGTTTGAAATCAGCCTATTGTGTAAACTGGTGCATGGGATGAAGCGAGAACTTCTCAGTTTATTGATAAAAGTCATAGTCTTGTGACGTGTGAAACAATCACGGGTTTCGATAAGTATTTGCGAAGAAAATGTCTTTCTTTCATCGTGAAAGAACGATAACCGACGTATAGGTTTTGATTTTTACATTGAGTTACTAGTTCAATGTACTATATTATCAAGCTGTCACTGAGTCAAATATTTTTCCAGACACAGCCGACCCTGTTGCCCGTCCCGCTAAGCTCCCTACAACGCCTCCAACAGCTCCCCCAATAACACCTCCAACTACAGGAATCGGACAAACAATCTGACCAACGAATGCGCCAAGAAATCCAGTACCCGTTGCTACGGCAACTGAAGAAGCGGAACCACTGACTTTCTTTGTTACTTGTCTATTAAAATCCTTTTCACTAATAAGTCCGTTTTTCTTTTGTTTATTCAGCTTGTATATATCAATCCCGCAGAAAGCAGCTTCTACCGGAACTGAAACAGCAGCGGTAATTCCTGTTGATACACCGGCAGCTACAGCTGAAGGCCCAACCTTAGCAGCAGTTGTTGCACCTGCTTTAGCAGCTAACGCCGTAGCAGCGGATTTTGATAGCGCTAGGTCTTTAATGATACTTTGTTTCACAGCAATGTCAATCAGTGCGTCTCCTGAGTTGGTTATTACATTTGCTAGCGATATCGCAGACAAACGCGTTGGTAAATCAGACTGTCCGTTCTTAACTTTATTACGATGATCTATTCCACTTTCAATAATATCCATTAAAATTCGTTTCCCTGCACCGCTATGTTCAAATTGTTCACATTTTGCTTCCCCCGTTAAAACCCACGTGACGAACGATTCACAGTTGTTGCTTGTTAAGCTATATTCAACTTCTCCACTTCGATAACATGCTCTCAGATATGCCATCTCCATTTCATCACCAGTCGACGGGTACTCTTGCCTCGTTATGAAAAATACACCAGCTGAAAAATCTAGTAAGATTGAATCAGTTTCGTCAAATCTTATCGTCTGCCGGGTAACTCGTGCCATTGCTCGAGCTTTCTTTGCAAAACTTCCAGGAGTATAATGTATGATGTCAACAGAATAAAAACCCACATCCAAAACGAGGTAATGATGGAAATATTTTACTTTACATCTTGTCCGCACAACTGCTACGTGTGTTAGATTTCGAACGCTGTTATGATATTCATACATATTTTTGATTTTTTGCGCACCTGTTGGGTTTTCCTATGAAATAAAATAGATGAAAATGATATATAGCAAATATTTGTGGCAAATAGCAATAATATCTGTGTTTTTTCAAATACTAGTACCTTGATTTTAAATTTCTTTCATATTTATTTAAGGTGGTACCCAACACTTTCACTAAAATTAATTTGGCTCGTTTAATTTTCATTAAATTTTGTTAAATTATTTACTTTGACCCTTTAACAAAAATTAAAAAATTAAAAAAATGTTGAACCAACCGTTTTGTCAGAAAAATTACACTGGTTATATAGCAGTTTGACAAACACCAATTTTGATCATTGAAAAGCTTACTATTCCTTTTACAACACAACGTAATTAAAACGTTTATCTGACTTTACAGAGTTATCTCCCTGTAGTGTTAGGTACCACCTTAATGAAGACTTACATTAGCAACACAAGGGGGCCACTAGTTGAGCAGGATCTGCATACCCTTCCGAAGCCAAAGAGATCACTCCAGTTTTAGATGGGTTCGTGTTGCCAAGTGCCCAGTCTTTTGTTTTCTATGTTGTGTTTTGTGTAATGTTGCTTGCATTTTTCTTTTTTACCCATGGCGGGTTCAATTTATGTTTGACTAATGAGTTTGAATGTCCATTTGACTTCTTTCTCGTCACTTTTGGTAACTTTTAACTTTTTATGTTACTCTTAAATTCTGATCTGGCGTGACGGTCCTCAACTGGTTGCACACAATTTATACGATAAGACTTTCAATGGAAACTATTAAAAAGCATCTTACTGATGATGGCATGTATAGAAAGCCATTGAAGTTAGATACTTTAAGTTTGAAAAATAAGAAAGATAAATAAAATTTAATTTGGTGTATTTATTGGCTTCGTTCCAAGTTATTATACTGTACAATTGTGAATAAAATAAGAAAAGAGTGCATTTTATTTTTGTATAAGTGGTTAAAACTATTTATGATAGTTATTTATTATTATATACTAGTACTCTTGAGTAGACAAAGAGATATGTTTATTATGTAGAATAATCAGAGTTTTCTTAAATATAGACTTCCTTGTAGAAAGAACGGGTTTAATCACAAGCATTAGCCATCTGTTCATTTTGTTCTAGGTTTGGAATTTGTCAAACAATTTAAAGTTGTTTGTTTGACGTTTGAAATGAATGAAACACAAAAAATATGCACAAACACTCATTGATAGCACCATTTGTATATATATGCAAGATGGCGACAATTGCAATAGGTCCAATATCATACTGCAGAAAAAAGAATAATGTGCAGAATAATGGCCAAAAATAGAAAGAATAAAAAAATAGGGGAAAAATATTAAGAAGAGAGAATAATGAGGTGCTAAAATTCAAAGAATATAGAATATTCTGTCAATACATATTACCCGTTTCTCCGTTTTATTAATGTATGTTCACTATTGATCACCTTCTATCCACCTTTCCCACCAAATGTCTTTGACAAACTCTGTTCTTATTGCTTATAATTTTTACTTGACTGTTCTAGTCAGCAATAAAACAGGTGTTTTTACTAAACAATTTTAAACGGTAGACCTGAATCAATGACTCAACTTTCGATTTTGGTCGTACATGTACTTTAGAAATATATGGTTACCCTTATTTCGACATTTGGCTAATAAAAATATGTACATTTAATTCCTTAATCAATCGCATACATGTATACCAATCATATGAGTGATCAAACTTACCATGATTAATTGATGTTAAGTCAGTTATTTCTCTAGCACTATAAGAAACTACTTTTTAAAACTGTATAAATACCATAAAGAATGAAGAAAATAAACCAAAATGATTGGTTGATAACAATATATAGTACCATATATAGGAACCATTACGTAAATGTATAATGACGTGATTCTGTCAAAGCAGGTATTGTATATTTAAACAGTTAAAGGACAAACAATAAATTGATGTGTATCGATTATATCCAAAATTAGGTTTTATTTATATATTGCCTTGTGGATTGTTTAAACAAATACATATACACTGCAGAAATTATGTAGTTTTAAATATAACAAAGAATGTCATCGACTTTAAACTCAATGAGGGCTTGGATAGGATAGAGAATTCGAAGGAGTACAAAAAAAGTAAAGTAACAGAGAACAGAGACAAATAGGTGAAAAAGAAACCATACAGAATACAGAGTAATGGAGTGATAATAAAAACAGAATGATACACTAGAGAAAAGTGGAATAACAATTTAAGAATACAGCAATTAAGACCCCCACATCTAGGTTCTCACGCAGAAAAAAACTATTCGATTGACCTTTTTCCCGATGACCTTTAAGGCAAACAAGGGAATGAAGAAAATATTGATACCTTCATTCTAAATAGTAAACAGATTTACCACACGACCATTTGATTAAATAGGAAAACCTTTGTTTGATAAGATTGTGTGGAAGTGTGATAAATTTTAAAACTGTCAACAGAATCAAAAGGACCATCACTTTTTTTTCCATGACTCCAACACTAGTTAATTCCACTATTTAAATAATATTTTATTACAAAAGTTTATCACAAGTTATTTTATAGCATTTAAGGAACTAGTTAAAAGCACTGAAAGATAAGTAGAAGAACACTCACCAGAGACCGGGATGAAACGATATTATACGTTTACTTTGTGTTATTTTAAGTAAGGCCTAATACATAGTACGTACCTTCAAATGTTCAAAAGAGGCCTGTTTATTAAAATTAACATGATTAAAGCGGGTTGTTGATAGATAGCACATGTTTCATGATATTCGAGTAAAAGTTAACATAATGAGCAAAAAGCAAACTTTCTGCGTTAAATACAACTTCTAATCGCTTAAAACTCTGTAATTAGTGTAAAAGACGTTTTTGACATCATCAATTTCCCATATTTATGCTTACTTTTAACTAAAGAGCAAATCATTACAACTCATACAGTTGCCCAAAATACCACAATCTGCGGAAACACAGCTTTTAAACACTTCTTCCTTTTAAAGACATTAAATGTGATCAAAATAAGATGGAAGGAACACAATTCTTAGAATATGAAAACATTTGAAGTTAAACAGTACATGCGAATACCATGCCTTTGCTGGAAATTAAGGGGGAGAACATTTGACCTTTCAATGTGAATTGTAACTGCCAGACTGAAACAAGCTTCTTTCCATTTTTCTTGATTTTTATTTCATTTTAAACATTGATGTAGCGAAAAGACGTGTTATCTATATCATGTCAACCATTAACAAATATATACAAAAAATGAATAAGATTTCCAATGAAACAAGTGGTCACGACCGATTTCGAGTAAGATGTTGCGACAAACAACTAAGTTCTCTCTCACCCCCTATTGGATTTACTGACCCCGTATATATCGTATTAGGTCAGTAACACACTATGTAACTAATAATATATCCCAACTCGTTCGCTATGTTCCTATCTGCAGTGACCTTTTGGATTGTAATGAGCGTAATCTATGTCTGGCTAGTTTTAAAATTATCGAGTCAGGGATTTCGTTACCACACATTACTAAACACTTTACTAATATTTTTTCAAAGATTTGGTCTGCAAGTTTGGCTGTACCTGTTGAAAAGTTATTTCAAGTGAAATAGCACATCCTACATTTTACAGTGATGTTATAAACCGAGCCCGGGAATTTAGATACGATCCAGGTAAACTTAAACCAATCCTTTAAATGAACCTATTTTAAAAGGTAACGTCTTCAACATTGTATTTCAATATTTGAATATTGTTTATCTTGGTGTAAATATTGATTATGCTTAATTAAAACCATTATAAATATTACAAATATGCACCTTCACGGTACAAAAATCTGTCGATACTCATAGTTTAGCATTGTACAATGTCATGGTTTTTCTTCGACTGTAAACGACGTCTTTACACTAAATCCATTGGATGTTGGATGGGTACTGATCGATATTTTAGTCTTTGATACATGATTTTTTTTCATGGATGTCCGTATATATATATATATGAATTTTGGTGGATATTATTCTCATTGGCAATCATATACCACATCTCCTAATCTTATAGCATACATATAGTATCACTAGTAGCCTGTCACCATTATAGTTGTGAGTTTGAGTCGCGCATCTTGCAGGTGGAGTCTATTCCAATCTTAATTGACTATTATTGCAAATTTTACTGTCAAATGTCGGAAATTTTCTTAGGACAGCAAGGCTTCTTTCTCCATTGTCAATACGTTATGTTGACATTGAGCATCACTGAAGAGACATTATTTGTCACAATGCGCATCTGAACCATCAAAATTAGTACATGTACCGTTTATGTTGTTTTTTTTTTTAGCTTTTCGACAAATAGTTTTTTTTAAATAGCATGTCACTTCGCAAAATTGATTGTATTTGTCAACATAAAAGCAATGCCATGTTATTATTTACAGCCGATTGCAATGAGTGTGGAGCCAAATGTAATATCTTTGGTTAGCTTTCTTGCTAGATGAACCGTGAAGTCATTATTAGGTAAAGTATACTACCCTCCTTTCGAAGTAGCCTAGTCCTATAGACATATATTGCGTCGCAGGGCTTCTAAAATGTTTTAAATTACAAATTTTTTAAGAAAAAAATATCTCACAAACAGGCTTTGAAAATTTTGGCAAAATGCATGATTCCAAAATGTCGTATGTGAACTTGAATATTTTTGTACAAAATAGCAGTGAAATAAAAGCTTTGACATTTCTGGATTATCCAAGAACTTAAATTATTTTCACAGAAATAAAGAAATGTACAATTATTTTTTCCCAAAGCTATTCTACAACGATTCTCAAGTTTTCATACAACATTTTGGAAGCAATCTTTACAAACAACTGACATTAGCAACTTTGTAATATGTCTTATTTCACACATTTTGATTGGTCTAACTGTATGCTATTTTGTAATACCAAAGATTTCCTCCCGCCCAGACCATTGGTGTCAAAAAGTATTTTTAGCCAAAAAAATCATATACGACATTTTAGAAGCCCAGCGACGATTGGTTATCTGTCGGACTAGTCTACTTTTAAAGGAGGGTAGTTTACCCAACCTCATAATGACTTCCCGGTTCAGCTAGCAAGCAAACTAACCAAATATATTACCTTTGCCTACACACTCAATGAAATCGGCTGTAATGTTTAAATGAATTCTAATCTCGGACATTACATGCATTACGTAAATTGGTAATGACGCGATTCTGACAAAAGCAGGTATTGTATATTTAAAGGACAAACAATAAATTGATGTGTATCGATTATATCCAAAATAAGGTTTTATTTATAAATTGTCTTGTGGATTGTATAAACAAATGCATATACATATAAATATATTTGTATATATAAATTAGGTAGTTTCAAAGAATGTCAAAGAATGTCACCGAAGGTTTGGATAGGATAGGAGAAAAAGTACGGTAATGGAGCGCTTAAATATATAGAACAAATAAAGCATACAAAATACAGATTAATGGGGAAACTGAATATAGACAGAACGATAAGCTAGAGAAAAATGGAATACACATTAAAAAAAAACAGCAGTTAAGATCCCCACATCTAGGTCCTCACTTATAGAAAACTATTTGATTGACATTTTTGCCAACGATTTTAACTTATATGTAAAAAGATATGATAGTCTAACACAACAAAAAGACAAACAATATTCCGTGCAACATTATAAAGAACATCAGAGATTGAGTAACACCAGTTATTGGTTCGCAATAACAAGAACTCGTATGCATAATTTCAATAGTAATGTTCATCCATAAGATATTTAATAAACATCGCCAATGGTCAAGTTTTGCAATAATACATCTACTTAATAATTTCTGCATTTACAGTTACTACTGAAACTTTACAAAACCCCGTATATTAGTAGGTCATCTGCATGTTCTACTAAGGAATTGTGTACGTTAAATTAACCAAAAAAAATGGATAAAGTTAGGTTGGGAATGCAGAAATACAGATTTAAGGAAAATAATCTTGATGTTAATACAAATGTAGTAAGAAGAAATGAAAATTAGTAGATATTCCAAATAATCAAAGCTGGTATATAGACAAGATGCATATTGCATATCTGAAGGTACTGGGAATTACTGACACCTAGTTGAAAGCCAATAATAACTATAAAAATCGTGTATCCAAAACAAGTTCTCTTCGAAAACGTACCCATCTACTAGTACTACTCTACATGTAAGATAATTTCTGATAAACTTTATTTCTAAATTTGCCAATCACGGATGCTACCTCTGGTGGTCATGTTATTCATACAGTACATAACATTAGAAACATCAAGACGAATCTAGCTCCCATACTTCAAACCTGCAATACATGCTGAAATTATACAAATTATAAAAATAAGGAGATGTGGTATGATTGCCTAGCTATCAGACAACCATTCACCAAAGTTCAAATGAAGTGGATGTAAGCAATTATAGACAAATGTACGGCTTTTAACAACGAGAAAAAAAACATACCATGACGGTTATAAAAGGCCGCGACATTAAAATATGAAACAGTTCAATTGGAACTGTTTCTGAAAATATTACTAGAATGTGATATTCATAGAATTTTTTTATAGGGAATGTGTGCCATCGATGCCACCATTTTGACACCAGCCAGAGACTTATCATTTTTTTTTTCAGATTAGAAACATTTCAGTTTGCTTTTTCAAAGAAGAAGATTTTCAAAGCTTAATATTTCCTCTACAGTAAATATATTTCATGGGGGGGGCGAAATGAAAATCTTATATTACCTCATATACACTATTTCCGATATAATTTGGTGTAAATTTGATAAGTGGTGTGGCAAAGAAAGCGAGACAGGTTTAATGATCGACGTATGCCGAATGATTTAAGAGCTCACACAGCCCCATAAATAAGTAAGAAGATGGGTATATATGATTACCAATTAGGCAACTCTCCATAAGACACAAACATAAACAGAAATTAGCAATTATCATGAAGTCACTGTACGTCATTCAACAATGAGTAAAACCCATATACAGCATAGTCAGCTATAAAGGCCCCGAAATAACAAACGTAAAATAATTTAGACAAAAAAACTAACGACCTGATTTATGTACAAAATAATGAACGAAAAACAAATATGATAGTCAATTAACGATTAAAAAAAAAAAAAATCTACGCGATGTACGTCTATGAGCGTCTATACAAAGATACAAAACAGATGACTTCTAACAATACGATTTTCGTCCGGCATATATGTGTCAATATACACATTGTCAAGCTCTGGATCCCTCCGATGCAAAACTAATAGTGTGCATACATTAACAGAAGATCACTAGAACAAAATATAGCACATACAAAAACGGACTCATGTAAACCATTTCATGAGACAAATCACTTAATAGACTCAGTATAAAAAAAACATAAATGCAACTAGTTTGAATATACTATTGAAAGGTTTCAAACTAGACATATGACTACATGTATTGTGTAAACTGGTGTATGAGATGAAGCAATACACTCTCAGTCTTTAGTACATATACAAAAATAAACTCTAGTTTCCTTCCTCTTTAATTTGATACCATTGTTATATTCTTGTGACGATTGAAACAATCACGGTTTCCGATCATTATTTTCGTAGAAAAAGTCGTTTCTTCGGCATTATGAAAAGAACGATAACCGACGTTTAGAGTTTGATTTTTACATTGAGTCATTAGTTCAATTTTCTACTATCAATCTGTCACTGCGTCAAAGATTTTTCCAGACACAGCCGATCCTGTTGCCCGTCCCGCTAAGCTCCCTACAACGCCTCCGACAGCTCCCCCAATAACACCCCCAACTACAGGAATCGGACAAACAATCTGACCAATGAACGCGCCAAGAAATCCAGTACCCGTTGCTACGGCAACTGACGAAGCGGAACCACTGACTTTCTTTGTAACTTGTCTATTAAAACCCTTTTTACTAATTAGACCGTTTTTCTTTTGTTTATTCAGTTTGTATATATCAATCCCACAGAAAGCAGCTTCTACCGGAACTACAACAGCAGCGATAACTTTATTACGATGATCTATTCCACTTTCAATAATATCCATTAAAATTCTTTTCCCTGCACCGCTTTTTTCAAATTGTTCACATTTAGCCTCGCCCGTTAAGACCCACGTGACGAACGATTCACAGTTATTGCTTGTTAAGCTATATTCAGCTTCTCCTCTTCGATAAAATGCTCTCAGAGACGCCATCTCCATTTCATCACCAGTCGATGGGTACTCTTGCCTCGTTATGAAAAATACACCAGCTGAAAAATCTAGTAAGATTGAATCAGTTTCGTCAAATCTTATCGTCTGCTGGGTAACTCGTGCCACTGCTCGAGCTTTCTTTGCAAAACTTCCAGGAGTATAATGTATGATGTCAACAGAATAAAAACCCACATCCAAAACGAGGTAATGATGGAAATATTTTACTTTACATCTTGTGCGCACAACTGCAACATGTGTAAGATTTCGAACACTGGTATGGTACTCATACATATTTTTAATTTTTTGCGCACCTGTTGGTTTTACCTATAAAATATAATAAATGACAATGAGATAAAGAAATTACAAATACATGTGGCAAAAAACAATAGTCTTTGTGTTCTTTCATATACCTTGATTTTTATTTATTGCAAATAGGTTTACTGATTACTAACATTAGCATCACAACGGTGCAACTTGTGGAGCAGATTCTGCTTACTCCTCCAAAGCACCTAAAATCACCCCAAGTTTTCGGCAGAATTCATGCATGTTGCTCAGTGCTTAGTCTCTTTTTTCTATGTTGTGTATTGTTGTTGTATTTTTCTTTTTTAGCCATGGTGTTATCAGTTTAAAAATGAGCAAAGCCCATACCGCATAGTCAGCTATAAAAGGTCCCGAAATGACAAATGTAAAACAATTCAAACGAGAAAACTAACGGCCTAATTTGTGTTTAAAAATGACCGAAAAACAAATATGTAACACATCAATAAACGTCAACCACTGAATCACAGGCTTCTGACTTGGGTCAGGCACATACATGTACTGTGGATTCATTTATTTTCGTGGGTATCAATTTTCGTGGATAGAGAAAAAAAGACGTTTCGTGGTATACGTAAATTCGTGGATCGCTGATTACAACAAAAAAAAAAAAAAAAATAGATACGTAATTCTTGGATTTCTTTTTGATTTAGGAGATCATATAACCTCCTTGGTTTGATCAATAATAAAACAAAACAAAAAAGAAGGAATTCATTGAAAAAGTTGTGAATTGTCAAAATCCTCGCTTGGTCATTCTAGGTTAAAGTGTTCATTGATAACTTCGATTACAATAATGGACAGAGACAACTAATTATTTGTTGTTTTACAATTTATAAATTCTTGTCTGAATTCTATAAGGCATTCAAAACTTTATGATTGAAAGCTCATTTCCCTAATCACGATATAATAAACAGTGATATAAGTATAAGGTGTGAAAATAAATGTTCCTGTCATAAACAATATTACCTACAGGCAATATCCCCGTACTTAATCCTATTGATTTTCAATCACTGGTAAACCAAACTATGACACGGTAATTAACAACTTGCAGTTATTTTCCATGAACAGTTTTAATCAATTTTAAAAAGTAAATTATCACTGATATTCGATATATTTATTATAGATTTAATCAAAATACTTGTATCTTCTTTCAATAAAGAACACGTGTTATGTTACAATGTTTATCGCTGGTCAACACTATACTAGAACTGCATAACATAACCGGAAATAAACAACCGACTCCATACAGATTTCTCGGGATTACTCTTCGTTGAATTCTTAAATTCGTGGTTCGCTGTGACCCACGAAACCCACGAAAATTAGTATACCACGAATAAAAATGAATCCACAGTATACAGAATGTGGCGGGCTTAAATATATTAGCCGGATCCAACTAATCGCCTAACCTGGAATAGTGGTGTACCATTACAACATTTTTTTTTTAACTTATGAGTTTGAATGTCCCTTTGGCATCTTTCTCCTCTCTTTTATGTTACTCTTAAATTTTGCTCCGACATGACGGTCCTCGACTGGTTGCACACATTTCATATTATAAGACTTTAAACAGATACTATAAGCATCGATTGGTGATGGAATGCAAAGAAACCATTCAAGTGAGATACTTTAAGTTTCAAAAATAAGAAAGATTTATAAAATTTAAATGGGGTATATTTATTGGCTTCGTTCCAAGTCATTATACTGTATAATTGTGAATAAAATATGTAAAGAGTGCACTTTATTTTGTATAAGTGGTAAAATTATTTATGATAGATATCAATTATCATATACTAGTACTCTTGAGGAGTTAAACTGATATGTATATGAGGTAGATTAATGTGGGTTTTCTTTAATATAGACTTCCTTGTAGAAAGAACAGTGACCAATAGTTGTTAATGTCTTTGTCATTTTGGTCTTTTGTGGATAGTTGTCTCATTGGCAATCATATCTGACATCTTCTGTTTTAGATTTAATCCAGAAATCCAAACAGTTACACGCATTAGTCATCTGTTCATTTTGTTCTAGGTTTTTAATTAGTCTAACAATTTGAAATTGTGTGTTTTCCGTTTAAACTGAATGAAACACAAAAATTACGAACAATGACATTACAATTTTAATGTTTCGTTTGAACAACTTAACAATTATACACATATTTCAAAAATAAGTCACATCCTAGTGGGCCAGATATCCGTTAATGGCCCGAGTTCAGTCATCTCCTAAAAGTTTTATAGACATTTGCATTTCTACGGTGCATATATTTGTGGGCCTTTATATCTTACTATACAGTATGGGATTTGCTTATTGTCGACAGTTGTACGTAAGTTTATCTCGTAAGCAATCATACCATCATATTATCTTATATAGCATTTGTTTTTATCAAAGTTACCGGGGGAACTTCTCCTATAGGCGGCGCAAATACACATTGACAATACCACTTCAGCTTTTGTCTGCTCTATGGTCGGGTTGTTGTCGCTTTGACACATTCCCCATTTCCTTTCTCAATTTTAATTTCACTTCTTCTTATTTGTATATATATGCAAGACGATGACATTTTGTATGCATGTGATCAATATCACATATAAGAGGACAGCATTCTAGAATAAATGGACAAATAAATTAGTCAGGTGCTTAAATATAAATAGAGGAGAATAATGAGCAAATATATATAAAGAATACAGAAATTTTTTAGCATGAAATATTCAGGTTTATTCCTTGAATGCCAACATCCTTTGATCTACCGACAATTTACTGCAGAAATTATGTAGTTTTATTAAAATATCACAAAAGAATGTCACCGACTTTAAACTCATAGAGGGTTTGGATAGGATAGAGAAGGAGTACAAAAAAGTAAAGTAATAGAGAACAGAGACAAAAAGGTAGTCAAAGTACTGAAGTACTGAACATCGGATGACGCAGTTTCTTGTGGATGATCAAAAGCACGTCACAGAAACAGATCACATCTCTATACCTGAAATTGGGGTTAATTTACAGAGATATTATTATCTGGTACAAGTTCGTGCTTGGATTATGAATAAATGACAGGAAATTCAACCTCACCGTAATAACTATTATATTGTAGTGCAAGAAATCAGTATACCTTGGACTATAATACTAATATAATAATAGTTCCCGAGAATACACTGGTTTGTTGTTATACATTATTTTAATATTAAGGTTGCATGTATATATAATTTTCATCTATTTGTATATGATCATTCTATTCTACTATTATCATAGTACAGTGCAAGTGCATGGTGGACACTGTTCTGTAAAACAAAATCAAAGCCTTACAGGCTGTAAAAGCAATTGCTGCCATGTTAATGTTTTGGGTATTTTTATTTTTCATCCACATATATAAGAATTAAACCTGACAGGTCAGGAGTGTTGTCCAGTGAGAAGCAAGAAGGTTTTAACTTTATATCAATGTGAATTGTAACTGCCAGACTGAAACAAGCATCTTTCCATTTTTCTTGATTTTTATTTCATTTTAAACATTGATGTAGCGAAAAGACGTGTGATCTATATCATGTCACCTAATCAGAAGACGCGTTACATCCAAAATTAAATTATTAACAAATATAAATAAAAAATGAATAAGAAATAAATAAGCGATTTGAATTTCAAAGAATTCCCTTACAGATATGCAAATTAGAAAACTTGTCTTCTATGCTGCAGACACTTCGTTTGTCATTGTTTAAATGCATAAACTCATCGAAATTGTGTTAAAAAACCTCATTTAATCGCAATGATTTAATTTACTACAAGACATCTTGAATAGTTTGACTGACCTGTTCCTTTTTCGCATAAGGCTGACTTCAAACAACCATAACCTTCTTAGGACAAATGAAGAAAAGCTAATTAATATTCTGTTTCAAAATCAAAACCAGCCATATTGATAAAAGGTTATTCGATTGCGCTTTCGTATTATATCCGAATGAAAAGAAAAAAAATAGAAGTCTGTATTTCTTAGCATAACATCCACTTTAAAGGCAATTTTGATCAGTTGAATATGATCTTTGCATTATGTTCCTCGATTGTATATCACGTGATTACATAGAGAGAGAGAGAAAAAGAAATATATCTACAAGTACATGCTTTTTTACTTCATCTTAAAAGTTTACCTTGAATGGCAAAAAAAAACCCAACACATCAAAAACATTGAAAATTATAATGTGATACTAAAATACCCCCCCCCCCCCCCCAAAAAAAAAAGATGAAGTGGTTCCCAAGAATCAATATATGCGTATATGTATCCAGATATGGTGTATTCTTACCTAAAAATATAAAAGATATGTTTACTTACGAACTTAGTTGTCTGTCGCAACATCTTACTCGAAATCGGTCGTGACCACTTGTTTTATTTGAAAAACATTATAAAATGAAGTTTTAATTTAAACGTCTTTCCGGCGTGAAGACCTTCCTTCTTCGCACAAGTTTCCGTAGTCCGCGGGAAATGAAACACTAGATAGGATACATGATAAATGTAATGATTTACAAAGAAAATAATAGAACAGTATAACATGTATTTAAAATCAGCCATCAAAAGGGTTACTTCAATAAAATGTCTATTGAATATTTGGATGTCTATTTAATATAATTTAATTACATTGTTACATTTTAATGTTGTGTCGTTGTTCTCCTCTTAAATTTAATCCTTTTCCCTAAGTTTTGGTTTGTTACCCCGACTTTGTTTTTTGTCCATAGATTTACGAGTTTTGAACAGCGGTATACTACTGTTGCCTTTATACGTCAAAGAATTTAAACACAAGTGTAAGTGTTTTATTGATACACTTCAACAAATAACAAGAGGCTGTCACAACGACAGCAAACCGGATGCGGGAATTTCTCGCCACATTGAAGACCTGTTGGTGACCTTCTGCTGTTGTTTTTTTCAATGGTCGGGTTGTTGTCTCTTTGGCACATTCCCCATTTCCATTCTCAATTTTATTATTAAGATTTATTTGTGTCCTGGCAATATCACAAGAACCATTACTGATGAATGGTGAAAGTGAAAATCGTCATTATCAAATTTGACCTCCATTTTGTCATCAGTATCAACATATTAAAATTTGAAAAGCTTAGATTGAATGGTTCATGAGTAAATGCAACAACGTGAATGGAAACGCCATTTTACGATCTTTCAAGAACCATAACTCCTGAACGGTAAAAGTCAAAATCGTCATTATTGAACTTGACCTCTATTGTATCATCAGTATCAACATATTAAAATTCAAAAACTTTGGTTGAATGGTTCATGAGAAAATGCACGGACACGACGGAAAACACCATTTTTCAATCTTTCAAGAACCATAACTCCTGAACGGTAAAAGTCAAAATCGTCATTATTGAACTTGACCTCCATTTTGTCATCAGTAACAGTATATTAAAATTTCGAAAGCTTTGGTAGAACAGTTCATGCATAAATGCACGGACACGACTGGAAACTCCATTTTTCAATCTTTCAAGAACCATAACTCCTGAACGGTAAAAATCAAAATCGTCATTATTGAACTTGACCTCCATTCTGTCATCAGTAACAACATATTAAAATTTGGGAAGCTTTGGTAGAACAGTTTATGCGTAAATGCACGGACACGACTGGAAACTCCATTTTTCAATCTTTCAAGAACCATAACTCCTGAAGGTAAAAGTTAAAATCGCCATTATTGAACTTGACCTTCGTATAGTTGTCAGTAATAACATATTAAAATTTTAAAAGCTTTGGTTGAACGGTTCATGAGTTAATGCACGGACAACATTTGATTGCCACCCGCCCACCCGACCGCCCGCCCGCCGTACATCCCCAAATCAATAACCAACATTTTTGTCACAAAAATCCGGTTAAAAACAGTCGGAAAGATAAATTCGTTACATAGTGTGCTAGTGACCTGGCTAATACTATTTATACGGGGTCAGTAAATTCCATATGGGGTTCGCGCTTCGCTCTCACCCCTTATGGAATTTACTGACCCCGTATATATCGTGTTAGGTCAGTAACACACTATGTAACTAATAATATACCCCAACTCGTTCGCTATGCTCCTTTCTGCAGTGACCTTTTGGATTTTAATTAGCGTAATCTATGTTTGGCTAGTTTTAAAATTATTGAGTCAGGGATTTCGTTACCACACACTACTTAAAACTTTACTAATATTTTTTCAAAGATTTGGTCTGCAAGTTTGGCTGTACCTGTTGAAAATTTATTTCAAATGAAATAGCACATTTTACAGTGATGTTTTAAACCGAGCCTGGAAATTTAGATACGATCTAGGTAAACTTAAACCAATCCTTTAAATTAATCTATTTTAAAATGTTACGTATTCAACATTGTATTTCAATATTTGAATATTGTTTATCTTGGTGTAAATATTGATTATGCTTAATTAAAACAGTTATAAATATTACACATATGCAACTTCACGGTACAACAATCTGTTGATACTTATAGTTTAGCATTGCACAATGTCATGGTTTTTCCTCGACTGTAAACGACCTCTTTACACTAAATCCATTGGATGTTGAAAGCGTACTGATCGATATTTTAGTCTTTGATACATGATTTTTTTCATGGATGTCCGTATATATATGTATTTTGGTAGATATTATTTTCATTGGCAATCATATACCACATCCCCTAATCTTATAGCATACATATAGTATCACTAGTAGCCTGTCACCATTATGGTTGTGAGTTTGATTCGCGAATTTGGCAGGTACAGTCTATTCCAATTTTAATTGACTATTATTGCTAATTTTACTGTCAAAGGTCGGAAATTTTCTTAGGGCAGCAAGGTTTCTTTCTCCATTGTCAATACGTTATGTTGACATTGAGAATCACTGAAGAGACATTATTTGTCACAATGCGCATCTGAACCATCAAGATTAGTACCGTTTATGTTGTTTTTGTTTTTTTTAGCTTTTCGACAAATAGTTTTTTTTTAAATAGCATGTCACTTCGCAAAATTGATTGTGTTTGTCAACATAAAAGCAATGCAATCTTATTATTTACAGCCGATTGCAATGAGTGTGGAGGCAAATGTAAGATCTTTGGTTAGCTTTCTAGCTAGATGAACCGTGAAGTCATTATTAGGTAAGATATACTACCCTTCTTTCGAAGTAGCCTAGTCCTAAAGACATATATTGCGTCGCAGGGCTTCTAAAATGATGTAAATTACAAAACAAGCTTTGAAAATTTTAGCAAAATTCAAGATTCCAAAATGTCGTATGTGAACTTTAACATTTTTGTAAATAGCAGTGAAATAAAAACGTTGACATATCTGGATTATCCAAGAGCTTAAATTATTTTCACAGAAATAAAGAAAATGTACAATAATTATTTTCCCAAAGCTATTCTACAACGATTTTCAAGTTTTCATACAACATTTTGGAAGCAATCTTTACAAACAACTGACATAGGCAATTTTGTTATATGTCTTATTTCACACATTTTGATTGTCTAACTGTATGCTATTTTGTAATACCATAGATTTCCTCCCGCCCAAACCATTGGTGTCAAAAAGTATTTTTAGCCAAAAAAGTCATATACGACATTTGAGAAGCCCAGCGACAATTGGTTATCTGTCGGACTACTCTAGTTTTAAAGAAGGGTAGTTTACCCAACCTCATAATGACTTCAGCTAGCAAGCAAACTAACCAAATATATTACCTTTGCCTACACACTCATTGAAATCGGCTGTAATGATTAAATAAATTCAATTTGGTATTAGGCAATAAGCCATCCAGCAAACGAAGAACGTCCTTGGTCGTTGCTTTGTATACCACCAAACGGCTGATTTTTTGAATGAGTCCTTATCAGTACTGCATCACCTCTTAGACATGTTAGAGTAGACGTAACAATAGTTCCCGAATTATGGGCACTGCTGCAGACTACATCTTGGCTTATCGTATCTACAACCACCGCACCTTGCACAATGCCATTTTGAACGATCTCGATTGAGAAATGAGAATTGTATAACACGCGGACTGTAAACGTAAAGATATCAACGCCACTATAAGGCACTGTAAAGATGCCAGTAGCTCCGTTATAGCCACTGTATATGTTAGTCCTCAACACGTCAAAGACAAGAATGTGTCGAGCTCCGGGGTTGCCTTGTGGTTTACTCATGTATGCATAGAAAGCAACAACTTGGCCGAAAGCTCTAGGTAGGTTTTTTTTTCTCGACTGCGTTTTCTGAAATAAAACATTAAAAGTGTGTGTTAGCGGTATTAATGCTGTTGGAATTTTCGAAATGTTTCTTTTCTAAGAAAGAACTTATTGAAAGATATCTTCGACGTAGATTGTCAGGGCTATGTTGATTCTAACGTAATATTGATTTGTCTTTGTGTGTAACGTTTACAGCCGATTTCATTGAGAGGTTAGCTAAAGGTTATATCTTTGAATAGCTTGCTTGCTAGCTGAACCGTGAAGTCATTATAAAGTTAGGTAAACTACCCTGTTTTAAGAATAGACTAGTCCGACAGATAACCAATCGATCTGTCTGTAGGACCAGGCTACTTCGAAAGGTGGGTAGTATACATTACCTAATAGTAACTCTACGGTTCAGCTAGCAAGCATCTAATCTCGGGCATCACGTAAATTGGTAATGACACGATTCTGACAAAAGCAGGTATTGTATATTTAAAGGACAAACAATAAATTGATGTGTATCGATTATATCCAAAATAAGGTTTTATTTATAGATTGTCTTGTGGATTGTATAAACAAATGCATATACATATAAATATATATATATATATAAATTAGGTAGTTTCAAAGAATGTCAAAGAATGTCACCGAGGCTTTGGATAGGATAGGAGAAAAAGTACGGTAATGGAGCGCTTAAATATATAGAACATATAAAGCATACAAAATACAGATTAATGGGGAAACTGAATATAGACAGAACGATAAGCTAGAGAAAAATGGAATACAAATTCAAGAAAAACAGCAATTAAGATCCCCACATCTAGGTCCTCGCTTATAGAAAACTATTTGATTGACATTTTTGCCAACGATTTTAAAAAGATATGATAGTCTAACACAACAAAAAGCAGTGGCGGATCCAGAACTTTTCCTAAGGGGGGGGGGGGGGGGAGGGGCTCTGACTGACCTAAGGGGGGCCTTCTCCAGTCATGCTTCAGTGATTCCCTATATAATCAACCAAATTTTTCCCACGAAAGGGGGGGCCGGGCCCCCCAGGCCCCCCCCCTGGATCCGCCTATGAAAAGACAAACAATATTCCGTGCAACATTATAAAGAACATCAGAGATTGAGTAACACCAAACAGTTATTGGTTTGCAATAACAAGAACTCGTATGCATAATTTCAATAGTAATGTTCCTCCATAAGGTATTTAATAAACCTCGCCAATGGTTAAGTTTTGCAATAATACATCTACTTAATAATTTCTGCATTTACAGTGACTACTTACACTTTACAAAACCCCGTATATTAGTAGGTCATCTGCATGTTCTACTAAGGAATTATGTACGTTAGATTAACAAACAAAATGGATAAAGTTAGGTTGGGAATGCAGTAATACAGATTTAAGGAAAATAATCTTGATGTTAATACAAATGTAGTAAAAAGAAATGAAAATTAGTAGATATTCCAAATAATCAAAGCTGGTATATAGACAAGATGCATATTGCATATCTGAGGGTACCGGAAGTTACTGACACCTAGTTGAAAGCCAATAATAACTATAAAAATCGTGTATCCAAAACATGTTCTCTTCGAAAACGTACCCATCTACTAGTACTACTCTACATGTAAGATAATTTCTGATAAACTTTATTTCTAAATTTGCCAATCACGGCTGCTACCTCTGGCGGTCATGTTATTCATACAAGTACATAACATTAGAAACATGAAGACGAATCTAGCTTCCATACTTCAAACCTGCAATACATGCTGAAATTATACAAATTATAAAAATAAGGAGATGTGGTATGATTGCCTATCAGACAACCATTCACCAAAGTTCAAATGAAGTGGATGTAAGCAATTGTAGACAAATGTACGGCCTTTAACAACGAAAAACAAAACCATACTATGACGGCTATAAAAGGCCGCGACATTAAAATACGAAACAGAAACAGTTCAATTGGAACTGTTTCTGAAAATATTACTAGAATGTGATATTCATAGAATTTTTTTATAGGGAATGTGTGCCATCGATGCCACCATTTTGACACCAGCCAGAGACTTATTATTTTTTTTTTTCAGATTAGAAACATTTCAGTTTGCTTTTTCAAAGAAGAAGATTTTCAAAACTTAATATTTCCTCTACAGTAAATATATTTCATGGGGGGCGAAATGAAAATCTTATATTACCTCATATACACTATTTCCGATATAATTTGGTGTAAATTTGATAAGTGGTGTGGCAAAGAAAGCGAGACAGGTTTAATGATCGACGTTTGCCGAATGATTTAAGAGCTCACACAGCCCCATAAATAAGTAAGAAGATGGGTATATATGATTACCAATTAGGCAACTCTCCATAAGACAAAAACATAAACAGAAATTAGCAATTATTGGTCACTATACGTCATTCAACAATGAGTAAAACCCATATACAGCATAGTCAGCTATAAAGGCCCCGAAATAACAAATGTAAAATAATTTAAACAAAAAACTAACGGCCTGATTTATGTACAAAATAATGAACGAAAAACAAATATTCAATAGTCAATTAACGATTAAAAAAACAAAAATCTACGCGATGTACGTCTATGAGCGTCTATACAAAGATACAAAACAAATGACTTCTAACAATACGATTTTCGTCCGGCATATATGTGTCAATATACACATTGTCAAGCTCTGGATCCCTCCGATGCAAAACTAATAGTGTGCATACACTAACAGAAGATCACTAGAACAAAATATAGCACATATAAAATCGGACTCATGTAAACCATTTCATGAGACAAATCACTTAATAGACTCAGTATAAAAAAACATAAAAGCAACTAGTTTGAATATACTATTGAAAGGTTTCAAACTAGACATATGACTACATGTATTGTGTAAACTGGTGTATGAGATGAAGCAATACACTCTCAGACTTTAGTACATATACAAAAATAAATTCTAGTTTCCTTCCTCTTTAATTTGATACCATTGTTATATTCTTGTGACGATTGAAACAATCACGGTTTCCGATCATTATTTTCGTAGAAAAAGTCGTTCCTTCGGCATTATGAAAAGAACGATAACCGACGTTTAGAGTTTGATTTTTACATTGAGTCATTAGTTCAATTTTCTACTATCAATCTGTCACTGCGTCAAATATTTTTCCAGACACAGCCGATCCTGTTGCCCGTCCCGCTAAGCTCCCTACAACGCCTCCGACAGCTCCCCCAATAACACCCCCAACTACAGGAATCGGACAAACAATCTGACCAATGAACGCGCCAAGAAATCCAGTACCCGTTGCTACGGCAACTGACGAAGCGGAACCACTGACTTTCTTTGTAACTTGTCTATTAAAACCCTTTTTACTAATTAGCAATTTCTTTTGTTTATTCAGTTTGTATATATCAATCCCACAGAAAGCAGCTTCTACCGGAACTACAACAGCAGCGATAACTTTATTACGATGATCTATTCCACTTTCAATAATATCCATTAAAATTCTTTTCCCTGCACCGCTTTTTTCAAATTGTTCACATTTAGCCTCGCCCGTTAAGACCCACGTGACGAACGATTCACAGTTATTAAGATTTAATCATTAAGCATTAAATCAATTTAATAAATTAAGATTATCGTCTGATAAACTAGAGTTATCTTTTCTTTAATTTTGAAGGACTTGAGCGTCTTTCATTTACCTACATAATTTCGTAAGCGGTTTTCCCGCTTTTATTTGGTATAAAATTGCATGCTTTTCGTGATTTGTTCATTGCGTGATTTGAACTGAAGGAACACAAAACCCACCCTATCCCACCCTTGAGAATATTTTCTGCTCTCTGTTGTATATTTTCAGATATCTTTAAAGAAGCGTCATGGATTGGACAGAATATGAACTGAATATATTGATTTACTGAATGGCTGAATTTATTACAGTTGGCGTCTGGTAGCCCAGTTGCCATTTGGAGAAAACATATGATGGTTGCCCTTCTATGTTTTTATCTTGGACATTAATGAGACATTGTCGATGAATGCAAATTCATAGGCCGGTTGATATATAGTTGAACTGTCCTAATAAATCCATGACAAAAAATTGCCAAAATTCAAACTTACTATTTGTTGTTTTTTATTATGATAATTATTTAGTTTGTCTTACAACTTATCTTCATTTGTATAACGAAGGTAATCTGGAGTCATTGGAAATATTGCGAGTGATTTCAATGGATTTGGGTTATCTTTTATCTGGTATATCGAATTCCTAAATTTATATCTGTTGGTTTCTTTCGAATATTTAATAATGCTTGTTAAGCTATATTCAGCTTCTCCTCTTCGATAAAATGTTCTCAGAGACGCTATCTCCATTTCATCACCAGTCGATGGGTACTCTTGCCTCGTTATGAAAAATACACCAGCTGAAAAATCTAGTAAGATTGAATCAGTTTCGTCAAATCTTATCGTCTGCTGGGTAACTCGTGCCACTGTTCGAGCTTTCTTTGTAAAACTTCCAGGAGAATAATGTATGATGTCAACAGAATAAAAACCCACATCCAAAACGAGGTAATGATGGAAATATTTTACTTTACATCTTGTGCGCACAACTGCAACATGTGTAAGATTTCGAACACTGGTATGGTACTCATACATATTTTTAATTTTTTGCGCACCTGTTGGTTTTACCTATATTAAAATATAATAAATGACAATGAGATACAGAAATTACAAATACATGTGGCAAAAAACAATAGTCTTTGTGTTCTTTCATATACCTTGATTTTTATTTATTGCAAATAGGTTTACTGATTACTAACATTAGCATCACAACGGTGCAACTTGTGGAGCAGATTCTGCTTACTCCTCCAAAGCACCTAAAATCACCCAAGTTTTCGGTAGAATTCATGCATGTTGCTCAGTGCTTAGTCTCTTTTTTTCTATGTTGTGTATTGTTGTTGTATTTTTCTTTTTTAGCCATGGTGTTATCAGTTTAAAAATGAGCAAAGCCGATACCGCATAGTCAGCTATAAAAGGTCCCGAAATGACAAATGTAAAACAATTCAAACGAGAAAACTAACGGCCTAATTTGTGTTAAAAAATGACCGAAAAACAAATATGTAACACATCAATAAACGTCAACCACTGAATCACAGGCTTCTGACTTGGGTCAGGCACAAACATGTATACAGAATGTGGCGGGGTTAAATATATAAGCCGGATCCAACTAATCGCCTAACCTGGAAGAGTAGTGTACCATTACAACATTTCTTTGTTAACTTATGAGTTTGAATGTCCCTTTGGCATCTTTCTCCTCTCTTTTATGTTACTCTTAAATTTTGCTCCGACATGACAGTCCTCGACTGGTTGCACACATTTCATATTATAAGACTTTAAACAGATACTATAAGCATCAATTGGTGATGGAATGCAAAGACACCATTCAAGTGAGATACTTTAAGTTTCAAAAATAAGAAAGATGTATACAATTTAAATGGGGTATATTTATTGGCTTCGTTCCAAGTCATTATACTGTATAATTGTGAATAAAATATGTAAAGAGTGCACTTTATTTTGTATAAGTGGTAAAATTATTTATGATAGATATCAATTATCATATACTAGTACTCTTGAGGAGTTAAACTGATATGTATATGAGGTAGATTAATGTGGGTTTTCTTTAATATAGACTTCCTTGTAGAAAGAACAGTGACCAATAGTTGTTAATGTCTGTGTCATTTTGGTCTTTTGTGGATAGTTGTCTCATTGGCAATCATACCTGACATCTTCTTTTTTTAGATTTAATCCAGAAATCCAAACAGTTACACGCATTAGTCATCTGTTCATTTTGTTCTAGGTTTTTAATTAGTCAAACAATTTGAAGTTGTGTGTTTTCTGTTTAAACTGAATGAAACACAAAAATTACGAACAATGACATTACAATTTTACTGTTTCGTTTGAACATCTTAACAATTGTACACATATTTCAAAAATAAGTCACATCCTAGTGGGCCAGATATCCGTTAATGGCCCGCGTTCAGTCATCTCCCAAAAGTTTTATAGACATTTGCATTTCTACGGTGCATATATTTGTGGGCCTTTATATCTTACTATACAGTATGGGATTTGCTTATTGTCGACAGTTGTACGTACGTTTATCTCGTAAGCAATAATACCATCATATGATCTTATATAGCATTTTTTTTATCAAAGTTACCGGGGGAACTTCTGCTATAGGCGGCGCAAATACACATTGACAATACCACTTCTCCTTATTTGTATATATGTTGTGTACAAGTTGTAATGTTGTACAAATTATAATTTGTCCAGAATTTTTGTTCAAGTTATCAGTGTTTTATGACCTGCTGAACAAAAATGGATGATGCAAGCACACAGTCTTTTGCTCCGCATATTTCTGTCAATTTTCCACAACTACATGATACAGTCTAATAGTGAGCATTGGTACAAAAACTTTATAAGACCTCGCAAATATTTTGTATAGATATGAATATGGTATAAGGAAAAAAATAAAATTAGAATTTAAACCATTCAGGTATCCTCGTTTCCAGTTTGAAGGCAAGGAGAATAGCACTAAATGTTAGGTTGACGTATATTTTTTTGAATTTAAAACCTTACACTGGTACATTTTATAAGTTAAACCTGTATTACCTGTTGCAAGAAGGTAGGTGTCAAAAAACTTATAACTTGTTCGTGATCACTAGAATACTAGAATAAATGGGCAAATAAATAAAGATTAGAAAAATTAGAATAAAAAATAAAGAAAAGAGATAAGTCAGGTGCTTGAATATGAATAGAGGAGAATAATGAGCAAATATATATAAAGAATACAGAAATTTTTTAGCATGAAATATTCAGAAGGTTTATTTCTTGAATGCCAACATCCTTTGATCTACCGACAATTTAAGAGAGAATAGAGACAATCAAACACTTCGGTTCCATCACTATGTGTATGGTACAAGCTTTCTTGTTAGAATAGACCACGGTGCGCTGCGATGGCTTCTAAACTTTAAAAATCCAGAAGGCCAAACTGCCCGATGGTTAGAGTTTTTGGCGTCTTATACTTTTGAGATCCAACACAGGGCAGGTAGAAAACATGGGCATGCAGATGGACTTTCTCGTCGTCCATGTACACAATGCACCCATTGTACACGACAAGAGACAAAAGAGTCTAATGCAGAAGAAGATCCGAGTTGTTATTTGCGCGCAGTTAAAACGGCAAAACTTGATTCTACAATCAGAGAAGAAATTGAAATCGAAAGTACAGAGCAAGGAGCAAATTGGACGCAAAGTAAGACAACAGAAGAAATATTAGCCGCCCTGCAACAAGACGATACAATTGCAGTTATCTTGAAATTGAAATTAGAAAATCAACCAAAACCAAAGTGGGAAGACATTTCTCTTGAGAGTTAACAGGTTAAAACATATTGGGCTAAATGGGAGAGGTTAAGAGTTATAAATGGTCTCCTATATAGAAAATTGGTTTCAAATGTTCATGGAAATGTCCAACAATTAATTTTACCCTTGTGCTGGCGTGTTGCTATAGACATTCTCGGTCCTTTACCAGAAACAAAGAACAAAAATAAATATATTTTAGTTATAACCGATTATTTCAGTCCATGGTCAGAATCGTATTCTACGCCCGATCAAGAAGCAGAAACTGTCACAAGAATTTTTGTCAGTGAATTCATAGCTCGTTTCGGTCTACCAAGACAAGTTCACACAGATAAAGGGAGACAGTTCGAGTCTCACCTATTTCGTTCATTATGTCAAACATTTAAAATGGACAAAACAAGAACAACCGCACTCCACCCCAAAGCGACGGCATTGTGGAAAGGTTGAATAGAACAATAGAAGACACATTAAGTAAATTTGTTGCAAAAGACCAACGAGATTGGGATTTGCACTTACCATTAGCTATGATGACTTATAGGAGTTCTAGATCTGTACATGAAAGTACAGGATATTCCCCACGCATGTTGATGTTTGGAAGGGAAATAGAGTTACCAGTCGATTTGTTGTATGGGCAACCCCCTCAAATTTCGAACAACATTACTCACCAGTACCTTTCCAAATTAATCCCAAAATTATGGCGAATCCATTATATTACACGAGAAAAAATGGCTGCTGCAAGTAACCGACAAAACCACAAAATATATGCCCATCAATACAAAGTTGGCGATGCAGTATGGGTTTATAATCCATCTAAAGCAAAAGGGAAAAGTCCAAAACTACAGTGCAAATGGACTGGCCCATACTTGATTATAGCAGTGTTCACAGATCTAATCTACAAAATTCAGAAGTCTGAATTTTCAAGAGGAATAATAATACATCATGATAGGATGAAACCATTTATTGGTAGCTTTGACAACTGGCTTCTGAAAAATGATAATAAGTCGTCAGTTTCAATCTTCGAGACTGCAGATGAAAATCTTTATACTGAAGAACCTGAAAAATTATACTGAAGAACCTAAAAAAGAAAATGCAGATTATGTCAAAATGCCTCGAAGAAGTAATAGCCATTCTAAACCTCCCGATCGATTTAGTTCATAGCAATCCCATCGTTTTAGATGTATAAATAGTTGCCAGTCTGAATTGTTTTCATGAATTGTATATTTATATCTTGATGTATATAAATACTTTGTTTTAGCTTTCATGCTGAAAGAATAATATAGATATTATTGCTTTATTAGGCAGGTGTAGTATGTACCTGATAGTTATAGGTGATATAAACTTGTTTGTTTTCTTGATATACAGATTTCAAGTATTGTTCCACAATACTGATGTATTAACACAATTTTCTAACTGTTACAGACTGAATGAATCCAGTGGCAAGTCTAGTACCCCTGTAACGTCCCATATAGGCAGTTTCAAATCTCCAAATTTATCATCTTGATATAAAGAACTTATGAGTCTAATATTTTTTTCTTCAGATGCAGACATGTGCTATTTGTTTCAAGAACAATAAAGATGAGGAACTGTTAAAAAGACATGCTAGGTATGCGCATAGTAACACATTTGAAAAGTGCAGGTATTGTCTATATAAAATACAGGATGAAAGGCCATGTAGAAAGAAAACACCCAGAGAAGATGCATGACAATAAAAGGAGAGAAGTAGACCACAAAAAGAAGAATCCAAAATCCAAAATTGAAACACCAGCAGTTCAGAATTTCCAACTCACACCAATAGCCAGTCCCACTCCAATATACCTGGGGATACCCGATGACCTCACATTAGAAAATGCACACCAACCAAACTTATTTCATGAGATGCCAAGACAGACAGGGAGTCCAGTCTCTCTGTTGAGGTTTCTCAATTACAACAACAGCAACTCAACTACGTGTATTAGTCAGTTACCAGATCCAATTACACCCGTGAAATCTCCACCGATTGAACCCATATTTACAGCAGTTCCAAGTAATGAATTTTATGACCCTAAGATATGCACGGAGATCATTGTACTAGATGAGTTACCTTTGACGATCAATCCACCAGCCACACCTGCTAGTCCCAAAGTTGAACCTTACGATCCAGAGAAACCAGGGATGGACAGACGTGAGGTAATCTTCAAGGAAGAGATTCCGTTCTATCCACCCTGAACAATTGATCTAATAGCAGATATGGAAGAACCTATTATTGGTCGCACCTTCAGCTCCCCAGTGAAGAATGTAGAGACGACCCAAGACTACAACTTAGTTTCCCCCCATCTAGCTATATTAAAAATGAAGATGCAACATGGGTAAGAAAAATAAGAAACAAAGCAAGAGAATTCAGCATAGAGATAAAAGTAATACCAGACGGCTACTTGGGAGAAAGGAAAGAAGAGAAAGAGATTTTGCCTGATGGAACCATATATCTTCTAACTTCAACATGGATTCCTGATCCAGAAATTGTTAAAAGGGGAAATATTGGTATACAGACCGATAAAGACATGGCATCTGAAATAGGAGAGTTTGAACTGGTAGAGGTGCCCACGGAAGCAAAAGAAACACAAACAGATATACAAACAGAAAACACAGGGATCCCATGTGACATTTTAAAAGAGCTTTTTAATTGTTTTTAAATTTGATATTTTAATATGCTAACCAGCTGCCTAATTCATTTATATAATTTGTTCTTGTTAAAACTACGTTGTTAAATTTACTTTGTTTGATATATGTCAGTCGAGAAAACATTTAACGTGATTCTCTGGTATCCTATTGTAGTTACTAAATATGTCCAAATGTGCAAACTTTAATTTGGAAAGTAATCTTGTTAAAATATCGCTCTGGTCTTTTCAGTAGATGGACGTCGCCATGTTGGTTTTTGTTTACATAACGTTGAAATTTCAAATACCCGTATGTTGAACGTTAAGTGCAAACTGTGTCATGACGTCACTCAAACTGTTGTCTAAACGTCAAAACTGTTGTCGTTTTGTGTCTGTAGACAAAATTGTGTCGTTTCAAAACTATAAAAACAAGCACGGCTAGTGTTCAAGTTTAGTCTTGTTTCGTCTGGGCACGACCTATAGCAGTATAAGTTCCGGAAAGTTTATATTTAGATAGAGAAAGGTTAGAATCAGAGTTTATTTTTGCTGAATTTCCTGAAAACATTTCATGATTAATTTTAAAGAGAAATAGTTAACCCTTTGAGCGCTGAGACGTTGTTTTTTCACATGGTTACGTTGCCATACATATTTCAATGACGTTACTAAAATGATACGTAACGTAACGTCAACACATTACCGTACAAGCACATGCACGTTTCCTCGTTAATCGATTAATTGGACATCTCATACATTCGGGGAAATTTCCCATATCTCTAGTGACCTTTGAATTAACTTGAGTACACGTAGCAAACTATGCGTAAATTCTATGTTCAGGGATTTTTGCTTAATTTTCGGGCTAAAATTCGAAGTTATTTTTATTCTTTTCTAGAATACTATTAAAAAAACCCGACAATATGGAAATGAATGAAGATACTTATAGCATAAATATTATTAACAGTGAAAATATATTGAAGAACATATAGCTCAATTACTGTATTTTGATATTAAGAGGTTGGTAAAGGGTTATTTTCGTGTAACATGTTTTGCTATTTTTATTTCACGTGCTGCCGTGAAAAAGGTTCATTATTCACCGTGTTTTGTGAAATCGGTAAAAAAAATCAACGTGCAAGAATTTTTAATTGTTCGCGTTCATCGTGAAATGGCAACTTTATTTCGCCTTCCTTCTTTCAGTTACCCCTTTTCTTTACACCCCTCTATGAAGCATCATCATATGTAAGATTTGATATCATCAAATGATTAAAAAAAACGAGCAGTGTTCTCAGTTTCTTCATACTTAGCTCAGGTCTGGTTTTTTTTCTCTAAAGCACCATCGATGAAGAGTTCGACTTAACACTTTGCAGATCTTTTCATATCACCACAATATTAGGGATACAAGTAAATAGCATTGTAATAATTCAACCATCATAAGTCTCAAATAATTGAGTAAAAAATAGTTAAGCGGAAAACATTTCATAAATATACAACAATACTTATCTTTTTTTTTCCGATAACGTATAATCTGAAATAAGTTTGCTTTAACTTAACAATTGTGTGACTTATCTTTCATTTTGATTTGCCTATTTGGTTTTGAGGAATGTCACTTTTCTGACTAGACCAGTGCATGTAGTAGTGAACATTTAGCATTTATTTTGCTTCTTTTTTTATAAATATATCCTAAACTGTTTTTTTATATTCAAGTCAATCAATATTTTACATGTCAACGGCATGCAAATTTTCATAATTTCACTAAATATTTTTTTTTTATGCAACACTTAATGTCTCAATTTAATGTATTAATATCTGTGGTTCACTTGACCTTTTAATGGTGTAATCTGATTTTTACAGATACTATTTCTATAAAATGTTATGAACTTAAAATCAGTAAAAAACACAATTATAGGTCCGATGGTGCATGTGCTAAATACAAGTCCGACTTAACCTCAGTCATTAAACGGGGTCTGTCGATAAAAATATTTTATGTTTCTTGTTGCGATCTTTGACATCGATAATCTGATGTAGATCCCTTTTTCATAGGTGTGATTTCCGCAGAAAATGAGGAGAAACTATCTAATCGTAAAGACAAATTCTATTGGCAAGAGTTTCTTTAGGTATTTTGTTAAAATCGACATAGCCCCAAATGCTTGAACTATTTTCTTTCATAGATTGCTACATTATGATGTATGTCTATTTTTGTTTAAACTAGTACATGTACACGGTAAGGTTGAAGTTTGAAATAAAAGAGGTAAATGTTGGTACCAATAGTTTACTCCAATCATAACTTACGGACGACGTACTTTCCTTTTGACTGTGATTGATTCTATAAGTTTTGAATTTGATTTGAAACATGCACAAATATAATCACAAGCTCAATTTTAAAAAGAGATCCAGACTCGGTGTAAATGAGACTTGAAAATGACACTCCAGGACACAAACAAATTAACAAAGATATATAGAGGTCAAATTACTGTCTGAAAAGAAGATAGTCGGACATATGCATTATACGATATTTCAAACACTAAAAGCAAAAGTATAAATTGGCTGTGAATAGATTTATTCGAGACTACCAGTATTTGCTATATCATTCATTTCCTAAATCAAAATATAGCAGTCTGATATCAACGAACGCAATCGCTTGGACATTAAAAAAAACCCACTCAAATACTATCGAAAACAACGACTGAGACAATAAAACAACTATCAGGCATGAGTGGAAAACATCGCCGATGACTGACACAGATAAATTGCCCCGGGTTAAAATGTTGTCATTCATATCCCATCCAGTTAGATAGAAGATAATACGCAATTTTAGACGACCCTTTATTTTCCAGTATTAAACCAAACGGAAAATTAAAAAAACACTGGTCTTAGAATGACAAGAGATACCTCATAATATGTTTTTATATTTTTAACTCTTTTCCATAGCTCTATTTGATTATATCTTGATCTTTTTTATGTTATAGTCATACGAAGTAGCTAGATTGGAGTCTTGTTTAATCTTTCCTAGTAACGAAAAAAAACGGATTCAAAATGATGACAATAGTGTAATGATATTAATGAATCAGATGGACTGATCTACATGCTAACTTCTGTATATAAACAAGTTCGTATATCAATTGCGTGTGTTGGGTTTGAATTGTCAGTACTATAGTACATGTATAAGTTTGTATGTAATTTTTATGGAATCATGCACTGCCGTCCGTGTTTATATATTGTTTATTCTTTAGCTGTTGTTGAACAATTATGTTTGTTAAAATAAATAATTCAGAATTTTCTTTTGGCACCAGTATTATTTTTGAAAGAGTCCGTTATGATATCTGAAAGTTATGATATCTGTAGTATGGTTTACAAATGAGACACATATAGCCACCACAGTCATCAGAACAAGGCTATAAACTACGGGTCGTCGGCGTACTGCCTTCGACAATAGTTATGTATATATGATCTCCCCCAGTTTTTGGTTTGGTTAATGTTGCTCAGTCTTTAGTATTCTTTGCTGCCTTTAACTTGTCTTTTGGGCAGTTTTAGTCTTTTGCCATGACATTGTTAGTTTGTTTTCGACTTGTGAGTTTGTCTATCTCTTTGGTATATTTTACCTCTCTCCTTGTATGCACGATTGGACGGCGTGCACAAAGCTGAGTCCACAAACGTAACGTCTTCAAAGTACTAAAATCATTTACGACGTCGGCATTTCCCCCCAGAAAACAAGCGCGTAACAAAAACACTGGACACTTAGTTTGTCACATAACTTTAAATATTTATGTTCAACATATTTCTTTTTTCTTTCGAACAAAAAAGTGCAGCAAATGCACATTCTGGAAATATAGATAAATATGTGCTCAGAGCAGAGAAATGGAAATGATTAGCGACTATGTCGTGGACCCCTTTCAGAAAATAGAGTTAAAACGTCATTTCTTTAGATTGTAACATAATAGCTGGACATTAAAAAAAATCAGGTGTTCCGTCTGGACTATCGAATCATTCATATTTTGCAGATAATTTTAAACCTCTGGTTATGCACATTTGGAATACCAAGTTATTTTGAAAATAAAAAGATTGCAATTACATATTTTTCTTGTCGATTCTTCCATTTCGATTATTAGTCCTTCCAAATTACTACTTCTTACACATAACGAAGATCATTCCAGACTTATCTACCATGATCTTTTTTGATTTTTTTTGCGATGAATTTAGTGTGATGTCCCAGTCCGAATCCGAACAGTTCTTTTATACGAAAATGCAGGAAAATATGTTGAATTTGTATAAGTTTTAGGTCAAAAACTCTTATTTATGCTTATTTAATGTTACAAGTTACACCGTATTTTTTGCCGTTTTCTATATGTCCGTTTCATGCTTTATAGATTAAATTTTGATTTACCGTACTAGTAATGTGGATTTTAATGGCATGCATTCATCACTTTATCATAAAAAATTTCTTATTCTTATTCTTATTTAGAAATATTTTAAACACCGTTGTATAAAACTTTTTAAAACGCGCATTTTACAGTTGCCGTCAACTTTGTGCACGCCGTCATGGTCACTATATAATTCAATGTGAAACACTTAAGGATGCTCGAGGGTATAAAAATTTCAGAAAAAAATTAAACATTTGTTTTTCATTACAAATTATATTTATAACCTTTTGTAGTTGTTACTTTATCATATGGTACAAAAAACATTCAAAACAATTAATTCGTGTTTTGGCCCCAGATGACTTTTAAAATGTAAACATCATTGAAAAAGTTCCAAATTATCTCCCTTTGGTGAAAAATGCCTTTTTTGGCTTTAAAATTGAAATATCTCTTTTAACTCATCGGTGACCTGTATTTTTTAATATAATTTCGATATATGCTGTACTTAAACTAAATTATTGTAAAATTTGAGCGATTTCTGTAATAAATTTCTTTTTTTATTTTCGATATTACCTTTATTTCTCCTATTAGTTCAACAGAAATAAACCACTTTTACAAAGATGTATGCTTCTTTCGAAGGCAGATTGTGAGCGCAAATGAACGGTGACCCCATTTTTTTATTTTATTTTTCTATTAACTATAATATAAAGTTCATTTATAGAAACGTATAGAAAAATCCTATATAAATGATTTAGACCCGCGAACCCCCTTAAAATGAGATAATCACGACATGCATGTTTAAGTATTGCAGGATCGAAAAAAAACATGAAAAGAAAGTGTATGTGATACGACAACTTTGCCAAAGGCTTCTTCCTAGCTTTGGAATAACTCAGTAAATTTTTGTAGTCGTTAATTCCCTCCTCCAATCTAGAACTGTCGGGTACCAGTTTAACATTAGGATAAATAGCGAAAAGCTTTTAAAAAGAGCTTGACTTGTCAAAATTGGACCAAGCACAAAAAAAATAAAAACCAGCACAGTAACAAAGGACAAAACTAAATCCAAAAATACTCAGTAAGTGATGGGTAAATAAAAAACACGATCTTAACTAAAAGTTGAATATGTATTCTAACATATTGAATTGACAACAAAGTGAGACGGATGTACAGTACACATAAGGTGGAGTATGCAGATTGTATGCCGTATTTAAGTATTAGAATGATCAATCAAAAAAATCCGGGTTTGATTTGGTTTTCGCAGAAATTATCTTATTAGACCGGCATTGTCAAAATTATTCCTTATAAGTAATAACTTTAATTGATTGTTTTAATACTAGTGAAGTAAACCTATGTTTAAGCCAACCCAAAATGGGTAAATTTCTCAAGAAATATGATGGGTAAAAGAGTGCATTCAAAAAGAGATATTCCCGGATTCTACCGACTATAGCTGCCGAGCTAACCTTCTAAATTTGAACAAACAGTTTTATTTAATATATTTACAAACAGCAAACTGTGTTACCAATTACGGTGTTTATATACCGGTGTTTATATTTCATAACTTGTTCGCTATGCTCGTGTCTGTTGTGACGTTTTTGATTTTAACGAACGCAACCTATGTATTACTGGTAAATTATTAAACCAGGGATATCGTTACTATAAATTACTTAAAACCTTTACTAAATCTTTCCATAGATATAAAGATTTGGTTTTGAAGTTTGGTTGTACCTGTAGAAAACTTATTTCAAATGGGATAGCACATGCTCATTTTTACGGAAATGTTGTTAACCGTGCCCGGAAATTTAGAAATGATCCATGTAAACTTGTCGCTCCTTATTATATATATATTATAAACCTATTCTAAAAGGTTACCTATTCAACACTGTAATAAGATCATTGAATATTGTTTTTATTGGTATAAATATTGATTTTGTTATCAGTAAATTAAAAGCTAACTAAATATTACTAGAATGTTATATGCATATACATATTCATGGATCTACAATCTGTCGATACCTGTAACTTGGCATTGCACAAGGTCATGTTTTTCTCTGGCTGTTTATGACGTCTTTACACTAAATCCATTGGATGTTGGATGTGTACGGATTGATAGTTTAGTCTTAGATGCATGATTTTTTTATTAGTCGTTAGTGGCTTTGAACTAGCTGTCAGATAACTGCGTGTACTCTCAGATCTGTTCATTGTGTCTTTTTGTGTCGGGATGTATAAGTACCGGGCCACGTCCACTTGTATTTTATGTCCATCTGATGAGTTAAGCCTTTTTCAACTGATTTTTATAGTTCGTTCTTATGTTGAACTGTTATACCACTGTCCCAGGTTAGGGAGAGGGTTGGGATCCCGCTAACATGTTTAACCCCGCCACATTATTTATGTATGTGCCTGTCCCAAGTCAGGAGCCTGTAATATTGGTTGTCGTTTGTTTATGTGGTACATATTTGTTTTTCGTTAATTTTGTTACATAAATGAGGCCGTTAGTTTTCTCGTTTGAATTGTTTTACATGGTCTTATCGGGGCCTTTTATAGCTGACTATGCGGTATGGGCTTTGTTCATTGTTGAAGGCCGTACAGTGACCTATAGTTGTTAATGTCTGTGTCATTTTGGTCTTTTATGGATAGTTGTCTCATTGGCAATCATACCACATCTTCTTTTTAATATAGGCAGCTGGAGCAGATAGAGGTTTTAAATATTAATATACAATGTAATTGTTAATATGATTGTTTACATCTGATTGTTATTGGCAATATTATTTATTGCTAAATTAAAAGAGTTATTAATTTTATATTTGCATTACGTTTTTATGAGTTCGCTTGGGTTACTCCGTAGTCGTTAAGATATAGGATTTACAAAGACCCCTTCCCCAAAAACTATATTTGTCAAACGAATTACGAACACAAACTAAAACAAGATATCATATGCTGACAGTATCCTAGACAGTAGTTCCAGTGTATAACAGCTATCCAGTTATATTAAACTACATTATCCAGCTGACAAGCAGTGTAGCAGTATCTAAACAGAAATCTGTAATATTTACAGACAGAAAATACACACTACACCCCTCTCCCGGCCCGTTACAGTATGATACTTAACTAACGGGAGGAATTGTATTTTGATGTTCATATGATGAAGACATACTCAATCAAGCAGTTCAATTGATTTCTGGATCTGACATGTCAGTAACTGCTGTTTATTTATGTATCATTGTCATTTTCCCTTAGTTTCTTTTATTACCTATTCTGATATCGGACTCTGACTTCTTTTAAACTGAGTTTTACTGTGCGTATTACTGTGTATTTCTTTATTGTAATTTATATTATTAGCAGCCTGCCCTCATCAGCCGGGAAAAAAACAAATTCCCGATGTTTTGGAGTTATGTGCGACGTCCTTTTCACAAAAATAGTACACATGTTTATTCAGGGGCAACCTGAGGCCCACCTCCAAATGCGGGCTTTTTTTCGCTGCATTGAAGACCCATTGGTGACTTTCGGCTGTTATCTGCTCTTTGGTCGGGTTGTTGTCTATTTGAAATATAATTCCTCATTTCCGTTTTTCAATTTTATTCTAAAAATTAAAAAAAGAAAAAAAAAATTTTGTTCACCAATTGTTTTCTGCAAGCTTAACCGCATTTGTTCTAAATGTATCTTCGATTGCATACAATTTTGATTGAATATTAAAAAAAAAGAAGATTTGAATAGGTTGTCAGTGAGAATTTATTTGACACAGACCAAATGACGTTACTGCATGTACGGCCCTCAACAAGGATCAATACAATTTATGATACAAATATATAAATCAGCACGACCTTCAGGTTCCTGACTTAGGATAGGTGCAAACAAATGCAGCGGGCTTAACGTTTTAACCTTCTCCCTACCCTGAAACAATAGTGAAATATTACAATATAAAACGACACACTATAAAATATCAACTCAAGCAAAAGACATATCAACAAAACCAAGTGAACATGAAGGTCGTGCTGATTTATATATTTGTATCATAAATTGTATAACTACATGCATATGAAAAAACAGATATGGATAAGTTATCCCATGATACAAAATCAGTACATACACAGCAAAAACATATAAAAAGCAAAAGGTACAGCTTTTATTACTATTCTACATCTCGAAGTCACAGTGAGGCTCTAACACGAAGCGAAAAATCTCTCGCCTGTCAGCATTTTAAAGACAGCCCCTATTGCACCTGCTTGATCGAGCAGAATATGGAATAAAACAATTATTGTGTCTTTTGTTTTGGTAAATATGTGGTTTAATTGCCTTGTAAAAAAATAAGGGTTTTATGTTTAATTGTTTTTCACAGTGACCTGACCTTTAGCCTAGTATCACTTGGCAGTGTCGTTTAATTGATATTTGTTTTTTTTATGTTTGAGACTGTAATGTGTTCTGTTTAACTTTGTTCCAAAATCTTTCCTTTGAATAGCAGCAAAAACTATAAATAAGTACAGAGGACCTGATGTGCTTTTCTACATGATCGTCAGTGTGGTTTACATATACAAGATTATTTTTAAGAACCGCATGCATATGTAACATTGTAGTAAAATTGAGCCTAATTTTTTTTGCGTGCGAATAAGAATAAATGGTTGAAAGTTCGATATGAATGGCATATGTGAAGTTTTTTAAAAAAAGTTCCTATTTTGGGAAAAACACGCATTGAGGTTGCTAACTTGACAAAACGAATCGGTGACTCCCAATAATGTGCCACATATTTGGTTCCCGAAAACGAGAAATACCTTGATACAAAAATTTAAGAAAAAAATCAGTGGTATAACTGAATAGCTTGCTTGATCTTTAAGATAAGCGCACAATAAAGAGGAACACATATGCGATGGGACGTTTTATTCCATCACGATATTTGGAATTGATTAGTTCCGTGATGTGTTGGAATGCACAATTGCTTGACACCGAAATGAAATAAAAACGATCGGCAGACCCAAAACATTTTACAATTCCTTGTTTACACTAAGACACAGCAAGGGTATCTTAAAAAGAATCTCCAAGGTTTCAAAGGGATAAAACACGATGAAATTTTAACGGAAATAAGTAAACAAATACATATAAACAATGTTGGATCTATACAAATTACAGAAAAAGAATGCATTGTGTCTCTTAAAGACGTAGAGTCAAAAGATACGTTGGTAGTAAATGGTATAACATTAAGGAACAGGTCAGTTAACTTTTTAGATGTAGAAAAGTCAATAACACATGTTACCATAAAAGATGCTCCGTACGAGCTTGACGATCGTTATATTGTTGCACAAATGATTCGATTTGGTCAAATTGTTCCCGGCTCTGTCAAAAGAGGTTATATAAAAGGGACCGAAATCGAAAATGGGGCACGGTATATTGATATATTGAACTGCGATCCTGTTCTTCCTCTCAGAACTAGCCTAGGCCGCTTTGAAGTTCGCTTATTTGCTGACAATAACCGTACACCATGCTTTCATTGTAAGTTGATCGGTCATTCCTCATATCAATGTAAAGATCGTCCAAAAATTATGAATGAGCGAAGGTGCTATAACTGTGCTGCTTTTGGTCTTTTAGCTAATGCTTGTCCGAATGAAGCGTATTGCTCTTACTGCAACATAAATGGGCATTCTAGACGAGACTGTGAAAGTTTTAAGCAAGACCAGGAAAATCAAGGTTATAGTAAGCATGGTCCGGAAATAATTGAGGGTAGACAAGAAACCAAATTAGATGCACACTCAGATACACATTCAGTTTGTGATAACGACACCTTTTCCGAAAGTGGGAAAAATGACACTACAGATACGCTAAATGTCCTTATAGGCGCGTCCAATTGTACAAGACTCGGCGAAACCGATGAAAATTTATTGAATACTTCAAAATCAGGTGCAAATTTTGAAAATTTCACACAAATTTTAGACATTGCTGTTCAGAAAACAGATAGTTTCAAAGTGGATAAGGTTGCTATTTGTCTCGGTACAAATGATATAAGTAAACATAAGGATGACAGTGACCAAATAAATTTACTTGTGACAAAAGCAGTGGCTCAAGTGAAATCCGCCTATCCAGAGTCGCATGTCGGTCTTTGTAGTATCATACCACGTAAAGGTAACAGTGCGCAAATAAACAGATTAAACCAATCGGCAACAAACGTTAACAAATTTATAAGAAAATTGTGCGCTCGCGAAGACAATGTAGATTATGTTGATTTGGAGAAATTGTTCTATAAAAATGGAACAATCATCAGATCTATGTTTGACAAAGCCGACAACAGCGGTGTGCATATAAACACTGAAGGTGCACAAAATATAAACAGAAAACTTGACGATTTCTTTCATTCTCCGAAACCGTGCGTACAGGAACTACACACACAAATGGACCCAAAACGTAAGAGAAGCGACGGAACAGCGACACCTACCTCCGCGGATAGAATGAGCAAGCGGTCCAATACTGAACCTAAAAAAGCTTAACTCAAAATATGTCAAATCAAACTGTATTATTTTAATAAGAAATCAAAAACCTAAAACTGAAAAAAAATGCATTCCTGAGTTTTTAATTTTGTATATATGTCCACTACTTTCAAACATCATATTTGTATATTGTTTCTATTGATTGTAGACTGTAGTTTTTATTTCATATATCATATGCATAAAAATAACTGTTTCAGGAAAGGTGAGCAGTATAAAGTCAAATTATTTAATATTTATGATAGATTGTTATTTTTAACCAAATATGGTTATGGAAACGCATTATATGTGATATGTAATGTATATAGTGTACATGTATGTGTTAAAGTTTACGTAAAAGTAATTACTCTTTATGAAGTTAAAAGTCTATTGTTTGGAAACAAAATTAAAGATTATCACGTGTCATTAAACGTTACATCAGAAGTAAACAAAATTACCTTTTCAAATTTCTACAATGAGTATAAAAATAGCATCAATAAACGTAAATGGATTAAGAAATGTTAATAAACGTGCATTAGTTTTTAATTGGATTGTTTCACAAAACATAGATCTTGTCTGTTTACAAGAAACACATTGTACACAGGACCAAACTTGGCTTTGGAGCAAAGAATGGAAAGAATACGGGGGTGGTGAAAGTTTCTGGAATTGTGGTACAAACGAGTCAAGAGGTGTGGGAATTTTATTAAATAAAGATTTTACGCTTAGCTTTGATGTCTCAATGATAGATGATAAAGGTAGAATGCAAATCGGTGAATTTAAAACTAACACTGCAGTTTACCATATATTTAATTTGTATACCCCAAATAAGGGTTCTGAAAGGAAACTGTTTTTTGAAAACCTGAAAAACTTTTAAAATGAATTGTATTCAGATGATGGCACAGATCATTATAATATTTTTTAGGAGATTTTAATTGTGCGATAGATAGAAAACTAGATAGGTCCCCTTCACACCAAAAGGATGATACAGGCTTAAACGAGTTGAAAAGTCTTCTATTGAATTTTGATTTAGATGATATATGGCGATCTAAATTTCCAACAAATAGACGGTATAGTTTTCAAAGAGGCAATTCAAAATCACGAATAGATTATATTTTTTGTACGAAATCCCTTAGCTGCAAAATTTTAAACACCCGTATAATCACATTTCCATTTAGTGATCATGACATAGTTACTTCAAAAATAAAATTAGATGATATTGAAAGAGGACCGGGAATGTGGATCATGAATCTAAATACAATTAAGACTGATGAATTTTCAAATGCATTTAAAACGTTTTGGGAAAATTGGGTTAAAAGCAAAAACCGATTCAATAGCATTCAAGAGGGCGTATGACATTTGCGCCGATTTTGAAAATTTTCATTCTTTCATTTGCGCCGATTTCATTTTTTCATTTGCGCCGATTTTATAATTTCTCCTAATTGGATTTACAGGTAAGTTTTAATACTTTTACATGAGCTATAATTTGAGGGTATATTGGTAAATCTGGTTATCAACGTTGTTCACTTATGTTAAATAGATATAGGATGATGTGGTAGGAGTGCCAATGAGTTAATTCTCCATCCAAGTAACTATTACTAAAAGTAAACCATTTTAAAGTTTATTTTGATTCATATTGTTCTGGAACTTCGTTGTATCACGATGGACATATTGTTCACTTAAACGGGCCGAGGAGTCAATTCTTTTCTTTTCGGCCATACATATCGGAAGGCGAGTGTCCTGAAAAATAACATATCTTACCGATGTACCACCAAATCGTGTAAAGCCAGAGACACAACGGATTCTGATGGGAAGACTATTGTCAAAACACAGAAAGAACATACTCATGTGCTGTTGACCGAAAGACCAAGGCTTAAGAACTACGGGTACGGCCAAGGAAAAAGTCTGAAGATGTATCTAGTGCGCCTTTAACGACTGGGTTGAAGAGTTATCTCATTGACACTCATAACACATCTTATTATATCTATTCACCTGTAGTTATCTGTAATTTACCTGTAAAAATATCGGCGCAAATGAAAAAAAAAATTGGCGCAAATGAAAGAAAAAATCGGCGCAAATGAAATGCAGATCGGCGCAAATGCAAAACGCCGATTCAAGAATGGTGGGATGTTACAAAATCAAAAATTAAATTTTTGACCATGGAAATTAGTCAAAAACTAAACCGTTTATCAAAACAAAATAATGTCATTGCTTTAGAAAAACAGCTTGAAAAATTGAAACTTCAATTAAACGAATCAAATGAATCATGTGACAAAATTTTAGAATTAGAAAATAAAATTAAGGAATATTATACTAAAAAAACAGTCTCCGCAAAAATTAGATCACGAACTAAATGGGCCGAAGACGGGGAGAAGTCGACAAAATACTTTTTTAATTTAGGAAAGAAAAATGGGCAGAATAAACTATGGCAACGTGTAAAAACAGAAAACGGTGAGTATAAATGTGACATTGATTCAATCTTAAATGAACAAGTAAAATTTTATACTAAACTTTTTGCCACGGAAGGTTGGGACAAAACAGCGGGCGAACAACTTTGTCAATTTATGGTAGACAAGGTAAGTAAGGAAGACAAAGAAATGTTAGATAGAGATATAAATATCTCTGAAGTAGAAAAGGTACTAAAATTACTTGAACAAAACAAATCACCTGGCGAAGATGGTATAATATCAGAATTTTATGTTTTATACTGGGATATAATTAAAGACGATTTCTTTAGTTTACTACAAGAAATATTTAATGATACTATATTGAGTAACTCTCAACATAAGGGGGTCTTAACCTTATTACATAAAGGAGGGGAAAGGGAAAATATAAAAAATTGGAGACCACTAACTTTACTTAATTGTGATTATAAAATTATTGCAAAGATTTCATCTGAAAGACTTAAAATAGTATTGCCTAAAATTATTCATACCGATCAGAAGGGGTTTGTTAAAGGTAGGAATATAAGCGAGGCTAACCGAATGATCCAGGACATTATAGAATATATTGACAACGAAGATGAAGAAGGAATTATATTATTTTTGGATCAACAAAAAGCGTTTGATAGGGTTGAATGGGAATGGATAGATTTTGTATTGGAGAAATTTGAATTTGGTGCGAAATTTAGAGCATGGATAAAGATGCTATTATACAATGCTACTACGTGTATCAAAACTAATGGGTTTGTATCAAGATACTTTTCGATTACTCGCTCCGCTAGGCAAGGGTGTCCAATAGCGCCTCTCTTGTATATCATACAAGCTGAACCCATGGCATGTGCGATTAGGGGTGACATTAAAATAGAAGGATTAAAATTACCAGGAGGGGGAGGGAACTTTATAGAAACCAAATTATGCATGTTTGCAGATGACACCCAGGTATTTAATAAAAATGAAAAATCTGTAGAAAATACTTTTAAAATGTTGTCCTTATACGAAAAAGCTTCGGGTTCTAAAATAAACTATGACAAAACAAAAGGCTTACTATTAGGGGCTTCTAAAAGAAAACGATTTAAATTTGATAAAATCAAATGGATCACAAGCAATGTTAAAACATTAGGAGTGTGCCATGGTTATGAAATAGATGACGATGATATTTGGAGAAAAATTATAGAAAAAGTTAAAAATTGTATACATGTATGGAAAAGTAGGAAGCTTACATTTAAAGGTAAAACACTTATAGTAAAAAATATGATACTTTCTCTTTGTTCTTACGAGATCGAAATACGAGGAATTCCGGATAAATACACTAAAGAGCTAAATAATATGATTTGGAACTTTATATGGGACGGAAAAGTGAACCAGGTAGATAGAAATGTCTGCTGTTTGGATGAAATAAAAGGGGGGATGGGAATGGTAAGTATAGATACGTTTATAAAAAGTAAACAAACAAAACTTGTATATCGTTTAATTCAGGAGCCATTGGAAAGCTGGAATGCGATCGGTAAGTATTGGCTTCGGAAATTTGACGAAAAATATAATGATGCCTTTTTTGTATGTAAATGTTCAAGTTTAAATGGTTTAGATATGAACCAACTACCACAATTTTATCAGAAAATTATAGATACGTGGTCAGGATTCATTCAAAAGGTTGATTCACCTCCATATAAAAGTACCATTTTAAATACGAGGATATTTGGAAACTCTTCTATTCGTTTCAAAAATAAACCATTGTTTTATTCTTCTTTTTTAAAAAGCGGTATCACAACTATCCAGGACATTTGGAATTCAGAAACTACAGATTTCATTAGCTGTAATGAAATTTATAGGAAGCTGATTGATCGGCGAAATTGTATTTCCGAATTTTCAAAAATAAAACAGGCAATTCCTAAAGATTTCGTGCAAATTTTGAAATCTTGCAGAAACCAGAATTTGCATTATGAAAGTAAATTAAAGATATCAAATGACCTTGAGATCATTAACTTAAACAACCAAAAAATCAAACCATCAAAGTTAAAACTCAATTATATTCGTACGGTTTTAAATAAAGATGTATCTCCAAAATGTCAAATTAAGTGGGAGGAAATATTTGGAACAAATATACCTTGGGAAAATATGTGGTCGGGATTGAAATATTTGAAAATTGAAAATAAAGTAAAAGAATTCCAATGGAGATCCTTGCACAATATTTTATATACTGAAGAAAGATTAAAAAAAATGAAGATATCAAATGGAAAATGCCACATTTGTCAAAATGACAATAATATAGAAACCCTGCAACACTTATTTTTCAGTTGTTGCACATCACAGTTAATTTTAAAAAACCTCCAAGAAATACTGATCAAATCAAACATAGGAATAAACAATCCGTTTGGTGAAAAGGACGTGTTATTGGGTAAAAACACGGGAGAACTAAAATATGATAATTTTTTAAACATAATTATCTTATATTTTAAATGGACACTATGGAAAATTAGGAATTCAATAAAATTTAACAAAACGCCTAAAACACCACAAGATATTTATAAAATCTGGAAACAAAACTTGAAAATTAATCTTAAATTTGTTCTTCTTTTGAAAGGCGTTGATATCATAGATAAGACAAAATTGGAGTCTGTAATAAAGAAAATTTAGACATTTAATATAGTATAATATAGTTTGATTCAAAGTACATTTTTCATGGTTTATAGTATTAGAATATCGATTGTATCAATTTATATAAACATAAAAAAAAGTGATAAAAAAGTATTAGCTTATCATGTTTATTGTAGTAAATGCAAATCTTTTATGTGGGTATCTTATACTTATTTACTTACTATTTTGTATTATAGTATAGAACTGTTAGATGCTTCTAACATTATATGGTTATATTTTTTACACTAAATGTAAATCCAAGGTTAAAAGTGGACTACTTTTTTTATTGCCTTCTATTTCCCCTGGATAGATGGTTTCAATTCGTAAACAGGGACCCTTAGCCTGATCCTGGACGACTAAGGTAATTGTACACAGGAAATATTTAGGAATAAAACGTTTATATGTCTTAAAAAAAAAAAAAAAAAAAGAATCTCCAACGACATGATCTATACTCACATTATATTTTTTATTGTCTTAAAGCAGCTTGTGATAAAAATAAATTACATAAATTTATATATGTAAATATGTTTTTAAAACATATTTACATATATACAAAATCTTTTTTAACAATCAGTAATGAAAAATTGATAACAATTGTGGCACAAACAAATTACCAACAACCAATGAGCTTCTGGATTTAGGCTTGGAACGTGCTTCAAAAAATCTCTGGTGTAACATCACAAAATAATCTATAAAAAAACATTATTATAAAGGTAAAAGACACAAAGTTCCAATTTTTAAGAGTACTTGCAGTAACGAAAGTATGTTCAAACCGCAATATCGACTCAAATGTAAACCATGTTCTCTTTCACAGAAATATCATAGCATAAATATGATAATGAATATGAAGAGTGGACATTATAGGAGTGTTTAAACTTGTGCAATACTTTTTTTTAGCATACCCAACAATCAAACTATTGCTATTCTGCATTGAATTTATTGATTAAAACATACATTTTTTATGAATGCACTGTATATTGTCTTCGTTGAGGTTAAGTATTGATTAATTTATTTGATATTTGTAGAGGCATTTTAACGTTGAGTCGTTTGTGTTTTCTCTTATTTTTGAGAAATTGAGATAAGACGTGGCACGGTACTTGTCTATCCCAAATTCATGTATTTGGTTTTCATGTTATATTTGTTATTCTCGTGGTGTTTTGTCTGATGCTTGGTCTGTTTCTGTGTGTGTGTTACGTTTCGGTGTTATGTCGTTGTTCTCCTCTTATATTTAATGCGTTTCCCTCGGTTTTAGTTTGTTACCCCGATTTTGTTTTTTGTCCATGGATTTATGAGTTTTGAACAGCGGTATACTACTGTTGCCTTTATTTAGACAACAACAAAAATTATTTCCTTTTTTCTCCGTTAAAATGTTTTGTACACAGTTTCATATTCCGTAAGCTACATACTATTCACAACAATTTATTTCCTTTTTTCTCCGTTAAAATGTTTTGTACACAGTTTCATATTCCGTAAGCTACATTCTATTCACAACAATGTGTGTAAAATTTGAAATTATAATATGTTTTAAGTACATTGCACGTTTCAAATTCACGTCTATATGGGGAAAAAACTGATTATAAGATTTTATATCATATTTTCAGGGAAAACATGGACACACTACAAAAATTTACCTTTATTAAATCTAAACAAAAATCCCGTACCAAGACAACAATGTATAGATTTGCAGTAAAATCTTTTTTATATAACTCTAAGGATTGCACCTTATTCCATTTAAAAAGTAAAATCACAAAAATATAGAACTCCGGGGAAAATTCAAAAAGGAAAGTCCCGAATCAAATGGCAGAATCAAACGCTCAAACACTCCAAACAAATAGACAAAAACTGTCATATTCCTGACCTCCTGACTTGGTACAGGCATTTTCTTATGTAGAAAATGGTGGATTAAATCTAGTTTTAAAGCTAGCTAAACCTCTCACTTGAAATATAGTTGCATCAAATTCCATCACATTGACAACGATGTGTGAACAACACAAACAGATTTAACAGACAAAATTGTCAAAAATAGGGGCACAGCAGTTAACACCGTGTTTTTACAAAATATTTGTTTGTCCTATGCTTGAACAGATTTTTTATTTATCAATTTGGGAATCAGAATTTTTTTTTCAGGAAAAATACCATAACCCCTCATGCCTTTTCAAGTTCAATGTTCGTTCCCTAAACATTTTCCATCTGAACTTATTATTTTCTTTTAGACATAAACAATATGTTAATGTACCCTAGGACATTCGTTCTGAACATGCATGAAATATTTGCCACTGGACGTTAAACAACCAACAACCAATCAATATATAGGACATTGTCTTAGTATAAAGCTGGCATTTAAGGTAGCGCCTTCCTCATATTAAAGTAAATATCAATGAATGGGGGGATTCCATGTACAATCAGTGTTACCATGTTTTGATAAATTGGGTTGTATATGCTTTGCTATCAATGTTTAGTTAGCTGCTCATTATTTTGATTTGCTTATCCGTGTGTTGCATTATCTTGTTCATTTCGTGTATAGTATAATCTAGTTTTGTCATGTCATGATAATTTTAAGACCTAAGTATATTTCATTATTGAACACTTTGTAAAGTCAATAAGCATTATAATTCAATTAGATTCATTCGCATATTTTACAATTCTAACGAAATAGAGGAAAGGGTGATAACTAAGTCTAGTACAATCATTTTAATTGGAAACTCATTGATTTCTCATTAACGCATCCTAATATTCTTGAACCGTTGTTTATAATCTTAGTTGTCATGGTCTTTTGTTGGAATTATTTTTTGACTAGCAATGCAGAAAAGTAATTTTTAATGCATTTCAACGAATATGTTATTGCGTCAAAGATTTGACCAAATACAACCGCTCCAGCTGCCCGCCCCCCTAAGCTCCCTACTGTGCCTCCAATAGATCCCCCGATAACACCTCCCAGTATAGGAGTCGGACAAACGGCCTGGCCAATACATGCGCCAAGAAATTCAGAACCCGTTGCTGTTACAACTGATGAAGCGGAACCACCGATTTGCTTTGTAACTTGCCTTGTAAAGATTTTTGTACTTAAATGGCTCTTTTTCTTTCTTTTATATAGTCCGAATATTTCAGTAACGCAGAAATAAACTTCTAAAGGGACTGCAACAGCAACGGTAATGCGAGCTGATACACCAGCAGCTACAACTGATAACAAAGCTTTAACAAATGTTGTTGCGCCTGTTATAATCTTCAACACCCAGGCGAAAAAAAAACATAAAAGATTTGGTATTGAAAAAGATATGGCTGCAAACAAGGTGTTTAGATCAAAGGTACGGATTCCGCTTATTGCTTTTTTGCCTTGACCTAATCCACTGTCAATGCAATCAGCCAAACTTCTTTTTCCTGGACTGCTCTGCTCGAACTGTTCACATTCAGCCTCACCTGTTAATACCCATGTGACGAACGACTCACAATTATTGCTTGATGCACTGTATTCAGTTTCTCCTAATCGAGATCGAAGTCGTTCGTATGCTAAATAATTTTCCTCGTCAGTCGACGGATAATTTTGCTTCTTTATAACAAATACACCAGATGAAAAATCTAGTAAGTCTGAATCAAAATTAATTCTCTGCGGAAAAATTACTGGTAAAGCTTTTATCGCTCCATAATGTACGATGTCAACAAAATTATCACCAACATCCAAAACTAAATAATGATGATAATATCCTAATTTGCGGAACACAGCAACGTGTGTTAATTGGCGATTGCAAGACGGAATATACTCAGATATATTTGCTATTTTTTTAGCACCTGCTGGTTGCATCTAAAAATAAAGAATCCACTACTAATAATTATTGTAATTATAATTCTACGTTCTTAGTCTTTATCCTTTAATTTCATTTGATTTGTTTGAAAATTTGTTCCCTTTTTTCTGATTATGCCCTTAAGGTGGCTCGGGTGCCTTCCTCTATCTTAAATTTGAAAAAGCAGATAACAATCGGTATAGATTTTTAATGAAATGTGCATATTTCGAGAGGTGTGTGTAATTCATGTGTCAGACATGTTTACGGCTGTATTTTACTCCAAAAAATAGATCATTTTTATTTGTTATACATTTTTTTTAACTTTGCCATAAGAGTAGGTACATGTAACTCATATTAATCAGTAATTTTTATAATATAGTGTGTTGGGAATTTATCTTTTTTATAGTGTAGCAATAAGAATAGTTCGTTGACCCCCCTTTTTTTGTTTTTCGTATCTGAAATCATATTATAAGAGCTATCTTCTTATATTCTATCTTTAAATTCTATGGTGTATTTTTTATCTCACAAAATTGTGTTTACAAAATCTGACAATTTTACACAACACGTAGCATACAAAAAACTCGGCGACCCATACTTTTTTTTTTATATATTTTTGAATAAGACATGATAAAAACTACATTATTTCAATATTCTATGGATTTTAGACCCCTATTTACCTCAACTATCTTATTCAATTAAAACTCCTTAAAAACTCATGGCGCTTAGCATATTTTGCTGCATACACTCTAGCCTAAATGGGCTTGTTTAAGACTCTTATTTGTTAGCATGTCTGTGGTATTTTTTATTCAAGGTTCGTCTCTTATTGATGTATAATCTCACCTACTTTTTATTCAAAGGTTTGTCAGATTGTTTTATTCAAGGGATAGACTATTTTCATATTGCTGACATTTGACTCTGGAGTCTTTAGATGTTCGATGGGTGGTAAGGCGTGCTAGTACGCGTTCAATTAAGGTCAACTAAAAAAAAATCAAACCAAGTTTACTAAGGAGGGACGATATATACCAAAAGGACAGTCAAACTCATAGATCAAAAATAAACTGACAACGCCATGGCTAAAAAAGAAAAAAGACAAACAGACAATGGATGGAGAGTTGTCTCATTGGCACTCATACCACATCTTCCTTTATCTTAATAAGAGTACACAAGAAACAACATAGATTAAGTAACACGAACCCTACCACAAACTGTGGGTGGTCTCAGGTGCTCAGGAAGGTTATGCAGATTCTGCTCCATATGTGGCTTCCGTTGGTACAATTTTTAGGAAAAAAAATAATTGTTTTCCGATCATTATGTCGACATAGAAAACATGATTAAGAGTGTTTGCCCCCAATTGCAAATTGTAAATAAAGGCAAAAGTAGTTTACCGCTGTTCGAAAGTCATAAATCGATTGAGATAAAAACAAATCCGGGTTACAACTTATAAGAGGAAAACAAAACAACAAAAAAACACTTAAGTGCAACAAAAAACCCAAACGACAATGCAACACATTCAGAAGTAAGCTGTTCTTACGTGAAACTTGAAACTTTGAAACTTTACCAGATTGTTTTATCAATATTGAGTAACCTGTAGAAAAATTATAGACTTCGAAGTCTGAATTTGATGTAAAGAAAATAGTCTGTTTAAAGGGTTTCTTTCCGTAACATTTTCAACAAAATACATCAAAACAAATATTAGCCATTACAACACAGCACAATTGTTGTTACATTAAATCTTAAGTGAGTTTTAATTGTGTTGCACCACGGGCAGAAGGTCGTCATCTAGTGGAGTGCTAGTCACAATGGTTTGTCTTGATTTGATTCAACTCAACAATGACAAAATGATAATTTTGCAAAGATAATAGAATTAGTTATTTGCTTTTCATTTGAAAAATTGCAACATATTAAGGAATGAAATCCCATATACATTATGATAGTGATGTAAGAGTTGTATATCACAATGGGGACCACGGTATCATCCCATCATTCCTCATATAATAATACATGCAATTATTTAAAAACAGGAATGCACACGTTGAAATGTCTTGCTTTCTATACTAATCATTGATATTATGTTGATAGTCCTAAATGTTTAAAGGCTTGACTTCAACTTTCACATTAATTTAACATGATTCAAGAAAATAAGCTCAAGGTCAGATAAACCAAACTGTAAATAGTGTACACCTACATACAGCGAATATACTTTACGTATAGTTTAGTTATTTTTACATAGAAGAAAAAAAACTAAACCAGGAAAACTTAAGATTAACCATTGAACCATGAAAATGGGGTCGTGGTCTGATGATAATTACAATCATTCCACACACCGAATATAGTTGACATATTGCTAATAGCATTAGAAAAATAGACGAAAACACGAAAAATTAACATTGAGCATGCAAATGAGGTCAAGGTCAAATAAAACATATCAGACTGACATCGTAAAATATTTAATACACCTAAAATAGCCTGTTGCATATAGTATTCAAACCACAGACCAAACCACAAAAACTTTACTTTTAACCACTGAATCATGAAAATGAAGTCAAGGTCAGATGAATTCTGCCAGATGGACATGCACACCTAACAATCATTTGCAACATCCATTATAGGATACCGAGTGCACAATGTATTAGAAAAACAGACCAAAACATAAAAAAAATAACCATTACCACTGAACCATGAAAGTGAGGTCAAGGTCAGATGACACCTGCCAGTTGGATATGTATATTTTACAATCATTCAATACACCAAATGTAAAAAAAATATAGTATCCGAGATATGGACTTAACCACGAAAACTTCACTTTGTTCACTGATCCACGAAATGACGTCGAGGTCAAGTGAAAAGTACGCACATACCAGATTTAGTTATCCTGTTTCAATTAAGAATATTAAAAATCTTTTTTTCAAGTTGTCACTAAACCATAAAAATGAGGTCGAGAACACTGAACATGTGACAGACGGAAACTTCATAACATAACGCATTTATATACAACATTTGCATATTTTTCATCTTAATTTCCCGACCTTATTCTTTACAGTGACGCTTGAAATATTGATATATTTTGAACAGCGTCTTATCCTTACCAGTCATGTCATTAAAAGTGCCCCCGAACAAAATATTTTTGAGGACTCACATCATAATCTTGACAAATACTTTGACAGAAAATTGAAAACGAAGAAATAAATCATATACAAAAATAATTTACTAACAAGGTCACTTATACAAAAACCACACGAATCAACATGAATTACTTTTACAGACAATCCAAACATTACATCAAAATACAAAAATTAAACAAACACACCAAAAATAAATAAGAATTTTAAGCTCTTTTCTGGCTTTTATAATGTTTTTAAGGCAAGAATTATTGCAAAGAGTGGTAGCCTTTACAAGGAATGGAGCAAAATGGATACGAGATATTTTCACAGAGAGCTCTGGATCAGGTGTACGGGTTACAAAATCTCAGAAGATTATAAACAAAGTTTCAGAGTTTTTACAAACACTCTGAAATCTCCCATTTTTACAGATTGATTAATATTCATGTTTGTAATATAAAAGTATGCATGTTATCAAAATAGAATGTAATGAATTCTTTATAAAATTACAAGTTCAAAATTTTATGCAACCTAGTTAGAGTGTTTGTACCCATGTCACATAAATTATGTGTGCATACATGTTTTTTTTTTAAATCAGGGTCAAGATTTTATTTATACTGTTATCTATGCTGGGTCTTAATTATATGTATAACTATAGATAATTGTTATTGCTTGTTCATAACATCAAACTTGACAAAGATTTATCTTTCTTGATATTTGTTGAATCATTATTATGAACAAACCCTGATGATTTGCATTTCTGACAAGGAATGGTCATTGAAGAACAATGTTATACTCTTGCTTTAACATGAATGGTGTGTTTAATTACTAGATTAACTCATACTGATATGTTATGCTAAGAAATCTACTAATAACTTGTGTATTTGTAAATTTGGCATCAAATGAAAAATTCTCTATGACCACCATAATAGTAGAATTATTATAATGAAATGAGGCAATATACTTGAAAGAAATTTTGTTCACATTAATTATTATATATATATAATATAGGATGAATTTTGAATTACTACTCACTAAAGTGAGTTTTGATTATTCTTATAAAAGTTGAAGAAGAAAAAGTCACAATTTTATGATTTTCCCGTACTTTTTCATTTCATATTGTAGGTTTTGATAGGCATCATTCAAAGTTTTCCATACCAATCTTTTTTTTCTCCATAGAATTGGAGAATAAGAGTTAATACACAATTTCTGTAATAAGTTTCAATTTCTTGTTTGAATAAAAGGTGCGTTTTAAAGAATTTAGTTCAATGATATACAATTTCCCGTACTTTTTGTAAAATTTTGGCTCAAAATCAAAATTAGGCACACAGATATATACTTTTTTCTTTATAAATATCAAGAATATGATGTAATACACAATTTCTGAAATAATTGTTTATTTATTATTGGTTAATTAGGTACTTTAGAAAGAATTTATTTAAAAATTAGACATTTTTCCGTACTTTTTGTTATTTTTTGGCTCTAATTCAAAATTTTGCACACGGACCTATACTTTTTTCTTTTTTAATTTCAAGGTTAAAACCAAATAAAAAATTTCAGAAATTATTGTAAATTTCTTGTTATTTTTAAACCATGTTTCAAACAGTTTTGTTGGATGTCATATGTTTTCCCGTACTTTCTTGTTTTTTATAAATTCAAACAGGTCAATAACTGTGAAAAATGACTTGTTAACGATTTTTTTTGTGTAAAATGAAACAATGACATTTTTTTCAGCATTATTTCAATAAAAAGAGTTCATACTTATTGAAATGATTGTTTTTTGTTTCTTCTATTGGACATATACAGATTTCTGGAAAAGGCAGATATTTATGCAAAAGCCATTTTCATGAACAATAAAGAGCTGCGGTACGGAAAAATAAGCACACGGACCTATATATTTTTTTTTATTTTTTGACTTGCCTATGAATGAACTTTAAAAAAAACACTCTGGAAAACTTTCTTGTTATTTTGAATTTGAGGAGCAAACATCCTTAAACTAAAGAAATAAGCTTGTAATTTTCTATTTCTTTTGTATGTTTTAGCCCTTTTCTTTTTGACATTTAGCTAATAAAATAGAAAAAAAATCATTCGTTCACAAACATAATGAAGATTTTCGGTCTAACTTACCATTATGACAGTTGATACAGTCACCTTCTTTAGCCAACAATCAACTGAAAAATTTAGTAAGTTGGCGTGTTGGTTAAAGACCTACGCAACAACTTATATAATTTTCTAAAACACTAAAGAACCTAGGATTGGTTGATAAAAATATGTTACATGTTACAACCATTACGTAACTTTCGACGAAAGAGATCATATTATATTTGTGTCCTTATCAACTATTTTATCAACTATTAGTATAAATATAAAGTTCACCTTCCGCATTAAGTTGAAGGTCATAACACATTTTTTGATAATAAGGAAGGGCTGTGAAGGTCTTTCTCCCATGACCATGTGTTTTAATGCCCTTTTCGTTCGCTACGTTTTGCATGATTTTTTTCTTATTAATTGTTCTTTTTATAAATTTTGTTTGTCAGTTACAGTTACAGTGTCAAATATATGTATACATTTATCGTCAAAGTTGATTACTTCGAATTCTATCGATTTATCAGTCATGGTTCACCTCAGAATGAAAATCAGAGATGGAGAAGGGGCTTCATCAGATAGTGTGTTGCATTGTAAAATATTTCCCTATGTGTTAACTTTTTGTCTTACAAGTTGTTGTCATATAAAGGAAAGGTAGTCTCGCATACATTTGTGGGTACCGCACTTGAAGAAACCGTAAAGTGTAAACCAAAACTTAAATGGCTTCCCAGATTTAAGTAATAAGGAACATTAGGTTTAAAGTGACTTATAGGTCCAACGGGCCGGGTGTAAATTTATTTAACTATTGTATTTTTATTATGTAATATTATATATACTACACATGTCACTATATTAAATGATATACTTACTTACTATACTTACTTAATAAGTCACGGATCCACATTGCTTTTCATATGATATAAAGTATTCATTATACTATTTTAGTATTTTAAAGAAGTCTCTTTCCATGACAAATTTAGATTTTGAAAATCACATGGTAAGCAGATAACCGATTAAGGAAATAATGATAAAAACATCACTGATCTATTTTTAACCAATTAGGCTATCAAGCATATCTTATCATATTTGTTATATGTAATAACAATATTGATAAATCTCCCTGTACAATAAAATTATAAACGTCTCCTATATCTCAGCTGTTTATTCAAATGTCTATAAATATCCACAGTTTTGTCTGTTATTTAGGTGTTTCTACGTTTTTCTCTCGTCAAAAGTGCTCATGCAGTGATCATAGCACTCACTGTGCTCTGTTAAGGGACCTGGATGGTATCTATGAGAATACAACAAATACAAAAATGAATGTCGAAAGAATGGTTCTCAACAGTTTATCTATTCTGTTTCATTGTCTTTAGAATTGTATGTGATGATAAAAATACAAGAATGTTTGTCTTTATATGAGATCGTTAGGAGGATATGTCGACCTGAAACAACAGGATTGTAGTCATGGTAGTTAAATTCTAATTATGAATAAATACACATGTATGTATTTTAGAAAACTTATGTTTAAGATCTTCGGTAAATAATGCAGCTTTGCTGAATCGTTTCAACAGTTATTTTCTAAAGTAATTGTATGCACGATAACTGGCGAGAGCGGGGGTGCCACTTCAATCCTTTTGTGGTAGGGATGGGCAACGAATACATCAAATGCCTACCCTTTCGATGTAATTTGAATAACATTAATTTGATAGTTCGATTTAAAAAATGTCTATTGAATCAATGGCTGAGGTTTTATTCGCTTCTATGGCGAAACAAAAAATAATTAATTTCAAATATATATATGATTGAATCATCAACTTTTTCATATAATCAATCTTAATTTCTCGTTCTTATATAGCATATACCATGAAACTTGAAATCGTGACATATTTCAGAGGCAAAACAGCATGAATTATTTTTACAGGACAACCCCTCATAAAGACAGGTTAACCCCACCCCCGTTGCCCTAAGAAAAATAAAACCAACACAATTAAAATATCAAATTCATGTTCACCGATTCGTCTCAAATTCTCATATTTGATATTTGACAATGTAAAACATTTATCCAAATTATATCATATCTAAAATAAAAATTTACAGGGCATGGGCTAGACAATGTGTAGCCTTGTTTCGTGTAGATTTCGGTCCAGACGCCATCTAATTAACTAACGAGTTGACCTCCGAAAACTTCCGATGTTCGTATAAGCTGTATGAACATGAATATAGATATAAACGTGCAATTCGATTTTTCTAGGTCTGTTTAATTTCATATTACAGTTGAAAAATATATGTAAAATCATCGTTTTTACCTGTATGATAATGAATGATGTTTTGTGGATTGAATCAGTCAATCAAATTGATTTGCCTTTGTTTCATTTTTAATGTTGACATTCGTTTCCTTTAAATAACTCAACACGCACGATTCATGCGTTTTCCACCTCTATAGCTAATGGGTTAAATTGAAGTTCACATGAATACTGATTCAATGAGGTCGACAAAATTGAACCGTAGCTAGTGCCCCTAATTTCAAAATCAGTCAAGATTTTTGTTAGCCAATCAAAGCAACGTATTATAATGAAACATACATGTGCTGTTTGTATTTTTCTTTTTTAGCCATGGTCTTGTCAGTTTATTGTCGGCTTATAAGTTTGAATGTCCCGTTGGTATATTTCGCCTGTCTTTTAAAGTAACAATTACGTAAAATTCTTGCTAAAGGAGATCTTCCTTTATACTAAAGAACAAAAGTAAAAATGATGTGTATCGATAAAATTCTAAATATTAAACGTTTCATCTATAAATAACATGTACCGTTAATATTTTTCTGGTGCTCAGGAATGGTACGCCGATTTTGGAACAACTCTGTGGCTTACCTATTGACATACTTTTACCTCTTTTTATTATCTCAGTTGAGTAAATGCATGGGATTTCTGCTATCCTAACCTGCACAACATTCATTCGTGACCCATCCTGGCCTGTTCATGAAAGTGTAACGTGTACACAGGGTAAGCCCAGACCCCTGTCTATTTCTATTTTAGAACTGGTTCGTTACAAGTTTTATACTGGATCCAAAAAATTTCTATTACAAAATATAAAACAATTCAACTTTATTCATATATTTACGTCAATGAAATAAAATATATACAGTAATAATACATTATCTATTAACTATTCTACTTTAAATATATACAATTGGTACAAATTTGTACCATTTCAAATGTGTCCTGGGTCAGGAACGAACTTGTCCTCCTGGTACAATTATGTATCCTACGAGATTGCACACTTTTCTTTGTTCTATTGGTACAATTATAGACTGTACAAGGTGGTCACACAGACTCACACTTGTCCTATACGGTTCAGCTTGTAAACGTACAAGTCCGTATTTCTAACAGGCACCAACCTGTTCTTTATTACACTTAGTAATATTATTTAATGTATACGAGCCAGCGATCTCGAATATTCTCGTACCGTACCTTGGTCCTCTGTCTCCGAAGACTTGTGACAATCGACCCTGAGCTAGGAATCTCTCCTGCTTATAAACCCCGATGGTAGCTGTACCATTCTTGAAGGAGGAGTATTCTACCAAAGCGTATCGTTACTCGTTTGAATAGTTTCCTTTGGAAGTGGAACACCCCTTCGCATTTGACCTGACCCAAAGTTTACCCGCGAAACATCCAATTCTTTTATACGTTTGTTGAAGTATCTTATAAAAATATAAAATAAGGCTTCTGCCGAACTGTAACCAATGTATACAATTTAAGCTTAGATACACAATCATAACAAAAGGTTATTGTTAAGTGAAAGACAGAACAACATTGTTTTGTTAACTTGTGATCGATTAGAGAATTTGTTATATGATATATAGCCATGTATAGTCCTTGCTATATATATTGCGTATACGTATATATTTGTTACATTGTCACAAGTGCATATAAAAATTATTAAAAAATTTCTTCACTATTTGGAAAAAAATGCGCCAAAGTTAACGTCTATTCTATTCTATTCTATTCTATTCTATTCTATTCTATTCTATATTTTATAGTTAAAGTGTCAGGTTTGACATTTTTTGTATGCCGAATTATTTCCATTTTAAAGTTGTCTATGGTATATTAGAATACGTTCAAGTTCAAGACACCTTGAGATAATTTAAATGTCGTTTGGCGCTTTTGTTTTGAAAAAAAAAGACATTTCCACCTTATCACAGTAAAGTTTTAACAGGTGAAAAAAAAAGTATGAAATTGTACAAAAAAGCTATGACTTAAAAATAAATGTATACGAATTCATATTCTCCACATAGTAGAATGCACTTTGATAAAGAAAAAAAATATGACTGTTTGCAAGTTTTCGTATCTACATGAATATTAATAGTAGCTTGGTCTATGGAAAAACACATAAAAAAAGATATCTTGGACAAATAAATATTCACACAGCGAAGCTGGTGCGGTCAAGTATTGACAGTGTTCTACATCTAGCCATAGGTCTGTGTATTTCCTTCCAAGTTCGAATTCGAGCAGTTTCCCGTAAATTTCAGGCCGCAATACTTTGTTGTAACGTAACAGTACGGATCGATTGTTCGATTACGTCGTTTACGCCGATTGACGTCGGTTCAACCAGCGTAACAAGTACTCATTCATGAAAAAAACAACTCGAGATTGGTGTATTTTGATGAGTACAGCAGCTTGTGTGTAAGTGTGTATACGGGGACCAGTTGAAGCAGAAAAGAAGAGTCAACCTATTTTTACAGAAAAGGTATAGTAATAGTTTTAATTTGAAGAAGTAGCACCATTATATATAGAAGGTCTGTATCTGTATCTGTATCTGTATGAATACGTCATAGCTACCAATTCTAGCTTTAATTTAATACAACGGGGTGAAGGCGCCGTCGATTTACTGACGTCTCATAAGAGCATTTGACCAAGTGTGAAAAAAATCTACAGGATTATAGAATTAATTTTGATATTCGCTGGATTTAAAACTTACGAACGGCGAAGAATGGTCGCCGGCGCTACGAGCTTTCCCGAAGTCCTTATTGTCTAATGTATAAGCTTCGATTTGGTGATTTTGTGGATTATAATATAAGACACATAAGTTATAGATAATAACAACAGTTAGTCATCTATATTTTTTTACGCACATGTCTGGCGTGAAATTATATGCATTTGTTTTCCATGATAACCATGTGTTAGCTGTTTTTATTCTTCTTTTTTTTTGCAGAATGTTATAATGTTGCTGGTCATATTGTGTTGTCAAATCGGTTTTCTTGTACAGTCTGTAAGTAAATAAATATAATTTAGACGAATGAATGTCATCACTAGGAGTAAAACATTAATATTAATCGAAAAGAAAAATGTTTTTGGGTGGGGTGGTGATTCACGTGTAGTCTTAGTGCTTGTGTGCATTTACCCCCCCCCCCCCCCCCATTTAACTTATCATTGAATCGTTTATACGGCAACACAGTTTACTTTATTTCACGTGTTATCTTTTGTATGAAGGTAGGTATGTGTGTATGTGTGTATATATGTGTATACAAATAATGATTGCCAGGTACGTTTGAAAAGAGATTTGAAAAAAAACTATTATTGCAGCGACACGAATGTACATTTCAGTACACTTTGTACTTTACAGTATTTTATTCCTTAACCTAATTGTTAGTTAACCGACGTAACTATTTATTTAATGCTCCCCAAAAACCATAGTCCACCCTAGCATGGTATTCATATTGATTAATTGGTTAATAGATTGACTGATGGCTTCCTGCTTTGTGTCCAACGACAAGTATTTCATGGATACTAACACACGGTCATGATTATATATGAATTGAATGAGGTAAAACAATTGACATTGTTGACCGAAATGCTGCGTAGTTGGCGTAAAAGCAGCAACATTCTTTATTTTCTTTTATTTCTTTGGTTAGAAGTTACACAGTAAAGTATGAACCCAGTTGACCTCCCGCACTTGATCGAGGCGCGGAGATGACTACCGAGACGGTTATTAAGATGCAGGGATGGCTCCCAGTTTAGTGTCGAATTCCGGCCAATTCGGAAATAAAAAGATAATATGAGAAGCTAAGAAGACATTTTCCATTTAAATTTTGTACCAAAATATTAGTTTGAAATACAATAAAGATTGGAATTTGCATATAATAATCCACTGTTTGTTTCCGTTTTAACTATATGGCTTTGTCTGCTCTTCACGACAACCGTCCGCGTTGTTTTACTGTGGGTGGTCATGTCAAGAAACAAGTAACCCAACGATAAAAAAAAAGCAGATCTAGAAGACAGTTAATGCATGTCATTTGATCTTGAATATAAAAAGGCAAGTGTATGTCACTGCATGCAATTTCCAAAAGTCTAAATGGCCCTTCATCTCGAAACAGTATAAATAAATTCAAAAGAAAATATTAAAGAAATCAATTATTGAAGCAAGTTGAAAGTACATGTGTTGGTGTACATATGTTATTACTGTAATAATGGCGGCTGTACTCCGGAGAAATATGTACCTTTCATTAAAATCTGAAACTAGAATTCTCAGAATAAATTATGGATAAGATACTGACTAGCAAAGGATTTTGTTTTCTAAACAAGTGCATCTTTAAAATAAAAGATACATACTGAAGGCCGTACCTTGCCCTATAATGGTTTACTTTTATACATTGTTACTTGGATGGAGAGTTGAACCATTGGCACTCATACCACATCTTCCTATATCTATGTATATGCAGGTCATGAAACATCAATTTAGATATAAACAAGGCACTGGCTACGGTTACAAATATAAAAATAAGGAGATGAGATACGATTGGCGGATTGCCAATAAGACAACTATCCATCAAGTTTACATGTAAATGAAGTGGATGGAACCATTTATAGGTAAACGTACGGCCTCCAACAATTAGAAAAATCCATACCGTACCATATGAAAAAAAAAGAACATGTGGTATGATTGCCAATGAGACAACTCTCCACAAGAGTCTAAAATTAACAACTATAGGTCACCGTATAGTATCTTTAAAAGGCCCCGAAATGACAATGTAAAACAATTCAAACGATAAAACTAACGGCCTTATTTATTTAAAAAAAATAGTCGGTTATAACTCAAAGCCCCGACATAAGAAATATGAAACAATTCTATTGAGAAAACTAATGCCTAATTCAGATAAAACAATTTACAAACCAGGTGCTCCGCAGGTCTCAGCTTTATACGACCGCAGAGGTCGAAACCTAAACAGTTGGGGCAAGTATGGACAAAACATTCAAGCTTGATACAGCTCTGAATTTGGATTGTGAATTTGTGATAAAATTTTTGACATTATATGTTGTTTTTTTACACAAAACAGATGTCAAGATCTTACAAATCAATTAAAGATTACTTCTTCAAACTTTTCAAACATTAGAAATTTGAGAAATTTGAAGAAAAAAAAATTGAAAACTACATGTCAGGTTATAGAGTAATTGAAAGGGGGGGGGGGGGCCTTTTCAATTACTCTATAACCTGACATGTATTTATATATAATTAACAAGTAGTATAAGGGAGGTAAATCTGAACATGCCCAACATTGTATGTTAAATCTTAATGAATTACCTCCCTTACACTGCTTTTAAATTGGTTTAATTGTCCATTGACCAGAAAAACCTAGTTTTCCCCCTTTTTTGCCCCTAATTCCAAAATATATTTAGCCATAACACCCTAAAGTCAATACTTACTAGCCCTTCGTGGTATGGAAACTCGTGGTATAATTTCAGAGAGATACACTTAAACACAAGTGATTGTTTGAAAACTACAAAAAAGCTTATTTTGGACCCCTTTTTGGCCCCTAATTCCTAAACTATTGAGACCTTAAACCCCAAAATCAATACAAACTATCCCTCTATGGTATGGAAACTTGTGGTATAATTTCAGAGAGATTCCTACACTTAAACAAAAGTTATTTTTGAAAACTAAAACAATGCTTATTTTGGGCCCCATTTTTGGCCACTAATTCCAAAACTATTGGGAGCATAACCCCCAAAATCAATCCCAACCTTCCTTCAGTGAACCTTCTGGTAAAAATTTGTATCCATTCACTAAAATTAAAGTAATTGTCTGGAAACTAAATCCGTCTTCTGACGACGACGACGACGACGACAACATGATAGCATTATACGACGCAAAATTTTTTTTGCGGTCTTAAAAAAACTAATATGATAGAAATACATTGTAAACCATGGACTATCACTGATCTACAGCATCCTAACTCGTGACAGGTATACAAAGAATGTTTTGCAAGGTTGATGTATTGGTTATTGCTTTAATGCTTCTTATTTCCCCCCAAGGTTTTATCTGCTGATACAACATCGATATCACCTGCTGACACAAAAAAGACACCACCCACTGACACTACAAAGACACCACCTGCTGACACATCACAGAACGCAACTGCTGACACAACACAAAAAGCACCTGCTGACAACTCATCGATATCAACTGCTGACACCACACCAAAAGCTTCTACTAACTCAACGAAAACTGAATATGCCATATTACAAAAGCAATTTCGAACATCAAGGGACGTCCCCATAGTTGATCAAGAATCAAATGATTCGCCTATGATTGAGGAAGTGGATAATCCAGACGCAGGTATTACAATTTTCCGTTTCAAAATCTAATGAACTCATGTTTAAGACATTTTACTAGGTTATAGTATAACAATTAATCATGTTTAAGATTTATCTTAGGTTAACATTTAATCATGTTTAAGATATCTTAGGTATAACAATTAATCGTGTTTAAGATATCTTAGGTATAACAGTTAATTGTGTTTAAGATATATTATTGATACTGCAGAGCTTTCAGTGATAGTAACCCCATATATCTCATATCACAAAATTCGTAAATTTTCACATTGCACGCGAGTCAACAACAGATACAACTTAAAAAGGTGATGACTATACCATTCCTAGTTTAAAGACATTAAATTGGAATTTTTAAGAGATCCTGAATCATCTCATTTAAACCAGGATAGTCCCAAATTTACTTTATTTCACGAGAATTAAGAATCTTCTTTTTCTCAGAAAATTTACCAAGTTCATCAAGTAGGTAAAAGTTGATGTAATTTACTATATTTTCATACATTTTATGTTTGATAATTAGCTGTCATTTTATTTTGTTTTATTATGCTAGCTCCCTATTGTCCATGCACATGGGGCCAAATGCATTATGCCCGACAATTCCTGAAATCTAAAAAAAAAATTAAAGTAAATCTTGGGCAGAAAGAATGGGAAGTGTAGTGAATGAACCATATGGCTCCATAAAAAAAAGTCTGCCAGTGCTTTTTGAAACATAAGTGCTTTTAAGTGTTAGCTTTTTAAAATTGCTAGAGTTGTGCTATTTTATAGCTATGCTGCATGCTTTGTTTTATATTGCAACTTGTGTTTATTTTCTAAATATAGTAACACAGCTATATTTTGTGCAATGTCTATTCATCATGGAACACTTTCTCTACAATCAGGGATGAAAATAAGTTCAACATATTTGTTTCTGATTTAAAAAGCTATCAATTTATCAATTTAAGTTGCAGTTTAGATACAATATTAGGTCAATGTTTTAAAAATATAAATATACATAACGGGGGAAGGGCTCTGTTAAACCTCACCCTTCCCGTTTCTCTGCATCATACAAACAAGTTTATATTTTTCTGACATTTAACTATAATATTGTGTATTAATTTGCTGCTGTTTATGTATCTAATTCAGTAAAATGCTCATTATGTTCAAATATTTGTCAACATTAAATTTGGATAAATAAACATCCAAAAGTGGTTTGTTGCATTTTCAGATATATAAAATTTGATGATTGATTGTGGTTTGCTTAACTTCCTATCATAAAACAAAGGAATGTATCAACTCCCAATACAATCTCAACTTATGAATCCACAATGTGCATACCACAAACAACTACACAGTCAGAACATAACACAAGTTAAAATGTAGTAAGTAATTTTTTTTAAAACTCCATTCAACAGTTTTTGAAAATTGGTTAAGGTTAAATCATGGATGGACAGACTTTTTTTATTAGTTGTTAGTGGTTTTGAACTAGCTGTCAGTAAACTGTGAGTACTTTCAGATCTCATTTGTTGCTGTGTTACATACATATGTAATTGTTTTTCATTCATTTTTTGTACATAAATTATGCCATTCTGTGTCATTTTGGTCTCTTGTGGAGAGTTGTCTCATTGGCAATCATACCACATCTTCTTTTTTTATATTTAGATTAAATCATTGATGGAAAAACAAACTTGCATACTAAAAAATAAATTCTAGAGTTTAAACTCACTAGCAGCAGTCAAGTCAATTTGTTCTGTACTTGTTTAACCCCAACCTAATATTTTTTTATTTTTCTCTAGGATATGGACCCTGGGGTGAATGGACCAAGTGTGCCAAACACTGTGGTGTAGGAAGATCTACCAGGGAAAGGAAGTGTAACGATTTGGATAATTGTCATGATGGGAATATAGAAGTTAGACTTTGCTCAAGAAAAAACTGTAAAACGAATAAACCTAAGAATAACTCTAAGTGTTTAGTTTCAATATGGACAATTGTCGTGATGGGAATATAGAAGTTAGACTTTGCTCAAGAAAAAACTGTAAAACTGATAAACCTTCAGTATAATTCTTAGAGTTGAATTTTAATCTGGGCAATTATCCTGATGTGAATTTAGAAGTAGGACTTTGCTAAAGAAAGGACTGCAAAAATGATAAAACTTCAGGATGATTTGAAACATCTTCGTCAATGTGTCGAATTTCTGTTAATGTTTAAACAACTTGTTGGCCAACATTAAATTATTTTCATCTTAGTTTTGCATTTTCGAATGATGATCAACCACATGTTGACCAACAATAATTCTGTTTCTGCATTTCATCCTTTCACTACCATCATTAAAATTTATGTTTGCAATGAATATTGTGATTTTGATGTTTATTATGAAGATAATTTTTTGATGTTTATTGTGAAGGTAATTAACTATTGGTTAAAGATAAAAGTTTCTTCTTCCAGTCAAGATTCTTTCTCTTAATCAAATTATAAATTTACAACCGATCCCAGACAAAGTGTTATTTATGGAGATGAATGATCTATAAAACACACAACTCCATACCTGCCAACTTTGGAGCCCCACAATGGGAGTTCAGCTCTTTTCAGTTCAAATAAGGGGAATTTCATAGGGACATGGCCAACAAAATGAAATGATTATATTAATATTTTTATTACCTCTCTGTTTCATACAAACAAATAAAAGGTACATACAAACAAATAAACCTATAATTACAATTAAAATCTTTTAAAATATCCACATTCTATACATAACTCATTACAATATCATACCAAAACTGAAGAGAGTTTGAATGAAAAAAAAAATACCATGCATAAAAATACCATTGAAAATTCATTTTTTCAAATAAACAAAAAGATGAGTGTATTGTTCTATAAATGGGCATCTCTTCTTTCAATTAGAGAGAAAATTTTCATTTTCTGCATATGTAAGGGATTGAGGATAATGAACCTATAAAATGAACTTTCAACAGCATTTTTAAAGGTGTTGTATGCCAATAAAAAGGCATCACCATATCATATTTAACTCCCTTTATTTTTTTCAAAATAAACCATTTGGACTATCATATAAAACATGTGAATATCCGCTATGTCAACTGTTTAAAAAAAGGAACTACAAGTTATTGATATCTGAAATTATTCTAACTAAAAATTAACCTTTAATTCATCTTATAATTTGACATAAATAAGGCTACAACAAATTTTAATCAAGCTTATAAAAAAAATGTCAAATTTGAAACAAAACTGAATTACGATTGAAATAAATATGTGTTAACTGCAAGAAAAAATAAATTCTTCAAAGATATGGATACTGTTAACATTATAACAAATGTTTCTACAATAGTGGCAATCTGAATATAAATTGATGTACATGTTTTCTGGTGAACATGGTGAACGAATATAAAATGTGAAAATGAAAATAAAAACATAACATTTCAAACTTCATTGTTGTGGTTAGTATACTAAACAAAGATTAAATGTTCATTTACACTGTATTTGAAAATACCATTGAAAGATAATAAAGAATTTTAATCTATACTATGGATTATCATGGCAAGATTGAATGAAAATTCTAACTGTCTATAGCTCAGAGATTAGCTCAGAGATTATTTCTAAAGTGCAATGACGTCCCTGAGTGGTTATCAGTTAATACACTTTCAATGCAATTTTTAAACGTGGTGTAACCTTACCAGCTCAAACATATATCAGTTGAACTGTTCAAGCTTGTATATTAATAAGATATGAAAATCTGATTATTTATCTACAAGATGAAAATCCACAATTAAATGGATGTTAATGAATTAAAATGGACAATGAATAATATTGGATTCATTTTCAACGTGATACAGATTAAAAACACATGTATAAAAAATCTATTATCAAACGATACAAAATAATACAAATAGCACTAAATACCTTGGAGCTGTAGATGTTTACAAACCACTACCACATCTGACAGATAAAAACTATTGACAAACTTCTCTAGAAATATTCATTGGATGAGGAATTGATTTTTAACATACATGATTGTGATTGATGGTGGCTTAATGTCCTGTGGCAAATATTTCATGCAAATTCAGGACAACTTTTAACATCCAGAAGAACATGATAAACGTCAATCATCTTGAATGAAGTGGCACTGTTGGGAGAAATAAAGAAAAAATCCATCAGAATTAATATATCGTTGATTATTAATGCAAAATATCTACTAAAAAATACTTTGTTGAATGCTTTGCTACTGATTAATGGTTCTGTATAAATCCATTTTTTTTAAGACACCACCAACTATCTATTTTTTTTTATAAGAGGCCTTAGTCTAGAATGCTGCAACACTCAAAAATACACATGATTAAAAAATAAACTTGGAATATTAAATTGGCACACATTTATTTTCAACACATGTATGTTTACAAAGTTGGCATTCAAATTAACCTTCTTTGATAGTCCAAGGTAATAAGTTTCAAATATTTAAAATCTAAAAGCAATTTTTATTGTAATGATACTCATGGAATCCCAAAACATGATCTATGATTTATTTTACAACTGATAAGTTTAAATATTAAAAAACAAAAATAAATGAATGAATATTCCATAATAAAGTATTCTATGACAAAGTTGGAAGAATTAGTTTGAGCTCAACTATGTATTAATTTCGTGAATATCAAGTCATTCATTTCACCGGTTTTTAATACTAGACATGTTAAACACAAACATCTTCCAATGAGTTCACATAAACAAATGTTATTATTAGAGTTGAAAAAAAACATCGCACACACCAGAATAAATTCCCACCATACAATAAATTTGTTTCCTTGATAAAATCTATCCACAATATTCATTCAAACTTAAAAAAAAGTGTAACAATTAATACAACTAAATAATACACAAATATACAACAGGAACTCGCTATGCAGTTCACACTTTACAATCCATTTCACATTTATGCAAAATTCCATGCAATAATATTACAGTACATTCTGTCTGTGTGTCATCTGCCTACACAAAGTTATCTCCCTTTGAAGAATTCCTCTTCTAAAGAACTTTCAACAGCACAAGACTTCCTTATTTGTAAAGGATCCATTGAAATATCACAACAGCCAAATTATCTTCCTTGATGATGCTCTTCAATCGTCAGGTGATGCTGACTTCCTGTAAATCATTCCAAACTTTCCCATGTACTTTTTGACATAGTCTTTAGCCTTTGATTTCACATTCTCATTTACTTCCAAGTCCTCCACATGACGACAATGTTTTAATTCCTTTGACATCACATGATGTGTAAGCTAAAAAATTCAAGGAACAAACATAAGCAATTGCAATTTTGTCACTGTTTATTTATACCAGTCTTTAAAAATAAGAGATAAATGCATCTTACACATAAGTTTTATTCTTAGCCATATTTAATTGTTTTGACTGACCAGTATTCAAAACACATTCCTTATTTGAAATATCCTAAAGATTGTTTACCAGATGTCTAGTTGAACTTTGTTCAGCAGTTTCAGATGAGAATATCTTTGAAGAGTTTACGAGTGACAAACCATGATGGATGACAGGTAATGGCAAAAGCACTTTTGCACACCAAATTTATGTGCTATTTTAATCCTTTTGAAGTTGTCAATTGTTTGAAAGTGAGCAATTCATTATTCTCTAATTTTTGTGCTATTTGCACATTTCCTGACTGGTGTGAGAAAAATATTTCTCCTCACTAGTGAAAAATCTGTTCTTGGCAAATGATTAGTCAAAATTTGATTATGACGTCAAAATGTTTTGTTTTCTTCTCAATTTTCCTATTGTGACGTCATGAAAAAAGGCGACCTTGCCCGATGACGTCGCATATAAAGAACACAAGTTTCTGGAAATCTTTGAAAAAGAATGATTAAAGTCATCAGAGAAACAGATTCCGACACTATAACTCGTGTATAACGATATTTCTCCACTCTCGACAGTTAAATTTAATTATTTAAAATGCTTGGCAAGCCTCGCGCTTTAAATAATAAAATTTAACTGTCTCGAGTGGAGAAATATCGTAATACACTTGTTGCAGTGTAGGAATCTATATTTCTGTTGTTAGATTGTCTTGCTGCTTACATGGGTCTACTTATTACAGCAGTATCAGTAAATGTTTAAAAGAATGTTCTTTCAGGTTACAATTAGAACCATATCTCTGTGTTCAGTTACTTTGTTACTACTGTTTTTTTTTAAATTTTTAGATCAAATTGATCAAACTGGATGTGTTTTTGTATATACTAACTTTTCTGGCTAAATGTTTGAAATCATCAGTAGATGTAATCCTGCCACTTTTACAGTCTGGTTTTCTAAATGGATTGAGACAGATAACAATGTAAGACGACATCTAAAAATAAAGAAAATATAGGTCAGATTATAGGCAGAACATTTGACGTTGTGATTGAATCTTGACCAATAAAGAACAATACATTTACATTTAAAAAAATGATCAACTGGTGGTAGAAAGTAATCAAAGAGCAGATTGCTCTGAGGGATATGATTGCCATTGTTTTCATTGACACATGTATACAAGTAGCTGGATAATATTATTTTCAAAACTAATTCAACTGCACATGTAAAATGTAATTTACGTAATCTGAATAGTTACAAAATAGCCAATCCCGGTTAAAATTGTATTAACAATGTACTTAGATCTATTGTGTTTTATTTTTGTACTATCAATTCCAAGTTTACTTTCCACAGCAGTCACTGATACTCGGAGTGAAAGAAGTATTTCACTTCGTATCTTATCGCCTATTTTCCTACGTTAATTCTAGGAGGAACCCCATTCCTAACTCTTTAAATATTTAATTTCCTTTGGTTAGTGATCATGACTCCTTTCCGTACACATTCCTAGATTTAAATTGCGATCGTTTTAAATATAATACGACGTTTATCGACAGAACGAGTTAATTTTTCTAAACGTGTTGTTGTTTTGATTCAGAATTCAAGGAAGTGACTTCCGAAAGGGAGACAACTCCAAACGATAATATGGAAGACTCCATTTCGCCTGAAGGGGTGTTGGTAAACCTTTACGATGTGGACTACATTTACTTTAATTTAAATGATGCATATGATTTAAAATTATGCAACAACAATAACCCTCAATAGCAGACATACATAGAAAGGATCCCATGAGTTATAAATTAATCAATTGAGTGGGGAATCCAGAGCAACCATTTAACCTAGTACCCCTTGAAGTCAAGAAAACTATACGCATGCGCATAATTACCTAAACAAACCCTGTAGTAAGAAAGTATATTAAACCTAAATGGTTCTCTATTTTTTATGAAAGTACAATATCAAATATCAGTTTAATAAAGGTGACATATAAGTAAAACTCCACTTCAGTTCTTATATGAAAAATAGAAATAGATTTATCGGAATTCAGAGAACTCTCGCATTTTTATCACAACTGGGGAATTCCCTCTGACATGTTTCTATATTTATAAAAACACTAAATATAAATACTGCTTGATTCTGATTTTCCGTGTTGTTAAAAACACGCATATAAGTCAAGGGAAATATCAAACATGAAGATTATGAAAAGAACATTATAGGAAAGTTGTTTAAGTTCAATCCCTTTGTTTGTTTTTACCTTCTAAACCAAGACAATCATAAGAATCTGAGATGGTCCTTAATGTTTAGAATAAAACCGTTGACGTGAGGGCATTGTCCTGAACCACTGGTATAAGTCTACAGATTGCTTGAAAGCAATCGTATCCCAAAAATTGTCTAATTAGAGAAGTTTTGAAATGTTCCATAATAAATGAATAAACATCAGAAAATTGATCCAAAACTATTTCATAATAAATCAGCAAAAATTCCAATATAAACACATGAGAAATTCTGACTCCCTTTCTCTCAATTTAAATCTGCAACAATGAAATCTGAAATCATCAAAGATATAGAATTAAAATAGCTATTTCTGAAATAATCTTGTCTCCTTTCAGAAAGTATGATAGAACATGGACCTTTAAATCACATGAATTATAAAGATACTGACCTTTTGTCTGAACTGGTCCTTGATCTTTTTGGCTGTTTCTGTTGAGGTATCAGCTGCAGCAGTAGTTGTTTTCTTCCTACCAGACTGCAATAGACAAAATAAAGTGATGATTAGTAATGCAGAAAGAAGTTATACTTGTAGAAAAACAACCAACATTGTCTTGAAATGTAAATTTATTTGCACAAGGCAAGGATGACATCTACAATTGAAATGCTCAGCAGTCTCCATTTTTACGTTTTTAAACCAAGTAAAAGTCAATCCATAATAACCCTTAATTATATATCCTCTTCCCTTTCCTTGGAATAACCACATGTTAAAACAGTTTTCTTATGGAGACAAAACATACACCTCACGTTACAAGTTAAGCCTAGTAACTTTGACAAGTTTTGTCAAATCATGTTATCTTATTTCTATTCAGTTACATACATGTCATTATTATTATATATATATATATATTGTGCACTAACAAGTACTAACTTTATTACTGAAATACTATATACTGATGTTAACGAGGTCGTATCTCTAACGTAAAATTCAAATAAAATATCATAACCTTAAGTTTTTACAAGTTATATTTTCTTTGTATATCTAACAATCAAAAAGCAATGAATGTTAGCTACAAGGATCAATAAATCAATGAAAAATAGGTTTGTTCGTTAAAACTTACATTGATCCTAGTGACAGCATTTTGAAAACTGGAAAACCAGCAGTCAAGGAAGGCAATATTAGATATTCAATAGATTCACTACACAAGTACTTGACCATAACCCAGAAATGAGATTTCAAAGTGCCTTTCCTGGATCCCTGTATGTTTATAAGTAACAGATCTTACCTTGCCATCATCAGGAGGAGTATCAATATCTATATCATCTTGTATGATTGACATATCATCAGGACCCTGGATCCCTGTATGTTTATAAGTAACAGATCTTACTTTGCCATCATCAGGAGGGGTATCAATATCCATATCATTTTGTATGATTGACATATCATCAGGACCCTGGATCCCTGTAAGTTTATAAGTAACAGATCTTACCTTGCCATCATCAGGAGGGGTATCAATATCCATATCATCTTGTATGATTGACATATAATCATCATTGTCATCCATATCTGGGGGACTCCACTGTGTTTGTCTAAAAAAAGTCAAAGATATCCAGAATGTATTAGTAATTTGTTGAGCCTGTAATTCAGTGGTTGTCGTTTGTTTATGTGTTACATATTTGTTTTTCTTTCATTTTTTTTATATAAATAAGGCTGTTAGTTTTCTCGTTTGAATTGTTTTACATTGTCTTATCGGTGCCTTTTATAGCTGACTATGCGGTATGGGCCTTGATCATTGTTGAAGGCCATACAATGACCTTTAGTTGTTAATGTCTGTGTCATTTTGGTCTCTTGTGAACAGTTGTCTCATTGGCAATCATACCACATCTTCTTTTTTATATTAACCAATATTCAATAATCAATGAATGAAAATATGCAAAACACTGTATCATACAGTGTATGGAATGATCATAAAAAGTCTGAAACCAAGGAAGATGAAATTTGTATATGAGAAAAGGCAACAGAAATTTTATGGGAGGATTATACTAAAATACAGAATATAAAACAGTATAACCTTCAATCAGAGCAGGGCTATAAATTGTTGTTTGCTTAATGTCCAGTGGCAAATATCTTGTGTATATTAGGGATGACCACATTTTATCAGGATATTAAGCCAATATCTTGTTTAATATTGTCTATTTTTTTTTATTATAAAAATACACATGATAGGTGATTTATAGAATTTTGATATTATGTCCAACAATTTACCTTTTACTGTATATATTTTTTATGAATTGCTTGGATATTTTTAATAATCCTGATCAAACTTTTACAGCTATTCCACAGTTCCAAGCAACCTTCAATGCCTCAGTTAAATAGCTGAACTTTACCTTGTTGTTGTATGGTAATAATAAGTTTTCCCCTCAGCATCCTTGGCACTTTTCCAGTTGGGCGGTAGTTTGGGGGCCTTTGACTTAGGCGGTGATGGTGGGGGAGGGATATCCTCTTCCTCAGACGTCCCCATACCTGCCAACTGACCCTGCATCTCAAGCTGCTGTTGTAACTGTTGAACCTGTAAATAAACCATCATAATTAAAACTTCTCACTTTCATTTATCGATTTTACTCTACACTACATTTAAAACTCTTGAAAATTCCTGATCAAACAATCTCACATGCATAAAAACTGATATTGTTTTTTTTTTCATTTTTCCTATGCCTATTCAAAGTAAATGCTATTTTGATTTACAAACTTATTGATGAAACTAGTATAAATAAATTTGATGTTAAAAATATGAATCAAAATTTTTCAATATTGTTCAATCATGAATGAAGAGAAAATTTTGACCTAAATATTGCAGAATCGTTTGGCACTATTCAAGACACTTGTTACAGTGAAATATTTTTGGAAACACCCTCATGCTTTTAATAGATATTAACCAATATCCATAACACTACCAAAGCCATCCAAGCATAAAACTGGCACATGATGATCAAAATATTTTTTTACTGTGTTGTAATAATGAAAAAGTGAATTTTAATTTAAACAACCTTAAACATTTTTAAAATATAGACAAATATGGAAAAAATGAACAATAGATAATCAAGTGCAAAGACCAAATTGTTACAAAAATGTTTAAAAATATTGTAGACAGTATCATCAGTTTTTTCAGAATACATGAATTGTCTAACACATGTGGAATATGTCAAGGAAATTCAAAATTTGTCACATCAGTCTTCAGATACACTATTAAATCTACAAGCCGAAGCTGAATTTTATGAAAAGTTTAGATTCTATTGGCTTGAAGATAGGATGTACAGGCAAACCAACATTTGTTCATGACTGGGAGGTGGGCCTGTGGTTGGTTGAGCACAAAGACTGTCACTTGGTATGGCATAACCAAATGAAGCTTAGTGTCATTAATTAAGAAAAATTGTAGTTGCAGAAAAATGAGAAGAAAAATTGTAGTTGCAGAAAAATGAGAGGAAAAATTAAAGTATGTGCACAAAAAAGTTTTACAAAAAACAGGAAGAGGAAATTATAAGAAAATGTTTTTAATCAGTCCAATGGTATGACATCATCTGATGAAGCTTGTCGCTATTTATCAGGAACCTCAAAGAAGTCGTTGATAAGGAAAATTTGACAGAAATGTGTTCAGGACAAACAGATGAACAAGGCTGACAGGGGTAAACATTAATGACCCATCAATTGAGCAGATATATAAAAATATACACACATTACAGAAGAATACGTTAACAATGAAGCATTACATAAAATCCATAGCTTTTAAAGCATAGCAAACCCCACATCCTTTTAGCATGTTGCGCCCCATACCCTTGTTGTACCGAATTCCCTTATAAAATGATGGACTTACTGCTACAGAAAGCAAAAATAATAAAAACACAAAGAAATTAATAATATGAACAAGAAATATACTTTCAAAACTTTAACTTTCATGACCAAGGAAAATTTAATTGTAACTATCAAGTATCACAATTTCTGTATTTAAATCAAAATTTCACATACATATTTTTTGTTTAAAAGTTATGAAAAGGAGCATTATTAAATGCTGGGTTATATTCACTTTCTATACAGCAAGGAAGGGAGACTTGAGAAACCTAAAGTATTACACAAGAATGTTTCCTAAATATCAAATTATGCTTTAATCATGTTGATACCGAGATTGTATCTTGCTATTCATTTATACAATAATTCATAATAATACATGTGTAGTAAATTCACTGCAAAACCATATAACCCTAGCACCAAAAGCTAAAATATAGAGCTCACTAGCAAGGCTACAAATGTGTTTTAAGCACAGCACATGTGGTAATATATAACCAATCACACCATTAGTTAGTGGATATTTCTGAAATAATTGTACAAAAATTTGTTTTTTTAAATTTACATTAAAAAAAAATTGTAAAAATTCCTGCCTTTTATATTTTATGTATTTTATAATATAAATGACTACTTTATCTTTATATTCAATGGCTTGATCAATTAAATTTTCGAAATAGAAAGTAATTGCTTTCTCCTGAAACTTTAAATCTCGTACATCATGTTGTTTATCAATCATTGGTAAATTAAGAAAATAAGAAAAAATAATTGCTTGCTTGCTTGCTGGGTGATTTTGCTAAAAAGAAAAAGGAAATAAAACATTTAAATTTGGTATGGCCTAAATAAATATTATACTTAAACAATGAACAAATGCCATTTTCAGCTCATCACAGAAATATCCACTTTTTCCATTACAAGATAAAACGTGGATAAATAAATAAAAACAGAAATCATTGCTTACTCTTTCTGCAATAGATACTTTTTGGTCCGTAAGAGTTGTCTTTAAAATAAAATTATATTATACAGTTACAATATTTCCTTTTCTATCGATTAAACTTTCAAAGTAAAATTTTAAAAGGAAAATTAGGCTATCAACACAAAAGAATTGGTATGGACCTGTTTTTGTTTGTTCTTTTGGCTTGTAGATATTTTTTGCTTTCACTATGATTTTATTTATGAAAAATTCTTATTTAAACAAACTTCTACATTTCTCCTCATCTCCCCCCATAAATATTTAGAAACATACATCAAATGTTTTGTTTTTCCTTGAGACCATATAAATAAAAAAACAACCATCAACGAATCGTAATTTAGAACTTAAAGTAAAAAAAATGTTAAAAAGTTCACAGAATTTAAAGATTTCAATTCTTGAAACGAAAAAAAAAAACTATCTTTAAAAAAAAAGTGTATTTCCATTTCCCACATATTTGTTATTTCAACAATCATGGCTTAGATCCCCAAACATTAATCACCAAAAATAGTATCCGTTCTTCCACAAAAATACTAGTACAAAATATTTTGTATATATTTGCACCTTTTACATCTGAAACTTACCTGCTGTAAAAATGCTTGCGATTCCCCTGATGCTTGTTCTGGTTGTTGATACATCATGTCTGGAGTTGGCTGTGCATATCCTGCCAAGGCCTGTTGTGCCAACATCTGTTCTTGTACCTATAAAAAAATAAATCCCAATCAGATGTGTGAATAGTTGTCACTTTCTTATATTATATGTTCACATGAAATGGATAAGTCTGGCTGTTTCCCTGTGACAAAGATTTGATTTGTGTACAAATGACAATACCTCAATCCAATATCCCATTTACATGTTCAGTAACCCATGAAATGTGTGCTCAGCCCTAATTTAGTATATATAATTGTTTATTTACTTCAAAATGGACATGTGTACTAAGTTTCAAGTTAATGTAACCACAAGCTACCCTTAACCAAAACTATAACCTACCATTAACCAAATCCTTTAATAGCCTGATATATACTAAACAAATGGACTGAAATAAGATGAGGAAAAAACATATTGCCCCTTTATTATCATAGGAAAGATATCAAAAACATTTAGTAGCCCAGTAGCCAGTACTCTGGTACTGGCATAAAAATACGGATTTTTTGTTTTATTAAAATCTGCTGTTACAAAATGTTAGAATTTATTATAAATTAAGGAATGTATCTCCCTCATGCAAAGCTCTGATTCCTTTCACGGATTTGGCTATACTTTTTGGAACTTTTGGATTATAGCTCGTTATCTTTTATATTAGCTTTGGATTTCAAATATTTTGGCCACGAGCATCACTGAAGAGACATGTATTGTCGAAATGCGCATCTGGTGCAGAAAAATTGGTACCGTTATTGTTATTAGCTGTTTTTTCTTCTATTGGGTAAAATATACTATGTGGCATGGGTTTTGCTCTTTGTTGAAGGCCTTACAGTGCTATTGTTATCTACTTCTACATCATTAAGTCTTCGTTGGATAGTTGTCTTATTAGCAATTATACAACATCCTCTTATGTTTACATATTTTTGTATTTTTATACCTGTTGACTCAACATCTGTTGTTGTAATGCCTCATCAGTGTAGCCTGCTTGTTGTGGTTGTTGTAATGCCTGCTGTTGAGCGATGTAGGCCTGTATCACTTCATATGGTATGGCCTGACCAGTGTTGGGGTCTATGTATTGTTCCATGCCTCCTTCAACACCTATAAAAGATCAAAAAAAAAATAAATTATTAACTACTTCTTTATTGTTCTGAATGTCTTTTTCAGCACTTAGGACAAAGGGAGCAACTTGAAATTTTTTTTCTGGGTAATACATCGAAATTTGCATTGACAGTTAGGTTCAAAGGTCTTAACTTCTGGGGCCCTTAGTATCAAATCAATGTGAATTCAATTACAATAAAGTAAATTGCAACATACCTTTATTCAACCTTAGCTTTATAATGGATGTACAGCCATTGTGATCAGAGAAATGTAATGCACACAACTACCGTATGGATTGCATAACTTTTTTTTTAATTCTCCTTATTTATTGTTTTTTTACCAGAGTATTGTCTATATCACATTTTGTTTAGGAAACTGACCTGGTTGAACCTGAAATCCCTGTGGTAGGGGACAATTAGGATCTTGTCCATAGTACATGTAGTTGTTTGGATCAGAGTAGAACTGTTGTAGATAAGCCTCTCGTTGCTGTCTTTCTATCTCAGCCATTTCCTCTTGTGCTTTGACCTGGGCTTCAAATATTTGTCTTCTTTCTTCCTTACTTATCTTTGGTGGTGTTGGTAACAGAACTTTTCTACAATATACAGATATTGGTCAAAACTTAATTCTTTAATAGGTAAAGTAATAAAAAAACTTTCCCCGTCTAATTTCACATTTTCTATTGAATTGAATTGAAAAAAATCCTTCTTCATTAGGCCGTAAGAAAATTATTAGATTTTAAATCAATATATTGTTATTTAATTAACTTTGCAATTTTTTTCAGAAATAACGTTTTTTTTTAATCATAATTGGCTGTTTAGAAATGTGCTTTTATTAATCTTGCATTGTTGTCAGCAATCCAATAATAATGTATATATTCATCTCTGAAAAAGATTTCCAGAATTGTTTCCTCAGAACTTTTGTTGCATTTTCATTGTACAACATATAGCAAAGAAAGGACTAGTATTGATTGGGTTGATTTCTGAGTTTTAGTACAAAAATCTTGCTTGAAATGATTATGACTGCAAGGCCACATATCAAAATGTATCACTTGTTCTAGTGTCAAACAAAATCCAGAAAAAAAACCTACCTTGGCCTATCTGAAAACTCATCTTCCTCTGGTGGAGGAGGTGGTGGGGGCCTCTTCTTTTTCTTTCTTGTATCCCAGCCAGCAGCTGTCAACAAACAATGACTAGAGGCTCTAAAGAGCCTGTGTCGCTCACCTTGGTCTATGTGCATATTAAACAAAGGACACAAATGGATTCATGACAAAATTGTATTTTGGTGATGGTGATGTGTTTGAAGTTCTTACTTTACTGAACGATTTTGCTTCTTACAATTATATCTATAATGAACTTTGCCCATTAGTAACAGAGAACTATATTTGGTAAAAATTTACATAAATTCACCAAATTAATGAAAATTGTTAAAAATTGACTATAAAGGGCAATAACTCCTTAAGGGGTCAATTGACCATTTAGGTCATGTTGACTTATTTGTAGATCTTACTTTGCTGAACATTATTGCTGTTTACAGTTTATCGCTATCTATAATAGTATTCAAGATAACCAAAAACGGCAAAATTTCTTTAAAAATTACCAATTGGAGGGCAGCAACCCAACAACCAGTTGTCCAATTCATCTGAAAAATTCAGGGCAGATAGATATTGACTTGATTAACAATTTAACTTCTTGTCAGATTTGCTCTAGATGCTTTGGTTTCATAGTTATAAGCCAAAAACTGCATTTTACCCCTTTGTTCTATTTTTAGCCGTGGCGGCCATTTTGGTTGGTTGACCAGGTCACGCCACACATTTTTTAAACTAGATACCCCAAAGATGATTGTGGCCAAGTTTGGATTAATTTGGCCCAGTAGTTTCAGAGGAGAAGATTTTTGTAAAAGATTACTTTAATTAACGAAAAATGGTTAAAAATTGACTATAAAGGGCAATAACTCCTAAACGGGTCAACTGACCATTTTGGTCATGTTGACTTATTTGTAGATCTTACTTTACTGAACATTATTGCTGTTTACAGTTTATCTCTATCTATAATAATATTCAAGATAATAACCAAAAACAGCAAAATTTCCTCAAAATTACCAATTCAGGGGCAGCAACTCAACAACCGATTGACCGATTCATCTGAAAATTTTAGGGCAGATAGATCTTGACCTGATAAACATTTTTATCCCATGTCAGATTTCCTCAAAATGCTTTGGTTTTTGAGTTATAAGCCAAAAACTGCATTTTACCCCTATGTTCTATTTTTAGCGGTGGCGGCCATCTTGGTTGGTTGACCAGGTCACGCCACACATTTTTTAAACTAGATACCCCAAAGATGATTGTGGCCAAGTTTGGATTAATTTGGCCCAGTAGTTTCAGAGGAGAAGATTTTTGTAAAAGATTACTTTAATTTACGAAAAATGGTTAAAAATTGACTATAAAGGGCAATAACTCCTAAACGGGTCAACTGACCATTTTGGTCATGTTGACTTATTTGTAGATCTTACTTTGCTGAACATTATTGCTGTTTACAGTTTATCTCTATCTATAATAATATTCAAGATAATAACCAAAAACAGCAAAATTTCCTCAAAATTACCAATTCAGGGGCAGCAACCCAACAACCGATTGACCAATTCATCTGAAAATTTCAGGGCAGATAGATCTTGACCTGATAAACATTTTTACCCCCATGTCAGATTTGCTCTAAATGCTTTGGTTTTTGAGTTATAAGCCAAAAACTGCATTTTACCCCTATGTTCTATTTTTAGCCGTGGCGGCCATCTTGGTTGGTTGACCGGGTCAAGCCACACATTTTTTAAACTAGATACCCCAAAGATGATTGTGGCCAAGTTTGGATTAATTTGGCCCAGTAGTTTCAGAGGAGAAGATTTTTGTAAAAGATTACTTGAATTTACGAAAAATGGTTAAAAATTGACTATAAAGGGCAATAACTCCTAAACGGGTCAACTGACCATTTTGGTCATGTTGACTTATTTGTAGATCTTACTTTGCTGAACATTATTGCTGTTTACAGTTTATCTCTATCTATAATAATATTCAAGATAATAACCAAAAACAGCAAAATTTCCTCAAAATTACCAATTCAGGGGCAGCAACCCAACAACCGATTGACCAATTCATCTGAAAATTTCAGGGCAGATAGATCTTGACCTGATAAACATTTTTACCCCATGTCAGATTTGCTCTAAATGCTTTGGTTTTTGAGTTATAAGCCAAAAACTGCATTTTACCCCTATGTTCTATTTTTAGCCGTGGCGGCCATCTTGGTTGGTTGACCGGGTCAAGCCACACATTTTTTAAACTAGATACCCCAATGATGATTGTGGCCAAGTTTGGTTTGATTTGGCCCAGTAGTTTCAGAGGAGAAGATTTTTGTAAAAGATTACTTTAATTAACGAAAAATGGTTAAAAATTGACTATAAAGGGCAATAACTCCTAAACGGGTCAACTGACCATTTTGGTCATGTTGACTTATTTGTAGATCTTACTTTGCTGAACATTATTGCTGTTTACAGTTTATCTCTATCTATAATAATATTCAAGATAATAACCAAAAACAGCAAAATTTCCTCAAAATTACCAATTCAGGGGCAGCAACCCAACAACCGATTGACCAATTCATCTGAAAATTTCAGGGCAGATAGATCTTGACCTGATAAACATTTTTACCCCATGTCAGATTTGCTCTAAATGCTTTGGTTTTTGAGTTATAAGCCAAAAACTGCATTTTACCCCTATGTTCTATTTTTAGCCGTGGCGGCCATCTTGGTTGGTTGACCGGGTCAAGCCACACATTTTTTAAACTAGATACCCCAATGATGATTGTGGCCAAGTTTGGTTTGATTTGGCCCAGTAGTTTCAGAGGAGAAGATTTTTGTAAAAGATTACTTTAATTAACGAAAAATGGTTAAAAATTGACTATAAAGGGCAATAACTCCTAAACGGGTCAACTGACCATTTTGGTCATGTTGACTTATTTGTAGATCTTACTTTACTGAACATTATTGCTGTTTACAGTTTATCTCTATCTATAATAATATTCAAGATAATAACCAAAAACAGCAAAATTTCCTCAAAATTACCAATTCAGGGGCAGCAACCCAACAACCGATTGACCGATTCATCTGAAAATTTCAGGGCAGATAGATCTTGACCTGATAAACATTTTTACCCCATGTCAGATTTGCTCTAAATGCTTTGGTTTTTGAGTTATAAGCCAAAAACTGCATTTTACCCCTATGTTCTATTTTTAGCCGTGGCGGCCATCTTGGTTGGTTGACCGGGTCAAGCCACACATTTTTTAAACTAGATACCCCAATGATGATTGTGGCCAAGTTTGGTTTGATTTGGCCCAGTAGTTTCAGAGGAGAAGATTTTTGTAAAAGTTAACGACGACGGACGACGACGGACGACGACGGACGCCGGACGCAAAGTGATGGGAATAGCTCACTTGGCCCTTCGGGCCAGGTGAGCTAAAAATTAAATAAAATAGGTACATAGTGTGCAAGTATTCTTTCAAAAAGAAGCCCATTAAAACCTTTATATAAATATATAAAAAAAAACATGATTCTAATCCCCTTTTGGCGAAAGATTATTGAGATGTCCGTAATTAGTTTTTCATTTTTTAGTAATCAAAATATTTCCCATAATCATTGATATATTACTGACAATGGTTTCTTTTAACGTTTCACTAAATTAGAAGTTGACAAAGCACTGGAGACCTATTTCATAATGGACAAGAATTCAATACCATGTTCGTTTTGCCTTTCTACACCATAGGTAGATAGATTGGAAGATAGATTTTTTCTTTCTTTAGATTGTTCCACAATTCAAAGAATAATTTATTGAATAAAATTGAGAATGGAAATGGAGAATGTGTCAAAGAGACAACAACCGGACCATAGAGAAGACAACATCAGAAGGTCACCAACAGGTCTTCGATCTATTTCATTAAGCTGATTCAATCAAGAGCATACTCCTGAACGAAAATGATAGACGATGAAGCGACAAAAAATGAAGACAGTTGGTCTCTTTTTATTATTTTGCACTGATTTTGTCTTTGACTCATGAGTTTTGCTTGTCTTTTTTAGTATTTCTCCCTTTTTTATAAAATAATAGAAATGAAAGGATATGGGGTATCTATTTATTACAAACAAGAATGTGTATATAGTACACGGATGCCCACTCACTATAATTTTCTGTGTTTAGTGGACCGTGAAATTGGGTAAAAACTCTAATTTGGCATTTAAATTAGAAAGATCATATCACAGGGAACATGTATATTAAGTTTCAAGTTGATTGGACTTCAACAAAAACTACCTAGACCAAAAACTTTAACCTGAAGCTGGACAAACGGACGGAAGGACAGAAGGAAGGACGAACGGACGCAGACCAGAAAACATAATGCCCCTCTACTATTTAAGGTGGGGTTGGGGCTTAAAAACACAATACACATAAGAACAGCACATTTTATTACTGTTCTTTGTATAAAAGTTGTAAGTTAATTTACCTAAATGTCTAAATCTATCTTGATCTTTCTCCATCTGTTCAATCCTCTTTTCATTTTTCACAGTAACATCCGATTTATCTGTAAAAATATAAATATTGTCTCAAAATATTTCATTGTGTATTGAAACATAAAGCATACATCTTTTACATTCTTAAATTTATCCTCCTTATCTTTTAATATAATCTTCATCCAATTATAAACAAACAACAATTGTGAGAGGTTTATGCAAATATTGACTGTAGCAATAGACAACTTTCGAGTTCGATGCATTTCCGTCAAAAACTCTGATTTTAGTGATCATCATTTGTGCGTTTAGGGGCATCGTCACTTCCGCTCCAATGTTGAGCTAGTGGTTGAAAAACTATAATTCTATATTGCACGAATTATTCGGCAAATTAAATTCTCAAAATTGACAATCAGCACTGCTGTCATTAGGGAATTGTGATTAGGTACTTACAAAACAAATATTATTTCTAGTTTATTCTGCACAATGACGATCAAATAGACGCTTGATAAACAATAATAGTGCAGGGATACAGGCGATCCCCTCTATCTGGTAAATGACGTCATAAAGGCGCGTCTAATTGACGAGTTTTTTTCCGGTGACGGATGAACTCGAAAGTGGTCTATTAAATTTGCAACAGGAAAAGTGATCTTCGCTGTTGAGATTGTTTTGGTGAGATAATCTAAAAGTTAGCGATTTGTGTGTGGGGTAACTAAAGGGTAATTGCAAATATTTTCAGACAGGTACGTAGATTTTGATATGCCCCGAAAATCTAGATAATCAAAATTTAAAATGTAGTGACACATAAATATGTTTAAATGAAAATGAGATAATCATTTAAGTCCTGTTAAATCATCTTTGAAACATTTAATCACAGAATCTTATTTCTTGAATTTAAAATCCCTTAAAATAAATGTCCTTTTGTAGTTTTATTTGTGTTGTTAGGTTGATGTTTCATTTAAATATACACTACATCTCCTTTAATCAATTTCTGGAATTTTTTCCATAATATTTAACTTACATTATTTTGTATGCATAGTAAGCTTCAAAGTTTTAAATGTGTACATGTGTGGTTATATGTGTCAACTAAAAATCCATGCCACAAAGGAGTTATATCATACCTAGCTCCTTTTCATGTCTCTTTCTTTCTTCAACTTGTTGTTTCTTTGGAATTCTAAACAACTCCTAAAATAAAGGAAACATTTCGTTAAATTCTAATCAGCTACATGACTTACAAGTATGTTTTTCACACTGTTATCTATTGCAAACAATTTGAAGAATAACATTTCTTTAATATCTATAAGCAAATATTGTTCCATGGTTCCATTATATATCACCAGTATTGATCACATGTCATTAATAAACTCAATTAGCGATCGTCCAATCTATAAATGATGCAGAAAAATGTTACCTATTAAGTTTTTTGTGCAGCATTATGGCGTCTGTTTTTTACCATTTTTGTGTTAGTTTCTCAGACATTTATGAACTTTGATTGTCCTTTTGGTATCTTGTACTTTTTTATAAGACAAAATTAATCACCATATCAAACTTCAATAAACAAATAATTACTTGATTTTCTAGAATACCATACCTTAAGATCACTCCAGTTTACAAGTAAGTCATCTGCAAGAATGGCCACCTCATCCATTGGATCAGGTCGAGGCTCAATGTATTTTATTTCCTCCAAAGCAGAAGAGCTATCAGCTGCCACAGATTCCACATCACCTGTGGAAGTGGACGAGTCAGCAGGTGACTGAACAGGTTGTTCACGACTCTTGGAATCGTCACTTGTGGAATCAATGTCAGATGACTGATGTCCTTCTACGGCTTCAGCCTCGGACACTTGGTCATTTCCAGCGCCTGTCTTTCCTTCGAAGTCTGTATATAACTCGTTGGTCGTGTATTCACTGAAATTGTCACTTGTGCTTGTCCTCGACTCATTATCATCACTAGATGCTTCATCAGGAAACCTTACTCTTTTTTTCAGCTGCCTCGTCTCTTTACTTGATGCCAGAATAGAGATAGGCATTTCCGTTGGTACAGGAGGCGGAGGTACTGCTTGACAAGGCTGTAACTCCTCCCCCTCTTCTCGCCCAGCCCATCTCTGAACAAGGGACAATATTTTACTGTCTTTAAGCATATTTTTTGTATTAATTGGTAAGTCCTTCAAAATTGTTAATATCTGTAAAAGAAAATGAAAATAAAATCAGTATTTATGTAAAACATAGAATAAAATAAAAGTAAGTAAATTATCATAAATATACTGTATTTTTTAGATTTATATTTTTGATTGAGTTCTGCTATTCATATTAAGTGGAAAATATAAAAAAATGCATAATTGTAACTTACTTGAACTTTGAGTTCCTGACATTCCTCAGTCTTATCTGCCATCCACGTCCACAGTAATTCTAATCCATGGTAATCCAGGAAGAGTCGCAAACAATTTCTATCAGAACACTCCTACAATATAAAGTTTTCATTATTTACCATGTTTACAGTATCTCTCTGTTAAGTTTTTTTAATTAAATATTATTAACTGTATTTAACAATTTCATAAGGTGAACATCTTTTAATATATTTTAAACTTTTACTACAAAATGTTTCCAAACCATTTATACTCTATGGGAAAAATATCAAAATTCCTGGATTCTACAAATAATATAGTGTGAAGTAAGTTTAAAAAATTTGAGCTTCTTTTCTGTGTCTTACACATCATATACATATTTTTAATTGGCAAGTTCTGATAAACTTTGGCTTGAAAATTCTACGTCAACTATATACATGTGATATATATCTTATTCAAACTAAACTTTTACACAAGACTGTCATGTCAGACAATTTCAAAGTTCACCACCAATTGGCTTAAACAAACCCCAAAATCAAACAATCTCAGAATGCCTTCTTCTGAATGATTTATGTTTGATGGAAAAGCTTTAAAGATCATCTACAAATGTGGTCAATAACTTCTTATCCAAAACTAATCTAATCAAACCAATTACCTGTATGATTTTTAGAATTTTAATTCTAAACTGTGTTTCCTCCGACCTGACCATCAGACGACAGAGGTTCAATACATCTGTCTTATTGTGTAAGCCTTGCTCTGACAATGTGTCCAATTCCTCTTCAATCTATAATAGAGAATATGATTATCTCTAAATGATATCTGTTTGTCTAATAAACATCAATTAAAGGTAGTTAGTTGGCTCTTAAGTGTCACATAAGTTTAACCTTTCTAAAAAGTATGGAAGGCTTTGCAGTTCAATGTACCATAAATTACGTCACCTTGAAGCAATAAATGTTAACTTATACTGTAACCTTATTCTGTATTTCTTATCAAATGAAACTATAAGTTGAAGAAATAAACCAAATCATTGTAGCAATAGTTGATCTGAAACAACACAATTTAAAAGAACCAATTTAAGATATACAATATAATCACTTTTTTTGAAGTACAGGTCAAACTATTACAAAATTTAATGGACAAAATAAACTTGTTGTTGCTGCATTGATATACATGTGACATCATTGCGTAAAATTATTGAGTATTACATACTGCCCTTGATCTAAAACGATATAGGATCACTAGAAAATGAACAAATTTGGGGACTTATATTTGAGACAGGAACTTGTACAATAAACCTTACATCTTCCTCTTGAAATAGATCTTCTTTGTCCTCTTCTTGTTCAGCAGGTTTTTTCTTGGATTTGAGAGGAGTTGATTTGTTAATGCCAATTGTTCCTCTACACTTCTCTGTTCCACAGAAACATTTTTGAGCTTCTTTGCTGAAATTCAAATAGTAATTATCCATATAATGTTCCCTCAGTTTGAATGTGACAATTCATTCTTTTAAATTTCATCATGATATAGCTATAAATAAGTATTTACAAATACAGCATTATGTTTGCTATGGTGAGGAATTGGGAAAATGATACATCTATATGTATTAACTTAGATTGGTTGACAAAACCCCTGTAGAATTTCTGGTTGATCTCCAAGTGGTTGTTATAACATTCTGCTATTTGACTGTAAAGTGTTATCATTTAAAAATTTCAATCACTTTATAGCATTGAAGAACCAACTTACCCATAAGTTTCAAACTGATAATCAAAGGTCAGTTCTGTGTCTGCTGGTATCTCTTTCTTTGTGAAGAAACCTACACGCAATACTCCATTGACTGTCCACTGAAATGTGAAAGTACAAAAGTTGTAAGAAAACATATATTCATGATGGATAAACAGGATTGTCAGCTAGGTTCTTCACAACTCTGTTTTAGAAGTTGTCAAGCATAATATTTGTCATGGTCTTTTGTTAAGGAGGACTTTTGAAAGTGTGGAAGTCAGTTGTATTGTTTACATGTACTTATACAGTAATGTTAAACATTCAAGATATTTTATCAAAGTATATTTCACATAGCTATTTCAAGTTTTAACAGCAATAATACACAGTATGTATACAGTCTATTCTAGTTTACAAATATCAATCTCTTTTATTGCTTTATTAGTCTTTGCAAACAATCATTTTCAGTTGGAAATAACTTCAAGAACTTGCAATAAATGCATGTAATGTCATATATTATATTAACCACAATTACATCAACCTTATGAGAATTACCACAAGTAAAAAGATTGTATTTATTAATTAAAATTGCTGTTTCTTATCTTCAAAAGTTGCTGAAATGTTTCAAAACATTCAAAGTTGCTTAAATATGTTTCAAAACATTCAAAGTTGCTGAAATGTTTCAAAAACAATGCACAAGAAATTCAATGACTTGTAGTAACCTCATACAGATATAAGTCATGTTTTATTGGTAATACGGATATTAAAACACAGATGTATGTTGAACAACAGAGGTCATCATATTAATATTGTTTACAATGTACCTGACATGTTCAAACTAGTCCCTAAATGTTGCTAAATTATATACTGAAAACCACGTTATTTTCATGAATATTTTATTTCACGTTTATCCTTTTCTAGACCATTTCGCTGGGATTTAATTTTGCAAATTTCAAATCATGGAAATGTTTTTTTATCAGTAACATTCAAGTTTTTCCTAATTCTGACAATTTATATTTGCATTATTTTTCTACTCGAGAGACATTTTTTATAACATCCATACCATTTGATTGAGGCAAACTTAAGTAAGAGAAAAGAAAATAAGTTGAAGACACACGTCTTGACAGACACTTAATGCCCCCTACGCCTCTGCATCAACTAGGAAATGATGCTGAATAGCCAATCTGCTTGTCAATGGGATCTATTAAAACACACTGTCCTAAATATGAGTTGGTTATTACCATCTTTTCTTAAAGGACTGAGTTGAGACACCCTAACAAGTCTTCATATGTTCTATAACCTAATGTTTACAACTGTTTCATATTTGTTTAAGTTCATGTACATGTTGTTTTGTTTTTTGTTCTAATCTATTTCAACACTTGTTCAAAAATAATTGTTCTCTAGTAGTGAAACATTCCCTACATTATGGAAGATATTTGTTTTGTTTTCTGTACATTTCAAATAACCATTCCAACATTTCTAGTACAGAAATGGTGAAACGGTTTCTAATGTTTCATTTTCAAATCATTAACCATCCCAACATAGACTTTTGTACATAGTTCATATATACAGCCATGGTAGAATAGTTTTATAGCAACACTACAAGTTAAGTTACATTTTTTATGTGAAGTTTCTCATTGACCATCCCAACACTGCTTTATTATACAAATGTTCAGCAGTGGTGAAAAAGACAAAATGAGAAATACTTTTGATATGTAAAACTATTCCAACAATACTTTTGAAACTTTCTCGTCTCAGTATTGGTGGAACATTTTCTTTCGGTTTTTAATAATTATTGCATTTTAATAAACAGATTGTTTCAGTACAAAAACACTGAGGTCTTACCTAATTAAATTCAAAGTGGAAAGACAAAATTGTTAATTTTTATCTACAATTTAAATCATTATTTCTTGTTCTTTATTCTGTCCCGTCTTTTATTTTCTATCTTCACTCTTGAGAGATACAACGCAAAGACATGAGCGTGGGCTGAAAACAAGAGAGCTCTTGGACAACTGAAAACAAGACATCTATGACATAAGCAATCAGAAATTGTTTACAACGTCTATATTTCATTATAGGTCAAGCGAAAGTAACACGTGAGAAGCAAGGATGTAAAGGTGTAGTACAAACAATTGTATAATCCATCCGGACTTCCGAGTGACACCAGCTTAATATTTGTTTTGGCAAAAGAAAATGACATCCCAACTTTTGGCTATCTAAATTGGTGTGTTTTTTTATTACCCTTCAGTATCAACTCAAATAGGTTTCTGTTACTATTGCTGGGTAAACTTTATTTTGTAGTGTGATTCTCACATTTTGGTGCCCAAGTATTGCCTTAAAATATGTATATCCCTGGTTGTATTAATGTATTTGAAATCATCCTTGGTTTTTCTTCAACATCCATGACGGTTGGTATTACAAATGTGTTTTCTCTAAGAAATTACGCATCAAGACAATATCTATCTATTCTTACCAAATCTGCTGTGAATGATAGGATTATAAAGTTCTCCTTTGCTGAAACCTAAATTTTTCTTCAGGAAATACGAATATCTTTTTTTCACGTTCAGTTCTCCTAAAAAAACTTGAATTCTCCACACCACAGCAGGCTTTTTATATATCCTTCATTCCATAATGTGGTCTTCAAATATCCTTCATGTCAAGAATTTATTCAATATACGTGTGTGTGTGTGTATGATCGTTCATTTTTTTAAAGAGAAACTCATGTGCCAAGTCAGGAATATGATAGAAACTTATCTACTTTCTTCTAGGAAGATGGAAACAAAATCTACATATTGTTTTTTCTGATTCATTGGGTTGCTGTTTCAATGAAATATAATTCAATGTCTATATATTCACGATTTTGAAAGCCCATCTTGTTTCAATGTGCAAATTTTTCAACTGTCGGAAGATAAACATAGTATGAAAGAAATCATATCCAATCTGTCGCATTATCTGAATTGTTTTATGTTTTTACTTGCACAAGTTCCTTGATAATAAAAACTGTAAATAACTTCAGATCACTTTCTGTTTTTTAACATCCGATTGAATTATAAGTGGAAAATCTCTGAAAGTGTTTTTGTCCAATATATTTTAACAGGTCTGCATCTCCAATGAACATCAACTTTCTGTTTCTCTCTTTTTATCCTTTTTTTGTTTGTTAATTTGTTTTGTGTTTGTTATGTAATACTTTTGTATTGTAGTTTACCATTTCTTGGTCTTTCCTCTATACTATTTTCTGCAACTCCAAAGTGCACTGTGAAATTCCTTTCATGGGTAAATAAAACAGGAAGTCTTTATTAAAATTGTGTTCCAAAAGTTTTCTTCATGTTTTAGTGTGTGTGTGAACAAGTGATGATATCGCTATTTGTTGAATTATTCGGTTGCTGATTAATACTAAAGTGTCATCCTAATTCAAGACCGATATAATCTTGTGAAACATATTCCTACTATCCCCACAAATATATTTTATTTGGAGACAGAAAAGACAGCGGTGTCTTTCAATAGAAACTTATATTTTACTAATTACTTGATAATGTGTCCTGCATACAATCTTGCGGTAGAAATTAAGCAGGTTAATGTCCTATAAAGAACATCAAGTTATCTTTCTTTTTTTTTTTAAATCTAATAATAGAAAATCTGGGTTACTTCTTAGGCTTTCATTTTTTTATAACTTGTTCAAATGATTACCGGCGGTGCATGATTCTTTACATTGATTGTAAAAAACCATCATAGAATTCATTTTCTGATCTTTGATCATTTGATTAATTCACTAAAATTATGTAATGTTCGAACCAATATGGAAAAGAGGAAAATTTTCCAACCTTAAATATATATATTTTCTTGCTATGGGTCAGGTGTATATCAATTTAGAAGGGAGCTATCAAATTCTGCCCACTGCTGGATCAAAAATTGACTTTATAATTCAGATAAAATATACCATATAGACAATGATAATGTTACCTTAATGTCTGATTGAAAAAAGCCAAGGTGATTATTAAATTTGGAACCACATCTGACCAGTTGCCAAAAAATATCTACATATGTTATGTCGGAAATTTTTCTCTGATCTGTAAAGATTCTTCAATGAAGTGAGCTGTTCTCAAAACTGTGAGATTTCCACCTGCAGACTAATACTTTTGGTGGCTGCATATATTTTACGGATAATTTGCTCATTGTTGAAGGATACCTAATGCCTTGAAAACGTTTTTTTTGTTAAGTTAACATTAACAAATTTCAGATTTAAGTTGGTATACAAGAAAATGTATCATAATAATTCCATCAGTTTGTACGCGTTCTACATTTGCCTCAGCTAAAATAACTTTTTTCAAGCAATATTACTAGTAGATGGTTTGTTCCTTTCTGTTTTTTTCTTTTTATTGTTAAATCTAAGTAGTTTTCAGTTACAGTGATAGGAGTAGTTGATTTTTTGAACAATGCAGAGGTCATTTTTAATTCATGCATGGTTGAAAAATATTCAACTGAAATTACAGCAACTGTTTTTCTTCAAAGCATGAAGTGTATGATCAAAGCTAAACCAATAGATATGTACCATTCAGGGTCTTGATAGACAAGAAAAGAGAAATCCATCAGAAGGTCATCACCTTAGCTACAAAGGTTGTCACCCATATCTAGGTCGCTGTGGAAAGTAAAACCATCAAAACATTATTAATAGTGCATCAAAGCCATGTTGTTTTACATCTTTTTTGACTTCATGTATGATTTGCTGTTCCAAGGTGGGAGGTTTACGGAATGTATAATTGACCTGTCAAATCTCAAGTCAGGAACCTTGTAAATGGTTTGCATTAGTTGAATCTCTTACGTTTTTCTTTTCCAAGAAATCTTTGATTTTCTCTGTTAAATCCAAAACTATTTTTGACTGTGGGTGATATAGCGCTTTTCATATTTTGTAGACATTTTTTTGTCTATTGTTGAAGAACATATATTAACTACTTATTTTGTTACTGTTTCATTGATGTAAACCTCACATTCTTTATGATTGTACTGATTTTATCATTTTCAAATATCATGAGAGTTTTCACGTATATTTAAATATGTAGTGTCTCTCTCTCGTCAATTTGATAGATAATGGAAAAGAAATCAGATAAAATTACAGCAAAAAATATTCACCATAACTCATTTTCTTGCAAATGGTCAATTCTATTGAATTTTATCAATAAGTACATGTTTTTCAAATTATTGACTTTGAAACCAAAAATACTCCAGTAAACTACAGAGAAGTTCGACTGAATAATTTTAAATGATTTTCTTTTGTTCATCTCTAAATAAAATTTTAATTGAAATGACCAGTTGCATTGAAAGTGAAAATTGTTAAAATGATAGTCCTCATACTGAAACACTCTAAGCATATAAATTTTCTGAAAGCATAAAAAAGCAAGCTAGAAATGACAAAGCTCATATATATCTTAGCATCCTTTCCAACAATACAACACATTTGTGATCAAAGTGCTCCCAAATACTTATCAAATATCTTAAAATAAAACATTAAAATTTTTACATTCAATTTTGATTATTTGGTTATTCTGTTGTGTTTAAAATTGGATAAGAAGCTAAAGCAGTGAAAAAGAGCATAAATTAGTATTTCTTGTTTTATACAAGTAAGTATTATGATTTCAGTATTCTAAATTGTGTAGAAAAATTCATGGTTTTGTTTTACATTGCTATAATATATTTCCGCGTGTTAGAAATAGCATATTTTTGCATCTCGATACAGTTTATGACGGTGTACTTCGATACGACACGAGTTTATGTACAAAGTTGCGCAATCGGTTAATCATACTAGGTCATGGAACTGGTGTCTGGTTCAAAATGCAACTGCATCATTTGTATCTGTATGACATAAAAACTGTCATTTCATTGTAAACACATTACTTTGATATTCAATGCAGGACAAGCATTCAGTTCTGTTATTTTCAGCTGGTTAAACTGCCATCTTACTTGTTTAATTGTGAAATATAAAAAAAAACTATTTCAAAGTATCTATCAAATCAAGATAATGTATTACACTGAACTTAAATGTACCATTAAAACTTCATATATAGTAATCTAAGACATCAGCTTCCATCATATGATTGAATCAGTTTCAATCAATAGTTTTTTTTTAAATTTAGCATATTTATCATACGATAAGGTGTTATTGTAAACTGTGTAGAAAACAGTATTCTCCTTAAATAAGAAATTCAGTGACATATATGACAGGACACAGTTAATTTGAGTGAATATCAATTACAGTTTATGAAGAAAAGTTTTGAAATCTATATTGCTCAGTTAAAACAGATTACTGAAAATTCAGAAATTATTACATGCCTTTATTGTTGCAATTTTCAAAACAACTAACAGATATACTTTTTTCTAGCTTTCCAATTAAAATCTAATATCTTTTTGCATTTTGTCACAACAAGTAAAAACATCACAATAATTTCTGTATTTACAGTAGATCTACTGAGATCCACATGAGCAATTCTGCTTTCAACTTCTGATATTTCATAACCCGTTCATGATAAATATGAAATATAAATGACCTCTCCAAAGAAAATTGGTTTGTACCTTGGTTATCTCAAAGGTTCCTGACAATATTAAAGACGACTTATCACAAATATCTTTAATCGCCAGGATCAACTGGTATTACTAGTGCAGCAGGAACTACTTATCTTTCAAAAGTACGCAAGTTCCCGAAATTGGTTGTTGTATTTTTTTATTCAATTTTCTGTTTTTTCATGATGGTTGTCACTTGTGTGAGCAGAACTATTTTATTCATGACGTACAATCTTTATAGGTTACCTGTGAAGTGTTCCTTTGTTGATTGTTCATTTTTTGCTGTTTGTCTCCTTTCTTTGTGTCATTAATTTGTTACTACTATTTTTGTATTATGTTGTGTATTGATCCTTTGTATCTTTTTATATTATTTTAATAGAAAGTATACTGTTTGTAGATTCAATTTTGAAGGGTTAAGTATTTTCAATGAGGAACTTTAAATGTCATATAAATATAATATACAACAGGCAAAGATAGTTTTCTGTGAGACTTCTGCAGTTCATTAGCAGTGTTATTTCGACCTTGTTTGCAACCACTATCCATACAAATTTACTAAAACATCTCAAGAACTTGCTTTCTGAAGTTATTGAAACTGCCTATAACTACTAATACAATATGTTGTTTTTTGCCTTCACATTCCTTCCCATTTTCTCCCCTAAATATTCAACAATTGGATGCAGCTTTTTTATATTCATCAATTCATCAAGGGAAAAAAAATAGTAGTGTAGACAGCATTTTAACTATCAAAATTCTAATTTGAAATCGTCTTTCACATTTGAGGTTATGAACCTGGCATTAAATTGTCGCTACTAAATATTCGCTTTTACATATGACATAACATGACTATTCATATTTTGTCTCTTAGATAACAACATCCTTTGAAATTCCCTTTTCAACATTTATCATATCTTTTGATTCTTTGAATATTGCAAGGAGTATACAGTCAAATATGATGATTAAAATCAATCACTAATATAACGATTGCAAACCACAACAAAAATACCATTATATTATTTTCACAAGTTACGTTTCAATAAAATCTAAATGTACAGAGATTTCGTAGTTCACTTTGTAGTTATTAAGATAACCCTTTAAGCAATATTGAGAGATATTCCATAGACATGATTTTGCTGAAATCAAATCTTTTAGGAAACAATGCATGCGTTTAAATATTTCACCTTTTCCCCCCATTAAGATCTATAAATGATTCTTAGTATAACTGTAAACCAATAATTTCAATGAAAATCATTAAATTTTTAGCCCCCTTTTACCTTTTTAACAATATGTGCTTTTATGGAATACCTCTTATTATACAAATGACCAAGAAGAGCATAACACTGTCAAAAACAACACTAACCTTTTGTGTTTCACAGTTAGGGTCACAACTGTGGTTAATGAAGCGTGACACATTTCCCTTGTAAGATGCATCAATGACCTCATCTGCGTTCAGTGCCATGAAGTAGAAATGACTTTCTCCAGACTTGGCATATTGCTTGGTTCTTGATTTGAATGTTTTGTAGTCCAAGACTTCACCAACATATTCCATAACAAATTCTCCACTATAAAATATTCATAGACAGATGTTATTGCATTCTTTTGTGACTGATCATTATAACAATTGTTCAAAGGAAGCTCATTTTATGTTAAAAGCAGGTGTTCATTGCTTAGGCCAAATAAAAATATATGTGTGGTTCCAGTAACCCTACCTTCCCTACTTTTTCGTCTTAAAAAAAGCCAACCCTAAAGACTTTATTGTCATTTTTCATTAAGCACTGTTAAAGTCAGAATGATGCTTCCATAGACTCAATGTAAAAAAAATCAAAAATAAAAAAAAAATCCCTGCCTACCTACCCACCTACCCTAACTTTTGTTCAGATGTAAATGGAACCACACATACTATTTTATTTGGCCTTAAGACTATAGCCTAACCTGCAAATATTTACGTCATTGTGTATTGATAGTTTTGCTGTGTCTTAATTATAAAGGTCACGTAAAATCATATCCTTATTTCATATTTCATATATTTCAACAGAATCAGTGTACTATTTTGAACGACAGTTAACCAACAAACATGAAACTTGCTCTTCATCAATTGTTAATTTTTTTTCTTCTTTTTAGCATTTAAATGATTGTAAATAATTTCAAAAAAGGATTGTGATCTTCCTGAGAAGCCAGTAAATACTGCTGCCCACTTCTTTATTTCCTTTTAATCAGTAAAACAGCAAGGATGAAAATTACTGATATCTTTTGTAAATTCGCATGACAAATCTACACCCCTTCTCAAATTTTATACCCCATTTGGAGAAGTACCATTGGTATTTCTATATCAAGCTTTATTTGTGTGCAAATCAATGGTCCCAGTCTGTCCTTCTTTTACTTATCCATTTACAAATCTTAAATTTATATTTTTCAAATTGCTCTCTTCTAGATTAAGGGCATGTCTGACTTAGCGCTCAATTCGCTGTTTCAGAATCTATTGCATTCTGGGTAATATTTTCAAAAATGTACACCGAAACGTCGTGATTGGTTGAAAACGTCCACAACAATGGAAATTCAACCAATGTCGTGACGTTATTTTCATTTTGGGGTACGAACAATGAAATTACCCATAGTCCTTTAGATTCTGAAACGGCTAATTGTAACAGGACTTACTGTGGTAAATCAGCATTGGTCTTCAGTCCAAAGCCTTTCCAATCTGTTCTGAAAGCATCTACATCAGCAAATTGTTTCTGAATTAGAATAAACAGAATATTCATTAAAAACAAGTCATTATTTATAACACAGGCTCTGACTGTCACATTCTTGACCCATATTTTTTTACATTGTGCTTAATACTTTGTTTTTGTAGTTAAAAGTAATGTTTAATATATGAATTTGATAGTCTCTAATTCTCTTTTCTCACATATGTATAATAATGAAATTATGTCTTAAATATCAATCTTTGTAGTAAACCAATAATAATCTAAAATTGAAGAGAAAGTTTATACTAGAAACCACTTATATGTTCACACTTTTTTCTTCTTCAAATGCTTAATTCTATTTTAATTTGTATTTTAAAAAGCTGTACAAAAATTGCAAGTTTTGTAAATTGTTGAAGGGAAACAGCTTGATTTTGTTTTAAAATTTCATAGCTTTCAGTTTTTTTAAAAGCTAATAATTGCAATCAAAATGGAATTATCTCTCACAAGAAATCAGGTCAACACATAAATAATTCCTGCTGTCACAACTACTACTGGGATGAATTAGTTTGTAATCACTTCCTATATATATTTATCTGAATTACATTTAGGACTGTTCCATTAATATGAAAAAGGAAGGGTAGGGATTAGTTTTACTCTATGAAACCATATGCAGATATCTCCCATATGCATATATGACCTATAACCAATGTCAAAAAATAAAACATCCCTTCCTACTGCCTAAAAAGTATTACTTATATGGTCTTAACATGCTTAATTTTGGTTTTAAAAGTTTTTCAGCATGAATATAAAAGCTCACCTTCTGGAACCTCTTGTTGGTACAGAAATCTCCACACTGGCATCTGCTACCACTATAAAATAAAAATATAAACATAAATATTTAGATTAAACAATACTAAAGGTATTTCAATAAACATAAAATCTTATTTCATTATAATATTAAATGTGTAGCAATAAAATATGAATGAATAAATAATTATACTACCTCTGGTGATATTTGTTAGAATTTTGTAATGACATTTTTCTCAGGCTAGCATGTCTGAGTATACCTCCATGCCAACCATGCAGATCAGTTGTATTGATAGTGGCATGAACATACAGATATTGTATTATTGTAAATTACCTTCCTAAAACAACAGTGAATGTAATAAAAAAATGTTTTTACTTTTTAACATTTGGATGTTTCATTATAAATAAGCAGTCTAATTTCCTCATGCAGAATCTAACATATTCCAATGGTCCTTAAAATAATTGCAGTTTTAAAATTTATTTGTTTTGTTTTGTACACATATGCATGCTGTCGCCATTTTGTTATTGATTTTTGCATTTTTTGTGTATATTTTTTTTCTTATGTTTCGTCTAGCTCTTAATTTGCATTGTTTTTTTTTTGTCTATCTTCAAGTGCCTTTTTTGTTTTGCACTAGGCGTTTTTTTTTTGCTACATTTCATAGATCTTCTTTTTTATATTGTAAACGTCTTTCAACTTATTTTACAAATTAGTGTACTTTTGCCCTGCAATTTTCCCACCGATTTAAGTTTAGCAACCAACAATATTCAATCTTATTTGGTAACATATATGATCTTCTCCATGTACCAATACATGCTTTTCTGTTATCTTTCTCTGACAGAAGGATTCTCTTTAATCACACATCAACTGTATGACATCTTTTTCCAGCCAGAACAGCTCATCTGCACACCTACACTTTGGGTGCTCATTGGGGCAAGGATGCATTTCAACAACTATGCATGTCTATAGATAATTTGTCTCCAAGATAAAATAATTACTTCAACAGTTTTCAATAAATGAAACTAGATTGAATCCTGACTGAAGAATATAATTTTCCTATTGATCAAAATTGATATTATCAGGTGAATTTTAAATTTACCATGTTTACATACATGTATAATGTTATATAAAATATGGATAATATTCAGTATGTACAGTACAACATGAAACTTTCTTGTTTAGGCTGGTATTTTTTTAATATAATATCAGAGTTCAAAGAGTTCTTTTCTTTTATTTTGTAAAATTTTTACTGTATATGCTGACTTTTTGATCCTGGTCACAGTTGCAGTTCCTTTATTTTTTTAAAATGAATGTTAACTCAAGCGCAAATTATTGCCATCTGCTGCATTATGTTCAGTCTTCAATTCTTCACTTCTTAATAATTTTTTTAATCATTTTATCATACAACTGTTACTTCTTCGCATATCATTGCAATATTTTTAGCTTTTAAATTCATGAAATCTTAGTCTGTATCATTTTTACTCTGTCCAAATCTCTTGATTCTCTGTTGATTTCATCATACAGTGTGTCACAAAAATTAAATGTGTGATGTTGTGTATTGTGTATTGTGTAGCATGTAGTTTTACACATCTCTTTTCATCCAAAAAAAAAATTTGTTTTAATTTGTTTCTTTGCTGAATTCTGTTTTAATATGAGAACTTGTTTATTCTTAATTTAAGAAATAGTTCTAAGGTTGCTGTACATTAAAACTGTAAACAAACATCAATTTTTATTTCTTCGTATTTGATTTTACTACCGACAATAAGTTATGACGTAGCAATTAAGGTGGTACCTAACACTACAGGGAGATAACTCTGTAAAATCAGCTAAACGTTTTAATTACGTTGTGTTGTTAAGGGAATATTAAGCTTCTCAATGATCAAAATAAGTGTTTGTCAAACTGCTATATAACCAGTGTAACGGTTGGTTCAAATTTTTTGAAATTTTGATATTTTTGTAAAAGGGTCAAAGTAAATACTTTGTCAAAATTTTAAGAAAATTAAACAAGCCAAATTAATTTTAGTTTTTTTAGTATATATCATTTTATTCTGGTATCACCTAAGTTGGACAAAGGTATTCAGAAAAACACATTAGTTTACATTACTTTGCATATATGTACATTTGTTGAGGAAGCATTAAATATGAGTTTTTTACAACGATATGATCAGTCAAAGTTAAAGTGTTGGGTACCACCTTAATTATTTTTGATTGCGCAATAAATGGCCTCTTGTAACACTTACCTTCACAAGTACTATGAAGAAGTTGACTTTTAACAAGATATCAGAAGATGTGTCTCTTTGACTTATTCCCCATTTTCATTCTCAATTTTATTTTATATATACTCCACATCTCCATTTATTTATGCATATATATCAATGTATATATGATAGTGATTTTTTCACTGTGCTAAGAGAAACTTTTTAACGTCAAGTAGCATTCAATTTCATTATTACAGATAAACTAATCACATTCAGTGTCTTGTTTTGTTTTTTTAAATTATAGCTACATATCTGAACTTTATCATACTGAAAATTGTGACCAGTAATATGACAAGTGTTATGAATATAATATTTTGTGTACATGTTCGACAATTTCATAGTGAAAGCTTTTTTAGTCTGGAGATTTCTTTTGATTAAACAGGTGGTTTTTTTTTTTAAAGAGTAGTGTTTCTTGACTTCAATCTCATTGAATGATATACATTTTAACTAATATACTAAGTTGTCTAGAAACTTTATCGACCATCGTTGATCTGTTTGCAATTTTCTAGAGCAACATAACTAAATGTCTTTGAACTGTTTTCTAATCTTTTAATAAGTCTTATCATTTCTTGAGAAATTGGAGCAGAAAGTGACAACTGACCTTCTCGCATAATAAATCAATCACTTTTGCACTGCAATCTGCACACATTTTTTTCTTGTGGTGTCAAAATTTCAAGGAAATGCGATTTTCAGAAGTGGATGGACATGCCGAGTTATTATGCAATGCAATCTATTTTATATTCTCACCATTGTAGAAGCTTCAATAAAGTTTTTGTTTCAGTGCAAGATATAGCTGTCATCTATATCATCGTCAATATGCACAAAATATTTGCCACTGAGAATAAGGCAGTAACAACCAATCATCATCTGATTTACATAAAATGTTTTTTTTCTTCCTATTTTCAAATGATTTAATTTTGGATGTAACACGTTTTCTGATTGGCCGACATTATTTTGTTATCAGCCCATAGACATAATTAAGTCATGTGACTGTGACGTCATCAACATTTTTTCATGGTTTTCTACGGTTTAAAATGGAATTTAGCATTAAATTATAAGAAATGACTAACATTTTTTCTCTCTATTCGAAATAACATAAAAAATGTGGTGCACACTGTTAAATAACACGCTATGCACGTTATTCAGTGTGCACCACATTTTTATGTTATTTCTTCATAGACAGAAAAAATATTACAGTCATTCCTTAATTAGATAATAGTACTATAAGAGTTGACATGCCAGTCTAAATAAAAATGTGTCCAGCATTGAACTGTTATCTCATTCAATCTTATATATTCAGTGCAATGGTTGAGTTGATTACACTGACTTTAAATAAACTCAGGTGGATAGTTGTCAAATTGAGGATCATACCACATCTTAATTTTTTTATAACATTGTAAATGGTGCCATCATTTATATCAATTTTATAAGTATGTCCTCACTATGAATGAGTATTGTAGACCTGGTAACAGACAAGTACCATTATTCAAAGTCTCCAAACATGTAGAACATTTTGTTGTTACATCTTGTATTTGCAAACAGTGTTTGTTTTCTTTTTTCTAAACAATTACTCAATTATTAGGTATTTTACTGTTTAAGATATTGAATTTATTAAATAGTTTAGATATAATAAAATACGTACCATTCTATATACAACATACGATTGAGGCAATCTTCTCCGCAGGCTTCAACATTACATTTCTTCTCTTCATCAGTGATTGTACAATCACATAACATTCTCTTCATCTTTTTACTCTTCTTTCTATCAAAAGTGAAAATAAGAAACAAGATTTAACACAAGTATACACACCACAGCTTCTTATATAGCGTGAAAATATTCCATGTGGTAATGAATTGTTACTGACAATAATTATGCTATTGTTTTTTGTGTGTTAAATTTTCATTATGCTGCAAAGCGAAGTTGATATCTATATCCTTTGTAGATCTTTTAAGGATAATAAATGCATTTTACCGTCAGAAAATCAGTCGGAAATATTATTAACGCCTTCCTGCTTTTACTCAAAATTTTGCAATGAAGATTTAAGTAACTACTATTTCTCAGGGGAACATGTACATGTACATGTATCAATGCATTTTTGTTTACATTATTATTAACTCAAATTTGCAATTTTTAAACTGAACTGTAATAAGATTTTTTTCACTCAAAAATTTTGCTCGTTCCATCTTTCTTTGTCTTCCTAACGTCTGACCAAAAACTCAATATTTACAGACTGGTTCAATGAATCTAAGCTACTTACTTTTCATGAAGGTACATGTTCTCATCAAGCAATTCAAATGTAGGTATTTTGTTAGGATCCACTTCTTCTTCTGGTTCCTTGGTCTCCTTCACTTTCAATGGGGAATCAGTCTCTTTAACTTTGTCAGTTTTCAGAGGCGAGTCTGTGTCTTTGGACTTTTCCTTCTTTTCCCGTTTCTGTGCGGGCTCTTTCTTTACTTTGAAAGCTGGCTGGGGTTTCATGGCTTCAGGTGTTATGATCAGATCAGATGCAGGATCCCAAGCATCATAGACAGCTTGCTTTACCTGGGCAACTTCACTTGTTCCTGGTTCCTTCATTGGTGAAGCTTCGGAACCAGATGAAGCAGGCACATCAGTCATATTACTATCAGGGCTCTGTGTTATCGGAGTTTCAAAATCACTTAGCCTTCTCCAACGAGACTTCACCTTTTCAGGTCGTGGTGATGCAGAAGGAGGTGGGGATGACAAATCTACATCCCTTTTGTCTTGCTTCATCCCCAACTTAATTGGTAGCCCTGTTTTTGATGATGGCGGTGGATGCTTGGGTAAATCAGAGACAGGTGAAGGTGTAGCATTCTCTGTTTCAGATAATTCTGATAATTTCTTCATCTTTTCTTCTGTGTCTGACTGGAATGAACTACTAACTACATCTTCTGTTGGCATAACAAGTGACAAGCCTTTCTGTTTGATTTTGAATCCTTTCATGGCCATCTGAGGTTTTGACATTAATGGTTTGATCTCAGTAGGTTTAACTTCTTCTACTTTAATCTCCTGTTGAATGGCCTCTTGATAAGGTAACTCAGGTAACTGGTAGTCTTTAGAGGAGGATGTGACCACAGGAGAATCTGTCCTGGGCAGCTGACTTGGTGATTGACTTACATCTTGTGGTGATGCTGTTACTAGTAACTTCTGTTGTAACACTGCCATTGGTTTTGGCCTGGTCAGCTGACTAGGTGATTCACCAGCTTCATATAGTGGAGAGGCCGGCACAGGGGACTGCTTTTGTTCCATTGGTTTAAATGTAGGGATAGTCTGTTGAGTAGGCATAGGGAACGGAAGCCTAGTGCCTTGTAGACCGCCAGCAAATGGTAATTTTGGAGAAGCTACTGGCTGAACAATTGCTGGTCCTTTACCAATCAAAGGTGGACGTTGTGGTTGAATTAGGCCTGGTGTGGAATATTCCTGTGGAAGTCCAAACTGTGCAGCTGGTGTAGGTAACAGTCCAGGTGGTGGAAGTCCTGTTGGGTGAGCTCCAGCAGCCTGGAATGTAGGTGGTTGATTTCCTAATGGGCCTGGCTGAGGTTGATGACCATACATAGACTGGTCATATAACTTTTCTGATTGTCCATAACCCTGCTGTTGTCCATACATCTGTGGATTAGGTTGCTGATACTGTGACATAACAGGAGCATGCTCTGATATACTATGTGGTGGCATCATATGACCAGGGGGTGGCATACTATGCTGTGGGGGCATTCCTGGTGGTGGCATACCTGTAGCTGGAATAGGTTGTTGTGGCATACCGGGTGGTGGTGCCGTATGATGAGGTGGCACCATTCCTGGAATACTTTGTTCATGGCCTTGCTGTGGTGGTGGCATTCCTTGATAACCTGAATACCCTTGAGATGTAGATGTGACAGGGTAATAGTTTCCATAAGCATCTTGGTAATATTGTGGAGGTGCTCCTGATTGGGAAGTGGTGGCTTGGTAGTATGGTGGAGCAGTTCCTGATTGTGAAGTGACTGTAGTACTTGACATAGTTGCAGAGGCAGTGCTGGAAACAGTTGCTGATGTCTGACCTTTCGTCTTCTTAGGTTTTTCTGTTGCCATTCTAATCCATTCTTCAGTCAATTTATCTACCTCCCCTTTAGAAGAATCAATATACACCTCCTTCTCTTTTCTAGTTGACCTTGAAGAAGAGGAGTCATCACTTTCATCACTGCTGTATCTTCGCTTATCACGTCGACTTCGTTTACTTTTGCGTCCTCTATCTTGACTTCTACTTCTATCTCGACTTCTGCTTCTTTCCCTGCTGCGTCTTCTGGACTTTTCTTTGCTACGATCTCTACTTCTGCTTCTACTATTACGACTCTTGCTTCGATCTGGACTCCTGCTGTGACTTCTACTATAGCTTCTATCTCTTCTATCATGGTATCTTTCTTTTTTGTGTCGTTTTCTTTCATATTTTTCAAATCTCTCTGAACTCTCTCTCCTTCTTTTATCCCAGAATTTATCTCGTCTCTTGTCAAAAGATTTGTAGCGGTCGTCATGTCTTCCTTTTGAATAACGATCTTCATAATCTTTATCTTTTGAATGGCGATCATAGTCTTTTTCTTTATAATCTTTGTCTTTATATCTGTTAGATTCTCTATATTTACTTTCCTCATATCGTTCTTTGTAAGATTCTCGCTCCCAACCTTCTTTCTTGCTCCGAGGCTTATCTAAGTTGTAGGTTTTGAGTTCTTTATCGACACTGCGGAATTTTTCAATCATTTTGAGGGCCTCTTCATTTTTGGTGTCAAATCCTTTATACTGCTCAAGAAGTTTAAGTGCTTCTTCAGTTTGTGCTTTCCTAACTTTGTCTTCTGCATCTTCTGATTTTGCCGCCTTTTCTCCCTTATCTTCTTTTGATTTTGCTACAGCAATAACATGCTCTACTTTTGGCTTCCCTCTAGTGGTGATGATACTTTCAATGACCTGTCCTTGACCTGCAGAAGTGTCTGGTTCTACTTTCACTTTCACATTGCTGACCTCACCAAATTTTTTAACTTGCTTTTGACCTTTTCCATATACGACAGTTTCAATGGCCATGCCTACATCATGATCTCTTTTCTCGTCTGCTTCAGAAAGAATTTCTCCCTCTTCAGAGGAATCTTTCTTCTGTGATTTCTTTTCAGCAATTTTCTCAGCAGACGGCAACTGTAACACTTTACTTGTCAACAGCACAGATTTTGTTTCAGCAGATGGACTTAAATCTTCAGGTGCTATTTCAATCATTCCACAACTTTCTTCTAGTTTCTCTTCAAGCTTCTCATTATTTTCATTCATGCTTTCGTCTGATACTTTGGTTACCATGGAAGCAGACTCAATCCTTGGCATTTGGGCTGTTTTGGACATCTTTATTATTTGTCTTGCAATATATTCTGCCTCTGACAATTCCAATGAATCTTCTGCTGAATCTTCATCTAGAGATTTTCCATCAACATCAGATGATGATTGGACTGGCATTGAATCAGAACTAAGCTCTGAACTCTCTTCCTCTTGTGAATCAGAACTCTTTTCAATTTCCAGTATACTTGTTTTGTTTGGCTTTGGTGATGCCAGTTCAACTTCAAGTCTCTTAAGTAAATTCTCTGAACTAGGATTGCTACTAACGGTACTCTCTGGAAGCAATTCCTGTTCATCAGGAACTTTGTCCATTTTAGATTGTTCTTCTTTAATAACTTCATGTGTTGAATGTTCATCATCCAATTTCTTTTCAACACTGACCTGATTTTTCTCAGCAACTTCTTCCTGCTGTAGTTTTATTTCAGAATTTGCCATTGTGATCTCAACTTCTTTTATTTCAGGTGATTTTTTACCATCAGCCTCCAATTCTGTCGGCTGTGTAGGATCATACAGATCTTCACTGCTATTTGATGCCTCAACTTGCGACACCTGGTCATCATCCTGCGACTTAGATTTCTGTGAAGTGTCATCATCTGTGGGCATGAAAGGGTCATACAAATCTTCAGCTGTTGGTTGTAGAGGGTCATACAGGTCAACGGCCACTGGAACAGTCAGTGGCTCCACAATAGGCAAAGACACTGGCACAGCCACAGGTGGATCCCATCTACTTTTTGACCTTCTACTACTAGATTTCTCTTGCTTCTTTGTATCACTACTACTCTGCACTGTTGTGGTTGCATCAATAGATTCCACAGCTTTTTCAACAACCTTGTTTCCTTCCTCTGTTTTATTCCATGGACTTAAAACAGGTGTTTTAGGAGCTGCAACTATCAAAGGTGCTTTTTCAGGAGAATCAACCCTTCTTTCCACAGGTTTTGGCTTTATGACAAGACTTGGTGTTTTAAAGCTTATGTCTGGATCATCACTGGAGGTGCTAATGAAACTGTCATCTGCCTTCTTCTTGAAACTATCGTCTGCTTTACTGGTGAAACTGTCATCAGCTTTCCTGGTGAAACTATCATCTGCTTTCCTAGTGAAACTGTCATCTGCTTTCCTAGTGAAACTGTCGTCTGCTTTACTAGTGGTCAAACAATCATCTGCTTTCTTGGTGTAACTATTGTCTTCTTTCTTGTCGAAAACATCATCAGCTTTTCTGGTGAAACCATCATCAGTTTTCTTAATGAAGCTGTTGTCTGCTTTCTTAATGGAGCTGTCATCTTCTTCAACAACAACTAATTTTTCAGGGGTAACAGACCTTTCTTTCATTTTAACTATTTCTGTTGTCGGTTGATCAACTGATTTCTCTGGAGAGGTTCTGGCCTCTGACATCTGGGGAGGTGTAGTAGTTTCCAGAGTTGTTGCCTGCTGAGGAGCTTGTGTGTCACAAGGTTCATCCACTGTTCTCTTACCAAGAAGTTTGTCTGTAAAATCAACATCCTCTTCATCCTCCCACAGTTTATTTGGGTTACTGGATTTTGGTAAACCAAATTTAACCAGTGGACGTTTGTCATCTGGCCATTTCTTTGATGTATTAAAAGAGAAAGCAGTTTTCTGTGATCTGATTGGATATTCTTTTCTTGGTGGTTGTACAGGCATTGGTGTTATTTGCATTTCTGGCTGTATTTCTACACTGGCTTTCACCTCTTCAGCTTTTTTAACTTCCGATGAAACTCTTGAGTTGTCTCCTAAGCTTGATTTTTCCTGTCTAAGTGTTGCATCAGGGAGAATGATTTCCTCCAATCTCAAATCTGTCAGTGAATCAGCATGGGCCTTCTTAACTGGACTAGCTTTTGGACTCTTTCTGTTTCCAGTAGGACTTAAAGCTTCACTGAAAATCTTGATTCTGATACCTTCTCCTGGTAATGCAATGCTGGACAAATCCACAGATAAGGTACTATTCAATTTTGGATCATTTTCTATAGATATGTCATCTCCTTTGCGAGACTTTTTATGACGCTTAGATAGCTGTCTTTCAATAGAAACATCTGGTGTTTTCTGATCAACAAAATCTTCAGTGGATCGTGATGATCTTGTTCTTCTTTTAGCAGCCTGTTTTTCTTCTGCCACTTCTCGCTGGGCATCCTCATCTTCAGACTTCCTTGACCTTTTAGTCATAGTGGAAGGAATGGGACTATCTTCCTTAGCTGTTGTGCGTCTAGGACTATCATCTTGTGAATCTGAAGCTTTTGATCTAAGAGACCATCTTGATGATCCACTCTGTTGAGGTTCTTCCAATGATTTTGTAGATTGCATTCTTACTGTTTCCTTTGTTTCCAACATTTTAAGCTCAGTATCTTCACTGTACTGTTGTTTTGGCTTATCAATGGTAGCTTCTGAAGCCTGAATTTTCTGGGTACCTCCTGGATCATACTTTCCTTCCTCTACCTGACTTCTTCCCATCTTAAAGCTAACATCAGAACTGGATTCCTTTGTATCTGAACTTTGTAATTCTATTGAAGTTTCAAACTGTGTATGCCTTGCAGATAAAGTTTCAGCTTTCTCCTTCTTATCAGTATGGGTTTTTGAATGCTCTCTTTCTAATGAGTGTCTCTCTGATGACGATGGATAAGATTGTTCTCTTTCTAATGAGTGTTTCTCTGATGATGATAGATAAGGTTGTTCTCTTTCTAATGAGTGTCTTTCTGATGATGATCGATAAGGTTGCTCTCTTTCCCGAGATCTTCTATCTCCTTTCTGGGATACATGCTTGTCTGGAGAATATTCGTGTCTACTAGATTTTTTCTTTTTCTTTGATCTTCTACTGTGTCTTCCTGGTGAAATTTCAGGACTTTCATCCCTTCTTAGTGATCTTCTACTATGTTTTTCCGGTGAAACTTCAGGACTTTCATCCCTTCTAAGTGATCTTCTGCTATGTCTTTCCGGTGAAATTTTAGGGCTTTCATCCCTTCTTAGTGATCTTTTACTATGTCTTTCCGCTGAAATTTCAGGACTTTCATCTCTTTTTATTGATCTTCTACGTCTTTCTGGTGACATTTCTGGAGTTTCGTCCCTTCTTATTGAGCGTCTACCTCGACTATCTGGTGAAACTTCAGGACTTTCATCCCTTCTAATTGATCTCCTCCTTCGTCTTTCTGGTGAAATTTCTGAACTTTCATCCCTTCTTCTTTCTCTGTATGTATCTACCTCAGGGGAGTTACTCCTCCTTCTTGACCTTTCAGGAGATCTAGGTCGATCAGACTTTTCTTTGCGTTTGTCAGATTCTGATGAATAACTGTTTTCTTGCCTGTTTCTCTCATCAGTTTCATGTCTAGTTGTGTCCATTCTAAATGACTGGCTTGCACTTTCTGCTAAATATCTTTTCTGCTCATTTTTTCTAGGTGACCTTTTAACCTTTTGATCATCTTGTTTTTTTGCTTGAGAAGTCTCTGAAGTAGCTTCGTCAACAGAACAAATGCTAACTTCTACAGAATCATCTTCAACTGCCATTGATTCCTTCACCTTGCTGCCAAAGTTTACATCAACACGAGTTTTGTTTTTATTCTCAGAGTCTTTTGACCGTAACCGTATTCCATACCGGGTCCTTTTATATTGTAGCTTGATGGCGTCATTACTTGGATCTAATTTTGATGCATTAGCCTGTTTGTCATCATCCTTTTCAGAGGACTGTTCCACCTTTGAAACAGATACTTCTAAATTGTCTTTTACTTGTTCAATTTTTTCAGTCTCCCTCCTTTCTGACTCAATCGTAGTCTTCTTGTTTTCATCAGCAATCTTACTTGATATATGAAGAAAATCATGTTCAGCACGAGTTTGGGTTGTGTCTGTAACATTATCTTTAAGACTAGAATTTGTGTTTTCATCTGAGTCACTATAATCGGCAATGATGCTTCTTCTTCTCAAGTCTTCAGCATCTGCAACACCACTGACAGTAGGTTCAAATTGTGTACTTTCCTTTTTTAACTTCATTTTTACATCAACAGTAGAATTGTCTAATGATGAAGCTGAGGGATTGGAATTTTTCTCCTTAGTTTTGGGGATTTCCATGCTATTTTTAGCAGAAGATCTTGAATCATCTGAATCCTCATAAATGTTCATAAAACTACTAAGTCCATGTATTTTCTCACTATCAGATTTTATTTCCCCTGATTTTGTCTTAACACTTGAGGATTTTTCAGCCCTTTCTTCCAATGGAATTGATGCTTTCTCTGGTATCTTTTCCTCTTCTATTTTTTTATTTGATAATTTTTGGTCTATTTTTTGTTCATTGCATGTACTTTTTTCCCCATCACTTATGTATGAAGATTCAGACTGTGAGTCACTCTGATTTGATTTATCACTGGGTGGAGTATCAGGAACTGGCAAGCGTTTGATCTTAGGACGCTTCCTTACGGCCTTATCTGTGCTGATTTCAGATGTATCTTTTGTGTTGGACTCTGTTGTTTTCTCCATTAGGGTTGTATCACTTGGTCTAACTGGAGGATCAACTGGTTCCCATTTCATTAGAGGATCTGGTTCTGAGGACTTTTCCTTATCAATGTTACTACCATAGCTGGACTTTCTTTCCATTTCCTCCTTATCATTAGCATTGTCCGACTTCCTGGTTGCCTTTTCGATTTCATGTAATTCTGGGAAATCTTTGGTCATAGAGGCACTTTTATGTTTCTTATCGGTGTAATGATGGATCTCATCAAGCTTATGATCAGGAGGTCTCCAGTATCTTTCAGCTCTGTTATTGTACGGTTGGTCCTCGGGTGATGATGTTCGTCTATACCTTGGGGAAGGTGATCGTCGTCGTTCAAACTCCTCAACTACAGGTGATCTGTTAGATCTTCTATATCTGCCTGCATCATCACTCTCCTCCTCAGATGGAGACAGCTTGGACCTTTTGGATTTTTTCTTTGAGTCACGACTCGTTGGTGACCTTGACCTGTGCTTCTTTTTCTTCTTGGCCTTTTTGTCAAAACGGTCCTCTTCCTCCTTTTCAACTGGATTCGGGGAATAATATGATTGTCTTATGTCAGGTGGACTTTGATCCGGCTCTGTCTGCCATTTTCCATTTTTCTCAACCTGACCTTGAGCTGCTTTCGGTTTTCGATTTAAATAGTAATCAAGTTCATCAACAGGGTCTATTTTATAAGATTTTTCTGAAGTGCTACGACTCTCTGGATGATAACCCTCATAACTTTCATATTCACTATTCCTAGACGGACGGTCCAATCTTTCTTTTTTCCTTGGGCTTTCCTCATACTCTGTGGGTGGTTCAACCCAATCTCTTTTTCTATCTCCTTCATTAAATTCATTTCTTGACTTTGGTTTTTCTTCATAACGGGTTCCTGAATCAGGTCTCCTGTTTTCATAATCTGCAGGTCTCCTTTCCTCATACTCAGCTGGTCCTCTGTCACCATATTCTGAAGTTCTCCTCTCACCATATTCAGCTTGTGGTCTCCTTTCGTATTCTGATCTTGTTTTATCAGGAAAATCCTCATACCCTTGATAAGCTGGATCCCTCTTTTTATCAGCATAGTTTCCTTCAAATTCTCTCGGTTTTTCAGAAAATCTTCTAGATTCAGATCGTTCTGGTTTATATTTTTCTTTCGGAACTTCTCTCCTGTCATCATATCTTGGGTCATCAGGGGGACTTCTGTCAGAATATTTGGACCCTGAATCTCTCCTTCTATCTCGTACAGGTTCTTGTTTTGGTTGGACTACTTCTTCATCAGAACTTTCCTCCTTTTCCATTCTTGGATCAGGCCTTCGTTTTTCTGTCCTCATTCTAGGGTCTGGCTGTTCACGTTTTCTATCATCTTCATACATTGTTTTAGGTTCACCAGGATAGCGCCTATCTTCATGTCTGCCTCTTTCATCTCCACTCCCTCGTTTTACAGAAGTGCTTCGTCTCTCCCCTTCATATTCTGGTTCACTATACTCTGACCGGGCTTCTCTTCTATCCCTTGTTCCCTTTTCCTCTGGTTTATAAGATTGTTCATATTCTCCCCTTTGATTCATTTTACTTGGTTCATCAATTTGTCGACTTTTGAATTCTTTTTGATATTTTTCAATGGATTTCAGATACACATCTGGTATTTCCTGTTTAGGTCTTTCCTCATATGCTCTTTCAACCATTTCTGGTGCCATCCTTGAATGTGATCCTTCTTCTCTTCTCTGTCTTGGGTCATATCTACTTTCATTCTTTCTCTCCTCTTCTGACCTGGACGACCGATAACTTTGTCTGTCTTCTGATCTTTCTCTGTCTTCTGTTCTGACACTTTCCTTTCCACCTTTTCCTTTCTTTTTCATTGTCCTTTGTTTTTCAAGACTTTCTTCAATACTTTTCAGTTCCATCAAAAGCTTCTCACGCTTTTCCTTCTTTATTCTTTCATCTTCTGGTGTTTCTAAAGACTTGTCACTTTCAGATTCATCTGATGAGCTAGAATCAGAACTAGATGATGAAGAAGAAGAGGATTCTTTTCTTGTTCGTTTTTCATCATGGACTGGTCGACTTGTTCTTCTTGCATCAGGACTTGCTCTGGCCCTTGGACTAGGTATTGTTTTAGGCTTTTCTACAATCTTAGGACTAGGTGACCTTCTCTTTTGTGGATATCTTGATGACCTTGGACTAACAGACCTTTCTCTTGGCTTTGGTTTGACCACTTCTGGACTGATGGATCTTTCTTTTTGTTTTGATGATCTGTATTCTGCAGATCTTGGGTCTGGTGATAGATCATGCTGTTTAGAACTTCTGTATTCCATCTGTCTAGGACCTGGTGATGGCTCACGTTGTTTTGAAGGCCTGTATTCAGGGCTAGGTGTCCTGTCTCTCTGTTTAGTTGATCTGTATTCTGGTGGAGACCTATCTCTCTGCCTAGAGATTGGATTTTCAGGTTGCCTCTGTGGAGGAGATGCCTCCCTCTGTTTGCTAGACCTGTTATCTGCCATCTTTGGTGATGCATCACGGTGCTTTTCTCTGTAATCAGATTCATCAGGGGATTTCTCTCTCGCGCTGGAACGTCTAGGACTAGGTGAGTATTCTCTTTGCTGAGATTTTGTCTGCATTGGACTTGGTGATCGTTCTTTTGTTCTTCTATAATTAGATCTAGGACTTGACGACCTATCTCTCTGCTGACCTTTGTAACCTCTGGACCTAGGACTAGGTGACCTGTCCCTTTGACTTTGTCTGTTTCTGTAATCTGACCTAGGACTTAGGTCCTGCCTACGATTTCTAGAATCTCTCCCATAAGGACTGCCACCTCTATTATTACCTCTCCTGAAATCATTTTCCCTCCTGAAATCCCCATATCTAAATCGCTGCCTGTCATCATAATCTCTTCTTCTAGGACTTGGTGATCTTCTGGACTTCCTTGAGGAGTATCTATCCTCATGTGACCTAGATCTGGACCTTCTATCCCTTCTATCGCGAGAGTGATCAGGGGAACGCGACCTTTGTTTATCTCTTGGTGAGGGGGAGCTTCGACGACGTCTTGACTTAGAGTCATCTTCTTCAGGACTTGGAGATCTTCTAGACTTGTAACTTTTATCATCCTCCTTTCTTTTCTCAGGAGAAGCATCTCTTTTCATTTCCTCTGTCTCTTCAGATCCTTCATTTTCTTTTTCTTTCACAAACAATCTTTCCTCCGCTGTCATATCAGCAAACCTTGATCTCTTTGCTTTACTGTCAGCTGGATCTTCATCCATTTGTTCTTCGTTTTCTTTATCAGCTGATTCTATTTCCTCTTGCACTTTGACCTCAGTAGAATTTCCATTCACATTTGCTGCTTCTGTTGATGGAGCCTCACTACCGTCCCCTTCACCTTCCTTGTTTTTATTTATTTGATCAATAAATTTCTGGTGCTGCTGATATTTCTGCATGATGCTAGACAATGTTTCTTCTCCATCTAAACCAGGTCTGAACATTTCTTTCTTTCCTTCCTTCCCTTTTTTCTTCTTATCTGCATCTTCCTCCTGGCTCTTTAAAGGATTGTCTGCGGTGACACTCTTTTTAGCTGTAGCCATGGCAAATTGAATTTTACTTCCAGCCACCATTGCAACAGGATTAAAGAATCTACGAGCTGACTTTACTAAAGGATTTGATCCACCACCTTGTAATGATGAAGCCTGTGCTTTCAGTTGTTTCTGTTTAATTCTTTCCAATAACTGTTGAGCTGTTGTTTTGATAGGGTCACCAGACTGCTTTTCTGGAGTTGTTTCCCTTTCCATTGGCTCTGGTTCTGGCTCCTCCTTTTGATATGAAACTGGTTCCTTTACAGGTTCTGTTTCAACTGTAGGTACTGGTACAAAACCTCTTGGTTGGTCTTGAACCACTGGTTCAGGTTCTGGTTGAACAACTGGATGAACAATAGGCATGGTAACTTGTTGTGGAGTTGCCTGTGTCATCATCATAAGATCTTCAGCAGCTTTCTGAGCTACAGACTTATCCTCCTCCGAGACCTGTGGTGTTTGTGGTGCACTATAAATATGAGTTGGGAACACTACCATTGGTGGGGGTGGCGGAGGTGGCCTTGAATCAGCCATTGTTGGAGCTGCTGCAAACTTTGGTGCCTCAAACATCTTCTGTACTGGTGCTAAAGCTGGCGCAGCTGAATATGTTGGGGGAGCTGAATAACTCACAGGTGCTGATACTATTGTTGCAGAAGAGACTGGAGGCTCGATTGATACCGGGACTGTAGGTTCAGCAGAGTACATCATCTTATATTGCTGATCCTCATCCTGAGGTTTCTCTGGAACTGTTGGAACATCTGGCATCTCTGTGTTGTCAATCTCCATGTCATCTGATTTTTGTTCCTCCTCCGCTGGGGGAGGAGGGATAGGAATAAGTTCTGGTTTCGGTTCCGGAATCTCCACTGGTTCAGGAGGAGGTGGCGGAGGAGGGAACACCATCATCTGAGGTGGTGGTGCTTGTTCATAGTATTGTTGTGGCTGTGCCATTGGAGGCTGGGGTGGCATCATTGGTGGCTGCATCATCTGAGGATCCATTGGAGGAAATCCCATAGATGGATCCATAGGTGGTGGAGGTGGTGGAAATTGTGGGGGAGGCGGTGGTGGCATCCCCTGCATTGGTGGTGCCATCATCTGTTGACCCCACTGTGGATCACCCTGTGGGGGCATCATAGGAGGTGGCGGACCATAATATTGCTGTTCAGCAGACATTGGTGGCATCTCAGGTCCTGGAGGTGGCATACCAGGCATTGGTCCTGGCATGTGTTGTGGTGGAGCTGGAAAGCCTGGCGGTCCCTGGAATGGCATTGGTGGTCCTTGAAAAGGAGGTGGTCCCATTGGTGGTGGTGGTGGCCCTGGTGGTGGAGGTCCAAATCTTGGGGGTCCCTCAGGTCCAGGAAAAGGCATGCCATGTTCAGGCGGTGGTGGAGGATACTGAGGTTCAGATGGCTGCTGAGATGGTGGTGGGGGTGTTGGCAGCAACCCTCCACGTGGTCTTGGAGGACCTGGAGGTCCAGGATGCATTGGTGGCCCAAAGTCTGGAGAATCTGGACGAGGAGGCGGTCCATAGCGTGGTGGTCTATCTCTATGGAAGTGAAATCTATCATAGTGATGTCTGTCATCATCATACCCTGGTGGAGGGGGACCATCTCTGTCATACATTGGTGGACCATCTCTATCATATCTTGGGGGACCAAATCTTGGAGGTCTATCGTATCTGTCATCATCATATGGAGGTCTGTCATATGGTGGACCATCATAAGGAGGACCATCGTATGGAGGGCCTGGGCCATCTCTCCTGAATCTAGGATGTCTGTCATCTCTGTCATCAAAAGGAGGCGGTGACCTTCTGAATCTTCTATGGTCATAACGTGGGTCATCATCATATGGTGGCCTATCATCATCTCGACTGTATCTATCCCTTGGTGGAGGTCTGTCTCTACCTGAAATATAATTTTTAAAATATTAAATAAAGATTGATTGATTGTTGGTTGTTTTACGCCGCATTAGCACAACAAGGCTATATTGCAGTGGTATTAAATAAAGAAAGTTTCTCACTGTTTTTAATATTAATCTATGTACTATGGATATATTTATTTTCGTTGGTACCAATTTTTCTGGATTGAAGAAAACTTACATTTTTCATGGAATAGATTTCGTGGTTTTTCAAAAGCCAACATATGCATATATGCAACTATATGAAATTTGTTATTAGTTGAACTTTTAATTTCGTAGTTCATCTGTAACACCAAATCCCACGAAAATTGGTATCCACGAAAATTGGTATCCCACGAAAATTGGTATCCCACAAATAATAATTAATCCACAGTAATTCAGACACCACTTGTTTTCAAGATTCATTATTATTAGTGGAATACTATATTAATTGAAAGTACAATATTTTTTTTATAGATTTTTTTATACAGACTTTGGAAAACCCCTGATATCAAATATCCACAAAAAGACAATTAACCTCAATCCACGGAGATAGGTGTTCCACGAAAAATAAAAGTATCCACGGTATTCATGGTATTTACAAAAGTTATGAAATGATTGCATCAGTTTAATACATCACTCTTATCTGACAAACAATATTTGATAACAAGGTTAATAGATAACATCAGAGCTATTCTATCAAAATTAGTGAAGAAGGGTACATATACACAGCCAAAGTTAAATTTATTTTTGTACATCAATAGTCCATTTGCCAATTACCGATTTGATTCTGTTATTACACACTTTTTAAACAAATCACTTCCCTTTGTCAATCTTAGACTGGTTCTATACCAGACAAAATTGGCTTTTGCCAATGTAAATCATTATGAATTGAAAGTGATGAATCGGCGGTTTAACTAATATTTCATGAAAAAAAAATTCTGATGTCAGAAGTACTTAGCTTAAGAACAAATTAATGTAATTAAAAGATTTGAAAACCGTCACATTACGAACTGGTAAATTTGCTCTTTCTGCTAGCTCTCCATTGTAAATAAAAATTAATGTCACCAGGGTTTCCCCTGGGTCAATTATTTTTTTCGCCACCTCTTTCGCCAAAACAATAAATTTTTCGCCACTTTATTATTTTTTTCGCCAAGCAACATATATTTTTCGTTTAAAATTTACCTTTTTTCTAACCCCCCCCCTCCCTTAAATAAGATGATTTCGCCCCATTGTGTCGATGATTATTCTCTCAAACTTATTTTAGAGTCTACATTTTAATGAATAAACACTAAACGTTTACATTAAAACAACAGATTTTTTTTTAATTTAAAAGGGAAAAATATTCATTGTATTTTAAACAACTTTTCTAAATGAGAGTGCCACTATACTTTTTATAATAAAGAAGATATAAGTCCTGGAATATAACAAAATTAATGGACATGCTTTGATCATATACTACCACTATTAGTATATGATCAAAACAAGTCCATTAATTTTGTTATATTCCAGGACTTGTATCTTCTTTATTATAAACTATCAGTATAGTTCGTGGGGAAAGTTTCCCTAAAAGAAAAATAATGATGTGCCCTTTTGTACTAAGAAGTGTTTTTTACAACAAACAAAAGCTTTTATCACATGAAATTGATTCCTCATTTCATGTGTAGTCATTACATTGAAGGGTTACTCTCCTTCGAGGGATTGTTCCCAAACTTTTGTATATATTTCTTATATAACAGTTTTCTTCTCTTGATCATCGGTAAATGAAAAAGTTGAGACGTACAACTATGCTTGAAACACGTGTGTCACTCAAACGACTATAAAGTAGTCTCCCTAATCAATTACCTATATTTAAGTCAAAGGATAATTAAAGTTTTAAATCGGAGATTTTTCTTGCTTTTGAACATTTTTCGTCACAACAACAGCTTTCTTTTCTACTTTTTTGCTTCAAACACGTGCGTCGCAAAGTGGTAAATAAATTCTGTATGTGACATTTAGCGGAAGCCCTTTAACTATATCATTTTGTCAAACAATTCAATCAACACCTTTATTAATTAGTCCTTTGTTGTCGATAGTTATAAAATGCAATCAGCTGATTATTGATTTTCTGTCCAAATCTTAATGAGGTCAAGGTGAATTCCGAGTATTGTCTGATCGGGTAAAGTCTGAGAAACTTGAAAAAAGTAAATAAACAAGATGGAGGAAAATAAATTGTTATATATATTTCTTTCGCCAAATTCTTTCGCAAATGACGAATTTTTATCGCCACAATTATTATTTTTTCGCAAATTGCGAAAATGGCGACCGCCAGCGGAAACCCTGAATGTCACTCATAAGGGAGACAACTAAAAAAGGGATCTCTAATTTCAGGGTCAACTACGGGAATTGGCAAATGGACTATTGAGGGTCATTTATTTTATGGTTGTCCATTTTTTTTATATAATACTTAATGTTGTTTCTGTTTGGACTTCAGAAGTCCTATCATACCATACTACATACATTTATTTTAGCGTAATATTCCTCACATGAAATCAATCTGTTTTTTAGGCCAAAATAAATAATACATGTGTTTCTGCCAACCCTACCTACCCTAATTTTAAGTGCCGACCCTAACAATTTTTATGCCATTTTGAAACAAGCACTGTTAAAGTCAGACTAATTACCTAGTAGTAACCAGCTAAAAAATGTTTGTAAAATAAAATGATTTTGCCTTCCTTCCTACCCTATTTTTTTACAAGTATTTTTTTTGGCCTTTAGTACTGGAAAAAAGAATGATTTTTTTTTAGTTATTTCAATAAAATATTGAAGAGTTAGTTGGGCCAAAAGCACATGTACTACATGACACATTATATTTGTTTATATTTAAATTATTGCATGAATAAAATAGGATATATAGAGGGCATTTAATGTGAAGCAAATAAAATGGCTCTGTAGAAAAGTATGCATGAGGATAATTCCTTTGGCGTATAAATACATAACATAAAATTTTAATTTGTACCTGGGGGAGGTCGTCCAGGACCATCCTGTTCCAATCTTCTGAAAGGATTATCCTCTATACGTGGTGGACCATCTCTTCCAAATTCATCATCGTCCTCAAATCGTCTGGGAGGTCGACTAAATCTTCCACCTCTACCTCGTCCCCTACCAAACCTTCGATCATTATCATTATCATACTCCTCCTCAAATCTTTTCTCCTCATCACTGTCATCTCCTCGTCTCCATCTTCTACGACCTCCTTCCTCCTCCTCGTCATCGTAACGTGACGGTAAATCTGCCATACCTGTAAGAGACAATTAAGAATGATTACACAGTAATACTGCTGTTGACAAACATGTCCATTGTATTTGTTATGATTTACAACCAGTGCATTATTATGTTTTTTTAAATGCAAGTTTTGACATGTTTTCGGAGCAAGTTTTATTTCTTCTTAAATTATATCGAAATGGTAAAAGTCAAATTTTGTTTCGAAAGCAATTGAAATGAATTATAGTTCCTTTTTGTTCGGTCTTTAGCACATACATTGTCTTTGTATATATTCAATGAAAGTACATCATACTAATAGGTGCATACTGTTAAGCGTAAAATTATTTTGTGAAGGATTTATTTTCTATAATATTACAACTCAAATGACAGGATTGATCAGAGAAATAATTAAATATACACTCTGCAAAAATAAAAAAACCCAATTGCATTGGACCTCCAAACAAGTTTAAAGCCATTGCATGAATTTAATTTGGGGGTCCAGTTAAGGTATCACTATTTACAGTATACCTACACATACTTCGAAAGCTAGTTATTTACATAAATAAGGCCGTTAGTTTTCTCGTTTGAATTGTTTTACATTGTCTTATCGGGGCCTATTATAGCTGACTATGCGGTATGGGCTTTGCTCATTGTTGAAGGCCGTACAGTGACCTATAGTTGTTAATGTCTGTGTCATTTTGTCTTTTGTGGATAATTGTCTCATTGGCAATCATACCACATCTTCTTTTTTATATTATTTGTTTATATATAACATGTATTAGTACAATTTTTCATTTGTATACCTTCATGGAAATAGGACTTGTCTGTTCTTTTCTTGGCAGGTTTTCCAAACTGTGTGGGGAAGTCTGCCAGATTTATTTCCGGTTTGTCCGATGTTTCACTTTTGGGAGGACCTTCAGGTCGATCCTCAGTTGGTCTGTCCTCTTCACCTTTAGAGGCTGCAGCTGCTGCTGCTGCGGCTCCATGACTACCCTCCCTGAAAAGAGGAGAAAACATGAACATAATTATATAAAGTTCTACATAATAAATTTTTATTTTAAAATCAATTAAATTGTCTGAATGGGTTGGTTCTACTTGGCAAATTCAAGTTCATCTGCATATCATGACATGAAATCAATCAAACACATGTTTACCTAACATGTAGGAAAATATTAACCTTCAAGTTTTAACTTGAGAGTTTCTGTTTATCATTGCTCTTTCTTACATGTCTTAATTGGGTGCAGCAAAATTATTCTAAAGACATGATTTGGGAGAATAACTTCTATCTGTTTATCATTGCTCTTTCTTACATGTCTTAATTGGGTGCAGCCAAATTATTCTAAAGACATGATTTGGGAGAATAATTTCTATACCATAATAAAATTGGACAGTGGTTTTCCGTTTGAATGGTTTTACACTAGTTTTTTGGGGCCCTTTAAAGCTTGCTGTTCCGTTTGAGCCAAGCATCCGTGTTGATGACCGTACCTTGACCTATAATGGTTTACTGTTATCAATTGTGAATTGGATGGAGAGTCAGGGGCGGATCCAGCCATTTTAAAAAGGGGGGGTTCCTAACCCAGGACAAAAGGGGGAATCCCCCCTCTGGATCTGCGCCTGAGAGTTGTCTCATTAGCACTAATAACCCATCTTCCTATATCTATGTATAATATTAAAACTAATTTGTATTTTCATTGATAAAAGATGTATTTCCTTATCTCTATATTAAGACAATATGATGTGTATTCAATGATAGTAAGGCCACACTTAAAAATATTTTGGTTTGCCCAAACCCTACCCTAAGGTTGAGACAGTGGGTAGGTAGGTAGGCATTTTCTTTTTTTTTTTCAAAGAAAGAAATTGAAGTATCAGATGTTTATTAGTCTTCATGCCTATTTGATAAAAAAAAAACTTCTTCAAATCAGGACAATAAAAGAATTTGAGTAGGCAGCTTTTTTCTGGGTACCGGTAGGTAGCGTTTGGGCAAACAAACCTATTATTTATTATGGCCTAATCTAAATGTACTACATGTACTTCTACATACATGTATAGTCAATTCCTAAATGGATTGAAAAATTTCACAAGCTACATGTATACAAATCCATGAAGATTGCAGCTACATGTACATAGTACATATATATATACACAAATATCATGGAATTATATCCATTGGGAAAAACATACATGTCATTCAATCAAAATTCCAATAACTTTCAATTTCATTCAAAAACAAATGGACAATCATCAAAATCACTGCTACCCAATAACTTGATCAATAAACAATGATAAACATGATAAATCAATAAATAAATATGTACAAATGTAAAAGGTACATTTACAATCTTTTTGTCCTTATAGATTCCAATCACTTACAAAGTAGCCATTAATACTTCCAATCAAACGAGAATTTTACCATCTGTTCAATAATCCACACATGGTACACAATGTTAGTAAGTACATTTATCTAATTTAGTCCACATAACCCCAAACATCAATAGGTCACACAAATTACTATCAGGAATTATTATAATTTCACATAATATACCATCATCAGAGTGTAATTTTAAATAAATATCCAGGAAATAATCACTTAAAACTGAAATCAATATTTAAACTGATATATACATGTGCTGGTACTACATGTATACAAGGTCAACTATTTCAATATGCCTGGTTCCTGTATCTGACCTATTTAAATTTTATTCTCTATAACAGGTTAGTTGAATGTTTTATCTTTGAATTTTTAATTTAAAGGCTGTTCCAGAAAATATTAGATGTATTTATGACACTAGTACCCTGGCAATGCCTGGGGACACACATTAATTACCCTATCACCTATATAAGTTCATTCAATTTTGAAACAATTATCTACCGAATTTGAATTATTTACATGGTTTAAAGACCAACAATTATGGAAATACAAAAAAAAATAATATTTACTTGTTTTACTTAAGCTTGTACATATGTACATGTACATTGTACATTTGTATATATTATAGTTAAAATTATTAAATAAAGGCCTTAGATTATTCCACCTACCAAAAATACAGATGAAGATTAACATGAATAAATAATGGAACAATGGAAATGTGTGTCAGATTATACACTTGACTTAAATTATCTTGTTTGCATCAATAAATCATGTTTATTTGTCTCTAAATTTGTCTAAACATTTTGCCAACAAATCCCGGATGATCGGGATTCCCACTTCAGACAGCTGACGATGAGTCCAGGATCTGAATACCTCTTTTATATTTCACACAAAAAACATGGCAAACACAGGTTATCTTTCTTAGTTAAGCACCAGCAGCATGAAAGTGTAAAACATGTTACATTGCGCTTCTGTTATTTAAAAACTGTTAAAATCAATGAAATTTACAGATGTTACTTAAATTTGAACAAGGGAACATTTTTTAAATAGAATATGGAGGAATTGAACCCATCTCCAGAGGCAGATCCAGATATTTCATTCAAGGGTGGGGGCATCTCACTGCTGTAAGAGGGGCCCACTCCAGTCATGCTTCACTAGCATAAGAAATTGAAATAACATTTCCTACTTTTTTTCACATTATCTCTAACAATCTAGTCTCGGTTTCATGTAGATGCTTGACCCTTTCATATTTTTTAGTGTTTCCTACAGGTGGTTTTGGCGTGTAATGGCGCCCTGCCGCGATTTCTCGACGCCCTGCCCTTTTTGGGGAAAAAATTTGGCGCCCTGCCCTAGTTTTGTCGAAATTCCTGATGCCATGCCTTTACGGTACTGAAAGACATATTTTATGAATACCGCTCGAGTTATTTCCCTTCAAAATTTTACAACATGGGTCTTGAAGTTAATCAATTTTGGGTGACTTATCAATTTAAAGAAGAATAATTATCATGATAATAGCAGCATTTTCATTCTAGTCAAACATTTTTGCTTTACATTTTAAATATCAAAGGAGACAACCCATAAAGCTATGAAACATTCCTTTGAAACGTTACCTATAAGAGTCAAAAGCAAACTGGCATCACCTGCATACATGTACAGTGTACATATGTAACTTGTGTTGTCCGACAGACTAGGGGACCAGAAAAAAAATGTCTGATTAAGCAGGGTGTCAGAATACTCAGGGTATTTTTCTGTGAGGATAGGGATATTTTGGGACCATGAAAATGTATCGGTTAAAGCAGGATGTTTGAATATTCAGGTGTCGGACTAGGCAAGTTACACTGTATAAATTTTATTTTCTTTAGGCCAAATAAAAAAGTATGTGTGGTTCCAGTTACATCTGAAAAATAGTTAGGATAGGTAGGTAGGGATTTTTTTTTTTTTTTTTTTTTTTTTTTTACATTGAGTCTATGGAAGCAACATTCTGACTTTAACAGTGCTTAATGAAAAATGACAATAAAATCTTTAGGGTAGGCTATTTTTAAGCCGAAAAAGTAGGAACGGTATGGTTACTGGAACCACACATATATTTTCATTTGGCCTTAAGAAAAACATTGATCTACAGAAAAAAAATCCATTTGCTGATTGGGGATGACTGGATGGACATAGTATTTACTGGAAAATAGCCCTTAGTGTATTCAAAACATGTATATGCATTATATTAACCCCACCACATTCTGTTGTCTGTAAATGTATCATGTGTATGTGCAATGTTCCTATTCCTAGTCAGGAAATACAGTGGTTTTAGTGTGTTGCAGGATATTATATATATGTTGTATTATCTTTGGTTTCATTTATTGCTTTGTACATACAATGTATATGTGATCAAACTTCTATTTCTTCAAGTTGGATACATGACAATACTAGGGCCAACAAGTAAGCCATCCATCAGGGTTTTCGCTAATAGAGGATTTTTGAAGAAGAGTCCAGGGACTTGTCATTTTTAGCCATATATATTGAGTCCAACAGCAAGAAGAAAACATTTTATTGCAATATAATGTCATATTTTAGTCTCCATTTCCTAACAGAGTAATAAAATGACATTAAATTCAGTTCACTTTTAAACTTTTGCTATAAAATGATGATATTTGTGTTAACCTGTGTTCCGTTTATACAATATATTTCAATCTTGATGCATCTGTGGACTCACCAGTTTTGAAAATGGTGAGTCAAGGACTCATGGACATGCCTTAGTGAGAACCCTGCACCCATTACTAATTACTTGTTTCATGTTGACTTCCCATACTTTTTGGGTTGGGTATATATATGTCTGTACATTTTAGGTAGGGATAAAGTTTCATGTTAAGTTTATTTGCCATCTGTTAGAGGTATACAGGAAGGGTTGAGATCTCACAATACAAGTTTAACCCCACAGCATATTATCACGCCTTTGACTGTCCCAAGTCAGGTGCCTCTGATAGTTTTTAATTTTTATAATTTTAGTTCATTTACATAAAAAAAATGTATATGTTTTGGAGTTTGGTGTGATGTCCATTTTCACTGAACTTGTACACATTTTTGTTTCAGGAACAGCTGATCATGAAGCCCCATTGGTGGCCTTGGGCTGTTTTCAGGTCTCTGATCCACTTCTTCTTCTGATGAATATGAAAGTTGTTGTCTTTTTGACACATTCAGAGGTCATGGGAGTAGATTATAAAGGGGGGAGGGTTTGGTTGGTTTGGGGAATCACTGAAGCATTTATACTGAAATGGGCCCCCTCTTAGTCAGTCAGCCACTTATAAAATCTCTGGATCTGCCACTGACATTTCCATTCTCAGTTTTATTGCAGTAAGTGTACCAGGAGTTAACCCTCGTGTTGCTGGAGGGACACATGTGTCCACACTGACTATGCTAGAGGGACACATAACTGTATGTTGATGTTTTTATTTATGCAAGCTATAAAGCTTCCTTTCATTGCTGTATCTTTTTCAAATAAAAGACCAAAGAAAATGTGTAATTTTTTTCTTCAATTGGTCCAAAATGCAACAGTCATCATGGCATCATATTTTTAAAGACGTCATTGTTGGACATCTGCGTCACAGATTTCAAGCAGTCATATTTTCTTGGCATACGAAATGCAACCTTGAAAAACAACTGGCAACAAAAAGGTTAAATGTTCTTAGGCTACTCCATTTACAATTATGTAGTGAAGTGTAGTTCGAGATTACTCTGACGTCCAATATCAAAAAAGTGGATATTTGCCCACCCAAAAATAGATGCGCTGCTTCGTCGCTTCTGGTGCCGACTGACGGCCTTGGAATTATATAAATCGGGCATCAATCTGTTCATTTTTCATTTATCTCTTCATTTATGTAAGTTTTACCTACCTGCCAACCTTTATTTTCTCATCATTAGACAGTTTTCACAGTGACCCATCGATTTCGGCATTTTGCCTTTCATTTTCAAAGATTATCACATGACCACGAGAAAACAGTGATGATTTATGCAAATGACCATAAGGCCTAAAATAAAATATTGTTTGTTTCCCCAATCCCGACCGACCCTGCAAAAACAGTGCTACTCATAAAATTTTATTGTCAAATTTAAGTCATATATTATTTTATTCATTTCCTATTTTCAGGCTTGCAGGATTGTCCAATGTTGTTCAAGCTTTTTGGAAAAAATAAAATTATTTCCCTACCTTCCGACCTACACCTGGCTTGGCAGGGTCGGGATTGGGGAAACAAACAATATATTAATTTAGACCTAATGTAACACCTCGTTCATTTACGATGCAAGTTATCTAAATGTCCGAGAGCTTCCGATTGTAACATGGTCGGAACTAAATGCTTCATACCGATCTCCTGTAAAGGAGGTGAAAAATCATGGTTTGCTACTAAATGTTAATCATCGATCTCCTATAAAGGAGGTGAAAAAATATAAATATTTGCATATTTTAAGTCTCGAGACCACAAACTCTCTCGTAACTTGACGTCCATTTGAAAGTGAAAGTCAAAATGCCAAAACCGATGGGTCACTGTGAAAACTGTCTAATACTGAGAAAATAAAGGTTGGCAAGTAAGTGAAACTTACATAAATAAAGAGATAAATGAAAAATGAACAGATTGATGCCCGATTTATATAATTCCAAGGCCGTCAGTCGGCACCAGAAGCGACGAAGCAGCGCATCTATTTTGGGTGGGCAAATATCCACTTTTTGATATGGGACAATTCTGACGTCCCACGGCCCCAGCTTGTCTGGCAAAACAGCTGTTGGATGTCAGAGTAATCTCGGACTAAGTGAAGTGTAACCCCAAGTGTAGAAGATGTAGATGAATGTTACATTATCAATAAAAATCAAAATGGTTTGGCCTTTTTTTGGGGTGTACTATTGCAGAACCATTAACAGCTTAACACATGTAACAGCCAATAACAAACCTGCTCCTATCCTTTGCATAATGGCAAATGCACAAAATTATTGAGAACCTCTACAATGTCAAATTTTGAAGAGTATTTGCAGAAAAATGAGGATGTTTATCCATGCCTCCCTTCTGTTTATGTAAAGATAAAGTATTTTAGGCAATCAGTAGGTACTGTGCTATGATTAAGGCTAATTCAGCTTTTTGTAGATTATAGGACCATTTCTAAATGTCAATAACTTACTCAGTTGGGTCGGCCGGGTCATATTCTTCCATTGTGTGTTGTGAATTTTAGTATGGCCGCATGGTCTAACTTGTCTACACTTCCAAGAAGCCGTTCGTTGTTTTAAAATGGGGTAAAAATGTAGTTTTATAGACAAGCAAATAGAAATGCTTGCAACTTTTCTTTTTATGATAAGTGTTACGCTAATACAAGCGATTTAAACTTGGATAACGCTTTCTAGTTTCGTTTCTTCGTGTGGAAATCAGCATTGGTAAGAGGCTTGTTACAAAATCTGGGGAGTAAACCGGAAGTTAGATTTACATTTTAATAAATAAAATTTATTCAGGCTTTTTGTAACGTTAATGTATATATACATTTTAAGATTGAATATTTGATTATCATTTATTCTTAAGCTTAGCATAACAATTCAAAGTATATGGATGGCTTTTATTAAAAGCAAATAATCAAACATAATTATGTTTGTGTTAAGAAAACCCTTAAGTGAACCTCCAATGTTAGTTGAACTTTGCATTATCCGGGCATTTTTTACCAGTTCTACCTACAAATCTATACTTTAAACCAATTTTCAATGTGTAAGAATGATTTGAAAGTATTATTTTATAAAATATATCGAGGAAAAAAAGATGTGGGCTCTATGTCTTGTGATTTTAATGACGACAAATAGAAAAACACCACTTGGCATTGGATATCACTAATACCAACAACTACTTTTATAAGCCAACATAGCACGACGGACATCAAAACACAGGCTGAAACATATAACATTTATTTTTATTACCATATATTGGATATAACATACAAGACACTGCAAACATTCAATTTGGAGAGCTTTTAAACGAACAATATCAAAAGCATATCAAACAAAAAATAAATATTAATACATTCACACTTCTTCTTTCTTCTTCTTTAAGTTTTCCAGTTTTCCATCTGAATAAAGATGATTAATAACTGGTGCATACGTGGCCTATTTATTAAAATTAAGTTATATTTACAAACAGTGCAAAGAACAGATGTAGTGATTAAAACTATGTACATGAGATGAAGTTTTTTAAATAATAGTGGAGAGAACAGCATATGTTAGCTGATCTCTGAAAGAGTCGACTGTCTGTGTATTTACTACTGTGGTTGGTAAAAGATTCCATTGAGTTATTGTGTATGGGAAGAATGAAAATCTGTACGAGTCTTTTGATGTATAAATATGTCTGAAGGTGTGAGAATGATGTTTTCTGGTTCTTGAGTCTGATGGAATGAGAATTGTGCTAGATGGTATAGCAACAAGTTGATGTGTGATCTTGTACATCATAACCAGTACAATCAAACAAAAAATAAATATTAAAACATTCACACTTACAATCAAACAAAAAATAAATATTCAAACATTCACACTTACAATCAAACATGGAAAGAAAGGTGTTTTTTATATTATGCACTCACAAAAAAAGCTGAGGTAATGAATCATTAAAGTACTATGGGGTTGAAGTTTCAATCACATCATTATATAAACACAGAGATTAATGAGTGAAAAAACTGAAATAAGCAAGTGTTAAGTTTTTAAACCGGTGCACAAAATATGTTTGTCAATTTTGTTTTGTTTTGTTTTGTCTTGAAGAAATTGGAAGAAATCTGTTTACACAAATAAATCAGCCCCTTTGCGCCACAACTTGTTTTAGCCAATGCTAAGTTTACCCTACTAAATGCATAGTCACTGTATAAATTGCGCAATTTATAAAAAGAGAAGTAAAATCGTCATTAAGGGGCAATTTAATAGTTCTAATAATTTGTTGACTCACGATTTTCGTGTATTAATACAGATATTGTCCTGATCATTTTAATTGACAAGGTTTTTCTCTATCTATAACAGTTTTCAAGGTTAAAGCCCGAGACAAAAATTAAAAAAAAATAATCATGTAAGGACACATACTTCTATATGATGTCGTAATTAAGACAGTTTTGATGTAAATGGACGATAGGTAGATTTTAACAGGTGAACAATTCTGTTTTGTCATAATTTCTCTCAATCTAATCTATAATACTAAAATATCGAGGTCCAATTTGTCAGCCGTCATAGGGTAAAAACAACAAATCAAAGAATTCAACTTTATATATATAGCTAATATAGGGTCATATATTCACAGGGTTGACACTACTAAATTCAATTATTGTCACATTATTCCCTATTGTTGTATTTTAATCAGTATGATTTTCTAAGATGACAATACGAAAACTAAAAATCTGGACTTAAAATAAGGCGTGAAGGTACAGTTTTCAATTTTTTAGCCGGCATGACGTAAAACAGAAAATCAAAGAATTCAACTTTATTTATAACTAATATAGAACAATGCTGTTGACTAAAAAAAATACTCCATTCCAGGCCCTTTTGTTTTCCAAATGATTAATATTACCAATAATTAATAGGTTCCAAGTCGACGGGTTCAAACAGAAAGACTTTGAAAGCAGAGAAAACTGTGCATCTTATAATCGGCATGACTTTATCAGATGTCAATACCAAAACACGGGTGTGTTCTAGTTGAATTTAAATCTCCGCACTCGCTCAGTGCGGAGACTAGTTTAATATTGATTAGATTGGATTTTCTCTAACTACAGCGGTTTTCAAGAAAATAGACAAAACATGCTTTAATATACCAGACTCAAGCTAGCGACCAATCCTAGCGACCAATCAAGCTAGCGACCAATTCTAGCGACCACTAAAGAACACAATGAGAATCAACTTGTCAAAGAATCATAATGTGGTATATGAGAAAACCACAAAACGACATAATGAAACAACGTTCTGTTAAAAATAGAATATGGCTACCGATACGGTTTATATTGTTTTTTACCTTTAAATAACTAGAGATATCCATCATATCAAGTCAGAAGGGACACTACAACATCAATGTCGTTTGTAACCTAATGTACTGACTAGTTTGCTTGCTAAATGTCTGCATCAATATAAATCAGTAAAGGGAGAACGTCCCAGAAAATCGTAAAAAGTCAAAATATCGTAATTCTATAGAAAAACAAAGGAGATAGGGTATCTTTAATCAGCAAATGCACAGCGAAAAATACACAAAAAGCAAAGGAACAATCTTTTTTAGCGAACTATTTTTATTCCCCTACATAAACACATACTTTATGTTATTATATATGTATTTATAGAATGGAAAGTGCGCTCCTCTACGTATTTTACTCTATAGAGAAGGACATATACTATATTTTGAGGTCTTCTTTATGTTTTCTCGGTTTTCCAAACTCTTAACCGAGATGGTAAACAAAAATCATGGATTGCAAATAAACTATTAAAAACGGATCGTATATCCCCCAATCACATAATCGTTATATACGAGTAATTTACGGATACGAAATGAGAATAAAAAGTAAACGAATTAAATTAGAAAAAAACAACAGTGTTTGTCTACGATGATTTGCTCGCATAATTATTTTCCATGTTCAGAGAACCGTAAATAATTTTAAAAAGAACATATTTTAATAAACATGTGTACCTAGTTTCAACTTGATCTGACTACAATGTCGTCTTAGATTCAATCTAAATCAATGGATACACGGAAAAACGAACGAACGAATAAACCTACACATCAGATAACATTAGGCAGCAACAATTTGATTTTCTGGGGGGGGGGGGGGGGGGGGGGGGGGTGGCTATGGATTTTTTTGGGAAAAAAAGTTTGTTTCCAGTTTTGGGAGAAAAAATAATTTGTTTCTGATCCTGAGAAAAAAAATTTGTTTGTTTCACCCTCAGCTGCCACTATATGTAATGCTAAAATTGAAAGAAAAAAATTTGTCCAGAAAAAAAAATCCCTCCCCCCCCCCCAGAAAATCAAATGTTGTATGCGTAGCATAGAATAACTATTTAATGTGAGTTGACTTAAACTCGTTCCTGTGTAAAATGTATAAGCTTTCAAATAAACGAAATAAGAAATATCTTAGTATGTTCGAAAGAATTATTATATACTGGCTTTCTATACAATCGGCATCCTCAAATGGTCCGAGTACACAGTTATCGTCCTTTGATTTTTCGTTGTCCACGAATATAGTCCTTAGTGTGGACAGTGTGTTATTTGTCATTTTTTTTATACCCCTTCCAAATGTATTTCTTCATGTTTTATGCCTCAAATAGCAAGTAAGGGGGATTAAAGCACACTGTAAAAAAAAAAAATTGGGTCATGAATTTTAAAGTAAAGTAGTGATTTGGTCCGGTTAATTAGAAAAGGTTAAAAGATAGCACATCGGAAGCTTTCGAAAGATTTCAGGACCCCCTTAACATAAAATTGTCCGTATTTGGAGTTAGAACCAAGGAATTTTTCTTTAATATTTGGGTGCTATTGAGAAAGTGTAGGTGGGATTCAATTCCCAGAAGGTTTTAACCCAAAAAACATCATTTCAGTGGGCCCTGCTCTGATTTATTACCTTCCAGTTGAGCCATGTCCGGTGGCGAACTTTACCGTATGAAGCTTGCGAGGCCTTCCGAAAGAATGTACGTTGGACACGAAAAAAAAAACAACATCACCACGTGTGGGAAAAAACTTTGCCGTAGGGAACTGTACAGAAAGACTGAAAAAATGAGCCCAAAAGGCATACCCATAACTGTATAGGTACCTCAGACTTTGGATGGCCAGTGAAGTCTTCAGGTGCACTTTCCCACCCAGGGATTGATACGAGTTGAAGATATGGATAATAGCTTTCAATCTAACCACCTGCGGTAAAGAACTTTGCCGTAGGGGGATGGGAGTAAAGCGACTGCTGCCACCACCCATAATGGACCAAAATGAGAAATTGAGTATGTTGTTGTCAGCTTCCGGTGCACTTTCCCACCTGGGGATTTTCATGAATAAAAGGGTCTGGGACAAGCTTTTAATCCCACTAGGTGTGGGAAAAAACTTTGCCGTAGGGAACTGTACAGAAAGACTGAAAAATGAGCCCATATCCATAACTGTATAGGTACCTCAGACTTTGGATGGCCAGTGAAGTCTTCAGGTGCACTTTCCCACCCAGGGATTGATACGAGTTGAAGATATGGATAATAGCTTTCAATCTAACCACCTGCGGTAAAGAACTTTGCCGTAGGGGGATGGGAGTAAAGCGACTGCTGCCACCACCCATAATGGACCAAAATGAGAAATTGAGTATGTTGTTGTCAGCTTCCGGTGCACTTTCCCACCTGGGGATTTTCATGAATAAAAGGGTCTGGGACAAGCTTTTAATCCCACTAGGTGTGGGAAAAAACTTTGCCGTAGGGAACTGTACAGAAAGACTGAAAAATGAGCCCATATCCATAACTGTATAGGTACCTCAGACTTTGGATGGCCAGTGAAGTCTTCAGGTGCACTTTCCCACCCAGGGATTGATACGAGTTGAAGATATGGATAATAGCTTTCAATCTAACCACCTGCGGTAAAGAACTTTGCCGTAGGGGGATGGGAGTAAAGCGACTGCTGCCACCACCCATAATGGACCAAAATGAGAAATTGAGTATGTTGTTGTCAGCTTCCGGTGCACTTTCCCACCTGGGGATTTTCATGAATAAAAGGGTCTGGGACAAGCTTTTAATCCCACTAGGTGTGGGAAAAAACTTTGCCGTAGGGAACTGTACAGAAAGACTGAAAAATGAGCCCATATCCATAACTGTATAGGTACCTCAGACTTTGGATGGCCAGTGAAGTCTTCAGGTGCACTTTCCCACCCAGGGATTGATACGAGTTGAAGATATGGATAATAGCTTTCAATCTAACCACCTGCGGTAAAGAACTCTGCCGTAGGGGGATGGGAGTAAAGCGACTGCTGCCACCACCCATAATGGACCAAAATGAGAAATTGAGTATGTTGTTGTCAGCTTCCGGTGCACTTTCCCACCTGGGGATTTTCATGAATAAAAGGGTCTGGGACAAGCTTTTAATCCCACTAGGTGTGGGAAAAAACTTTGCCGTAGGGAACTGTACAGAAAGACTGAAAAATGAGCCCATATCCATAACTGTATAGGTACCTCAGACTTTGGATGGCCAGTGAAGTCTTCAGGTGCACTTTCCCACCCAGGGATTGATACGAGTTGAAGATATGGATAATAGCTTTCAATCTAACCACCTGCAGTCAAGAAATTTGCCGTAAGGGGGGGGGGGGGGTAGCAGTAAAGCCACAGTCATTCTGTACAGTTCCCTACGGCAGAGTTTTTACCCACACCTAGAGGGATTGAAAGCTTGTCCCAGACCCTTTTATTCATGGAAATGCCCGGGTGGTAACGTGCACCAGAAGCTGACAACCCCATACCCAATTTCTCATTTTTGTCCATTACGGGTGGTGGCAGTAGTGGCTTTACTGCCACCCCCCTACGGCAAAGTTCTTGACCGCAGGTGGTTAGATTGATAGATTTTATCCATATCTTCAACTCGTATCAATTCCAGGGTGGGAAAGTGCACCTGAAGACTTCACTGTCCATCCAAAGTCTGAGGTACCTATACAGTAATGGGTATGGGCTCACGTTTTCACTCTTTCTGTACAGTTCCCTACGGCAAAGTTTTTACCCACACCTAGTGGGATTGAAAGCTTGTCCCAGACCCTTTTATTCATGAAAATGCCCGGGTGGGAAAGTGCACCAGAAATATTACATTAATTTCTGGACCTATGGCTGGTATAGCTATGAAAATACGGAAAGTCAAACAGAAAATAGCCTATTAAACATGTAAAAAGAACATTGATGTTTTTATAAACTATCTTTAAAGGCTAAATTAGTAGTCAGCTGTCTGAAAATGAATTTTATTGCACAACAAGTTTCATATATACAAAATCCACAGGGGCCAAAATGCGAAACCAAACTCCTAACTGTGTATTGATGTCTTCTGGTTCCCCAAAAATTCCAGAATAAAAACAGGTACTAAGCCAACTCTACAACGGGGGGAATATGCCCTGTTTTTTATAAAAAAAAATTCTGATTATTATTCAACACGGGTCTTTAGTGATCCTAAGTGAATATGCTTTCATTTGATACCAAAATGAACTACTAGTAAATATTATACTAATTGACAAAGATTTATAAATATGCATATTAACTATTTTGTTTGATATACTAGCTACTTTGATCGGGGCGATATCGTTATTTATTATAAAAATTAATGTAATAGGACTAGATTGTTTCCCTTTTCAGTTATCAATTATTTTCGACTGTTTTTTACTGTTTTTTATTTGCTTATATCATATTATATTTTCATTTTATTCATTCTAATTGATATTCAATAATTGAACATGACTGACATTCCAGATCCTTTTTTATTTGACGTTTGTTATAATTTTGTAATGTTATTTACTTTTGCTTACCATTTTTTTCAATACTTGAAATAATAATATTACAAATGTATCTTCATGTGTAATATATACTGACCGTGCAAGGGCTGTATAGCCAGTCAAGGTCGTTAAAAACTTCCATTTGTTGTAATATATAATAATTGAATTATAAATGTATAAATGTTGAATGATTGAATAAAGGTAAAATAAAAACAAGTTGATACCCAAATTCAACGAGCTATATTTAAAACTTAATCTGATTACATTTGAGAAGATTAGAAAGAATATTCACACAACATTAGTTTTTGTCATTAAATCAGAATTTTTTCTTGACATTGCATTGTGTAATTGATAAAAAAAAATACGAATAATTTATATAAAAAGAATGTATTGAATAAGGAATAATGTATAAATGTTATCTGTTAGACAACTTATTACTATTTTGTCTTTATCGGACACTTTATTGATAACATGCTACATAATGTCTGAATAAAGGTTGAAACTTGGGAAAAAAAGTTGTATCTTCACAGAAGGAATTTACTTAAGAGGTTAAACAGTAAAGTTGACCTTATACAGTATAAAACATTATATAACTATTCTGTATGAATACTTGTGTGATGCAAGATGTATGAGAAATATTTTTGAGCAACACTTTTTAAAGAACAACCGAAGGATTCATAACATTTATTTTCTAATTTTCGTGTTGATTATATATGTCATTATACTTAAAACATTCTTGTGATATTTTTGAGTAATATGTAATAAATCTGTTGTATATAAATATTAAAGATTTTAAAAATGCATCTGGCTGAACGTAGTTTAAATGTTTTGAATTGATGATGAATGTTGCATTGAATAAATTTTCTTTTTTCCTTCTATTATATTTTTATTTGTTTTACTGCTTTCAGTATTATCTGAAGTGCCTTGGACTATACCCATTATACTGTTTCGAGAACCACTCCCCTCAAACCTAAATGGTTTTTCAGGAAATACTCGATATTTTTCTAGTTCCTTGTTCACTTAAACATTTTATTTATCTCACCGTAAGTTGACATTTGAACGGCTGTACTTAATTTTTTTTATTCTGTTTTACAATACTTACGAATATGTTCCGAACCATATCAATATTTGGACCATATGCGTGCGGTCATGACCATATGCGTATACTCATATGGTCTGACCGTACGCGTATGATTGGACCATATTAGTATTATATTCGTTTTATTATCAACGGGCTGGACCATATGAGGTATTTGGACCATAAAGGTTTTTCTTTTTAAATATCTAATCTGGAAACAGTATATCTAGTTAAAACAAAAATCTCGATTTGAAATAAATGTATAATACCATGTAATATAAAGTCTTCAAAAACTGAATAACTGATTTAGAATATTAGCCTCCAGCAAGCAAGCACGCTACTCATGTTTTTTTGTTGGAATCCAAAATAAAATTGAAACAAAATTAATAGGTGTTTCCTTTGCAATGTTTCCTTTTCAAAGTATATTTAGTATGTATTTTTTCTATCAATAGCGATACCTCATGTATTAAATATTAGTAGAACGTTGTAGTATAATGTCATTTTGTGATTTTCAGACATATCTTGAAATGGTTCTGTTATGTGTTTATGCTCAGTGTTAACTTAAGTGGTCGATAGAATTGGTCGCTAGCTTGATTGGTCGCTAGAATTGGTCGCTAGCTTGAGTCTGGTCTTTAATATACTTAATATGTTCAAAGTATGTTTTTATATAGCGGGTTTTATTATTGGAAACTTTTTAAAACTAGATAGTACCTTTTCAATAATGGTTGCATCTAAGTTTGGTAACATTGGCCAACAACTTTAGAGGAGAAGTCTTACGAAGACAACTACAAACGCCAAGTGATGAGAAAAGCTCAAGTATCCATTTGGATCAGGTAAGCTAAAATTGAGAAGGTAAGCTAAAATTGAGAAGGTGAGTTAAAACTGAGAAGGTGAGCAGTAATGACATGGCATGTAAAGAAGTAACAGATTTGGTGCTCCCCCTTGAACCATAAAATGTTAATTATCAATTGCAATTCGCCAAATTTCAAAAGAGACAAAATGAAGTAAAAATAATCTCAAGGATACATGTATATACCTTGACTTTTAAAATAAGACTGATGAGTCTTATTTAGACGAAACGTATGTCTGGCGTACTAAATTATAACCCTGGTACATTTGATAACTATATAAAAGCATATAAACAACAAGGAATTGGAGACCATTAACGACTTATGTATGGTTCGATGTTCATGATGTTAGTATAACGGAAAAGAAAGAACAAGGTGAATAAATGTATGGCACAAAATAAGAACATGAACTAAAAGACTCTTAAAAGTGACTCGACTCCTGTTCTTCAACTCAAAGTCACAGTGAGGCCTTTAACATGGAACATACTGGCCAGTGATATTGTTGGCTTTTTTCAAAACTAACTATACCCTTTTTTATTGGGAAAAATCGGGAAAGTATGCGTAATTTTCATCAAATTGGGAATTTAAGAATAAACCATGAATTTGATTGAAACTTCAATTTACAGACCCCATTTCAAGAGTCAAACCCTGCTTTAAAATAAGACACCTTTCTGTCAGTGATGATACATAAAAAGATCCTAAAATCTGCACATATAGTAATTTTAGCCATGAAAAAAGTATAAATGAGTGTTTTTCAGTTTGAATTCATGCACAATTACTGGTGAAACTGCACTGTTTGGGAAAAAAGTTGTCTTTTTGGGAATAATTTTAAGCCATTTTTTTTTTTAAATTGGGATTCTTCTCCAGGGGAAAAAGCCTTTATTCTCCATTAATTAAAGGCAAACAATATCACTGCTGGCATATCTCACTGCAAACCTCACCTTTTTTCTAGACCATTTCACACGTCGTAAAACACGCGCAATAAAAACAACCACAAGGCAGGTACCGGCAACATGATGAATATACTAACATTGAGAAGGAAATCAAGTATGACAAATAATTTGGAAAGCCAGGTCAAAATGTCACGTTTCATCAAATTGATATCATTGAACCAGTACCGAAACCAGATCAAGGCGAACTATGTATTACATCAATTAGTTAAGCTCTACTATCTTTGAACCCTTGGTTCCACACATTACTTTATGAAAAGTATACAAAATTGGACCATGCTCATTGCGCTTGTTTTCATTCACGTAGTTTGCGTTTTTGCAAACAACCAAGACAGCAGACTTGATGAACTCGAAAAACTTTTGAAGCAACAGGTGTTTAAACTAACAGAACAGGAGCTTAGAATTGGAAATCTAGAAGTGATAAATAATGGTCAGAAATCTGAAATTGAGCTGTTGAAACACAGGGATTATAACCAAACTAAGGAAATAAAATTTCTAAAGCAAAGGATGGTAAATTGTTTGAGAGATGAGGACAGTCTAAGTGGTGATGACTTAGAAAACGGAGAACACAGTATAAAAGGTAGATTATATATACAAGTCATATAATATATATAAAAAAGAAGATGTGGTATGATTGCCAATGAGACAACTCACCACAAGAGACCAAATGACACGGAAATAAACAACTATAAGTCACCGTACGGCCTTCAACAATGAGCAAATCTCATACCGCATAGTCAGCTTAATATTCTAGTCTTTATCCGATTGTTATCTTTAACTAGTTACCGGTACGTAAAATGCAAACGATATTGTTAATTTTAACGATGTAGAATTGTTGATGAAAGAGTTAAAGGGGCGATCTCCCCTGGCTTTTTAAAACAAAAATTCCAATAGTTTTATACAAGCCCCATGCATGTTTTTTCATGTTCCAACAGTATCATTACTTATTTTTAACCGTTTGACAAACTGAAATATAAAACGCTTTGAGATATATCAAAACTTCAACTTGACGCAGTTTGCCAAACTTGTAGAAATATCTCTTTAAATATTTTTCAAAATGACATTCTTACCCAAACCCACATTTCTATTTCAAGAAACGTCATATATAAAAATGCGATGTGACATTAATGTTAATGAAATAACTAACCACAAGAGACCACATGATCAAAAGGTATAAATCAACTCTGCTTCACTGTATTGTATCCAAAAATAAGCAACAGTATGCACATATAGCGTATAGTTAACTATAAAAGGCATGATCAAAATGTAAAACACCTCAAAATAGAAACTAACAGTTGATCGAGTTATACATTTAAAAAAAAGCGCAAAAATTAGATATGACAGATAGCAATAAATGAAACCTATGAAATTACACGGCGCTCTCGACTTAACGACTTTTCGTTGGAAAACATTTTTATGATCGCTAAATACCTCCTAGCCACGGACAGTATTTTTTGCTTGTGATAGGCACCTATAGAATACATATATATAGCCTTTGGGTTATAAATCAATGCATTTTGGTTAAAGAGACGTCCTTGAATACAAAATGTTACAAAACCAGGGAATATTTGCAATATCAAAAGGCTTTCAACAGAAACGGGGAGAGTTGGATAACAGTTTGATTTCAAGGGAAAATGTAAAATTATTGGATAGTGTGTATTTACTATTTAGTATTCATATTCCAGAAATTAAAAACTTTAAATTTTGTTTCTGGGAAGGGAATTTTGCCCTATATTTGTAACACGTGACAATTTATACGCATGGTTATCGGAAATTGATAATTTCTTTGTAATATAGAGTTCAAAGGAACTATGATGGATCACTGCAGAGGCTTCACTATTTAGAAATATTGAACTAAGCCGTCTATTCCATTCAGAAAGGTTAAATAGGACCCAACCTTGACAAACTTCTTCTACTCTAGGAGTTGCACAAAATATTCTTCTATAAGAGTTGGCACGTACAAAATTTTCTTCTATAAGAGTAGCACAAAATGTTCTTCTATAAGAGTAGCACTACATGTTCTTCTAAGAAAAACAGAAGTGATAATTTGAATAGTAAAATCATGTTTTGTGTTTGTTCTTTGTCCGTTGATAAACTAACCAGAACTCCTGTTACACATTGATAAAAGCCACCAATTTTTGTATTTTAAAATTTGTGTAGGCCATTTTGCTCTGTTCTTTAATTATATCTTAAGCCATTTTTCATTTCTTATCTATATTTTGCTTTATTTTATTCGCCCCTACATTTTTGGACTATTTTTGCCTATCCTTTATGAAATTGAGAATGGAAATGGGGAATGTGTCAAAGAGACAACAATCCGACCATAGAAAAAAACAACAACAGAAGGTCACCAACAGGTCTTCAATGTAGCGAGAAATTCCCGCACCCGGAGGCGTCCCTCAGCTGACCCCTAAACAAATATATACTAGTTCAGTGATAATGAACGCCATACTAATTTCCAAATTGTACACAAGAGCGTTGGGACAGGCGCAAAAATGCGGCGGGGTTAAACATGTTTATGAGATCTCAAACCTCCTTTGTATGTTTGGCCTTTGTATGTTTGGCCTTTATATGTTTGGCCTTTATTCTACACTTTGTGTCCATTATTACCCTATTCTGTAAACACCATCTAGACCCTCCTATATACATCACACATCAAGACATCAAAAATACGTCAAACTGAACAAATGCGACAATCTATTTAAAACATGTACTTTGACCTACAATTTTTTACTTTTATAAATTGTTACTTGGATGGAGAGTTGTCTCATTGGCACACATATCACATCTTCCTATATATATCTACATGTATATCAATTAGTTCTTGCTGAGACAATATACATTTGAAAAAATACTAACAGCATTAATCCCACTAACACACACTTTTTTATGTTTTCAGAAAACGCAATCGAGAAAAATATCCTACCAAGAGCTTTTGGTCAAGTTGTTGCTTTCTATGCATACATGAGTAAACCACAAGGGAACCCCGGAGCTCGCCACACTCTTTCCTTTGACGTGTTGAGGACTAACATATACAGTGGCTATAATGGAGCTACAGGCATCTTTACAGTGCCGACTAGTGGAGTTTACATCTTTACGTTTACCGTCCGTGTGATATGCAATTCTCATTTCTCATTCGAGATCGTGCAAAATGGTATTGTGCAAGGTTCGGTGGTTGTAGATACGATAAGCCAAGATGCAGTCTGCAGTAGTGCCCATAGTACGGGAACTATTGTTACGCCTACTCTAAGAGGTGATACAGTGCTGGTTAGAACTCATTCAACAAATCAGCCGTTTGGTGGTATACAGAGCAACGACCAAGGACGTTCTTCGTTTGCTGGATGGCTTATTGGCTAAAATCAAATTTAATTTATTAAATTATTTAGTAATAACATGGCTTTTATGTTGACATATACAATCAATTTTGCGAGGTCACATGTTATTAACCCTTCCAGAGCACCTGAGATCACCCCAAGTGTTTAGTTGGGTACGTGTTGCTTAGTCTTCAGTTTTCTATGTTGTGTCTTGTGTACTATTATTTGTCCGTTTGTCTTTTTATTTTTTAGCCATAGCGTTGTCAGTATATTTTCAATCTATGAGTTTGACTGTCCCTCTGGCATCTTTCGCCCCTTTTTTAAATAACTCTTTGTCGCAAGGCTAAAAAATGTTTAACATAAACGGTAAACATTTTGATGCTTCAGATGCGCATTGTGACAAATAATGTCTCTTCAATAATACTCGATGCCAACAGGGGTGTAGCTAGAAAGAAATAATGTGCAAGTAACTTCTGCCGAGCGGAGCAATTTTTGGGACCTTTTTATATGCAGAAAAATGTTTTCTTTTCCGGTTTTCGGTCATAGGACGGTTAAAAGAGGAGCTATATGTAGATAGGACTTATAAAAAATTTATGAATGTAAAACTATTAATAAATCTTCTGAATAGAGTAATACATAAACAACAAAATTGAGAATGGAAATGGGGAATGTGCCAAAGAGACAACAACCCGACCACAGAGCAGACAACAGCAGAAGGTCACCAACAGGTCTTCGATGCATCGAGAAATTCCCGCACCCGGAGGTGTCCTTCAGCTGGCCCCTAAACAAATATATATACTGGTTCAGTGATAATGAACACTATACTAAACTCCAAATTGTACACAAGAAACTCGGAGGGGTTAAACATGTTTGTGAGATCTCAACCCTCCCCCTATACCTCTAGCCAATGCAGAAAAATAAACGCATAATAATACGCACAATAAAATTCACATATTTGTGATACAGAATTTACTCAAAATTGTCCCTGCTCTTCGGGTCTAGGCAGAAACAAACTTCTCTATTACTTTAATTGTCAATATTCACACTGAAATACCGATGAATATGCAGTAATGCTAGTAACTATCGTCGTTCATTGTTGATCGTACATTGTTTTCAACATACGCAAAAAATAATGAGACTTTCCAATACTGTTTTGGCGTGTTTGCAGGGTGATTGGCTCTGGTAGTCTGTCGACCACATGGCCTCGGCATATTTTCAACGATATCGAAGGGTTCTGATAATTCTAATGCCGATTGGTACATCTCATTCCAAACTGATGAACCGTAAACTGTAAAATGTGCTCCAAAAACTACATAGACAGAGTATTACAAATTCAAATCTTGTAAAAGATACAAGTTACTGTCCAATTTTGTCATAATCTCTAATAACGCTTTTATTTTGAAACCAAATGCCGTTATTTAATGATATTTCATCAATTTAAAAAGTGACAACATAGGTGTTTCCTTTAACATTCAATCTATAAATTTTCATTTTGTCATTATTTTTTTTTGCATGCCGAATCGATGTGCACGCAACTGCGTGTTAGCGTATAGGGAGCTACGCGCCTGGCCAACATGTATTGACAATAGAGAAAGAAGCCTTGCTGCCCTAAGAAAATTACCGACCTTCGACAGTAAAATTTTCAATAATAGTCCATCAATTAAGATTGGAATAGACTGCGCCTGCAAGATGCGCGACTCAAACTCTAAACCATAATGGTGACAGGCTACTAGTGATACTATATATATGTATGTCATAAGATAAGGAGATGTGGTATATGATTGCAAATATCCACCAAATTCATATATATATACGGACATCCAAAAAACAAAAAAGTCACTAGGTACAGATCTGGAAGAACAAACTTGCAGTCACTGACAGCTATTTCCAAGCCAATTACAACTAATGAAAAAAATCATGTATCTTATAAGACTAAAATATGAGTCAATACGCTTCCAACATCAAATTGATTTAGTGTTAAGTCGTCATTTACAGTCGAAGAAAATCCATGACATTGTGCAATGCCAAACTACGTCATCACGCACGTGTCACATGACAACCACATGTTTTCCCACATGACCATCTTTATATAGATTCATTGCAATCCCGATTGTGACATGGAGACGACTAGACGGTCAAATCTTGTTTAGGGAGCTACCATTTGATTTTTATGGGGGGGGGGGGGGGGGGTGGGGGGGGGGGGGGGGCTAGGATGAAATTTGAAAAAAATAGGCAGGACAGGAGTTTTGAGTAAAAAAGTAGGCAGGATGAGACACTTTCAAAAAGAAAAAGTCAGGACGACAATTAAGGTAAAAAAAAGTCAGGATAAACTAAAAAAAAAAAAGGCAGGACCGAACAGAGTGAAAAATAAAAAGGCAGGACAGAGATTACAGCTAAAAAAAAATGCAGGACAAAATTTTTCATCCTAGCCCCCCCCCATAAAAATCAAATGGTAGCTCCCTTACCCTTCCGCGACGTGACCGCCATTGCTGTTTTACGAATGCTTATGGCGGAGTACCCTGTATGAAACAATCCGTATTGAATGTACACGGAATACAGTAGGAACATTGCTTTGAATTCCTACCAGAAAAGAGTGACATTCTAGTCAGACAGTAGTAGGAATCCACACGGAAAATAGCCGAAAAATTTAAATTAGCAGGAATTTCTTGGTAGGAATATTGTATATTCTTACCAGGAATATGCAAATTAGCAGGAATAATTTGGTAGGAAAATAAAATTCCTACTAGAAAACCTGGTAGAAATTTTTCAAAATTCCACCCAGAAAAAAATAGTTTCTGGTAGGAATCTAAAAATATACAAAATGTAAGTGTATATTCTCAAATACACAACTGGGTCAATGATAAGTTTGAATCTCAACAACAAAGAACAAAGGAAATTCATGGAATAAATTCCTTTTTAAACAAATGGACTTTTGAAATTTTTAAGGAAACTGCAATATACATGATATATGCACGCTATAAAAAGTGTTATACATAAACATGTAGATCTAGATAAGTTTAATGAACAAATAATGAGTAAGATTATGCACTATTAATGAATTATTAATTGATTACTAAATATTTTTGGCAGGCAGATAAAAAAATCATCTTGAATGTATGTACGAATTACCTTTAGTCTTGATTAGCCATATTTTCTTACATTTCTATATTGTCACGTTGTGTGACCCTAGCATGCAGCATTGTATTCCAACACAACTTTTCATTCTTTCCCCTCCAACTTTTGAATTTGTGAACTGGAACTTGCTTGCATTTAACATTGCAAAATGTGTGTCATTAGCAAACAGGAATCCAGTTCAAGATAACTTCCAGATAGAAAGATTTTCTGGTAGGAATTTATAAATTAATTCTGGTAGGAATCTTAAACATGTAGTAGGAAAATAAATAATCAAATCAGATTTTCAAAACAGAAAAAAATCCATACAGACTTTTACAATTCTACCTAGGTAGTAGGATTTTGGAAGTAGGAATATTAAAAAATCCAGTCAGAATTTTGTTCATTTTCCATGTCCGCCTACTTTCTATATGGAATCTTTGAATCTAGTTGGATTCCTACTTCATTCCTACTAGTGTCTAGGTGGAATCCTACTACTTATTTCGTACGGGGCCTGTATAAGTATCGACAGATTGTAGAAACCGACTGGTGAAGGTGCATATTTGTCATATTCATAATGGTGTTAATCTATTGATAACACAATCAATATTTACACCAGCAAAAACAATATTCAAATATTGAAATACAATGTTGAATACGTTACCTTTTAGAATAGCTAAAAAATATATAAAGGATTGATTTAAGTTTACCTGGACCGTATCTAAATTTCTGGGCTCAGTTTAGACATCACCGTAAAATTTATGATGTGCTATTTCGTTTGAAATAGTTTTCGACAGGTACATCCAAACTTTCAGACCAAATCTTAGTGAACGTTATGAGTAATGTGTGGTAACGAAATCCCTGGCTCAATAATTAACTAGCCAAACAGAGATTACGCTCAACAAAATCCAAAAGGTCACTGCAGACACGAGCATAGTGAACGAGTTGGGATATATTATTAGTTACATATACGATATATAAGCGGGTCAGTAAATTTCATAAGGGGTGAGAGCTAAGTGCGAACCCCATATGAAATTAACCGACCCCTCAAAATAGTCTTAGGTGGTCACTAACACACAATGTAACGAATTTATCTTACCGACTATCTTTTTTTGTTGAAGTGTATATTGATAAAACACTTACACTTGTGTTAAAATTCCCTGACATATTTCATTTTCCGCGGATAAGTATACTTGTGCGAAGAAGGAAGTTCTTTATGCCGGAAAGAAAGTAAGCTTAGACTTTCCCTTTTTATTTGTTTTCGAAGAAAACAAGTGGTCACGATCGATTTCGTGTCAGCTGTTTCGACAGACAACTAAGTTCGTAAGTAAAAAATATTTTTTATATTCTTTCATGTAAGAATACAGCGTCCCTTGATACATATTATGCATATATGCATATATTGATTAATTTTTTCTTTGGAAAAAAAGGGGGGTGTGAGATTTGAGTATCACATTATAATTTTCAATGTTTTTGTTTTGCTTTTTGCCATTAAAGTTAAATTTTTAAGATGAACTGCATTTCTTTTCTCCCTCTCTCTCCGTGTAATCACGTGACATACGATCGAGGAACATAATGCGCGGATTCAATTCAACTGATCAAAATTGCTATTAAAGTGGATATTATATTAAGAAATACAGACTTCTATTTTTCTTCTTTTCTTTCGGATATAATACGATAGCGAAGTCGGATAACCTTAAGTTTAATCAATATGGCTGGTTTTGATTTAGAAACAGAATATTAGCTTTTTTTCATTTGTCCTAAGAAGATATTTTTTGAAGCCAGCCTTATGCGAACAAGGAAACAGGTCATATAAACTATTCAGAATGTCTAATAATAACTAAAATTATTGCGATTTAATGTTTTTTAACAGAATTTTGGTGAGTTTATGCATTTGAACATAAAATACAGTGCATATTTGTTAGTGAACTCTTTGAAATTTAAATTTTCGCTTATTTATTTCTAGTTCATTTTTGCTGGGACTATTATACTAGTTAGTACATGTATAAAAGTCCCAGATTTTTGTTATATTTGTTTATGGTTGACATGATATAGACAAAACGTCTTCGCTACATCTATGTTTAAAATGAAATAAATATCACGAAAATGGAAAGATGCTTGTTTCAGTCTGGCAGTTACAATTCACGTTGAAAGGTAAAAGTCTCTTCCCCCAGTGAATTTCCAGCAAAAGCATGGAATTTGCATGTACTGTTTAGCTTCAAATGTTTTCACATTCTAAGAATAGTGTTCCTTCAATCTTATATTGACCACATTTAATGTTTTAAAAAGGAAGCCGTGTTTCTGCAGATGGCGGGATTTGCTGTTTTGTTAGAAGTACTATTAAGCATAATTATAGAAATTGATGATGTCAAAAACTTCTTTGTACACTAACTACAGAGTTTGACTTAGTTTTAAGTGATTAGAAGCTGTATTAGACACATAAAGTTATCTTTTCGCTCATTTTGTTAACTTTTACTTGAATATCAGGAAGCATATGTGCTGTCTATCAAAAACCCGCTTTAAATATTTAAAAGTGCGTTTGATAAGTGTCTGTTAATCTCTTTGCTAAAAGTTCAAATTGTTAACATACGTGATTTTATTATATAGAACTCAGAATAAACAATAAAGTTGACATCTTGGAAAATATGCATTTATTCGTCCTTGACCTTGATTTGACTGAAATTACACAGTACTAATATTTAACGACCGTGTAAAACAGATAGAGCAGATTTTGCTCTTTCGAATGAAATATAATTGAGCCGTGTGTTAGGTGGGTGCATTAAAATTTAATTATTTGGTTTAAGTCACTCCACTGTGGTGTTGCATTTATAAATTAAATAGAATTTATTAGATTCTTTGCTAAGTTTGGTCATAACTGTGATTCATAACAGAAAGGGAACAAATCTGCTATTAAAACGGCAAGTTTTGTGCCCACAGGAATACCTACAACCTGTCGATAAATTTTATTGCCAAAACGTACACAAATCTTGTCAACGAGAAAATATAGTGCTATAATCATCCAATCATACCTCCAGTAAGTATATCTAGCATATTTGACTTTCTCATTAGAGAAAAAAGGCTTTATATGAGTTGCAGCAAATACAAAGAACTTTTTACACTCCAAAAAAAGATTATTGGAGAATACTTACTAAAGGCCAATATGAAACGATATATTACGTGTTTTTTTTGTGTATTTTAGGGAATTAATAAAAAAAAAAAAAACAAAAAATGCAATACGTGAACCCTGGACTCCTGATTTATCACCAAAAAAATGGTGGTGATTTTTTGTAAAATTAGGAATTGAAATAGTTGACTGTGAAGAAAATAAGATGATGATGATGTTAAAACACCTTTATCAAAATATATAGTTGTGTGTATATTCTTGCACACGTCAGTTGAAAGCAATGTTGGATAGTGATTAGAAAAGTGTATATATACAGCTACTTTTTGAATATACATTAAAGGCGTGACTTTTTTTTTTTAACGATAACAAATATTTTTATTCACTCATTTGCGGATATATAGATATCTAAGTAGCCCAGGTCACATAATTACCCTCCTCCCTTTCCCCCGGTGCATAGACAATCTTACCTTTGCTTAGTTTTTCAAATTACCCCTTATTTGTCCTATAAGAATCAAAATAATTCATGCAGGCCAAAGGTTCCATGGCCTGTACCGTTTTATTCTTATTTTATCTCGAGCGTTGAAATGTGAAGATAATATATAACCGAAAAATGAGGCCAAAAATTTATCAAAGAAATGAAATTTACAAATATCATAAGAAAAACTTGGATCCCGCTTCTTTTATGACTCACTTTGTTTGACCTTTTAGCATTTCTTTTCTTGGAACGACGTTGTCGGGTCACACTAGAATTTTCGAATATGTATCGAAATGTGAGATATTTAGCTTTGCTTTTTGTCCCCAACCTTCAGACACGATATAAACAAAACGGGTAAGAATAATTAGCAATTGTTTTCCTTATTAAAATTTTGGGTCTAATATAACTCCGTTCTTTGCTAAAACTCGTTTTAAAATTATTGAAATTTTGGTCCACAACGCTCTTCAATTTCGTAGTTCTGGTCTTCTTACGTTTGTATTCCAGCGTCTGTGATGAGTCTTGTGATGACACAGTCTGGCGTACAAAAAAACGTATAACTCTGGTTTTTTTTAGGTGAATTTTTTGGTCCTTCAAATGTTTTGTTTCTTGTACACCTTTTGTTTGCATATATTCGGCTGTGTGCGTTCCTGAAGGTATATCCAGAAAAGAGCTTCGGACGCATTAAACCTAAAGGGTTTTTGCTTTTTGTGTGGTTAAATATTTAGAAATTAGTAATATTGAATTTCAGAACATGACTTCATAAACAAAACGAATATAACTATCCTTAGTTCTGTTTGAAACAAAAGAGATTAAACTTTACTTTGATTGAACTCGTACACAATCCTTTATAGATGGATTTTACATAGATAGACACAATCGTATAACAAGGGGTAAATTCAGTTTTCTGTTCACATAATTGAAATAATTCAATTAAACGACAAATTAAAACTAAAGCTAGTGTATGTTACACAGGTAAACTACATCTCATGGATGTAATTTGTTATCACCTAGTTAATTGCGATGAGAACATGTTGTGAAAGCAAACATATTGTCTTTTTGTGCTTCTTTGTTACAATTGTTTGTTTTTATATACCGATTAAAATGATTACACAATGTTGACTGCTGTACCCCTATTTTTGATATTTTTACCTATTGTGTCTGTTTGTTTTGTTCACGCATTGTTGTAAATATAATGGAATTTGATGCGACTGTCATATAAGTGACAGGTTTAGCTAGCTATTAACCAAGGTTCAGTCCACCATTTTCTACATAAGAAAATGCTTGTACCAAGACAGGAATATGACAGTTTTTATCCGTTCGTTTGAAGTGTTTGATCTTTTGATTTTGTCATTTGATTAGGGACTTTCCTTTTTGAATTTTCCTCTGAGTTCAGTATTTTTATGATTTTACTGTTTGAAAGACATCTGTGCAAATATCTTTGTTTGATGTTTTTGAGACATTTGTGCCACGGGTGATTTCTCGAGCTTATTAAATATATAAATACTAGATCACACCCGCGAAATCGCGGGCATACACAGTTGTAAACTGTTGTAGGATGAATTTTTGTAAAAGATATTATGTCTGGAGAATTTCATAAAAAGTATCAAAAGCCCCCTCACTTTTGTTTCTAAGTCCGTTATCTGTTTCCTTTCTGTTAAATTCAATTATGTTCATGTCTCTGGCCTCAAACCACAATTATTCTACCCCTTTGCTACAATGCATTTTCTTTGTAAAAGTCAAATCAAATTATCAAATTAAAAATTTGCACCGCTTCAAACATAAAATAAATTATTATTATTCTAACAAAAATGAATATGCTTCTAGGACAATACATCAGTGCTTTTTCTTTTGAGAGCCCTATTAACATGCCAATGGTAGGATTTTTATCTTGTATAAATGATGAAGGCTAATTTGAGGGGTCACAGGTCGGAGGGTCCTCATCCTGAAATCCCGAGTTTAAAAACATGAAATCCCGAGGTGCCGAATTTACAGACATTCATATCCCGACATCCCGAAATTCGAAAAAAAATATTCCCGGATCACGAAAGGATCAATCCCGAAATCCCGAGCTTAAAAACACCCGATCCTGACGTCCCGAAAGAGTCCTGCCTCCCTCAAGTCTCCACCCTACTTTCATTTTGGCCAAATCACTACTTTAACTTTCAACAATAAATTTTTATGCTCCATGTAAGGGCATTATGTTTCCTAGTCTGTGCGACCGTTCGTTCGTTCGTCCATCCGTCCGTCCGTCTGTCCGGCTTCAGGTTTTACTTTTTGGTCGAGGTAGTTTTTGATGAAGTTGAAGTTCAATCAACTCGAAACTTAATAAATAATTATGATCCCTATGATATAATCTTTCTAATTTTGAATGCCAAATTAAAGATGTTACTCAATTTCACGGTCCACTGAACATAGAAAATGATAGTGCCGATATGGCATCCGTGTGCTATGGACACGTTCTTTTTTCCACATGTTTTACTTATTTCAATATATATGCAACTGGTATGATCCCTTAAATAGTAATTTCAAAGAAAACAGTAGACATAATTATACAGTAAGTCTCTATATACCATAGTATTATAATCGTAGCTTACATGTAGATAAACGCGAAAAATAATTGTCCTCTCTAAGGAGGTATAATAGTTGTGGTTCTTGCGATCCAAAAACCATAAAGTGGAGAACGCTCTGATTGGCTTATTTATTTTTCATTTTTGTTATCTATCATAGATCATCATACGATTGATCCATAAACCATAATATGGAGAACGCTCTGATTGGTTTATTTATTTTTCATTTTTGTTATCCATCATACGATCGGTTGTAGTTGTGCTTGTTTAAAACCGGAAAACCTATCTATGACCAAAAGTCAGTCTGGTGACGGAATCAATATCCGGACACCCTTTTTGTCGTTTTTCTTCCAAAATAACTCAATCTGAATAATCTTAAGAATGGATGACAAATGCGACTATGCATGTTACCTATAGGACACAGAGGCATGATGATAAATTTATTTAAGGAATGACTGTAATATTTTTTCTGTCTATGAAGAAATAACATAAAAAAATTTGAATATTTTTTTTATTTAACAGTGTGCACCACATTTTTTTATGTTATTTCGAATAGACAGAAAAAATATTACAGTCATTTCTTATAATTTAATTCTAAATTCCATTTTAAACCGTAGAAAACCATGAAAAAACGTTGATGACGTCGCGGTCACATGACTAAATTATGTCTATGGGCTCATAACAAAATAACGTCAGCCAATCAGAAGACGCGTTACATCCAAAATTAAATTATTGTGGAAGGAAGAGAAGCGACACACAAAATGAGGTCTTCTCGTTTAATATTTGTTTATTTGGCTTTTATTATGATTACGGGGTAAAAAGAAGAATGTACAAATAAACTCATCATAGATACCAGGACTAAATTTTGTATAGTAAAATAGTGTCAAAATGAAGCGTCCTATTTCGGAAATGATATCAGAGCATAGTTGAAATAATAAGATACCTGTTTTTTGGTGTAATTCCTGACTTATTATAGAGCATGTTCAAATAATATTGACAGGATGCACAAGGTTATGTCATGTCAATTCAAACATAAAATTTTAATGATGTTCTTATGTGAGGTTTAGTAATATGGGTAAAATATTTGGACTCCTTGGTTTTTTCTTACTATACAGGGTAACATATTTTACCCATAACACACATTTTCCCCTTCATTTAATTGTTCAATAGTTCTAAAAATGTCATTCACCAAAATTAAAGCAAATTATACATTTCCGTTCTTTCTATTATAGACACAAATGGTATCAATGTAAATATAATATAAAAATCCGATTCAATCTTTTAAACATTAAAAAGTAAACTCACAAGCTCAAATACATCAAACGATGTTTAAAGGTCTCGAAAAAGGTGCTGAATAACCTATCAATATTTCTAGCTTATTTTGTTCCTTTACTATTGCTCTTCTAATTCATTTAATCAATTCTAAACTCTAGATTTTTTTTTATTTCACATAAGTGCATCCTTAAAGTCATAAGAAACCTCAAATTAAAAAAAAATTATGTATATGTTTTTTATAACTAAATGGATAGTTTTCATTATACAACTTATAAACATATACTTTTTTCTGAGGAAAATTCTTTAATTTGTTCACATTTAGAAGAAGTTCACTTATTTTTAATTGCTTCCTTCCAGGAAGCAATTCGCCGACATATTTTCCGTATGCATAGTGACCTGAGCGTAACCCGCCTCGTAAAAATCCGATGATCGCAATACACATGGATCTGTCATTAAAATAAACAATTATCTGATTGTTCATGTTAAACACGTGCTCAATAACCATGCTTTTTGTTATTTGTTTACTATAAGGTGACAATCGGTAAACTTCGGCTTGCAAACACGGCATTTAATGAGTAGCCATATTTGTTAAATCATAACAGACAGAGAGACAAAAAAATGACGATTAAACAATATCTATGCGTAAAAAATAAGAAATTCGTGCACAGAGGACTTTGTTTATGATATATACATACATTGGTTCAAGAATTGGATAAACATTATTTTTCACCACTCACTCGTTTCATATGACTTTAAGATACCTTACATAATAGTATTAAAATAATGAATACTCAATAGTATTTTTAATTGCTGTGTGCTAAGGAAGATGTTAGTATGTAAAGTATTTTACAAACTGAGGTGTACAATTAACTCATCATTGATACCAGGATAAAATTTTGTATGTACGCCAGACGCGCGTTTTGTCTACAAAAGACTCATCAGTGACGCTCAAATTCAAAAAAGTTTAAAAGGCCAAATAAAGTACGAAGTTAAAGAGCATTGAGGACCAAAATTCCTAAAAGTGTTGCCAAAATACAGGTAAGGTAATATATTCCTGAGGTACAAAAGCCTTAGTATTTCAAAAATTCAAAATGTTTGTATCAGTTAATTTATAATTATGACAATATCAATGATAATTCATGTCAGCACAATTTTATTGAGAATCCGACGTATGTTGAACAGTTCCTTTGGGAATTAATATGAAATTGTAATTTAAAAAGACACGATACTGGTTGTTGAGACAACATATGGATAAGAAAAAACACATGATCTTTGGTTACATGTACATGTAAACTAGAGTGATTATGTAATAAATGATAGAATTATAATCTGAAATCTTTACAATGATATTTATGGTAGCGACGTGACATATCAAATAATGTAATTATAGAAACGATTTTAATGAATGACCGCAACACACTAATTCACGAATACATAAATGGCACTTCCCTTTAACCAAAGACCTTAAGATAGCTTTCATATGATTTATCAACAGTAAAATTACCCCTTCTTCATTGAAAATATTCCTTTATACATGTTTATTTACCTTATTTGTATACTCATACTTTTGTTCATTTTATCTATTTTTTTTAAATTTTTATTATGTGATTTTTCTTAATGTTATAATACCTATAGTTTTGTTTTTTTAACTTCTACGGAACTTTGTACTTGTATAGTTTTATGAGAATAAGCTATTTATCTTTAGCATGTTGGCGTTTATCATAGAGTTAACTAAAACTGTATTTTCTCAATGACAAAAAATAGAAAGTACATGTGGTCATATTTGAATAGGATTATGTGGTTTTATAAAGAACTCAGATTCACAATTTTAAAACGATCAATAAGATCCTTGACTGTACAAAATATAGGGCAATATGCTTAAAGAATTTTGTAAAATCCTGCTGTGGACAATTCATCCATAATTGAGCTCGTTGCTATCATATCTGTCAATATGGTTTGGAAACATTTACACCAAACGTTCCCAAAATACGCATCAGTGATCATGATGCATGAATTAGAACAGTTGAATAAAAAACAAAGTTGAAGAGCAATGAATACATCGCCAGCTTATCTTAAAATTTTAAAACACAAATCACCAGTAATGCTGGTCGTTTTTCTATAATGACTAAATATTCAGTGACATCACGACAACATTTCACTATGACGATAGTTTAGTTTAAACATATTTATTTATAGTGGATTGGGAAACAAGTTTTGCAACTTATATTAATCCCTTTCCACTTTGCGGGTGCGAGTGCTGCATTGTAGCGGCATTAGCCTACTTATTTTTCGAAATCTACAAGGATGTCTTTAACGTGCAAGAGATATGGCTCTCTCTTAACACGGGTCAGCCATTTATCGTCCCCTACCGACGGACTATTATCGTTTCCTCAAGACCATACTCGCAGATGGTGTCAAGGGAGAGCCGAAAATTGAGTTCCTGAAATTTTCATCCCAAATGGGAATCGAACCAGGAACCTTTGTGTTAGTAGTCCGATGCACTAACCACTACACCACGGCTCTCTTTATGACGATAGAAGGTGGGTGACCGATGCACTCAACCATTTATGATTTTAAAAGGATTTTTAAATGATGAACGTCGATTGCAAGACACCAAAGTATTTTAGATAGTTATGATAGTATATAAGTCACCTGGTAAGAAAGTTCTTAAATATATTTATATGGAAAAAGGTTTATTTTCAGTTATGAAGGTAAAGACACTTAAAATTGATATTTAAGTGCTGGAATAACTTTCACTAGGTAAACAGACAGTTTTAAGAATGTAAATTTTATTAAACATTATAACGTTGAAACATAAAGTGTATTTGCACACATTTTTCAAATTTGCTTAGGTTCTCTAAGGTCAACATTACTTTAAGGGGATGTCAATTTAAATCCCCCATGTAATTAAGATAATAGTTATCAAAGGTACCAGGATTATAATTTAGTACGCCAGACGCGCGTTTCGTCTACATAAGACTCATCAGTGACTCTCATATCAAAATAGTTATAAACTAAACAAATACAATATTGAAGAGCATTGAGGATCCAAAATTCCAAACAGTTGTGCCAAATACGGCTAAGGTAATCTGTGCCTGGGATAAGAAAATCCTTAGTTTTTCGAAAATTCAAAGTTTTTGATTTTTAAAAGGATTTACTTTGGTAATATTAGAAAAATGTAAAATTTAGTATTGGTACTACAAGTCAGAAGGAGAGCATTAGGTAAGAAATAAAATAATCTAAAATTATTGATAGGTTATGCAGCTGTCTTTCGAGCTGTAAAATTTTAAAACAATGGCGGATAAAGGCTGACTCGGATTTCTACCTTATGCATTTGTATTATTCCTCAAATCGAAAGAAGTAAAATCTAGAATCTGTTTGAATTTTGGTAATTGACCTTTGATAAGCTACTGAAGTCTTATGTGAAAAGGAAGAAGGGTATTATGTCGCAACATATTTTGCCCTGTATCGTTGGGGGTAAACAAGGAGTTCAAACATATGACAAATTAAAATTCCGAAACCTGACCCAAGTACATCCTAAGGGTACAGGTTTTAAAGAATTCTATTTTCAAGGATTAAACTTGGAAAACACTTTCGTATGAATATCAAAGACATTTTCAAGATTTAGGCATTTTGTAAGTGCATGAAAACTTTTCATCAGTGAACTTGGCATAAGCACGCAACTGGTGTTTAATGACTATTATTTATCTTTTCATCGTTTACAATTTATTATGGTATTGTATGCGATCATTGATATTTTCTGCAACCTTGAAAGGGTCTGCATATGTAAAACCTATTAATGCATTTGATACTAATCTTAAGATTTTTAAGTACAAATCATCCGGTTTTAAGGAAGTTCGCTACTCAGTTTCAAACTTTTTATAAACTAGTATATATAAATAGGGGATTAATCAAGGAATAAAAAAAGCAAAAACAATATGTAGAGGTCAAAGTGCTTGTTTTCGAGATCTAAGCCATTGCTATTTTTGCGGGAAAATGTTCTCTCTCGATTTTTCATAGCTTTATCATTGACAAGTTAAAATTCTCAAAAACTACTAAAAAAAATAAGATTTTATAAGACTTTTACAAATGGCTAATAATTATAAATGCAAAAGATTTATAAAAAAAATAGGTGTCACTGGCCAAAAAAAAAATAAGGCATTCAAATGGATAAAACCAGCAGGTTCCAAAAATCTGACAACAATTCCAAAACATGACAAGCGACCATCCCTTAGCTATTTTCTATAAAATATTAATAGATTCATTTACATCACGATAACGAGTTTCTATAACACGATACAAGCTAGGCGAGGACACACTTTTTAACTGAGTGACTCAGTATATTGAAATGAAATAGAAAGCATTCGAACATCTTTAGAAGAATTGTGTAAATGATAAGACATCACATTTTCGAAATAGAGTTTGATATTAGTTGAACGGTAAGGAAGTTTTAGAATATTAGTTGGAAAATTCCGATTTTATTAACGAAAGTATAGACGATTGATATTGATTGCAGAGTGCTAGAAAAAAAATCACCGGGTACGGAAACACTTATTTTATGGAATGTCAATTTTATGAAACTCAATAGCATGGAAATCTTTAATGTTCTTTAACCAAATTTCCTAAAGCTTCTATGATCATCATCATCTGAAGGAAAACGTATAAGTCATGTTTTGCTAAATAACTTATTTATTTACGGAAAATTAAAATGAAGAGTATATTTTGTGACATTTTTTTTCAATATCTAAGCAATTGATTGCAATTGTTACAAATTGACATAAGCAGCTCCTTGCATACCTCTCGAAACAAATAAGTTATCAAAATACGTAAAAATTAAAAACATAAAGAAATTGTCTACAAAAAACACGAGTTATGATGTTTGTTTTCTTCAATTTTATCAACACGTGAGTGTTGTCAGGAAATACAAATTAATATGTTAACCTGATGTAAAACTGTTCATCAAAAGTGTAATTCTACGAAAGATTCCCTCAACCGGTTTTTGTCACATCTGTTCAGAAGATTTGTTTCATGTGTGTCGTTTGTTTTTTGTTGCACTTTAGATCTTCTGTTGTTTCGTTGGTTTCCTCTCATAGTTGATGCGTTTCCCTTAGTTTTGGTTTGAAACCCAGATTTATTTTCTCTCTATTGATTTATGATTTCCAAACAGCGGTATAATACTGTTGCCTTTATTTATTCAACTCTGTATTTGAAGTTGCATTCCAATTTCTTTTAATCGAAAGCCACTGACGAGTCCTATTTAGAGGAAATGTGCGTCTGTTGTTTAACATTACCGAAAACCAAGTTATCATAATGTAAATTAGATGCACCAAACCGTAAACCATGCTTGCACATGTGGCTCTTGTTGTGTTGATCATGCAATATTTTTTTAAAATATTTTCCCACTGATTGAAAAGAGGACGGAATTGTAACATATCCAATGTCATTTGCGACACGTTACTGGTAGTTGAGGTCACATTAAAAAAATAAGAAAATTTCCGCATCTTTTGACATCTGTAAAATAGATTGAAGATGCAATCAATAAAATTATCTAAAATTATTTATCATGACGATAATATTCATGGATATTGTATTGCAAGGCGTTTATTAGACAAATAAAACATAAAGGGTTGTAATGAAACGGAAACTAACATTGATATGGTGGGAAAAACGTTGAATATTTTTATAAACACTTGAGTATATTAACAGTCCTTATGATTTAAATTCATAGTGTATTTCCTTTAAGTTTATGATTAAATTGAGCTTAATATTTTATAAAATTTTATAATGAACATTGAATGGTCATTCGTTTGAAGTGGATTGAATGGTTTTATCGATAATTTACAATTTCAGCATATTCAAAGAAAATCATAATCGTGCATGACGTATCAAAATCGACGTTGGAATATCTATAATAATCTTACTATTGATAAGGAATTCATTTCTTAAGTCGTTGCACATCACAATGGAAAGATGTATATGCGTTTGAAATGTTTTATCAACAGATTGAACTTCTACAATGATTACTTGTCAAGTTTGAAATAAATCATACAGATATATCTAAAATAAGTGCGAAGTCGGATATCTATCATTCATTGATACGCTTGCAATTTTCCTATTTTGAAGTCCGAGGAGCTAGATATCTGCATATGGTGTATATATCTCTCATTAGATACCGTTTTCTGACTTGTTCAATTTGTTCAAAACTACAAAACCCTTTTCTGTTTCCGCTGCTTTAATCGCATTTGATGGACACTTCGTTTTGGGTTTGAACTGTTATAAGCACACAACGGATGAACCAAAAATGACAAAAGAACTGCTGACGGTTCTAGGACACTCACGATCGTCTTGGGCGATGTTTTTAAATAGCTATCGTGTTTCTTGTTATTGTTCATAAATTGAATGTGGTATTGTTTGTGATCATTGACTTATGGTTTTGATGCAACCTTGGAAGATATCTTTATTTATAAAACGTTATAGTTGTCTGTCAATTTTGATACGCAATACATCGGCTTTTCGGGTTTAAGCTATAATCTTTGAAGGACAACTTACAAAATGCGTGATCATAGAAATCATTGACATTGATAAGACCGTACAAGCTATTTGAATAGAGTGCAAATTAGTCGACCAGCTAATTCATAGGTGGAAGCAATTCACTATTTCATGATTTGATAAAGGATCATTTAGTGATTATCGTTGATTTTACGACTTAATTTCTTTTATATAGTTATGATATTGCTTCAATGATTAGATCGTTCTATGCTATTTTCATGACTATTCCATGTTTTCAAGGGCTGGAATAACTTTCACAACGGTACAACAGGTACGCAGATTTGTCAAGCAAATTTCTTATTCATAAATAACGCAAAAGAGTGTAACTTTAGACAAAGGCCTAAAAGGGATAAAAGTTAATATTATCTGAAAAATGAATTATAATTTAATTTTCGTAAAATTGTCCATCTTATTTACTGAAAAATTTACATAAAGAGTATTACTTTTTATTTTTGTCAATAAAGAGAGAATGGAAATGGGTAATGTGTCAAAGGGACAACAACCCGACCATAGGAGTCCTTCAATTTGACCCTAAACAAATATGTATACTAGTTCAGTGATAATGGACGTCCTTCTTAACTCTAAAATATATGCAAGAAACTAAAATCAAAAATTATACAAGACTAACTAAAGCCAGAGGCTCCTTACTTTGGACAGGCGCAAAAATGCGACGGGGTTGTATTTTTTTTTTTTTTTTAGATTTCAACCCTCTCCCTATACCACTATCTCTAATATCTATATCTAACCAATTGCTACTAATTATTTTGTGACAATTGGAGATCATTTTATTAGAAAAAGGTAAGATATTTTCTGATCAATTTCTTTAAAAAAAGTGTTATTAGTCTGAGTATAATGCCTTTTGATTGAAATATAGATTCTATTTTGTCTTTGTCAGAACTTTGTGCAGTTTGCCTTGATGCAAATTTTGAGGTTTGTTTTTCGTTTCAATCTGATGAGTCAAGACTTTGGTTTCAGTCTAATATTGTTTATTGTTTTGTCATTAATCAGGCCATATATTTAGCCGTTTTATTCGTTTTTTATTTTTATACATATATTTAAAGAAATTAGCCACACACGTATCTGACATTCGTTATTAAATTCCATTGCAAATATATTATCTAATGTAAGATAACATGGTTTTCTTCAAATTTGCTACTCTTGATTTTTGAATTCTTGTCAGATATTCTGAATTCTCTAGTCTTTCCTTGAAGTCGCAATACATTTGTGCTCACTCACAAGCACATGTTTTTCTCAAATAATTTTATTAAATATAGCCAAACTCTTATAAATAACGGCAACAGTAGTATACCGGTGTTCAAAAGTCGTAAATCGATTGAAAAAAAAAATCCAGGTTGTAAACCAAATCCGAAGGAAACTCATCAACCACAAGATTAAAACAAAGGGATAAAAGGAACACCGAAGTTCAACAAAAACAAACGCCAACGAACCTAGAAACGAACTATTTGATACAAAACTGCCATATTCCTGATTTGTTTCAAAAGACAATTTCAGAAAACATGGTGGGTTGAACCTGGTTTAATTAAATTATAGTTATTTCTACCAAGTTTTTAAAGAAAAAGCCTAAAGGGAATCATTTCCCGTCGATTTTTGTTTGTTGATTATATCTTTAAAAAACAACAACAAAAAAACGACGACCTCTCTTTTTCTGCTTTTAAAGTTCCAATATTTATAAACTACCATAAACAAAAAACTGTCTTTGAAAAAGCTTGTTATTTTGAAACAGAGGAGCGGACATCCTTTAGTTGTGTAAGCATTACCACCAGAAATAAAGTTCCCCTTCTTTAAATTTAGTGGAGTAGAAACATTTCAAGTGGCAAATATACTGCCTCCTGCTCTGTAAGTGGAAATGTATTAATTTTTAATCCACGTCTCCAAGAATACATTGGATAATTTATCATTGACACTCATACCTCGTCTCCATATATTATATTTAACTATTTATTGTAGATAAAACGCATGAATTTTATTTTGTGTGCATGGCATGAGTAACTTCCTCTGCATTTTAGAATCCATTCGATGAATATATATGATTTCATTTGATCCGGGTATTACGTTTTTTTCCATTTTAAACCAAATCTTAAAACAGAAAAAAGAAGTAAACAGACAAACGGACACTAAGACCGGAAATATAATACTCTCCTGTTTTTATCGATGAGCAACTTATTAAATCATGTTTATTTCAATGACTGAATTGAAACGAGATATATCAGTTCATCACTTTCTACTCAAATTATTAATGTTCCTTTCTATAGGTTTATATAGGTGGTATGATAATTAACGTGATGAAGTCGCATGTGTATGATTAAAAAAAAACTAAATTGTAGATGTTTAAAACAAAAATATGAATGCAAAGACCGACGTGAATGCATTTATCAGATGAATGGTGTGAGAAAAAACGATCTGTTATTTTGTTGTGTTATTACAATTTTGTTTTTTTATTAACAAATAGTTTCTTTGGCGGTGAATAATTCTTCTGTTTGCACGAACTATAAAGTTATTGAAGAAAAATGATTTTAATGGTTAAAATCAACTTTTAAAAATGCTTCGGGTCTAATATCTCAAATTAAAAAAAAACCTCCTATATTCTTATTGATCAAAACATAATGATTGAAAACGTAATGATTGATCTGTATATAGGCCTAGAACGTTTTAACAAAAAGAAACATTAGTGATAGTTGATATATGAGCGACATTTAAAAGATTTCGCTTATATTCTTATCAAATCGATTCAAACTACAAGTAATTCACTGTTAATCTTGATTTAACATTTGACTGAACTGTAAGTAAAAATAATTGGACTTTTGTAGTAATTTCCTTAATATGAAGATTAATGATTCTATTCGTCGAATCCTAGTACCGATTATAGATACGACAGGTACAATCAGTAATTTAGATCGGACAGTTAAAAATTAATTTAGAAATTAGTGTGAGAAAAAAATATATTAAAAGTACATGCTTATATAAATTAAGGGATATATGTCTCTGAGCAAAGTCCTAATTCCTTATCCGACTTTGCCTTTACGTTTTGTTCTTTTCTATCTCTTAAGCTATAAACTTGTAAAATAGATTTTAGATTATAAAATATTTTTGCTGTTTCGAGCATTATACAGAGACATGTATTGTCAATTCCAAATATGGTTTAGAAAAACATGGTATAATGTTAATTTAATTTAACAGGCCTTAAAGTTGTTTGTTTTAAATATGACTTTAGGACTCTATTTATTATGAATAAAATGTCAATAAATATAGTTGTGTGTTCGATCCAAAAAAAGTTCTTATAGATTAGCAAATGTTATCTCGACAACATTTAAATCGTCACAATATTTATACATAAACAAACAAACATTAAAAAAAAAAACCAAATATTTGTTTGCTTATCACAGCGCCCAAAGTAGCAGAACAATCAACAGTAATGATTACAAGTGATTCAATATGATAAAGACACAATATTATAGAATACAGGCTATGTTTTACCTTCTTATAAAAAAGACTGCTGCTTCATTTCTGTTATCATTTTCATGATTAAATTTGGTCAGTCAATATGATGCTTATACAATATAATGAATCCAAAATGTCGTATTTCTATTGGACATGCGTTTGTCATGTACCCGTGATTTCATCATCTTTTTACATGATTACTCCTTAAAATGGAATAATGAATTGATATATATATATGAATAATGTAATATTTTTTCAGTGTATTCGAAATAACCTTAAAAATGTAATCCACACTTATGACTAAAGAGTAAGCTATACGAACCCTATCAAAAACTTGGGGTGATCTCAGGTACTCCGGAAGGGTAAGCAGATCTTGCTCCACGTGTGGCACCCGTCGTGTTGCTTATGTTATTACGAAACGTCATCTCCATTAAAAGACAGTTCTATTTAACCTTCCTATTTAAAAATGTCGATTGGAAAACTTAGTTCAGACTAATTAATATATTTAAACAAATAAGATGTAATAACATCACGCCGTTGTTTGACTCGAAATGAAATTATATAATTATGAAAATTACCATAAAATAAGCCAAAGAATCCGTAAAATGTAAACTGACAGATAATATTACACATGCTACCTATACTGAAATGTTTAATTGAGTGAAATGAGAATCCGTTTGTTTTAGTATTGACTTTAAAAAATAATATTTTGTGCTATTTAGAATTAAGAGTATATTCCCGAATGCTAGGGTCTACGGAATTTTGTTTTGAATTTCACTTGAAGTTTAGTATATTTGTTAATTTGCCTTTTTTTGTGAAATCTTCATCTCATCGAAATTTTCTATTTAGAATAAACTTATCATAGATACCAGGATTAAAACTTTATATTAACGTCGACAAAAGACTCATCAGTGACGCTCGAATCAAAAAATGTTTAAAAGACCAAAAAAAGTAAGAAATTAAAGAGCATTGAGGACCAACAATTCCTAAAAGTTTTGCCAAATACAGCTAAGGTAATCTATTCCTGAGGTAGAAAAGCCTTAGTTTTAAAAAACAATCAAAGTTTTGTTAACAGTTAATTTATAATTATGAACATATCAATGATAACTCAAGTCACCACAGCAGTGCTGACTACTCGGCTGGTTATACCATCGGAGAAAAAAATCTCCACCAGCAGTGGCATCAAAAAGTCACTACCTTAGCATCAAATAACTTGCTTAAGCCTCAGTCACATCTTACACGAACGGACGCCTAACGGATGAAAATAAAAGTTGTCCGTTAACAAAATTGTTATTCGTTGGGAGTCAGTTGATGTACTGACCGAATAAAACGGACGTGTAACGAATGCATAACGGACACACACTGGATATGCAACGTACGAGAAACGGAAACGTACCGGACAGAACGGATGTCGAACGTACATCCAACGGACGAGTACCGCATAAAACGGACACCTAACGGAAGCGTACCGGATAAAACGGATGAACAAGATATACAGAAAAATTAAAGGCGACAATAATAATACAATAATAATACATGTTAATCGCATAAATATTCAAAATGTTGCTGTTGTTCTTCGAAATGCCACCAAAGGGCAGTGTCTGGCCTTATAAGAGTTGCTTGATTGTAATGACGTGACTTTACTCTAAGATCAATTATGAATAATAAGAATCATGAACTTTAAGAAATCTGACATACCAATAATTGGCATTTCTGACGCGAAATTTTCAATTGGCATTTATCCGTTTCAGATATGTTCATCATCCGTTTTATCCGTTATACGTCCGGTAGAAGTCCGTTTCTCATTCGTTCAATACCCGTTTTGTCCGTTAAACGTCCGGTAGAAGTCCTTTGGTGAATTTATCTTCCAGACCTCGAACGGATGTATAACGGACACGTAACGGATACAAAACGAAAACAAAACGAACGCCTAACGGACGTTCAATGGACATTTTATCCGTTGGACGTCCGTTCACAGTTTTGAACATGCTCTAAATTTTCCACTGGACAGAACGGACGTCAACGGATAAAACGTACGCTTAACGGACATGCAACGGATATGGGCGGACGTCTAACAGATAAGAACGGACGTCTAACAGACATGAACGGATTGAACAAAAGTTATCCGTTAGGCGTCCGTTCGAGCTATCCGGTAAGATGTGACCGAGGCTTTACATGTGTTTGTATGACTGTCGTTGAAAAAGTATTTTATTATACAAACTGAGGTGTACAATTTTATTAAAAATCAGACGTATGTTCCTATGGGAATATGACATTGTAATTCAAAACGACACGATACTGGTTGTTGAGACAACATGTGGATAAGAAAACAACATAATCTTTGGTTACATCATGTACATGTAAACTAGAGTGATTATGTAATAAATAATAAAATTGAAATCTGATATCATTACTCTGAATTACCGAATAGCTAATATACTAATTTAATTATAGAAAAATATTTCCTGAATGACCGCAACAAATTAGTTCATGAATGCGCGAATGGGACTTACCTTAAGATAGCTTTCATAAGATATATCAATAATAAAATTACCCCTTCTTACCACCATCATGTCAAAATATTCAAACACTAAATAAATTTCTTTATACATATGTATTTACTTTAGTTGTAACATCATACTTTTGTTCATTTTATAAAATCTTATTTATTTAAATTTTAATTATATCATTTTTTTATGTTATAATACCTAACGTTATGTTTTAAATTTCTCTGTAAATTTTGTACTTGTATGGTTTTATAAGCTATTTATCGTTAGCATGTTAAGGTTTATCATATAGTAAACTAAAACTACTTTTTCTACTCTAATGATTAAAAATTAAAGTACAAGTTGTTATATTTGTATATGATTTTGTGATTTTATAAAGAACTCAATTCACAATTTCAAACGACCATAAAAATCATGACTGAACGAAATCAAGGGCAATTTGCTTAAAGAATTTTGTATAATCCTGCTGTTGACCATTCATCCATAATTAAGGTAGTTGCTATTATACATGTCACTATAGTATGTCAACATTTACACCAGACGTTCCCAAAGATTCATCAGTGATGATGATGCATGAATTAAAACAGTTGAATGACCACATCAAAAACAAGGTTGAAGATCAATGAATGCATCGCCAGCTTATCTCACAATTTTAAAGTACATATCATTAGAAATCCGGGTCGTGACTTCTTTCATTTTTTATGACTACACAGATTCAGTGACATCATGGTAACATTTTACTATGACGATAAAAAATAGTCGACCAAAACACTCAACCAGTTATGATTTAAAGCTGGTAAGGAAGTTCTTAAATATATTTATATGGAAAGGTGTTATTTTAATAATGAAGGTAAAGAATTTAAAACTGTAATCAAAGAGTTTGACTAACTTTCACCAGGTAAACAGACAGTATTTAAGAATGTATCTCTCATTAAACATTATAGTGCGGGAAACCTTAAGTGTATTTGCACAAAATATTCAAAATTGGCTTAGATTCCTAAGATCAACATTACTTGAAGGGGATATTAATTTAAATCCCCCATGTAATTTGTATAATAATATGCAACGTTTCTCCAAAACCGCTTGTCAGATTAACTTAGTATTTCATAAAATGGTAGACTAATATATCTAGGTGAGCCATCAATCTTTCGTTTGTACATTGGGGTCTATTAAGGGGTATTTTGGGGGTAGAAAGAAGGGAGGGGTTTACTATAGAACCCTATGGGATTTTATTTCAAAAATTTTCAAATGAATATAACTTGGAAACTGTAAATGATAGATACATGCAGTCTTCAGAAATGATTATAGGACAATAAAACAAATCATATGAAATATAGGGGGAGTCCCTGGGAGTTCATCCCCACCCGCTTCAATTTGAGAATATGCTTATATCTTGAAACCGATCCAGATCCCCACCCCTAAATCATATATATTCCTGATTGGGACAATAAAACAAATCAAATGCAATTAAAGGGAGGTCCCCGGGGGTCATCCCCACCCCGTTCAATTTGAGAATGTACTATTATCTTTTAAGCGGTCCAGATCCCCACCCCTAAACCATATATATTCTTGTAGGGGACAATAAAACAAATCAAATGAAATAAAAGGGAAGTCTGGAGGGGGTCACCCCACCCCCTCTTGTTTGAAAACTTGTGAACGGTCAACATCCCCACCCCTAAACCATATATATTCTTGTAGGGGACAATAAAACAAATGAAATGAAATTAAAGGGACGTTTCTGGGGGTCGCCCCACAACGTTCAATTTGAGAATGTGCTATTATCTTGTAAACGGTTCAGATCCCACCCTTAAACCATATATATTCTTGTAGGGGACAATAAAACAAATCAAATGAAATGTAGGTAACTTCCCTGGGGGGTCACCACCACCCCGTCCTGTTTTAATACTTGTAAATGGTGGAGATCCCTACTCGTAAGCCATATATATTCTTGTATGGGACAAAAAATCAAATCAAATGAACATATGAATAGCGAGTTATGGGAGCTTTGTTTGGGAGACTTCGTAACAGCATCCTGTTACAATTACTTCTTGTACTTCTTTTTTTTATCATACACATACGACTTCATCACGTTAATAAGTATACCATCTATATAAACATATAGAAGGAAACATTAATAATCTGCTCTCGTGTTTATCTGTCCATTTGGTTGTCTTTTTCTCTGGTTTTAGATTTGAGTAAAAACTGATGAACAGATATATCTCGGTTCAATCCAGGCAAATGAAGTATAAATGATCTGATAAGTTATTCTTCGATAAAAGTAGGGTGAATTAAATTTCCGGTCTTATTGTACAGCTGTATGTTTACTTGTTTTTTGTTTTTTTTTTGTTTAAGATTTGGATTAAAATTGAAAACATATATTACCCGGATCAAATTAAATTATATCTATTCATCGAATGAATTGTATAATGTGCAGAGGAAGTTACACATGCAGCGCACATAAAAATGATAATCATGCGTTTTATCTACAATGTTGTTTAAATATAATATAAAAAGATCTGATATGATTGTCAATGATACACTATCCAATGTAGTCTAATAGACGTGGTTTAAAAACATCCCTTTTCAGTTACAGAGCAGCAGACCGCAGTTTTAAAAGGTAATTAAATAATCAAAAGTACAGTCCTGAATTATCAAATAATCATAAAATATGCTGCTCTGTAACTGAAAAGGATCATTTATACTTCATTTGCCTGGATTGAACCGAGATATATCCGTTCATCAGTTTTTACTCAAATCTAAAACCAGAGAAAAAAGACAACCAAATGGACAGATAAACACGAGAGCAGCTTATTAATGTTTCCTGCTATATGTTTATATAGATGGTATACTTATTAACGTGATGAAGTCGCATGTGTATGATAAAAAAAACTAAATTGTGGATGTTTAAAACAAAAATATGAAAGCAAAGACCGACGCAAATGCATTTATCAAATGAGTGGTGTGAGAAAAAAACTTGATCTGCATTTCTGTTACAACTATTTATTTTCTATTAGTAAATAGTTTCTTTGGCGATGAATATTTCTTATGTTTGAACGAACTATAAATTGATTGAAGATAAAAACTTGTGATTCTGATGTTTAAAAATCATCTTTTAAAAGTGACCTCCGGGTCAAATATTTAAATTGAAATATTCCTTATTCTTTGTGGTAAAAAAGATATATAGTAAAACCCTTGAACCGAAAATATACGCTTACAAGGTTTTAACAAAAAATAAATTATGATAGATGATATATGAACGACATTTAAAAGATTTAGTTTTTATTCTTTTCAAATCGAACAAAACTACCAGTTATTTACTGTTAATCTTGATTTTACATTTGACTGAACTGTAAGTAAAAATAATTGGACTTTTGTTGTCATTTCCTTAATATGAAGAATACTGCTTCGTTTAGTCGCACCTATTACTGATAATTTTATAAATCAAGGAATATATGTCCTCAAATGCAAAGCTCTAATTCCTTGTCCGGCTTTGCCTATACTTTTGTTATTTATGATTTATAAGTTCTTAATTTATAGGATTTTAAATTATCGCGTATATTTGTTACCCCGAGTACCACTAAAGAGACATACCTGTTACCTATTCTGTATTTCCCACCTTTACCGTTTGGTGTGTTTCGCTTTTGATTTGCCAGTTTATGAACGACTTTCCGTTTTGAATTTCTCTTGAAATTTGATATTTTTGTTAAATCTTCATCTCATTTGTATCTACCGAAATTTTCCTTCAAGAAAAGTCACTACCTACTCAACAAATGAATTGTTTACATGTGTTTGTATGACTGTCATTGAAAAAAAGATAGTTTGTTAATTGAATTTAAATATTTCAATTGAAAAAACTCCTTTATCGTTGATATTAAAGAAAATATTACAAAGTACGTAATTTTAACACCTTCCTTAAAATATAATTGTTAAAATAAAAATAATCAACCGAAATCAGAAAGGTTTGTTTTTATTGTTTGTAAATCATCTTAATCACCAGGCGTATACCGTGTAGATATATAAATACATCATAGATACCGGGCTGAAATTGTGTCTGCAAGACGCACATGATTCGACAGACTAACTTAACTAAAAAGTAGTCTCAGTAAAATGCGTTTTAAAATTCCAGTCAATTTAAAATCTTACTGTATGTATCGTGAAGCGTTATTTCTTTATACATTCGTTGAAGATTTTGTCCGAGGTAGAGGATCTATACGAAATAACATAAGAAATGTAGTGCACTCTTTTAAATAATCAGCTCACCGCTTTGTTGACTTAAGATAACTTATTTCATAACTTTTAAATTTCAAATTTAAACTTACGATCGTTTATCCTCACAAAAACGAGTTTCATATGAAGAGTTCGAACTGCGTATTTTCATGGGGTTAGTCATTACAGTCTCCAGTCTATGCATAATACCACTTTATGTATCTATCTAGGTGGTTTTGAAGTACCTTGGGTGGTTGTGAAGCCCTCACACGGTCGAAGGCGTTTGGTGAGCATTTAAATATTTAAACCAATACTCTGACACCTTGTTTTTTTTCCTACGATACAGTGTAACCAATTTTGCCCTATCAAAAAAGACTTCACTTGCTCTTTAAAGACCATTAACCAAAATGTAAGCAGATGCTAGATTTCTTTTCTTTCGATTTGGGACCTAATTAATACCAATGTAAAGTACGGGTCTTCCTTTTCCCGCCACTTTTTAAACATTAAATATCTCGAAAAGATGCTTCATACTCTATCAATATTTTAAAATTATTTGTCTGACTTATTTCATTAATTTTAAATTATAGATTTTTTTTTAATTTCACCAAAGTACATATTTCAGATAGATGACGTAGGAGTATCAAAATAATAAATATTCAATAGTATTTTATTTGGAATAAGTTATATGTACAATAATATTTAGAGAATAACTTTAACCCGAAGCGGGAAAGACGGACGGACGGACGAACGAACGAACGGACGCACAGACCAGAAACATAATGCCAATAAATAAGACATAAAAAAATCAGGCGCTATTGTTTGGAATTTACACGAAAAATGTTTTTACAACCCATATATCTGCTTCAAACTCTCATATCATTTTACAGTACATCGAAACTATTACCACTTAAAAGTTTACACTTGGCTATTACCAATCATAAAGCTTCATTTGCTGAAGATGCAACGGCTCTTGCAGTTATATTATATATATAGTCTAAACTAGGTACATATGTTGGTCTAAAATGTATAACGTTACTCTAGTTTGTATTAACTGTCATACAAATGTCTTCACACTATGTAGATGAAGCATTTAACAAAAGTTTAAGCCCTTTTCGTTGTTCGCTATAGTAACAACGCTATCATGTGGAGCAGGATCTGTTGACCCTTCCGGAGCACCTGAGATCACCCCTAGGTTTTTGGTTCGTGTTGTTTATTCTTTAGTATCTATGTTGTGTCGTGTGTGCTATTGTTTGTTTGTCTTTTTCATTTTGAGCCATGGCATTGTCAGTTTGTTTTAGATTTATGAGTTTGACTGTCCCTTTGGTATCTTTCGTCCCTCTTTTATCAGCATATAACAAAAATGTAATAAAATACAAAAATAAATTAACATTAATAATCTGAACTTCGACAAAATGTACTAAAAACAATCTTAACATTAACGTCAATTTAACGATTAATTATTCAACATTTCTTTACCTAAAATTTTAAAAGACAATTGAACATTTCTATTTAAGTTTATGATCAATTATTAATCGCTTTCCCGAGAATTATTGATTATTTCGTGTAATTATAAAAAAAAGTATGAATATGTATACCCATATTTTTTGTTCTTTCTAAAACAACGTTTTAAGTTGCAGTCCTTGACCATTGCGGACTATTTTTTTTATTCCGATTGAATATATTCAACGAGTGATCGAACAACACATTAGTTCATTGCATGAATGGGACTTTACTTTAAGCTTACCATAGAGTTCGGTTCTCAAAATAATTACCAAGATTTGAAATACACGAACTTACATTTGCATAATTTTCATGATTTCACAATTTAAGTACAATACAAGAAAATCAAAATGAGGTCAATGATTGTACATAATCGAGGACATTTATTTTATTAGATGTCACCATAAATTGTCGCCTTTCTTTACTGTTTATTTTACTATATTTTTAAATAAAATCAACTTCTTCTTCAAAGTTATTGTGTTAGATGTAATTTGTAAGACATTAGGCTTTCTACATAAATGGTTTATAAGCTACCTGAAATCGGCTACTTTTTTATTGATGATTTTACAATAAATTCGATAACTTTCTTTAAGCAATATTTTCTAGATAATTGTATAAAGAGTGACCATAAATTGGACACTTTGTCTTGAAAATTGTATTAAAGGTAACCTTCAATTTAGCACTGTTTGATAATTTTACAATAAATTATACTATTTTTTTCTATAGAAAATTGTATTTAATATATCCTATAATCAGTCACTTTTTTTGAAAAATTGTATTAGAAGTAACATTTTATGGACACTTTTTCTAGATTATCGAATACACGTAACCTGAAATTGGCCACTCTCTTTATTGATTACTTTATATGATTTATTATGAATTCGACTACATTTATTTTTAATTTTGAATAATCCTACTGTTGACAAGGTACTCATAATTAAGGTCGTTGCTATCAAACCGAGCACCATGCTATGGTATACGCTCATAATTAAGGTCGTTGCTATCAAACTGAGCACAATGTTGTGGTATACGCTTTTGCGATTTCCCAGAACGATTCTTTTTTTGTCATGATAACTTGACAAGTTTTATTTATTTAATCTATTCATATATCTCTAACATTGGCAAGTACATCTGGTATCTATTATTTATTTATATGTTTTTTTTAGAGAACATGAGGTTATCTCCGGTTTTTAAATTTATGTCATTCATATAAGAAAAGCTTTTTGAATTGTCTGTTTTCAGTGGAGTGTGTTTTTACTGCAAAATTGAAAAAAAAATATTTACTTCAATACCAAACTTCAGGGTAAATTCAAATTTCAAATTTCATTAAACCTGACAAAACCAAACGCTTGACTATATGAAACGAAACGAAAGGAAAACAACTGTTATATTTTTCAACGGGTACAGACATTTTCCTTCCAAATATATTGATAAATGTTGGTTTTATATATAGATAAGCTTATTCATTTTTAAATCTTATTAAAAAAACCTTATCAAATATACCAGACTTATATAATGTACGCCAGAAGTTCTCAAAAGACTCATCAGTGATGCATCAATCAATCATATGAGAAGGCCAAATCACATACAAGGTTGAAGACCAGCTTATCTTTTTAAAATACAAATCATCAGTAATCCGGGTTGAGACTGTCTTTTAAGAATTAAAAGTACATGAATTTGAATCTAATTAGTCAATTTGATTAAAAAGTCAAATCACAATTTAAGTACGATAAAAGAAAATCAAAAGAAGGTCAATAACTGTACATAATCGAGGACAATTAACCCAAATAATTTTGGATAATCCTACTGGTGACAATGTACTCAAAATCTAATGTATTATGAGTAACATTTTCAAAAGTGTACACCAAAACGTCATGATTGGTTAAAAACGTCATAAACAATGGGAATTCAACCAATGACGTGACGTTATTTTTATTTTGGAGTATGAACAATGAAATTACAAATAGTCTGAAATGGCTCATTAGGGTCGTTGCTGTCAAACCGATCACAATGCTATGGTATGCGCTTTTGCGATTTCCCAGAAGAATTCATTTTCTGTCTTTATAACTTATTTATTTAATCGATATTTAATTTATTCATTTAATCTATATTTAATTTATTTATTTAATCTATGTTTTATTTATTTATTTAATCCATACATATGTCTCTAAACTTGGCAAGCACTTCTGATATTTATTATGCATGTATATAATTTTTTTAGAGAACATGAAGTTATCCCAAGCTTTTAAATTCAGGTCCTATTAGAAAAGCTTTTTGAATTATCTGTTTTTCAATGAAATGGGGTTTTTACTGCTAGATTAAAAAAAAAAGTATTTACTAAAATACCAAAATTCAGGTTTAATTCATAAAATCGGACAAAACTAAACGCCCGACTATATTATAGCGAGGAAGCCTTAAGTGTATTTGCACAAAATTTCAAAATTCGTTAAGGTTCTACATATATATATAAGTTAGCTGGTAAGAATGTTCTTAAATATATTCATATGGAAAAGTTTTTTTTTCAATTATGAAGGTGAATATATTGAAACTACTATCAGAATGCTGATATAACTTTCCCCAGATAAACAGACAGTTTCTAGAAATGTAAATTTAATTAGACATTAGAGCGTGGAAACCTTAAATGTATTTGCACAAAATTTTCAAAATTGGCTTAGGTTCTATAAGGTCAACTTTACTTGAAGGGAATATTAATATAAATCCCCCATTGAATTTAGATAGTAATATGCTTTAACGTTTTGGTAACATATCTTGTTTTAATGATTTATTTAGATTATATTGGAAAAATCTAGAATATTAATAAATTCATCTACATCACGATAATGAGTTGCTATAACACAGTGCAAGCTAGACGAGGACACACGTTTTAACTGATGAGTGACCTTGTTTATTGAAATTAATTAGAACACGTTCGAACATCTTTAGAAGAATTGTGTTAGTGATAAGACATCAAATTTTCAAAATATTTTTTAGTATTAGTTTTACAATATGGAAGTTTTGTAAGATTCACTGGAAAATTCCTTATTTTATTTACGGAAGTATAGATTGATCGCAGAGTGCTAAAAAAAAATCAGCAGGTACGGAGTCATTTATTTTATAGAATGTCAATTTTATAGCCTTTTTGCGCTGATGTGGCGTAAAGAAAACCCCAGTCAATCAATCAATATCAGTGATTATTTTCATAGTGGCTTATTCATTCACTGAAAATTTAAATAAAGAGTACATCTTTTATTTTTTGGTCAATAACTAAGCAATTGATTGCAATTACTATAAATTGGCATAAGCAGCTCCTTGCATCGCTCTCAAAACATGTAAATAAGAAAATGTCCGCATCTTTTGATATCAGTAAAATAAATTGAAAGTGTTATCAATAAAATTATTTAAAATGATTTATCTGACAATAATATTTATGCATATTATATTACAATGTGTTTATAAGACTAAAAACATAAGGCGTTGTAAAGAAACGGTAGCAAACATTGATATGATGGGAAACACAAGTTTTAAACATTTGAGTATAGTAACAATCCTTATGAATTAAATTCATTGTGACTTTCCTTTAAGTTTATGATTGAATTGAACTAAAATATTATAATGAACAAACATTGAAAATTTAAACGTGTGCACAGAATTGATTGGTTCTATCCAGAGTTTTATATATACCCCCCCCCCCCCCCCCCCCAAAAAAAAAAACAAAAAAAAAACAACAACACAAAATCGGATATATATATCATTTGTTGATGTGCTTGAAAATGTATTAAGGTAACTTTTAGGTTTTTATTTTCTCATTTGAACAAATACAAAACCGAAGGCATAATCTTAAAAATGATTGATTTTTTAAATTTTCAACACATTTGACACATTGGTTGGAGGGATACAGGCAATTTGAATTTCCATTGGAACACAATGCTCCTCTCTTCTTACCGTATTGCTATTTTGTATTTAAGGTATTGAACTAAAAAAAATGATACTAGTACAAGCAATACATTGAATCATCCTTCTCATTTCGACATGATAGGAGAAATAGACGAAATGGGTGATCTATATCTCAACTTAACGACAGAAGAAATGATTTCAATTTACCGATTGTTAATTTCCAATTAGATCGATATCTCTGTGTATGGAGTATATATCACTCATTTGATATTATTTTCAGAATTTCCTAGATAGAAAGTGAGATTTTACTCAAATTCATTGAACAGCAGTTTTAAATATTGGAGTTGAAGTCATAGAAAGTTCATGGTACATAATCTTTGTTATAAAAACACTGCATTGTTTAATATGTTGCAACTACAAAATCTTTCCTCTGTGTTAACCGCATCAGATGGGTAGTTCTTATCAGGTTTGAACTGTCATAAGCACACAACGGATGAACCATTGGTGACAAAAGAACTGCTGACGCTTCTAGAACACTCCTGATCGTCTTGTGTGGTGTGTTTAAATAGCTATCGTGTTTCGTGTTATTGTTCATAAATTTGATCTGGCATTGTTTGTGATCATTGACATAAGGTTTTAATATAACCTTGAAAGAAATCTTTATTCTTAAAACGTAATAGTTGTCTGTCAATTTTGATACGCAATACATCGGCTTTTCGGGATTTGGCTATCTTTTTTGAAGGATAACGTACAAGATACATTAAAGCATGTCATTGAATAGGGACGAAAAATACCAAAGGGACAGTCATTGACCTTCCCAATAAGACGATACAAGCTATTTGAATAAAAAGCAATGGAGTTGAGCAGGTTTTTTTTATAGGAGGAAGCAATTAACTATTTTATGATTTTTGAAGGATCATTTAGTGATAAACGTTGATTTTACGACTTTATATTTTACATAGTTACGATATAACTTGAGTGGGAAGATCGATATGTGTTACTCATTTTCAAGTGCTGGAATAAATTTCACAACGGTTCAACAGGTACGCAAAATTGTCATGCAAATTTCAAATTCATTAATAACGCATCAGAGATTTACTAAATACAAAAGCCAGAATGGGTAAAATGTGACATTACCTGAAAAGAATTTTGATTTAATTTTTGAAAAATTGTTCTCCTTTCTTACTGAAAAATTTACACAAAGAGTATATCTTTTTTATTTTTTTTCAATATCTAACCAGGTACTACTAATATCTCTCAAAAGCTTCTTGCATCTCTGAATTCTGAATACATTGATAAGTTATAAAACAATAAAACAAAACTATAAATAAAAGAGGGGCGACAGATTCCAAAACGGACCGTCAAACTCATAAATCGAATCTAAACTGACAACGCAATGGATAAAAAAGAAAACGACAAACAGACAAATAATAGTACACAAGACACAACATAGAAAACTAAAAAATAAGCAACACAACTCTCATCAAATACTGGGGTGATCTCAGGTGTCCCGGAAGGGTAAGCAGTTCCTGCTTCACATACAACCTGATAAAACCAAATAAATTATCTAAATTATACCATTTATATAGAACAATTTTATCAAGAATTGTCTTTTACAAATGATATAGACTATAACTTTTCAATTTATTATTTTCATTTCAAATAAATCGGTATAAATAATGGCAAAAGTAGTATACCAATGTTCATAGTCATAGTTCAATAAAACAAACACAAGTTTGGGTAACAAACTAAAACCGAAGAAAACACACCATTTATTAAAGGTACAATAGAGAAACAGAGTAACTGAACAAAAGTCAAGTACCAACATTCATACACACGGACTGTAGGTAACAATTGCCATACTCATGACTTCGTGCAGGATATTTCGAGAAAAATAGTAATTAAACCTGTTTTATGGCTAGCCAGACCTCCAGCTTATATGGCAATGCTAAACATAACGATAAAATAACAATAGATAGTACGTGATAGGAGTACAGTACAAACAAATAAACAAACAGAAACACACTCAACACAGAGAAATACATACTAGTAAATATATTATATAATATTAAATAACAACATGTAAACCGCAGAATAACCAAGGACACCTCCCATGAAGTATTTTACACAGGACACCGCAAACGAAATATACACTGTGCGTATCATGAAAGATTGATGAATTAAGAAATTTATAACTTTTTTTGTTCAACCATGATTAAAAACGGTTTTTAATTCCAAATACATAATAACTTTTGTTTAAATTATTTAAAATTTCGTACTGAATAGATATAAAGAAAATAAGATGTGAGTGCCTATTTGAAAGGAATGATTAAGTAAGTGATAAGGTATGATGAAAACTATTGTTGTGATGCGATTTATAAACACATGTTGTACATTGTCAAAACTTAATTATTATGTGTATATCACATAAGATATCCGATTATATTTTTTTGTTTGAAATGGTATATACTTAAGCTGAAATTGCTTCATTTTCATTGATTATATGTTTAAAAGCACATGGTATGTATTGCCAACGATAAGCAACAATCCCTACCGTTCAGGAGGATTTGATTCAACACCATTTGTGTGGCGTTTGCGTTTCTTAATCATTCGGTTCATATGTAATCATTTGTTAAGGTTTGTCTTTTCATATTTTGTTTTTGTAATTTAATTGCTTGTTTTATAAAACTATAAACAGTTTCTTTTGGTATCTTGAATTCTTTACAGGGTCACGTTAAATAATTTGCTGTACCGCTTCATTGTTTTGAAAATTTGAAAAATGTAAATTTGTGTCTGTGTATTAGATTATAATTTTCACATTCAAAAGTTCAGAATAAAAAAGCGGGAAATTGCCAAATTGAACCTATAATCTAAAAACCGTAAAATTTTATTATTCATAAAAATATTTTCAATAATTTGCTTATGATTTGCAATGTACCTAAATTTCCTTTTGTTTTAATAATATTTCAATAATTTTGGAGCCTATAATGAATATATCAATTTTATCTCCACTTGAAGCTTTATAAATTTGAATCTTTTTTTGATATCATAATCGTTTGCGATTCCCCATTTCCCCATTTTAGTCTTTCATTTGTTCCCCTAAAACAAAAATAGTTCTTATTTTTCTCTCACGTATATATCGAACTTATTTTTATCTCATGCTTCTTTGTATGTTTGTTGCAATTCAGTATTTCTGTTGTTCCAGTTTTTTTCCTGGGTAGTTTCTTTCGGTTTTAGTTTGTAGTCCTGATTTGTTTTCTCTCCATAGATTTGTGACTTTCAAACAGCGGGTAACTTCTTCTACCTTTATTCATGTGCATTATAACGCTAATCCATGCACATTTTTTTTTTACAGCACACCCTTTTAATCCTTATGGAAAATCCTATAATGAAGAATGTGTGATACTCGTTGAAATATCTTGGTTGACTTAATATATAATTACATAATTATTAAAAAAAAACACACAGATAAAAAGAAATCACAGTGATATTTAAATGTTATGGAATACATAACTGACGTGAGAAAATTTAAATGAATGAAATGTGATTCAGTTTTTTTAAATTCAAGCAAACTCATTTGACCCTAGAAACCAACACCCTGTGATTATCATATCCGAGTTATTCTGTGAAACTCGAACATTTACATTTGGAGATCATTTTATTAGAAAAAGGTAGGATTTTTTCTGATCAATTTATTTTATAAAAAGAGTATGATGCTTTTTGTTTGTAATAGCTTTCAGTAAATTGGATTATTCTCAGAACGAATCTTTGTACAGTTTTTTCTGATACAAATGTTTGATATGTGTATCGTTCCAATCTGATGAGTCAAGATTTTGGTTTCCGTCTAATATGTTTTGTCATAAATCAGGTCATATGTTTACGCGTTTTTTTTCTTTTTTTTTTTTTTTTTTTGGTTTTTTGTTTTACATGTTTTATAAATTATTTTTACATGTTGTCATGTTGGGGCCTTTTATAGCTGTCTATAGGAAATATGATCTTTTTCAAGGCCTTTCGCTGACTCATAATTCCTTAAATTCAAATCTTTTTGTCTACTTATTTTAAATACAAAAACGGTCAGATATCAAATCGTATTCATCTTATACGAACAAATATTTAAAGGAATTGGCTTAACACGTATTTTCAAGCATTATTAAATTCCATTGTAAATATATAGTACCTAGTTTAAGATAAGATTTTTTTTTTCAAATTGGACTCGCTTGATTCTTGGCGTTTGCTACTTTTGTTTTTTGATTTTGTTGAAGAGGCAATAAAGGTGTTCTCGCAGGCACATTGTTTTTTTCTTATAAATTTATTACATACATTGAAACTGTAATAAATCATTGTTATTTTTTCTATGAAAAGTCTAGAGGGTATCAGTTCCCGCCTATTTGTTAATCATGCCGAAGACATAGACCTTTACTTTTTTCTGCTTTTTAAGTTCCAATATTTTTAAACTATCATTTAGAACTGTCTTTGATAAAGTTTGTTATTTTTTAACAGAGGATCGGACATCATTTAAGTTTGTGAGCCTCCTCTTGGGTTTTTTGATAATGTGAATATGTGGTCTTTTTATAGTGATAATTTGGTTTCCAGACCGAATATTTTATAATTATTTTTTTTTAATTTGACAATCAAGGATTCAATTACCTTTTCCACAAAACAAATCAGTAATGAATATGTGATTATGTTGGCCAAAAAAATTGTGAACAATGTATTACTTGGACACCATATGAGGTGCTTTGAATGTAAGCATTTCCACCAGAACTACATGTCACCCTTCTTTAAATTGAGTGAAGTAGAACCATTTCAAGTGGCAAAGATGCGGCATGCTGCTCTGTAAGTGGAAAATAATGTTTTTTAACCACGTCTTTTAGACTAAATTGGATAGTGTATCATTGACCGTCATATAAGATTTCTTTATATTATATTATCATTGTTATGTGCGTTGCATGCGCATTATATAATCCATTCGATGAATAGATAAAATTTCATTTGATCCGGGTAATATTTTTTTTTTTCAATTTAAAACCGAATCTTAAACCAGAGAAAAAAAAACAAAGTAAACATATAGATGGACAAGAAGACCGGAAATACAATGCACACTACTTTAATCGATGAACAACAATTATACTTCATTTGCCTAGATTGAACCGTGATATATCTGTTAATAAGTTTTTACCCAAATCTTACACCAGAAAAAACGGTCAAATAAAGGCAAGAGCAGATAAGTAATGTTCCCTTCTATATGTTTATTTACATGGTCTACTTATTAAAGTGACAAAGTCGCATGTGTATCATAACAAAAACAAAAATATGATAGCAAAGACCGACTCGAATTCATCTTAAATAAATAGTGTGAGAAAAATCACGATTTGTATTTCTGTTATGTTTCTAACGATTTATTTCTGAATAGTTTCATTGGAAAGGAATAATGTTTGCATGCACAATGAATTGATTGAAGAAAACAGCATGTGTGTTTAATGAATAAACATCATCTTTTAAATAATGATCTTCGGGTCAAATACTTCAATTGAAATACTCCTATATTCTTGTTGATCAAAAAGATATAATAGAACCCTTGAACTGTATAAACGCCTACAACGTTTTGATAAAAATAAAACCAAATTGTGATAGATGACATATGAACGACATTTAAAAGATTTCGTTTATATTCTTGTCAAATTGAATCAACTACAAGTGATTTACTGTTAGTCTTGATTTTACATTTGATTGAACAGTAAGTAAAAATAATTGGACTGTTGTAGTTATTTCCTTAATATGAAGATTAATGCTTCGATTCGTCACACACTAGTACCGATTATAGATACGACAGATACAATCAGTAATTCAGATCGGACAGTTAAAAATTAATTTAGAAATTAGTGTGAGAAAAAATATATTAAAAGTACATGCTAATATAAATTAAGGAATATATCTCCCCAAATCCAAAGCTCTTGTCCTGCTTTGCCTATATTTTTGTTATTTTTGATTTATAAGCTTTTAATTTGTAAGATTTTAGATTATAACATATTTGTGTTGCCTCGAGCACCACAAACGGGACATTTATTGTCAATTTTCGAAAATTGTTCACACAAATGTATACATATATGCTATTTTAATTTAACAGAACTAAAAGTTGTTTGTTTTAAATATGACGTTAGGACTATACTTATTATAAAAAAAAATATCAATGCATATATTAGTGCGTTCGATCCAAAAGAGTTCTTATAATTAAAAAATGTCTTCACGACAACAATTTACTTGTCACATTTAAAGTTTCATAAAATATCTATATATAATTTTAAAAAAAACAACCAAATATTTTCTTGATAATCACAACGCCCACAGGAGCAGAACAATCAACATTAATGTCATACTAATGATTACAAGTGATTCAAAATGATAAAGACACAATATGATATAATAAAGGCTATGTTTCACCTTCTTTTCTGCTGCTTCATTCCTGTTATTATATTCATGATAAAATTTTGTCAGTCAATATGATGCCTATGCAATATGGTAAGTAAGTAAGTAAATGTTTAGCATAGTGACATGTGTAATCACATTACAGTAAAGTACAAATATATTACATACACAATAAAATACACCCGACCCATTGGGTCTATAAGTCACTTTCAAATCAGAAAATGTAATTCTTTTATCACGGATTTCAAACAAATTAATGAAAAGTAAGATTAAGCTAGATTTCAAAATAATTAATTAATAATGAAAAATTCAAATTTATATAAAAAAATGAAGTTATTAGAAGATCGATTTAGTAAATGTCAATTTGAATGAATAATTAATTAAAAATGAAAAATTCAAACTTATATAAAAAAAGATGTTATTAGAAGATCGATTTAGTAAATGTCAAGTTTGAATGCATAATAAATTAATATTTATAATAAAGAAACTGGAAATATTCAGATTGACCATGAAGTAACCTTTTTACATTTTCATATTACAGTCAAATACAATCAATACTGTCAACTGGAATTGCAATATAATGTTTATCAAACTGTTCATGTATATAACACTTCACGTCTATGCCGGAACGCTTTCACTGTATACTTAGCAAGCTTTCTAGGATAGTTTGTCATCAAAAAGATAATTTTTTCATCGTTTGTCATATTTAGTAGTTCATTGCCAGAAAATATATCATTAAAAGTAGATTCTCTCAAGTCATTATATAAGGAGCAGTGGAGAACAAAGTGACACTCATCCTACATGGAATTGCTGTTACAAAACTTACATAAGCGTTCATTTGGTTGTTCGCCGCTATATCTACCCGTCTCTAGTCTCAAAGGAAGAATTCCACATCTCAGCTGTGTTAGGAAAGATCGTTTAGTTTTGTTGAAACTTAATTTAACATAAGTTTCTATTCCAAAATTAGCCTTTAGTTTCACATAAGTTCTCAACTTTGGAGTTTTCACAATGTCATTTTTCCATAAACAGTTATGGTAATCCTTCAAGATGGATTCGAACAAAGTCATAATTGTAACGTCCTTGCGCTCAAAATAGTCCACTATACCAAGTTTCATGAGTATGTCTTTGAAGTCAGAACACCAATTATTTCTACATTTTTCATAGTCGTGATTGAAGGCTTGTTTTGTAATGTGATTGTCATCAAATTGAACAAGTCTATTCCAGAGACGCACAATATTAGCCCAATGTCTGTAGTGGCAGGGGATCCATCCGATATCCCCATAAATGCCAAGAAGTGGGGCAAAACGATGAACTCCTAAAAAGTAACGTATATATCGGTTCTGGATGTTCTCTAGAGCTTGAAACTTTCGGTTCCCTCAATCTCCGGATGCATAGTCTAGTATAGGCACAACACACGAGTAAAATAGTTTTTTAAATGACTTTTTTCATTTATAGTATATAAAAAATGTCAAATTACTATTGGACACGCTTTTGTCATGTGCCCGTGACGTGAGGAACGTTTTACATAATTTACTCCTTAAAATGGAATAATGAATTGCAATATATGAACTCAGCAATATTTTGTCCATGTATTTGAAGTTACATTTAACATGTGGTCTACACTTTTATGACAATTTTTGTTCATTCGTTTGATGTGTATGAGCTTTTGACTGTCCGTTTCAAATTTTCCTCGGAGTTCAGTATTTTTGTGATTTTACCTTTCAAATATTATACCATGCAGGTAATTTATGATAAAAGAGATGATTTTTTATTTCCTATCGTTTATTATCCATTTTTAGATGGTGACGTTCCCTTGTCACCATCTTACGGTGTTTATATATCTCAACTTGAACGATTCGCTCGTGTATGTAACAATGTTTTAGATTTTAACGAGAGAAATTTATGTATTACTGAAAAATTATTACACCAGAGTTTTCGATATCACAAACTAGTCAAAACATTTACTAAATTTTATCATCGGTATAAGGACATCATTCGTAAATATAGCTCAACATGCAGACTTCTTATACGTTCAGGTATTTCACATCCAATTTTTTATGGAAATATTCTTTATAAAGCACAAAGGTGTCAGTATTCACCTAAAAACTAACAAAACCTTTGAATAAGTAGGGATATAGTTACGATACTGTTGTCAGTTCATTAAATATTGCATATTTTGGCGTTAATATTGATTCACTTATAGGGTCTTTGCATCGGAACTAAACACATTTATTAAAAAAACAGTTGTTGGCATGACACGGGTTATGTTCTTCTCATATATGTTATGATGGTATGATACTAAACCCCTAACGGGAAGGATTGTGCCTGATGTTCATATGATGAAATCATAATCTTTTAGTCAATTTAATTGAATTCTGGAGCTGGCATGTCAGTTAACTGCTAGTAGTCTGTTGTTATTTATGTATTATTGTCATTTTGTTTATTTTCTTTGGTTACATCTTCTGACATCAGACTCGGACTTCTCTTGAACTGAATTTTAATGTGCGTATTGTTATGCGTTTACTTTTCTACATTGGCTAGAGATATAGGGGGAGGGTTGAGATCTCACAAACATGTTTAACCCCGTCGCATTTTTGCGCCTGTCCCAAGTCAGGAGCCTCTGGCCTTTGTTAGTCTTGTATTATTTTAATTTTAGTTTCTTGTGTACAATTTGGAAATTAGTATGGCGTTCATTATCACTGAACTAGTATATATTTGTTTAGGGGCCAGCTGAAGGACCTCTCCGGGTGCGGGAATTTATCGCTACATTGAAGACCTGTTGGTGATCTTCTGCTGTTGTTTTTTTTTTTCTATGGTCGGGTTGTTGTCTCTTTGGCACATTCCCCATTTCCATTCTCAATTTTAATAAGTGTGTTACACATTTTTTTTATGTTATTTCTTCATAGATAGAAATCATAATAAAGTCACTCCTTAAGTCTATGCCACTGCTTGTTGGGGTTTTAATTCCCCGATGGTATCACCCGCCAAGTAGTGAGCACTTCTGTATTGATATTAATTATCATTGATATGGTCATATCAATAAAAAAAAAGACTGTTTACAAAACTTTTGACTTTTTTGAAATACTAAGGTTTTCTACCTCAGGAATAGATAACCTTGGCTGTATTTGGCAAAACTTTTGGACCCCAATGCTCTTCAACCCCTTACTTTATTTTGCCTTTTTAATTGTTTTGGATTCGAGCGTCACTGATAAGTATTTTGTAGACGAAATACGCGTCTGCTTAAATACAAAATTCAATCCTGGTATCTATGATGAGTGTATTTCCATTTAACCTTCCTATTTAAAAATGTCAATTGGAAAGCTAAGTGCAGACATAATTGATTTACTTAAACAAATAAGATGCTATAACATCCCGCACATGTTTGACTCGAAATAAAACTATATGATTATAAAAAATAACCATACAATAAGCTAGAATCAGTGAAATGTTACCTAACAGATAATATTACACATGTTACATTAACTGAAATGTTTAATTGAGTGAAATGTGAATCAGGCTGTTTTAATATCGACTTTAAAAAATAATAAAATGTGCTATTTAGAATGAAGGTATGTATTCCCAAATGCAAAGCTCTTAATCCTTATATGGATTTTTTACAATCTATTTAGAGTCAGACAGCCATAGTCATCTATTGGAATTTACAATTATTGTTCCATTGGTTAAAAGGTAAGAAATGTATTTTTATATGTCAGTTTGGTTTTTTTTTCGTTTGGTGTATTTAGGCTTTTGCTTTCCTAGTATATAAAGGTCTTTCCGTTTTGAATTTCCCTTAGAGTTTAGTATATTGATTCTTTTTCTTTTTCTTTTACGAAATCTTCATCTCATATAAAATTGAGAAAGGAAACGGGGAATGTGTCAAAGCGACAACAACCCGACCATAAAGCAGACAACAGCCCTTAAAATATGTATACTAGTACAGTATTAATGGACGTCATACTTAACTCCGAATTATACACAAGAAACTAAAATTAAAAATCATGCAAGACTAACAAAGGCCAGAGGCTCCTGACTTGGGACAGGCGCAAAATTGATAATGTATCTACCGAAATTATCCTTCTAGAAAAGTCATTACTTTAGCAACAAATAACTTGTTTACATGCGTTTGTATGACTGTGATGAAAAAATGGATAGTTTATTAACTGTATTTAAATACATGTACTTCAATTACAAAACTCCTTTATGGTTGGTATTAAAGAAAATATTGCAAAGTACGTCATTTGAACACCCTCCTTAGAATATCATTGGTTAAATAAAAATATTCAAATGAAATCAGAAAGCTTTGTTTTATTGTTTATATGATTATAAAAAATAACCATTAAAGAGGACAAAGTATCAGTGAAATGTTAACTAACAGATAATATTACACATGTTACATATAATATATAATATACTAAAATGTTTAATTGAATGAAATGTGAATCAGTTTGTTTAAATATTGACTTTAAAAATAATAGTTTGTGCCATTTTGAATAAAGGAATATATTTCCTAATACAAAGATCTAATTCCTTGTACGTCTTGTTTTTACAGTCTATTTAGGATAAGACAGCCATAATTATCTATTGGAATTTAAAATTATTGTTCTATTAGTTAAAAGATAAGAAATGTATTTTTAAACGACCGTAAAATTGTTTTTGCGTCGTATAAAGCTATCATATCGTCCGAAGACACATTTAGTTTCCGGACATTAACTTTAGTTTTAGTGAATTGATCTCTATATATTTTTACCAGAAGGTTTAAAACCACTAAAGGAAGATTGGGATTGATTTTGGGGGTTATGGTCCAAATAGTTAAGTAATTAGGTGCCAAAATGATATTATCATTTTTGCAGTTTGTAAACAATAACTTGTGTTCAAGTGTATGAATCTTTCTGAAATTCCATACCATGAAGGGATGGTAAGTAATGACTTTGAGGGGATTATGGCTCAAAATGTTTGGAAATTAGGGAAAAAATAGGTTTTTCTGGTCAATGGACAATTAAGACAATTTAAAAGCAGTGTAAGGGAGGTAATTCAAAAACCTTTAACACACAATGTTGGATATTTTCAGATATACCTCCCTTACACTTCTTGTAAATTATCTATAAAGGAATTTTAGGTTTCGGACTAATTGCAAAAAAAGGGGTGGTAGTAGTTTTGAAATATTTTTTTCCAAATTTCTCAAATTCCAAATTTTGAAAAGTTTGAAGAAGAAATCTTTAATTATACAATATTGCGCAAAAGATTTGTAAGATCTTAACATTTGTTTTGTGTCAGAAACTCATATTATGTCAAAATTTGTATCACAATCCAAATTCAGAGCTGTATCAAGCTTGAATATTGTGTCCATACTTGCCCCAATTGTTCAGGGTTTGATATCTGCGGTCGTATAAAGCTGCGCCCTGCGGAGCACCTGGTTATATGTGAGGGTTTTTTTTCCGTTTGGTGTGTTTTAGCTTTTGATTTGCCAGTTTACAAAGGATTTTTCGTTTTGAATTTCCCTTGAGTTTATCTGTTAATTAGATATAAGAAGATGTGGTGTGAGTGCCAACGAGACAACTCTCCATCCAAGTAACATTTTTTTTTGCGAAATTTTCATCTCATTTGTATCTTCCGAATTTTTTCTACTAGAAATAGTTATTATAAGTACCAGGATAATAAATTTAATACGCCAGACGCGCGTTTCGTCTACATAAGACTCATCAGTGACGCTCAGATCAAAATAGTTAAAAAGCCAAACAAATACAAAGTTGAAGAGCATTGAGGACCCAAAATTCCCAAAAGTTGTGCCAAATACGGCTAAGGTAATCTACTCCTGGGGTATGAAAATCCTTAGTTTTTCGAAAAATTCAAAAGTTTTGTAAACAGAAATTTATAAATATGACCATATAATTAATATTCATGTCAACACCGAAGTGCTGACTACTGGGCTGGTGATACCCTCGGGGACGAAACGTCCACCAGCAGTGGCATCGACCCAGTGGTATAAATAGTTATCAAAAGTACCAAATCACTACTTTAGCAACAAAAACCGTGTTTACATGTGTTTGTATGACTGTCGTTGAAAAAAATAGATTGTTAACTGTATTTAAATATTTCAATTGAAAAAAACTCCTTTATCGTTGGTATTGAAGAACAAATTACAAAGTACGTAATTTAAACACCACCCTTCAGATATTATTTTTGTAAATAAAAATAATCAACCGAAATCAGAAAGCTGTGTTTTTATTGTTTGTAAATCAACTTAATCACCAGGCGTATACCGTGTATGTATATAATTAGTTATCAAAGGTATCAGGATTATAATTTAGTACGCCAATTATTATATATAATTATATATACTTATATATAATTATATATAATTATAAACTCATCATAGATAACGGGCTGAACATTATGCACATGATTCGACAGACTAACTTAACTAAAAAGTAGTCTCAGTAAAATACGTTTTGAAATTCCAGTTAATTTAAAATCTTACTTTGTGTATCGTGAAGCATTATTTCTTTATAAATACGTTGAAGATTTTGTCCGAGGTAGGGGATCTATACGAAATAACATACGAAATGTGGTGCACTCTTTAAAATAATCATCTGACCGCTGTGTTGACTTAAGATAACTGATTTCATAACTAGATAAATTTCAAATTTAAACTTATGATCGTTTATCCTCACAAAAACGAGTTTCATATGAAGAGTTCAAACTCGCGCGTATTTTCATGGGGTTAGTCATTACAGTCTTCAGTCTATGCATTATACCATTTTATCTATCTATCTCGGTAGTTTTTAACTACCTTGGCTGGTCGTGAAGCCCTCACACGGTTGGTTCTGGGCCCGAAGGCGTTTAGTGAACGTTTACATATTTAAACCAATACTCTGACACCTTGTTTTTTTCCTACGACACAGGGTAAACTATTTTGACATATAACACCAATTAAAGCTCATTAAAGTCCATTAACTAAACCGAAGCAGATTCCAGATTTTTTTCTTTCGATTTGAGACCCAAATAATATCTATATGAATATAAGGCAAAAGTCCGAGTCTTCCTTTTCCCGCCATTTTCTAAACATTAAATAATTCGAAAAGAAGCTCCATACTCTATCAATTTTTTTTATTATTTAACTTCAACTTTGTACTTGTTTGGCTTTATAAATATTTCGATTTGAGCGTCACCGATAAGTCTGATGTAGACGAAACGCGCGTCTGGCGTACTAAATTACTATTACTGACTAATCGCATCAATTTTAAACTCTAGATTTTTTTTATTTCACCTAAGTACATCTTTCAGATATCTGACATAAGAGTATCAAAATGATGAATATTCAGTAGTATTACATCTGAAATGAATTATCTGTACACTGATATTTAGGGAAATACTAATCAAGTAATTTAATTATAGACATATATTCAACGAGTGATCGAACAACACATTAATTCACGAATGCACGAAATGGACTTCGCTTTAAGTTTATCATAGAGTTCGGTTCTCAAGATAATGACTAAAAATTAAATGTACACGAACTTACATTTGAATATAATAAAAAGGTCAAAATCACAATTCAAGTACGATAAAAGAAAATCAAAAGAAAGGTCAATGATATAATCGAGGACATAAATTTTATTAAATATCACCTTAAATCGGCTACTGTTTATTTTACTATATTTTCAAATAAATTCTACAATTTTTTCTAGGTTATTGTATTAGAAATAATCTGTAAGAAGTCACGCTTTCTACATAAATGTTTTATATGCGACTTGAAATCTGCCACTTTTTTATTGATTATTTTACAATAAATTCGATTAATTGTTTTAATTGCTTTTGTAGATAATTGTATAGAGTGACAATAAATCGGGCACTTTGTCTAAAAAATTGTATTAAAGGTTACCTTTAATTTATCACTTTCTGATAATTTTACAATAAATTAGACTATTTGTTTTTATAGACAATTGTATGAAATTTAACTTTTTTGTTTTTAGATAATTGCATTAAATGTCACTTTTTATTGGACGCTTTTTCTAGATTATCGAATACATGTAACCTGAAATTGGTCACTCTCTTTATTGATATCTTTACTATATTTTATTATAAATTCGACTACTTGTACAGATAATTTTGATAATCCTACTGTTGACAATGTACTCATAATTAAGGTCGTTGCTATCAAACCGAGAACAATGATATAGTATACGCTTTTGCGATTTCCCAGAAGGATTCTTCCTCTGTCATGATATCTTGGAAAGTTTTATTTATTTAATCTATACATATATCTCTGAATTTGGCAAACACATCTGGTATTTATTATTCATGTATATGCTTTTTTAGAGAATATAAGGTTATCCCCGGGTTCTAAATTTGGGTCATATAAGAAAAACTTTTTGAATTGTCTGTTTTCATTGGAGTGTGTATTACTGCAAAATAACTAAAATACCAAACTTCAGGGTAAATTTATAAATCGGACAAAACCAAACGCCCGACTATATTAACCAACGAAACGAAAGGAAATATACTGTTATATTCTTTAATGGGTACAGACATTTCCTTTTAAATGGATTGATAAATGTTGGTTTTATATATACATAAGCTTATTCATTTTCAAATCTTATTAACAAAAAACATAACAAATATACCAGGCTTATAAGATTTACGCCAGAAGTTCTCAAAAAGACGCATCAGTGATGCATGAATTAAAAAAATAAAAGGCCAAATCACATAGAAGGTTAAAGATAAATGAATGCATCACCAGATTATCTTACAATTTTAAAGTACAAATCATCAGCAATCCGGGTTGATACCGGTTTTTTTTTTGTCTCTATTATGACTACTTAGATTTAGCTACATCACGAAATTAAGTTTTACTATGATGATAGAAAGTAGTCGACCGAAGCACTCAATCATTTAGGATTTTTAAAGGATTACTAAATGATTAACGTCGATGGCAAGACACCAACATACTTTGATAGTTATGATAGTATATAAGCCAGCTAATAAGAAAGATCTAAAATAATTCAAATGGAAAAGGTTTTATTTCAGTTATGTAGGTAAAGACATTTAAAACTGATATCAAAGTGCTGGAAGATCTTTCACTAGGTAAACAGACAGTGTTTAATACTGTAAATTTCAGTAAACATTATATCGTTGAAGCATTATGTGTGTTTGCACAACATTTTCAAATTTACTTAGCTTCTCTAAGGTCAACATTACTTGAAGGGGATATTAATTTAAATCCCCATGCAATTTAGATAATAATATGCTTTTACGTTTCGGTAACTCATTTTGTTTTAATGATTTACTTAAGTTATATGAGAAAAATCTACTTTTTTGAATTTTTCTTTAAAATGGATTTTACTGCAAAATAAAAAAAGAAACTCCTGTATTTACAAAAATACCAAACTTCAGGATAAATTCATAAATCTGACAAACCCAAACGCTCGACTATATCAACCAACGAAACGGAAGGAAATTATCTGTTTTATTCTGAAATGGTTAAAGACATTTCCCTTCGAAATAGATTGATAAATGTAGATTTTATATATAGATGAACTTATTCATCTTTAAATCTTATTACGAAAACCTTCTCAAATATACCAGACTTATATTATGTACGCCAGAAGTTCTAAAAAAAAAGACGCATCAGTAACGCATGAATTAAAAACAAATGAAAGGGTTGAATATCAATAAATGCATCACCAGCTTATTTTACCCTTTTTAAGTACATATCATCAGCAATCCGGGTTAATACTTTTTTTTCTTTTATGACTAAATCACTTCCGCTACATCACGACAACATTTTACTCTGACGATAGAAGGTAGTCGACCGAAGCACTCAACAATTTAGGATTTTTAAAGGATTATTAAATGATCAACGTCGATTGCAAGACACCAACATATTTTAGATATCCGTTAAGACAGCTCTTAAAAATATTTATATGGAAAAGGTTTTATTTTAATTATGAAGGTAAAGACATTTAAAACTGATATAAAAATGCTGGAATAACTTTCGACAGTTTTTAAAAATATAAATTTCATTAAACATTATAGGATGGAAACCTTAAGTGTATTTGCACCAAATTTTCAAAATTGGCTTAGGTTCTCTAAGGTTAACATTACTTGAAGTGAATATTAATTTAAATCCCCATGCAATTTAGATAATAATATGCTTTTACATTTTACGGTCACATATCTTGTTTTAAATATTTACTTAGGTTATATTAGCAAACTCTAGAATTAAGTATTGGTACTACAAGTCAGAAGAGTATTAAGTAAGACACAAAGGAAGCTGAATTATTGAAAGGTTATAAAGCTCTTTTTCGAGCTTTAAAATTTAAAACAATGGAGGGAAAGACTGACTCGGATTTTTTCGTTCGTTGTATTTGCAGTTGTATAAAATGTATCCTTTGGGTCTCAAATCGAGACTGAATATAGAATATGCTTAAATTTTAATATGACCTGATAAGCTATTGAAGTCTTATATGAGAAGAAACATGGATATCATGAGGCAAAATATTTTACCCTGTACCGTTGGGAAACCTGACCCAAGTACATTCTAAGGGTACAGTAGCACTTTTCACAAAACATCTTAAGTGTAAAATCAATCTTACGATAAAATTATTTAGTTGAATTGTCAAGGAATATTTTAGACTTACGATAAATTGTGCACTTAAGATTTTTTTGTGAAAAGGGCTGCAGGTTTTTAAAGATTGTTTATTTTTTCAGGATTGTACATGGAAAACACTTTCATGTGAATATCAAAGACATTTTCAAAATTTAGGCATTTCGTAAGTGCATGAAAACTTTGGCATCAGCACGCAACTGGTGTTTTCTTACTTTTATCTATATTTTCATCGTTTTACAATTTGATATGGTATTATGTATGCTGTCATTGATATTTTTGCAACTTTGAAAGGGTCTGCATATGTAAAGCCTATTTGATACTAATCTTAAAATATTTGTAAAAGTACAAATCATCCTAAATCCGGGTTTAAGCTATTTTCTATAAAAAATCAATAGATTTATTTACATCACGATAACGAGTTGCTATAGCACGATGCATGCTAGATGAGGACTGATGTTTTAGCTGAATGACTAAGTTTATTAAATTAAGATAGAAAGTATTTTAAATTTTTACACCTGTAGAACAGGATCTGCTTACCCTTCCGGATCACTTGAGATCACACCCAGGTTCTGTTGGGGTTCCTGTTGCTTAGTCTTTAATGTTCTATGTTGTGTCTTGTGTAGTATTATTTGTCTGTCTTTTTAGTAATAGTGTTGTCCGTTTGTTTTCGATCTATGATTTTGAATGTCTAACTGGTATCATCCAAAATCCGGGTTTAAGCTATCTTCTATGATTCATTTACATCACTATAACGAGTTGCTATAACAAGATGCAAGGTAGATGAGGACACATGTTTTAACTGAGTGACTTAGTTTATTCGAAGCATTCGAACATCTTTACAAAAAATGGTTAAGTGATATGACATCAACTTTTCGAAATAGTGTTCAATACTACATTAATGGTTAGGAAGTTCTATAATATTCATTGGAAAATTCCTTATTATATTTACGGAAGTAAAGATTGATTGCAGAGTGCTAGAAAAAAAAATCACCGGGTGCGGAGTCACTTGTTTTATAGAATGTCATTTTATAAATCAAAATAGCGTGGAAATCTAAAGTGTTAACAAAAATTTGATAAAGTTTCTATGGTCATCATCATCTGGAAATGAACGTGTCAGTCATTTTTTTGTTTATCGCTGAGATATAGCCTTTTTGCGCTCATGCGTCGTAAAGCAAACACCAATCAATCCAGCAATCAATATCAGTAATTTTTTTTGCATAATAGCTTATTTTTTTCACTGAAAATTTAAATGAAGAGCACATCTTTTAATATTTGTCAATAGCTAAGCAATTGATTACAATTGATTACAATTGACATAATCAGCCCCTTGTATCCCTCTCAAAACATGTAAATAAGAAAATATCCGCATATTGTGACATCTGTAAAATAAATTGAAGATGCAATCAATAACATGTTCTATAAATGATTTATCTTGACAATAATATTTATGGATGTTATATTACAATGTTTTTATTAGATTAATAAAACATAAAGCGTTGTAATGAAACGGTATCATACATTGATTAGATGGGGAAAACTATTTTTAAACATTTGAGTATATTAACAATCCTTATGATTTAAATTCATTGTGAATTTCCTTTAAGATAATGATTGAATTCAGCTAAATATTTTATAAAATATTATAATGAACAAACATTGAGTATTAATACGTTTGAACAGAATTGCTTATTTCTATCGAGAATTTACAATTTCAGTATTTTCAAAGAAAAATCAGAATTGTGCATAGCTTATCAAAATCGACGTTTGAATACCTAAAATATATCTCCCCTAAAAAAGCACAAAATCGGATATGTATCATTCGTTAATTGAAAATGTATTAAAATAATCTCTCTGTTTACATTTTCTCGTTTGAACAAAAACAAACCCAAAGGCATAATCTTGAAGATGCTAGATTTTTGTATTGGTGTTTTAACACGCAATTTGCATTTGAGCGAAATGTTCATCTGTTCTAACCAACTACCTTTGTTATATTATGAGGAAACATTGCCACTAAGTGCATTTAATGGAATCAAAATCGAATCTAAGGATACAAACAATACAATGAATTCTTATTATCTTGACATGCAAAAGAAAAAGATAAAAATGCGTTCACTAGATCTTAACCTAACGTAAAAGAGATGATTTCAATTGTCCGATTTTTTATTTCCTAGTAGCTAAGTATATGCATATGTATTTTCCGTTTAATACCATTTTTCGAATTCCCTAGATAGTTAGAGAATTTTGTCACAAAATCATTGAACAATAGTTCTAAACAGTAAAATCGAAGTCAAGATTATATACCATAGAAAATTTATGGTATATAATCTTTGTCATAAATAACACTGAATTGCTCAATATGTTGCGACTACAAAACCGGTTCCTCGTTCCTCTGATTTATCCGCATCGGATGGACACTTTTTGTCGGGTTCTAACTGTCATAAGCACACAACGGATGAACCAATAGTGAAAAAGAACTGCTGACGCTTCTAGAACACTCGCAATCGTCTTGTGGAACTTGTTTAAATATCTAAGGTGTTTCTTATTATTGTTCATAAATTGGATTTGGTATTGTTTGGAATCATTGACATAGGGTTTTAAGGCAACCTTGTAAAGTATTTTAAAAACGTAATAGGTGTCTTCCAATTTTGATACGCATTTCATCGGCTTTTCGGCTTTCAGCTATAATTTTTGAATGACAACTTATAAAATACATTATATAATGTTATTGACTTTGATTACACGGTGTAGGCTATTTGAAAATACAAGCAATTGAGTTTACCAGATTATTTATAGGAGGAAGTAATTCACTATTTTATGATTTTTGAAGGATCATTAAGTGATAAACGTTAGTTTTACAATTTTTTTTATTTTTTTTTATAGTTACGATATAACTTGAGTGATTATATCGTTCTATTCAATTTTAAAAAAAATTCCATATTCTTTATGATCAAAGTATAGATATGTGATACTCATTTTCGAGTGATGGAATAACGCTCACAATGGTACAAGAGGTACGCAGATTTTTTATGCAAACTTCAAATTACTAAATATCGTCGAAGAATGTTCCTTAATACAAAAGCAAAAAGAGATAAAGGTTCGAACAGCGGTTTACTACTGTTTCCTTTATTTAACGTTACCATAATTGAACAGTAAAATAGAAGTTAAAACCTGGTTTTTTGGCAAGACAGACCTCAGCTTATATAACAATGCTAAACATACCACTAAAATAACAATACTACGTGACAGGAATATAATACATACAAACACAACTCACTCAGCGCTGAGAAGTACATAATAGTAAATAGATTATATGATAGTAAATTACAACATGTAAACTGCAGAGTAACAACGGACACCTCCCACAACGTGTTTTACCCAGGACCCCACAAACGAAATATAAACTGCATATATCATGGAAGAATAATGAATAAATAAATAAATAACGATATCTTTTCAACAATGATTAAAAACAGTTATCAATTTCAAATACATAAAAAATTTTGTTTAAATTATTTAAAATTTCGTACTGAATAGATATAAAGAAAATAAGATAGGAGTGCCTATTTGAAATGTTTGAATGGAATGATTAGGTAAGTGATAAGGTATGTTGAAAACGATTGTTTTGATGTGTTTTATAAACACATGTTGTACATTGTCAAAACTTAATTATTATGTGTATATCACATAAGATATCCGATTATAACTTTTTGTTTGAAATGGTATAGATATAACAAGGCTTAAATTGCTTTATTTTCATTGAATAAATGTTTGAAACCACATGGTATGTATTGCCACCGATAAGCAACAATCCCTACCTTTGGATTTGATTCAACACCATTTGTGTGGCGTTTGCGTTACTTAATCATTCGGTTCATATGTAGTCATTTGTTATGGTTTGTCTTCTCATATTTTGTTTTTTGTAATTTAATTAAAATTGAGAATGGAAATGGGGAATGTGTCAAAGAGACAACAACCCGACCAAATAAAAAACAACAGCAGAGGGTCACCAACAGGTCTTCAATGTAGCGAGAAATTCCCGCACCCGGAGGCGTCCTTCAGCTGGCCCCTAAACAAATATGTGACCAGCCACGACATATCCAGGCTTATGGAGGTAGAACGTCATTGTGAGAAAATCGCCGTTAACTATATGTGACTAGCCATTTCCAGGCTTAGGAGGGTACATTGTCTAAATTAGATTTTTGTATATTTATCTAGAATATTCCGAAACAAAACTCTCTGTCATGTTATTATGACATATTTGTTGTAATAGCAATGAAACGAGTCATTTCGAATACCGGTATGAAAATGAGACTGTTCTATGACGACTTTTATTTATTGAAGCCACTAATTTATAAAACACAAAATTATTGTATTTATCGGCTTTAAGTGATGTTCAATAGCGTATTTGAATAAAAATTCAAAGACTTAAATTTACTACAATGCAAACAATTCTTAGCTCTATTTTAGAACATGTAATTTAAACTTGTTGAAATGAAGTTTGTTTGAAATTTGACAAAGTAAGGTTTAAAAATTCCTTTTTTTTTAATTTAGATTTATTATGCACGTCTCTAAACATAGTATGCGACGCGTAACAGTTTATAAGTAGGTGTTCTCATATATTAATTTGATACGGTGCATTTATTATGGATATATTTCAAACTTCATTTATGAAAGAAAAACTTTAGAGCTGAGCATTATTTGTTTGTTTGTAGCTCTATTTTTAAACATTTATTTTAAACTTGTCGGAATGAAGTTAGTTTAAAATTTATCAAAGTAAGCTTTAAAAATTCCTTTTTTAATTTAGATTTATTATGCATGTCTCTATACATAGTAAGCGACGCGTAACAGTTTATAAGTAGGTGTTCTCTTATATGCATTTGATACGGTGCATTTATTATGGATATATTTCAGACTTCATTTATGAAAGGAAATCTATAAAGCAGAAATTTGATTATTTTTTGTATCAATTTAAAATGTAGATTCAAATATTTTTCACTTCAAACGATAAAGTAAAACTTCTTCAAAACTTATATATGATGTATAGTTCGGCGTCCGCAAAAAGGAAGCCAACGAAAGTGTTTATCTCTTCTTCACAAATACGTATTTCATTGAATCTCGATATTTATAATGTTTGTAATTTTTCTAACAATGACGTTCTACCTCCATAAGCCTGCAAATGTCATGGCGGGTCACATATATACTAGTCCAGTGATAATGAACGCCAGACTAATTTCCAAATTGTACAGAAGAAACTAAAATTAAAATAATACAAGACTAACAAAGGCCAGATGCTCCTGACTTGGGACGGGTGCAAAAATGCGGCAGGGTTAAACATGTTTGTGAGATCTCAACAAATTGATTGTTTTATAAAACGATAAACAGTTTCTCTTGGTATCTTAATTTTCTAACAGGGTCACGTTAAATAATTTGCCGTACCGCTTCATTGTTTTGAAAATTTGAAAAATGTAAATTTGTGTCTGTGTATTAGATTATAATTTTCAACGTTCAATAGTTCAAAATAAAAAAAGCGGGAAATTGCCAAATTGAACCTATAATCTAGAAACCGTAAAACTTTATTATGTATAACAATATTTTCTATAATTTGCTTATGATTTGCAATGTACTTAGATTTCCTTTTGTTTTTAATAATATTTCAATAATTTTAGGGCTTATAATGAATATATCAATTTTATCTCCACTTGAAGCTATATAAATTTGAATCTTTTTTTAATATCATAATCGATTGCGATTCCCCTTCCCCATTTTAGTCTTTCATTTGTTCCCCTAAAACAAAAATAGTTCTTATACTTCTCTCACATATATATCGAACTTATTTTCATCTCATGCTTTTATGTATGTTTGTTTGCAATTCAGTATTTCTGTTGTTCCAGTTTTTTCTGGAGTGTTTCCTTCGGTTTTAGTTTGTAGTCCGGATTTGTTTTCTCTCAATAGATTTGTGACTTTTAAACAGCGGTTAACTACTTCTGCCTTTATTCATGTGTATTATAACGCTAATCCATGCAAAATGATTTCACAGCACACCCTTTTAATTCTTTTGAATATTTCTTTAATGAAGAATGTCTGATGCTTGTTGACATATCAATTACAAATCCAATATAATATATTAAAATAATTGAATAAGATGATTGAAATAAGTCACGACCTTGGTTGACTTAATATATAATTACATAATTAATATAAAAAAAAACACAGATAAAACGAAACCACAGTGTTATTTAAATGTTATGGGTTAGATAACTGACGTGAGAAAATTTAAATGAATGAAATCTGAATGAGTTTTTTAAATTCAAGCAAACTCATTTGACCCTCGGAACCAACACCCTGTGATTATATTTGAATTATTTTGTGAAACTTGAACATTTACAAAAAGTGACATTTGGAAATCATTTTATTAGAAAAAGGTAGGATTTTTTTTATCAATTTATTTAATAAAAAAAGAGTATAATGCTTTTTGTTTGTAATAGCTTTTAGTAAATTGGCTTAATCTAAGAACGAATCTTTTTGCATTTTTCCTGATGCAATTTTTTTATTTGTGTTTCGCTCCAATCTGATGAATCAAGATTTTGGTTTCAGTCTAATATATTTTTATTGTTTATTGTTTTGTCACAATTCAAGCCATATCTTTACCCGTTTGTTTTTTTGTTTGTTTTTTTAACTTTTTTTAAAATTATTTTTACATGTTGCCATGTTGTGGCCTTTTATGGCTGTCTATAGGAAATTATATCTTTTTGAATGCCTTTCGCTGACTCATAATTCCTTAAATCCAAATCATTTTGTCTACTTATTTTAAATACTAAAAAGGTCAGAAATCAAATCATATTCATCTTTCCGAAAAAAAATATTTAAAGAAACTGGCTAAACACGTTTCTTCAAGCGTTATTCAATTCCATTGGAAATATATATTAACTAGTTTAAAAGAAGGACGAAAGATACCAGAGGGGCAATCAAACACATAAATCTGACAACGTCATGGCTAAAAATGAAAAGGATAAACAGACAAACAATGGTACACATGACACAACATAGAAAACTAAAGAATAACAACACGAACCCCACAAATAACCAGGTGCTCCGGAAGGGTCAGCAGATAAGATTTTTTTTATAATTTGGAGTTGCTTTTTCTTGGTGTTTGCTTCTCTTGTTTTTTGGATTTTTTTCCAGAAATACTTAACTCTCTAGTTTCTCGTTGAAGAGAAAATAAAATTGTGAACGCTAACGATCACATTGTTTTTCTCGAATAATTTTATTACATACAGTGAAACTGTTATAAATCATTGTTATTTTTTCTATGAAAATTGTAGAGGGTATCAATTCCCGCCTATTTGTTAATCTATAATATATATAAACAAAATGGCCAAGATGCGGCCTGCTGCTCTGTAAGTGGAAACGAATATTTTTAAACCACGTTTTTTAAACTACATTGGATGCTGTATCATTGACAATCATACCACATGTCTTTATATTATATTGAGATAAGTATTGTAGATATCACGCATGATTATCATTTTTGTGTGGGCGTCATGTGTAACTTCCTCTGTGCATTATATGATCCATTCGATGAATAGATATAATTTAATTTGATCCTGGTAATATTTTTTTTTCAAAATCTTAAACAAGAAAAACGCCAAGTAAACATACAGATGGACAATAAGACCGGAACTATAATAATCCCTCATTTTTATTTATGAATAACTTTTCAAATTATGTATGCTTTATTTGCCCGGATTGAACTGAGATATATCTCTTAATCAGTTTTCACCCAAATATTAAACAAGTAGAAAACAACAATCAATGGACAGATAAACGCAAGAGCAGATAAGTAACGTTCCATTCTATATGTGTATATACATGATATGTTTAAAACAAAAATCGTAAAGCAAAGACTGACGCGAATGCATTTATCAAATGAATGGTGCGATAAATATTTCATATGTTTGAATGAAATATAAATTGATTGAAGAAAAAAAACATGTGATTTTGATATTTAAAAATCATCTTTTAAAAATGATCTTCAGGTCAAATATCTCAATTGAAATACTTCTTATTCTTTGTGACCAAAAAGGGATATAATAAAACCATTGAACCGAATATACGCCTACAACATTTTAACAAAACAACCAATTATGATAGATGATATATGAACGTAATTTAAAAGATTTCGTTTATATTCTTTTTAAATCGAATCAAACTACCAGTTTTTTACTGTTAATCTTAATTTAACATTTTACTGAACTGTAAGTAAAAATACTTTGACTTTTGTGGTAATTTCCTTAGTATGAAGAATACTGCTTCGTTAAGTCGCACCCTATTACCGATTATGGATACAACATATACAATCATTAATGTCATTCTAATGATTACAAGTGATTCAAAATATGTTTTTATATTCACGATATAATTTGGTCAGTCAATATGATGCTTATGCAATAAAGTAATATCCAAAATGTCGAATTACTATTGGACACCTTTGTCATGTGCTCGTGACGTCATCAACGTTTTACATGATTTACTCCTTAATATCAAAAAATGAATTGAAATATATGAGTACTGTTATATTTTTTCTGTGTATTTTACATAACCTTTAAAATGTAGTCTACACATTTAAGACCGTTTTTGTTCATTTGTTTGATGTGTATGAGCTTTTGATATTGCCAGAGGGACTTTCCGTTTCGAATTTTCCTCGGAGTTTAGTATTTTTGTGATTTTCCCTTTCAAATACTAGTGATAAAGCTTGCAGGTTAATCATTGTGTACCACATTTTTTATGTTATTTCTTCATAGATAGAAATCATTATATTGTCTTTCCTTAAATCGATGCCACTGCTAGTGGAGTTTTAATTTCCCGAGCGTATCACCCGCCCAGTAGTCAGGACTTCGGTGTTGACATGAATTATCATTGATATGGTCATATTATTAAAAAAAAAAATTGAAATACTAAGGTTTTGTACCTCAGGAATAGATTACCGTAGCTTTATATATCTATATGGAGTTAGGTCATTCTTTTGAAGAATCAGCCCGGACGATACCATATTACAATTAAATATGCTCCAAGGCACATAATAATGACCTGCGCGAGGTCATTATTTTCCTTGATAAAAATGCAAACTATAATTTACTTCAAAATTATATTTTTCTGAAAGTTTATTTGTTGCCGATTTGGGAATTTATTCTAATCTATGATAAAAATCGTCCTTGTCCGCATTTTAATTTTAGAATCAAATAATGTGACGTCGTGTTAATTTATCGCTACAATACAGAGATATGAAGCCAGAGGTTTCATATGTGTTAAAGAGTTTAAAATCTCATTGATTCACACTGAATAGGTTGATTGATTGATGGTTACTTAACGTCCATTGGAAAATATTTCATGCATTTTCAGACGATACACACTGAATAGGAAATCATACTGTAAACCATATGTATTGATATTCGTTTTTCCCCTTCGTGTCAGTTCGTAACTTTTTTACATTTATGTATACCTTTTACCCTATCAAATGATCAACTAATAAAATATTCTTATATTCTATTGAATAACATTCACGCATAAATGGGGTCGCGTGGGGAGGGTCTATAATTATATCCTGATTATCTGTTAAAAAAATGTATTGCAATCCAAAATTAATCATTCTGAATATATCATTCGATTCAATTAAAATTGTTGAAAAAATAATCAAACAACATAGTATCCCCCTTCTTTTCTATAAACTAAGTTGGTACAACAAACTACTTACAATGTGTCTTGTATTTTTCATACACCGTTATCGGATGGTAACAATTCGTTTGTGTCTTCCGTCATGCAGTTACAGTAACATTTTTTCATAGTGTATGGAAAATAATTTCTAAGGTTTATATCTAAATTAATTAGTGAGTTTTCTTTCACATTCTAAATGAGCCGTACGGCGTTTCAAACCCTGAACGCATGAGAAAGGAATAACCTACTTTAGTAATGTCAGTAAAAAAGGATGCTAAATTTTACAAGTCTTTATAGAAAAAAAACAGTATTTTCTTGACGGTATATAAGTTAGATAATGCATATTTTAAGTTTTTTCTTGTTGTAGAACACACCTCGGGGTTTCAGTATTGCCCAAAGAAAGATCTCCCTACGGTAGTTCTTTCCTTTGATCAATCCAGACACCCCTCGGTGTGTTCTCAACAAGAAAACCTTTAAATATGCATTATTTATAACGTATTTGGCAAAATGTTTAGGAATTTTGGTCCTCAATGCTCTTCAACTCCGTACTTTATTTGGCTTTTTTAAATTTTTGGGATTCGAACGTCGTTGCTGAGTCTTTTGTAGACGACATACGCGTCTAGCGAAAATACAAAATTTAATCCTGTGATCTATGATGAGTTTATTTTCCTATTTAAAAATGTCAATTGGAAAGCTAAGTTCAGACATAACTAATTTTTTTAAAAACTAATTAGATGTAAAACATCACGCACTTGTTTGACTCAAAATAAAATTATATAATTATGAAAAATAACCATAAAATAAGCTAAAGAATTAGTGATATTAACTAACAGATAATATTACAAATGTTACATATACTAAAATGTTTAATTGAGTGAAATGTGAATCAGTTTGTTTCAATATTGACTTTCAAAATGACATTTTGTGCTATTTTGAATTAAGAAATGTATATTCCCAAATGTAAAGCTATAATTTCTTGTATGGCTTTTTTACAGTCCCTTTAGAGTAAGACAGTCATAGTCATCTATACAAATTTGGAATTATTGTTCTGTTAGTCAAACGGTAAGACATGTATTCTTATATGACAGTTTTTTAGGGGTTTTTTTTCGTTCGGTGTGTTTAAACTTTTGATTTGCCAGTTTATAAAAGACTTTCTGTTTTGAAGTTTAAGTATATTTGTTATTTTGTATTTACCGAAACTTTCCTTCTGCAAAAGTCACTACTTTAGCAACAAATAACTTGTTTACATGTGTTTTTATGACTGTCGTTGAAAAAATGATAGTTTGTTTATTGTATTTAAATATTTCAATCGAAAGAACTCCTTTATCGTTGGTATTAAAGAACAAATTACAAAGAACGTAATTTAAATACCATCCTTAGAACAACATTGGTTAAATAAAAATAATCAACCGAAATCAGAAAGCTTTGTTTTTATTGTTTGTAAATCAACGTTATCACCAGGCGTATACCGTGTATGCATATAAACTCATCATAGATACTGGGCTGAATTGTGTACATGATTCAACAGACTAACTTACATAAAAAGAAGACTCAGTAAAACGCGTTTTTTTTAATTCCAGTTAATTTAAAATCTTACGATGTGTATCGTGAAGCGTTATTTCTTTATAAATCCGTTGAAGATTTTATCTGAGGTAAAGGATTTATACAAAATAGCATAATAAATGTGATGCATACTTTTAAATAATCAACTATGCGGGTTTATTTTTTTTTCATAGATAGAAAACATATTTCATACATCTCTAAAATAGAAAAATGTTTAAGTGCATTCTAATATATTTCATAATAATAAATTGTCAAGCTGTACATATTCTATATATTCATATAAGAGAACAAAGTCAGAAATTAAAGATTCCTTAACAATAATTTCAAAGGTTATCTGTATCAATAACAGTCACCCTCCATTAAAAAAAAAACCAGTTCAATGTCACCTTCGTATCTATATACAAAATGTCAATTGGAAAGCTATGTTCCGACATAATTGATTTATTTAAACAAATAAGATGTAATAACATCACGCACATGTTTGACTCGAAATCAAATAATATAATTATGAAAAATAGCCATAAAAGAGGACAAATCATCAGTGAAATTTTAACTAACAGATAAGTTTACATACAATGAAATGTTTAATTAAGTGAAATGTGAATTAGTTTGTTTCAATATTGACTTTGAAAAATAATATTTTTTTTTTGGCAGTCTATTTAGTGAAAGACAACAATATTCATCTATTAGAATTTAGATTGATTGTTTTATTAGTCAAAAGGTAACATTCTTGTATATCTATGTGGAGAAATGTTTTATTCTAAATTTTTTTTTAGAAGATTCCCGCTTGACTTTTATTAAGTGCGAGGGGCTGCAGTGGCTGTGCGATCTCTTGTTTCCTGATTGACCGGTTTCAACCATTTAAACTTAAAACAGAAAACAGACAAACAGACAAACGGAGACACATTCGTCACAACTCGGCCGATTCCGTACCCTCCTTTAAGGAGAGTAACGGATTCTACCGATGATTGCCGAATGACGGACGCAAAGACCGGAATGCAAAACATCCTCTTCTATCGTCTGCGTTAAATTCAACGAAAATAAGTTAAATGTGTGTTGTATACGGAAATGTCTGTACCGTATCATAAATATGACAGTTTTATTTGTCGTTTCATGTTTGATTTTCGCAATTTTTTAAAGGACTTTTCATTTTTAATTTCCATTGGAGTTCAGTATTTTTGTTAATTTCCCTTTTTATATGAAATTATGGGTGCTGACAAACGTCATCTCTGTTGTATTCACAAATAATTTCCTTCTACAAATAACTACTAGTACCTGAACAACAAAAGACTTGTTTACATGTGTTTGTATAACTGTCGTTTAAAGGAAGGATTGTTTGTTAATTGCATTTAAATATTTCAGTTTTTAGATCGTTTGAATTAAACAGATATTAGCTAGGTAATTTAAACGCCACCCATTTAATATCATAGGTGAAAGCCGAAAGATTTGTTTTATTGTTTTTAAATCAACTTAATCACTAGGTGTATACCGTGTATGTATATAAACTCATCATATATACCGGTTTTAAATTATGTATGACAGATGCACATGATACAACTATTAAGTAATCTTAGTAATGAATATGCGTTTTGAAATTCCAGTTAATTAAAAATCTTACTTCGTGTGTCGTGAGGCGTTATTTCTATCTCAATCCGTTGAATAATTTACCCGAGCAACAGGATCCTCATTATGATTCTAAATAAGAAGACATGATATGAGTGCAATTGATACAACTCTCCATCCATTTATAAAAAAAGAATACAATAATAGGTCAAAGTACGGCCTTCAGCACGGAGCCTTGTCTCACACCGATCAACAAGCTATAAAGGGCACCCAAAAAACTAGGCTAAGTATAAAACCATTTAAACAGAAAAACCAACCATTTCATATATATTTGAAAAATAGAATCGAGATACACTCATGAACCACAACAACAAACGACAAGTACTGAACGACAGGCTACTGACTTAGGACAGGTGCATAAAATGCAGCGGGTATAAACTCATTTTGTTGACGCCATACCCGCCTCCTTTCCTGCGACAATGATGTAATGGTACAGGCTCCTGACTTGGGACAGGCACATATAGAATGTGGCGGGGTCAGTCCGTGGCGGGTCTAATGTTCTAACAGGCGCCTATCTTCACACTTTCCCGAGACAGTTAAAATTAAAATTATTTAAAAATATGTACTATGATGCATCTGACGATTGTCTTATTGGAAAGTAATAATGTTTAAGACTAATAGTTTTTTCATATTATCGATATACGTATGACAGTTTTTGAAAGAGAAGCATTTTACACACCAATGCAATATAAGATTGATTGAAAATCCAACATATATCAGTATCTTATTTTCTGAAGAATATTCCTGTTCAACATCTTTGGTTTATATTCGGACAAAACGTAAGACAAAAATAAATCAATATGATCTGTGCAAGTGTAAATCAGTAAAGAAGATGTTGAAAAAGTATAAATAACTAAAAAATAAAACGACGTAATGAATCCTCAGAAATAAAACGACATAATAATAAATAGAGATCAATACAATGTTTAAGAAATGACAGGTTGAGATCCAATATTTTAAAATTTCTGCCATCTCAATTATGTTTTAAAGTGTAAATAAGAATTAAACAGATTATATCAAAGATTTACTATCATCAGCTCAGAATTATCCTAATAATAAACTTTATTGCAAAAAGGAAAACCCTGACTGGTTAAAATGCAAACATAATGAACACAAGAAACATACACTACATAAAACGTGGTCAACAAGTCAATATTAATAATATACATATATGAGTATAAAGATATTTGATTAATGTGGACCTATTTTTCTCAATCCCATCGATTGCTTTATATAGCTTATATATTGGTCTTTCATTATGTATTCGTGTTGTTTTATGTAATGAGTTAATACTTCAGTTTCATTATGTATATCTGTTATATTCATTTGATAAAATTTACTGTTTGCAATAGCATTAATTGTTCTAAATAATAAGGATGTTCTTATCCCAAGCATAAAAACTTAGCCGTATTTGACACAACCTTTTTCAACTTTTGATCTTCAGTGCTGTACAACTTTGTACTTTTTTTCGCTTTCGATCTTTTATATCTGTGCGTCACTGGTGAGTCTTGTGTGGACGAGGCGCGTTTTTGGCGTATTAAATTTTAAACCTGATGCTTTTTGTTATTCATTAATCATGTGTTTCTTTGTCTAATACGTTCTCCTATTTATTTGTATTGTAGTCCTGTAATATTATGTTGTCATTTCAATGTTATATTTAACATTACCATTAAAGTGCGAGGTTTGGCATGCCACAAAACCAGGTTCAACCCACCATTCTTTCCTTTAAAAATGTCCTGTACCAAGTCAGAAATATGGCCATTGTTATATTATAGTTCGTTTCTGTGTATGTTACAATTTAACGTTGCGTCGTTTGTTTTCTCTTATTTTTGAGTGTAAATTGACATTGCGATAAGACGTGTCACGGTACTTGTCTATCCCTAATTCATGTATTTGATTTTGATGTTATATTTGTTATTCTCGTGGGATTTTGTCTGATGCTTGGTCCGTTTCTGTGTGTGTTACATTGTAGTGTTGTGTCGTTGTTCTCTTATATTTATGCGTTTCCCTCAGTTTTAGTTTGTTTCCCCGATTTTGTTTTTTGTCCATGGATTTATGAGTTTGAACAGCGGTATACTACTGTTGCCTTTATTACAACACTAGACAAAATATCTTTACTGTGATCTTTAAGTTAAGACTTTGAGTCAAGTTGGTTAAAATTAGGATATTAGGTTTGAATTGAATTCATACAGTAATTTCTAATATAACTGTAACTCGAATAATTACAGTGCCCCTTTACGGTCATTGTCGTCCTGATGTTAATGTAGCGATCGAAGGGAGTGAAATATAACGACTGGGTTATTTGGGTTAATATAACTATGATTTATACTGATCATTTGCTCTGTATTTTTTATTTAATTTAATTTTAGATTTCAAAGAAAATGAAGAAGAGGAAGAATATTTTACAGACAATATTGAGCCTAGTTACAGTTATGGTTGTGATAGTTGTTTTTCAAACGGTTTTGTTTGTTATTCAAATTCAAAGTAAGTACAAGTTTCAAAAGCTGATTGATAACATTTAAAAAGTAAAGTCACAAAAAACTGAACCCCGAAGTTTGCCTGTCTTTTAGTTTGCTTCCGCGTTTTGCCATGTTTGTCTATTTGTCAGTTTTTTTTTCTCTGTTGACATTTTTGTTTGTTTTCATAATGATTATAAGATACTGTTCGCTGCTGTACCCCTAGTTTTGACATTTTGAATTAAAATGTCCGATTTGAGTTTTTCTTGAAATACCCTTTTTAGTTATTTTGTTTTTTATTGTTTGGGAGAAAATATTTGGTTCAACTTTGGCACAACTTTTTTTATCTTTTGGTCCTCGATAGTGTTCAACTTTGTACTAGTTTCGGCTTTCAAACTTTTGTATCTGGGCGTCACTAGTAGGTCTTGTGTTGATAAAATGCACTTTTCGCGTATTAAAATTTTGAACTTGCTGCCTGTTGTTCGTGTGTTTTTTTGTCAATTGTGTTCTCCAATTTATTTATATTGTAGTCCTGTGGTGTTGTGTTGTCATTTGATGTTATATTTCACATGGCTATAAAAGAGGGAGGTTTGGCATGCCACAAAACCAGGTTCAACCCACCATTTTTTCCTTTAAAAATGTCCTGTACCAAGTCAGGAATATGACCATTGTTATATTATTGTTCGTTTCTGTGTGTGTTACATTTTAACGTTGCGTCGTTTATTTTCTCTAATTTTTGAGTGAATATTCACATTGCGATAAGACGTGTCACGGTACTTGTCTATCCCTAATTCATGTATTTGATTTTGATGTTATATTTGTTATTCTCGTGGGATTTTGTCTGATGCTTGGTCCGTTTCTGTATGTGTTACATTTTAGTGCTGTGTCGTTGTTCTCCTCTTATATTTAATGCGTTTCCCTCGGTTTTAGTTTGTTACCCCGATTTTGTTTTTTTGTCCATGGATTTATGAACAGCGGTATACTACTGTTGCCTTTATTTAAGTAAGATAATTCGTTATTATCTCTTCATTAGGAACACATGATAATCAAACTACCTTTTATTTTGATTGGTCATACAAAAACACGAGGGAAGATGGAGGGTAAAGCCTTGTTAATGTACAGATAGGCCAACTACTAATTATATTTTTTATTTCTTTTAACAAATAATTTTGTTGACTTTTTTTTTATTTATATTGATTTAGATAATGCACAGTTTTATCAGAATTATAACAACAAAGAATCATCTATCAGACCTATAACATCAACAAAGGTATATATATATATTTGCTTTGGATAGGAATCAACTTTTTACAAGCGCACGTATTTATGCACATGTATAAGAACTTGATTGACTTTTGATTACAAAACTACGAAATAAAAGAAATCGAAAATTCTTATCGGTAATTGGCAAAATAAAATGCATTAAACGAAAGGATAGCAAGTGGCATATTCCTGATACAGGCATATTTTTATGTAGAAAGGGGTGGCTTAAACATGGTTTTATAGCTAGCTAAACCTCTCACTTGCCTGACAGTCGCATTACAAATGGTTTATTGATATTCATTAATGTTTATTACCACATCAGTGAAACGTCCGTAGCTATTTTACCTGTGTAGAATAAACTCATTTTCTATCCGATGCAGTTCAAATATCAAAAAGAACTAGAACTGTAATTAATTTTATAAAATTATGCTATCCGCTATGTTGTAAAAATGTATAATTGAAGTAGTGAGTAAATGTGATCATCGCCTTGAATATTTTTTTCTTTCTGCACATCCTGGATCGCCGACCCCTACAATTGCTTGTGTTTTTGACATGATACTTGTTTGATCATATTTTACTTCTTGTCAGACTTATGTGTTTGAATATTCCTCTGGTATCTTTCTCCTATCTTTTCCTAATAAGAACTAAATAATAAGTTTCAAACTGTGGACGAACACAGGTGTTTCGAAATGGTAAGCAGAGACTTCTCCACATATGTCACCCGTCGTTTCGTCATATTCAACTGCTGATCATTGTTATCAACTCAAAAAGTAAATGTAAAACTAGATGATAACTATTTTATTGCATATTTATGTGTTTTATATTTGATAGGAAATTATTGAACGTTCCCCAAAACGTATTTTATACCCGCAATTTGATTTGGATAACGTTAATCGAAATTGGACGGACACAGTTTCATTAATAAGATCACCAAAAGAAACTAATAGACGTAAGTGTATATTTTGTGTTTATTATTCTCATATTGTCATAGCCATTAAGTGAATATTTTCAAGCAATTTAAAATATAGGATGTAACATTTATCGTTTTTTTTTTATGTGATAACACATTCTAACATGACATTCTTCAGATGCGTTGAGTACACACCTGATGTAAAATATGAATATACTGTTTGAGCTGTTCCGATCGTATCCCACGTCATATACTTTTTTTTATGAATGAGCTACCCGACGTCATAGAACGATGGTGTGACATAAGAATATAATCATTTTAAGGTAAAATGCACGCTTGTGAAAGCGAAAATCATCTCAACAAAGAAACGTAAACAAACAATGCTAAATTGTGTTATATAAGCCATTTGTGTATACACATAAGATATATAAGTACAATTATCATTTAGATTCTTCCAAACCTATCTAAATATGTTAATGTAAATAATTTTAAGCATGGCTCCATGTTGAAAACCGTACTTTGACCTCTAATGGTTAACTTTTACAGTTTATGAGCTGCAGGAAAGAGTTGGCCTTCATACCATATCTTATTACATGTATATCTATTACATGTAAAGGAGATGGTAGTTTTAAAATAAAGATATAAATATGGTTTTCATGTTGCTTAAACAATATATAAAACGTATGATTTCTTATTCTTCTCCTTTTGTAGGATATTTGACAATGGGTCTGGTTACGGCAAAGCGACCACAGAACACTGTTTACCTCTACAACACACTGAAATCGCTTATTACAAATGCTAATAGAGAAGACTTTAGAGAAATATATATCGTCATATTGCTTTCGGATTTAGACCAAGAATGGAGGACAAACATGACGTCAGAAATTGTAAATAGATATCCACAGGAAGTTAAAAATGGAACAATTAAAATAATTGGAAGTTTTGATTGGATGTATCCTAGTTTGACAAATCTAACTCACCATCGGAAATGGCATTCAGAATCTAAAGCCACGTGGAAAGCAAAACAAAACATAGATTTTGTTCTATTGTGGTTGTATGTATATAAAACAAAGCTTTCAGAGTTTTATTTGCATCTTGAAGATGACGTCATAACAGTTGGAGGGTACATCAAAGCTATGAAAAATTTCATTAACGACCAAAAAGGAGAATGGACGTGTTTAGAGTTCTCTGAACTAGGAATGATTGCTAAATTATATCACACACATGATTTAGAGGCACTTGCTAAAATGGTAGCTTTATTTTACGAGGAACAACCTGCAGACAATACTTATTTACATTTCAATCCGCAGATGCTTCAATTTCGTCGAATAATAAGGAAACCGACCTTGTTTCAGCATATTGGAATGACTTCCTCACAATGGGGCCACGTACAGGCACTTAAAGACCGATTTTTTGTTGCAAATGATCAAAAGAAAGTTTTAAAAGGAGATAATCCACCCGCAAAAGTATTTACCAGTTTAAGGTTCCTTTCAAAACATTCACCTGAAAATGCATACAATACCAGCTTCGGATATTTTTGGTCCAAATCTAAGGCGAGGAAAAATGATAACTTTAGAATTATTTTCAACAAACCTCAATCTATTAAAAGAATTGTTGTCAATTCTGGGTTAGATGTATTCCCAGAAGACAAAATATACAGCGCGTTATTAGAAATAAGCTCTAAGAGTATTAACAAAAACGATTGTACAGATTATAAAATAATAGGACAATTTGTGAATGGTAAAGTAGACGTTCAAAATGTTCCTCCTCTATTAAATACAACAGACATTCATTGTGTTCAAATACGGTTCCAAAAGTCACAAAACTTTTGGGTGATCATTCATGAAATATCAGTTTTTCTAAGGCGCTAACAAATTTAAACTTACAATAAAGGAATTAAGATTTCTCTCTATACATATTTTGTTTATTATATTCGTTTATATTTTTCATTGAAACTCATAGCTTAAGTTATGCAGCTAGATGGGAGAGTCTTGATAGGAGGTTCTTTAGTTCTGTATTCTTGAATTCTAAAGTCATAACTATCTATTTTATTTTATTTCAGGACCCCAATTTTCTCTATTCTGTAATGTTTTCGTTTAATCTTTTATTCTGTAAACCTCATCCAGACTCGTGTGTATTCGGTAGCGTCCATCCATCACCTCACCCAGACTCGTGAGTATTCGGCAGCGTACATCCATCACAGGACGTGTCATGTTATACTACGCTACGTACAATAGGCGTCTTCATTAAGAAATGGGATATATGTAAATAGTTTATATTGATTTTACAACGTGTTGACCTTGGTGGTAAATAGCTTGCCTAGAACAAAAACGAGGAGTAACATATATGCTTAAAGGGTCAACCGATGGTAAAATCAATAAAAATGCAAGCCCACATTTATCATTTTTTATCTAATAGAACAACCACTTTAATTGTTTCGTTGTTTGTATGTTTTTATGTTTTGACGACTTTCCGTTTTACATTTATGTTTTTTTCCCGTACAATGCTTATAATTTTACGTCATCCATCAATGACGTCGTTTACATCGTCTTATCTCCGTAAAAACATTCATACAAATCATCAAAGCATACTTCAAGAAGTAATAGCATAAATGGTACCAATTGTTTTGCACCAAATGCGCATTTTTACAATCAATGTCTCCTTCAGTGATGCTAGAGTAAGTTTGGAAATACAAACACAAATCTTGATCTTCCTGGTCAGCTGACATATCAATGTTTTTGTATTTCGACACAGTTATCTTCACAAAGTTTTTTGAAGAACATTATAACATGCATTCGCGAATTCGTGTGTTAATAAAAAAAACTCTTTGAAAAATTTCCATGTTTGAATTCTTAGATTTGTTTTAAATCAATACCAAATGAGCATAAATTTAAAGAAAGGTTTGTTTAAGTATGTGTTTGTTTTTTTGTCCTTCTAAAGAATGATTTGACCATTCCCCGCAAAATGAAAATTAATATCTTCGTTGGTAGATCATTTCAAAAATGAAAGGGTGTATCCCTTAAAATAAAATATGTTTCAATCCCGGCACATATTCATGTGCCTGTCCCAAATCATGAACCTTGCCATTTTTTGTGTGCTATTTACTAGTATTTATGTGTTTATCTTTTTTTAAAGATTGCTTCCGCGCTTCATACAAAATGTACTTCGGTCAACGCTTTAACACCCCAATAAAGTTACAAAAGGAAGTATTCAATTCTTAATTGCAAGGTAAACGAAAATATCAGACAATATTTATGCAATGATATACAATTATATGATGAACATTTCATTCATTTCTTTGATAATAAAAAAATATATTGTATAGTAAACCTCTCTTCCTATTAAGATGATGGAATTATTGACTTCTTTGCTAAAAGGTCATTAGAGTTGAGGGCAGATCTTATTGTAATATGGATATTGAATCTAGGTATCTGATATTCAGTTGTTGTCGTCTGTTTATGTGGTTCATAAGTGTTTCTCGTTTTTCGTTTTTATATAGATTAGATCGTTGGTTTGCCCATTTGAATGGTTTCACACTAGTAATTTTTGGGTCCCTTTATAGCTTGCTGTTCGGTGTTGAAGGCCGTTACTTTTATAAATTGTTACTTGTATGGAGATAAATAAATAAATACTTATAAATCATTGAATGATCATGTTTAAATTTATATATGGATTGGTTCCCAACTGTATATTCATTATTCATCAAAATATATTTTCCATCACAACGCAGTTTATATAAAAAAAAAAACTGCTTATGTAACATTTAAGGATGGTAAAAAACTGCTTATGTAACATTTAAGGATGGTGTGTAACTAAATAGTATGCTTGTATGATACAATTTAACTTTGTTCCGGTTGACATTCACAACCCTTTAGATTAAAACACGACTTAAACAAATGTTGTTAGAGACTATTCAGTACAGATTCGTAATTATTCATTTACCGTTACACCTAAATATCACTTTTCAAAAGAAAAAAATAATTAAATTGTTTTGCATTATAAATGTAAAGCTGCTTCCATGCTCAATTAATTTAGAACAAATCAACAGAAAAGAACATATTTCTAAATTGTACGTTTATAAATTTTGAAATTATTAAGAAACTAAGGTTTCAGTTCCCTCAGGCAAAGTTGGCTTTAGATGAATTTGGCTATTCAATTTAGGTATTTTTGACATATAGCTCTTCAACGGTTTCGGAACTTATGCATCTTCGGATTTCAAATGTTTGGCTTTAATCGTTCCTGATGAAGGTAAATCTAGAAAAGGGCTTCGGACGCAAGAAAATATTAAACGTGTTGTTTTCAATTTCCTGATGAAATAAATACAAGGGGAAAATACTGATATTGGTCTTTACAAAAATGAGAAGAAGAAAATAAAGACTACAAGGAGATCATCCGTCAATTTGTATTATAACTACAAAATACCAGAAAACAATCGGTGTACACCTTGAAAACAATATGAATATGACTAGACTTCTAGATAGAGAAAATTACTTTCATTTTGTTAATACGACTATATAAAAAAGAAAATAGATTTTGTTTGATATGCTTACCTACTAAATTAAAAAAAGGGGAAAGAACTCAGATAATAATACTTTATATATAATGTACAGGAGACTTATTTTCTAAATGTTTGGTAGCAATCAAGTACGGTGACTCAACTATATGAGCTAACATGTCAAATTGTTTCAAAGTAAATGCTTATAAATTGACATGTGTTTTTTTATAAACGCACGTTCAATATTCAATGAATAAGCATATAAGTAAAAAGATTTAACAAAAAGTAAAAAATAACATTTACCCTTTATTACTGACGACGTGATCCTAAATAAAGAAAAACAGTAGTATACCGCTGTTCAAAATTCATAAATCGATTGAAAAAAAAACAAATCCGCGGGTTACAAACTAAAACTGAGGGAAACACATCAAATATAAGACGAGAACAACGACACAACGGAAACACTAAAATGCAACACACACAGAAACGAACTATAAGATAACAATAGTATTTTCCTGACTTGGTACAGGACATTTGAAGAAAAATGGTGGGTTGAAGGATTTCTTAATTCTTACACAAGGAGATACGTTAAAGAAAACAAAACCTGTATGCGTTTATGTAACACATTCAATGAATTTGTTATATTGTTCAAAACTTGATTAATTGGTAATTAATTAAATCCATTAGAAATTTCCCTATTTGTATTCTTTTACATTGCGACAAATATCATACTAGAAAAGATAATTCGCCATATAAGAATCATTAATGACAGTCAATAATCTAATTATTGAATTGCATCATTTAATGGCAGATAACGTTGTTTATACGTAAAAAGTGACATATATTTTAAAAATTTGTGTAAACTTTTGAATTTTTGAATCTTTTAACTGCATCTAAACTTTTTGATGAGCTGTAATTTATTAAAATTCTCATCTAGATCACTTTTTAAATTGTAGTGTTTTGCATCCAGGCAAACAACTTTGTCCGATTGTTGTATTTTGATTGAGTGTACATTCGTATGGCGGGTGATGCATGCAAAGTGGGGGACTGTGGCATTTTGGAGAATGTTGCACTGTTGCAAAGTGGGAGATTGTTGCATTTTGATTAAGTGCACATTCGTATGGCGGTCGATGCATGCAAATTGGCCTGCCAACACACCCTTTCCGACTTAATTACGGGATAAAGGTAATTCGCTCTTTTTTAGCCTTAATTTAACCTTTTTACTCAATTGACGAGATTTCAACGTCCGTAACTACTTTCATCCCAATTATAAATAAGTATATGATTGGCAAATGGAACAAACTTGTGTTAAAAGAATGATATAACATATTTAAATCGTTAATTGGCAAAATGACTTTTAATAATGTGCTGTCGTTAAATGGAGATGTTCGTTTTTATTTTGCGATTGTAACGACTTTTACGTTATTTATTTGTGCGTTTTTCTGTGCTGATTATTCTTGCGTTTGTTTATGCGAAATTTCTGCCACGTTATGATAGTTTTAAACATTTCCTTATAAGCGGGAGATTTTGCTAGCCATAGAACTAGATTCAACTCACCATTTTTTCTTAAAATGTCCTGTACTAAGTCAGGGATATGGTAGTTGTTATCAATTAGTTCGTTTCTTTGTATCTTGCATTGGCGTTTGTTTTTGTTCCACTTGTTTCTCTTCTATCGTTGTTTTCCTCTTATAGTTGATGTGTTTCCCTTGATTTAAGGTTGTAACACCGAATTGTTTTCTCTCTATCAATTTATGACTTTAGAAAAGCGGTATTCTACTATTGCCTTTATTTATTATTGTCTCCATTGACACATGGTAAGATAACCCATGGGAACAAACCACTGTAGAACGTTTAAAGAAAATCATACTGCATTTAAATCAAACCTATCATTGCGACAATTTTTTTACCATATGGAAAGATTGCTTACATTATATATGTAAGACTCAGATCAACGTCCAGTCTCAAATCGACGTCCGTTCCTCAAATCGACGTCCAAATATGACGTCACAATAAAAAGACATTACAAATCGACGGTCAATGTTTTGCCTATCTAATCGACGTCATTTTTTTTGGCTTCTCTAAATCGACGTCAATTTTTAGCTTCTCTAATCAACGTTCGTTTTGACACAAAAAAACAAATTGAACTGAACCGTTCTCAGTTGAAACCTTTAGACATTCAAACATATTATATGTGAAGATCTATTTAAAACAAAATGTTTTTTTTTAATTTACTACATACTTGGCAAAGTATGTAACAAGGTTGTGATATCAATTTTAAAATTTTAGAGATTTATACATAAAAATAAGGAGATGTGGTATGATCCATCCACCAGAGTTAATATAATGTGGATGTGAGCAATTATAGGCAACCGTATGGCTTTCAACAATGATAAAAATACATACCACAAAGGCTATGAAAGGCCACAACATGAATAATGTAAACAATTAAAATTACAAAATTAATAGTCTCATTTATAGTTCAGAAAAACAAATATGACAGACATAAACAATCGAAACCACTTCACTACAAGTCCATAAAGAATATAACGGGGTAAAACATATGTGTTAGTACTAAAAATAGAACAGTGGTGTAACAGCACAACATAATAATATAATGCCAACTGTTTGCGTATATGTTTCACTCCAGGTATAAAACTCAGAATTTTTTTTTTAAATATCTTACAGATTCTGAATTATAATACTCACAAAACAATTGGTACTTATTTATTTCCTCTATTGTTGAAGACTAAATAATGCTCCAATATGTCGTTTGATTTTCTTTGCCGTTGGATTGCTCTATTAATGTCATTATTAATATGAATAGGAATGACACTCTATTATGTAGAGAGATTGGATTAACTTTTTATTAAGACATATGCATATATGCATGTTACCTATTTCGGGTTGAAAAAAATTCTATATGGAAAGTATATATAGATGTTTGAAAATGTAGTCATAAGAACCCTAAAAACATATACAAAAAAGTCATGTAAAAGTGTAAATTAATATTGGACATCAAAGACGACTGAAATCAATCGGAAGTCGTTTTGGCAATACATGACGTCACATTAGACGTCGATTAGAGTATCAAAATATTGGACGTCGATTTGAGAATGTGAAGTCAGATTTTGACGTCGAATTGTGGAACGGACGTCGATTTGAGGAACGGACGTCGATTAGAGGCCGGACGTCTATCTGAGTCTAACATATATAACGCACTTAAGGGTGTTCGCTACTCTGTTCAAAAATATCAAGCTTTTCAGAAAATTGTTCTAAAGTTATAGTATATAAATAAAGGAACTAAAAAAGAAGAACATATGAAGGATGCGTTTGCTTGTTTTCGAGATATAAGCCATTTCTGTTTAAAAAAAAATATGAAAAAATAACAAGGGTTTTGTAAGATTTTCCAACACGGATTTTTAACCTATATGTAATGATATTATGAAAATAAAAGTAGGTAAGTGAGTAAAATTTCAAATGACAACACATGGATAAAACCAGAGAATTCCGAAAATGTTTCAAAAATTCAAAAACAAGAGGTGCTAACATCTTTTAGGTGGTGGTATATGTGTCTTCTTCTATAGTAAATTATAAAATAGAAGAACAAATTCGGACTAAATTTGTGATTAATATGATAAAGAAGTGCAATTTAAAAAAAAATATTCATATATATTTATTTAATTTTAAGTTCTGATAAATATTTGTGATTCGAAAGAAGAATATTTTAATGATTAAGATTTGCTTTTAACTTTGCGAATAAAGGGGAAATACATCAGACAATATTTCAATTTATAAAAAACAAACAAAAGTACATAAAACACAATCGACAATTTGTACGTCAGTAAAAAAATAAAACACAAGAATATAAGTAAAGACAATACAAACATTCAAATATTTTTATTTGCAAATTACTTCGCAAAAAATAAGCGTAATTATTACATTTTTATATGAAAAATAGAGTAAATATAAATTAAACAAAGTATAACATGCGTAGTTTTGATAAAATTAATTTCATTTAATATTAAATATAAAAAGGAAGATGTGGTATGACTGCAATTGAGACAACACTCCACAAGAGACCTAATGTCACAGAAATGAGCAGCTATAGGTCACCGTCAAAGCCAATGCGAACAGTCAGCTATAAAAGTCTTTTAATAGTAGTTGGTAATGTGTTGTTTTAGTTGATAGTATGTCATTTAATTCAATATTACTTTATTTTACATGTGCCGTTATTTCAAACTGGAAAAGCCTCGTGTCAAAAGGAAATCGTACAGACTGTTTGACATGAACATGAACACGTATTTGACTACATATTTATGTACATGAAAACCTAAAATTCATATCACTACCAATACTCATTCAATCATTTTGCCACTATATTTGTATTCCTTGAGACAAAGCCAAAACAAAATTATATTAACGGTTACAACTTGAACACATGATACCCAAATGTGCATTATGATTTTTTAAAGTAAGGAAAATGGGTGTGTGAGAAAATGAACTCCAAAATATCATTGCAAATTAGTAAATATCGTCAGGCATGACTGTTGAAAATCTCATATTCTGGCACGACAAAACATGTCATTTTCAAATTCAAAACTCAAAATCAAGTATTGAACCACAAATAAATACATATTTATAAAGTTTGTAGGAAATTGACCCATTGATTCTTGATGAAATGTACAATACTAGACATTTAGTTCTCTGGCCTGAAGGAGGAATATGAAGATTTTTTTCATTCAAGAAAATTCATATTTCCAAAGCTTTCATCCGATTACGGAATGACAATTAACAAATTTAAATCAATCTATCGCAGATTTCTGGAATTTAAAAAATTATTCGAATGCACATTGTTTTATTTGTATTTCCGATCGTTTTTAACATGAACTGTTTCCAATCAAAAACATTTCCTATAGCATTACAGTCTGCAATCGTTGGTTTTATCAGTTATATAACAGACCTACTACTGAATTGTGAAATTTCTCTTCTTAATCTGGCATTGAAGCCCGATTTCAATAACCATAAGGCATTATTTTGAAATCATCATTTATTATTTGAACGCGTAAGAAAAACTGATATTTCTGGAATTTTTACCCAAAACTTTTGAGATCTCAAAACTCTTATTTGAATACACTTTGTATTATTTGTATTCGCGACCGTAGTAAAGTTTTGAACATCAACTGTTCCGTTCACAAACTTTCCTATAACATGGTAGTCTGTGCAATTGTTTGTTTTATCAGTTCTCGAACTGACTTCTAATACTGCATTGTAAAATTTGTCTTTTGGAAATCTTTCTAGCCCTGATTTTACAACAATTCTTTGAATAATTTGAGGTGTTTCAAATAAAACTTTGAAATAGTCATTTTTCTTCGGACCAACTTCGGAGGAAAAGTAACCAAAGTCTTTATTGTACGCATTTTCAGGAGAATATACAGAGCTGAATTTTAAATTCGTCAATAGTGTTGCTGGCGGATTGTCTCCTTTCAATGTTTTCCGAAAATTTGCAATAAAGAACCAATCTTGCACTAACATTGTTTTACCCTTAAGTGACGAAGTTTTTCCTATATGCTGAAAAAGAGTCGGTTTTCTAACAATACGTTTAAATTGAAGCATTTGAGGATTAAAATAAAGAAATGTTACGTCTGCAGGCTGCTCTTCGTAAAATAAAGCCACCATTTTTGCCAGTGCTTCCAAGTCTTGTGTACGATACAATTTCGCAATCATTCCTAAAATCGAGAACTCTAAACATGTCCATCTTTTTTTCTGTTCATTGACAAAGTCTTTTATCATTTTGATATAGCCAGGGACTGTTATAACATCATCCTCAAGATGGAGATAATATTCTGAGAGCCTCGATTTAAATACATATAACCACAATAGAACAAAGTCTATGTTCTGTTTTGATTTCCATTTGACTTTATTTTCCGAATGACCTACATAATGATGAGTAAGATTCTGTAACCTTGGATACATCCAATGAAAGCTCGTTATTATTTGGATTGTTCCATTTTTGACTTCGTCCGGATATTTCATTTGAATTGTGGAAGATATATTTTTTCTCCATTCTTCGTCAATGTCAGACAACAATATAACGATGTATATGTCTAGCAATTCCTCACCATTAGCATTTGTAATGAGAGAATTTAACGTTTCAAAGAGGTAAACAGTGTTGTTTCGTCGCTTTGCCGTCACCATACCTAGTGTTAAATATCCTACAAAAGATGTATAAATTATGTCATATTGTTATATGTAATTGTCCCGGTTATAAGGGGGTGCTCCTAAACCTGTTTTAATCCGCTTAATTGTAGCAGTCTGTGCTGACCTTTAGTTGCTAGAATCAACGTCATAAGACTATTATAGATAACTGTCTCACTTACAATCATACCACATCTCCTTATTTTATTCATTTTCTAAATATGTTTAACTAGAAAAAAAACCTATATAAAATTTAATATACTTAATTTGATTGATAAATTCATGTCATCAAAGTACATAAGTCAGACATTCAGCTGAAAAAGCAATCCGATTTGTCTTATGCACTCTGAAATAGTCAACATTTTTGTCGTCTCAAATAAAGTAATTGACGTAGTTTGTTACAGAGGGTTTCAATGACAAGTGCTTTACTTTGATTTTCTTAATTTCAATGTTGTTCAAGGATTCGTGTCAAAAATTCGACAATTGGCATCAAAAGTTTTATAAGTTTAATATTGAAATAAAGATCAATGATCAATGAAAAAACATAAAAACAAGGATACATTATACTCTCGTATTGACCTCACCGAAATTCTCAATTGCATCTTTGCTTTTTTCTTATGTTTTCCGTCAATATTGTTACGAAAATCTGATAGGTTTCCAATATTCTAATAAAATAATTTTTACCAAATTCTGGCACCATATTTTTTATGCATCTAATTTCTACAACATATTTCATATAACTCGAAATTCATTAATTTTTATGTTAAAATTTCGTCATATCGAAATTGATTTTAATTTTACGTTAGGTAAATCATTTCTCAGGGACCTTGGCATAGAATGTTTTTTTTAATTGTAATTGAGAATGAAAAATTAATGCGACTACGCTAAATGCGGCTTATTTGTGAATGTAACCCGACATTTTTCATCAAGTTAAAAAAAAAGTGGGGCAGTATAATACTTACGTTTATTCGTGTGTCCTTGTAATTTCCACAGAGTAGCGTTTTCTGTCCAGTTTGGGTATAATTCGTCCAAATTAAATCTCGGAAATAAGGAACGACTTGGAGTAGATGGTAGTTTGTTCTGTTGATTCTAAAAACGCACAATATTTAATAAACATTACCTTAAAAGAATGCCCTTTCAAGTGGTCATTCCTTTTCAAAAATTGGAATGAAAAGTATGTTACGTCACCATGACATGACGTTATAAGTATGTCAGAACTATTATATTTATAAAAAGATGATATGGTATCATTGCCTATGACACAACTCTCCACAAGAAATGAAATGACACATAAATTTACAACTATATGTCACCGTACGGCCTTCAACAATGAGAAAAGTCCATACCGCATAGTTAAGCTATTACAGGTCCCGAAATGACAATGTAAAACAATTCAAACGAGAAAACTAACGGCCTAATTTATGTACAAAAAATGAACAAAAAACAAATATAATACACATAAACAAATGACAACCACTGAATTAGATTTTGTCTACGAAAATGCTTTTAAATCACCGTTTTAGTTAAATAAAACAAAAACAGTTTTTTGTAGTAGGATAGTTATAAACTTTCAAAAATAGGATTACAACCGATCAAACAAGTCTATTCTGATCCTTACATGTTCATTATATCTGATAATGTTCCCTAAATAAACTCATCATAGATACCAGAATTTAAAATTATTTTTTATTTGCGGCAGACGCGCGTTTCGTCTGCAAAAGACTCGTTAGTGATTCTTCACTAGAAAAAAGTTTAAAAGACCAAATAAAGTATGCAGTTGAAGAGCATTGAGGACCAAGAATTCCTAAAAGTTTTGCCAATACAGCTAAGGTAATCTAATTTTGAGAGTATTTCTTAAATTTAAAGTTTGTAAACTGTTAATTTATAATTATGACCATATCAATACTTTGATGAACAGATATTTACTTATGTGGAAAGGGAGATGGTCAAATACTATCAAATAACTTGAAATTGGTGGAATTCACATCATAGTAATAAAAAGTGAAATATCAAAAATAACGAACTCCTGGGAAAATTTAAAACAGTCCTCAATCAAAGGAAAAAATCAAAAACTAAAACACATCAAACGAATGGATATGGATAACAAATGTCATATTCCTGGCTTGGTTCAGACATATTTGTTATAAAGGGAGAGTGTGATAATTTGATCATTATCATACATATTAATGTATTAAATTGAACAGTTTTGCTTTATACTGTTATAGACTTGCATAATATTGTATATTTATATTGCAGAGTGTGATTAAATTGATATTTTTAATGATTGGATTTTTTTCGATTAAATAATTACTACAAAAACAACCATTAAATCAATCGGCTGGATAAGAGATAAAGTTTCTCAGCCCGGTAATCATTTTCTTTAATACACAAAAAGATAATTACAGACGATAGGCTTATGAATTATAGATAAACGTTATAATAGAACATTTAACTGATTTGTAAACAAAGAAAAAAATAATGATTATTCTTTTTCATATTGGATGAAAACAAATATATTTGTATAGACTGAACACCCAACTATCGGCAAAGTCAATCTACCATTTCATGCATGAATCATGTGCGAGGCTTGTATCACATTGCATACATATATCTAATGTCATGCATATTTCACTTGTCATGCACGTATAACGTTACTAATAACAATTGTTGTATTCATATAATATATCATAAATTGCATTTTTTGTAGTTCTAGTTGTATTCATGAACACACACCTAAAGGTTTAAAGTTACAATTTACTATGTCCGCATAAGGATTACATAATATTTATATTTTAACAGTACAGTGAATAAGTCTACACTAAACATATAACTAGTGTATTTACCCGTGTATCTGACAAATATCTAAAAACTGGTTCTTTGTCATTGTTATTCTGGTAGAACCAAACACTCTCTGAAGTAAAACAAAATGAAAGAAAATAAGCATTTCTCGTTTTTTGTATAGATGAGATCGTTAGTGTTACCGTTTTAATGGTTTAACACTATAATTTTTTAGGCCCTTTATATCTTGCTTTTCGGTGTGAGCCAAGACTCCGTGTTGAAGACCGTACCTTGACCTATATTGGTTTAGTTTTATAAATTGTGAATTGGATGGAGAGTTGTCTCATTGGTACTCATACCACATCTTCCTATATCTATATAGTATTACAGAAGGTTACAGTAAGAATACCAAAAGGCAAACTATCAATTTACCATCCGTCGTCATGGTTATGACAAGACAGGTAAATAATTGACTGCGCATATAGGTACTCACCCGTTAAATAATGAAAAGAGGTAGGTATGTTTCATGTGCAAAATACGGAAGCTTGTTTACAAAAGTATCAATATTTGTTTCCCTATATAATAATTATAGTTTCAACACGATCTGTTTTTACAAGTGAGAGGTTTAGCTAGCTATAAAACCAGGTTCAATCCACCATTTCCTACATGCGAAAATGCCTGTATCAAGTCAGAAATATGACATTTGTTATCCATTCGTTTGATATAATTGAGATTTTCCTTTTGCCATTTGATAAGGGACTTTCCGTTTTGATATTTTAAGCATTTTTGTGATGTTACTTTATTTCTTACAAAAACATGTATAATGTTGAATTGACACCAAACATACCATTCCACCAAACTAAACGGTCATTAAGCATTCCATATTTTATCATTATTTTTGTATAAGTCTTTTTTAATAAACTGTTTCCCTATAATAACAACCTGTCAATTCTCTTAACTTCAATATCATTTGTCGTATAAGAGGTTAAGCTAGCTATAAAACCATGTTCAATCCATCATTTTCTACATTAAAAAAATGCCTGTACCAAGTCAGGAATTTGACAGCTGTTATCCATTCGTTTGATGTGTTTGAGCCTTTGGTTATGCTATTTGATTAGGGACTTTCCGTTTTGATATTTTAAGTTTTTTTGTGCTGTTACTTTTTTCTTACAAAAACATGTATAATGTTGAATTTTCACAAATCATTCCATTTTACTAAACTTAACGGTCGTTAAGCATTCCAAATTATATCATTAGTTCCAAGACTTTTATAATAAACTGTTTCCCTATAATAACAAACTGTTATATCTCTTAAATTCAAATATAATTTGCCGTATAAGTTGACAGTATCTGGATTTTTTGACTTCATTTATAGTTATCAAAGGTATCAGGATTAAAATGTAATACGCCAGATGCGCGTTTCATCCACATGAGTCTCATCATAGTTATGAATCCAAACAAGTTGAAGAGCATTAAGGACCCAAAATTCCAAAAGTTTATCGATGGTTTGTGATAACCCCAATTTGTTTCATCGACATTGACAATAGGAACTAATAAAAAACCATACGTAAAAATAGCCACAAGAAACCCTGGACAGATATCTTGTCAAAGTTCAAAAACACGAACCCATATGACCATTTTGACCACTCGTCTACAAAAACATACCAGTTAAAAGGTGTGCTTAAGAAACCACATACGGTCGTGCAACAATAAAATTAAGAATGGAAATGGGGAACAACAAACCGACCAAAGAGCAGATAAAAAACAAAGACCACCAATGGGTCTTTAATGCAACGAGAAAATCCGCACGCAGAGGTGGGCCTCAGCTGGTCCCTAAATAAACATGTGTATTAGGTCTGTGAAAAAGGTCATGTATGCCTACATAACATCGCCTTAAGAACACAGTTGAACAAACGACCATACCGTATTTTCACTTCGGACAAAGTGTTATTTCATAATAAAACAACATGGAACTACAACTTTTTACAGGAGATAGTTCTTATCTGTCAAACATAGGAAAAAATCGTGTTTTGCTATACTAGTATTCTAAAAGAAAATTTAATGTGTAGAAAAATTAAAAGTTTATGAATATGATAAAAGTTGCTCAAAGGTATCATGTTTTATTAAACAAATTGTGAAAGTAAATAACAGTTACTGATATGGTATCAAGCAATCATTACAGGGACCTTCAGAGGTACACAATAAAAGCTCGTCAAGCAGCTCTCTGCATTGTAAGAATTAGCATCCATAATACCCGAGAACAATCATACTGATTATAAAAACATAAAAGTAAATCAGTAACGTTGTTCAAGAATTTTTAGCAAACCGGTTTTTATATCTTGTTGTAATATCATGTATTGTTGCAGTACTTACTTTGAATTTGAACGAAAAACAAAATTAATTGCATAACAGCTATGATAACCATAATTGTAACTAAGCCCAATATTGTTTGTAGAATATTATTCTTTTTCTTCATATTCTTTGATATCCTGAAATAAAAGTAAAAAAGAATTGTACCATTTCTGACGTAACTTTCAAACGATCAGAATACAAACAATTTTTATCCCATCGCCGTTAAATTATGACGTTGTGATTGGTTAAACGCAATCCCGTGGTGCCTCCCCTTGGATTCGTATGAGGTTTCATAGGAGTTCATGACGTCACGTCTACTGTTAATGGTGACGTCATCTATTAATGTTGTTGTGTTTTGTTGTTTTTATTTCTACAAAATGCAGCATAAAAAGACCGCTTGCGATAAAATTGTTATACGATCCGGAGAGGGTCAGTAGCAAACTATATAACTTATAATATGTACGAATACTTTGATAAATTTGCTTTACTGTTAATAGAATTCATGAATGAAATCTAACATGAATTACGGTTATCGAAAAAATGATGTTGGACGGCACGGTTCCATATGATGCATATCATATTATGTTAAGTTCTTTGAACTTGCTTTCAATAACGATGATCATTCCTTGATACAGTAATGGTAATACTCACTTTATGCATGTTTGTGTGCCGGTGGTATAGTGGCTAGTGCTGTTCCTATACTGTTTTTATCGGATTATTCATATATACCTTTCGTTGGTCGATTGATTTAAAAAAGGGGATGGGTTAAACTCTGAAACGTATTTCAATATCACATTATCACATGTTTTTCTGAAGTCGGGAACATTGACAGTGGTTTTTCTTTGTCTCCAATGTCTTGATATGTGTGTAACTGGGGTTTTGATGATCATAATCTAATGGTTATTTCGTTTTTTATATTCTTAATTTATTCCTTGTACTTTACGGATACGACAGATCCATTTAAAATGTATCTTTCAATTTAAGGGGGCTCGCGGGTCTAAATCAATTTTTTTATTCAATATAGGATGTCGCTATATTTTTGTATAAATGAACTTTATCTTATACTTAATAGAAAAATGAAATAAAAAATGTGGTCACCGTTCATTTACGCTCCCAATTTGCCTGCGAAAGGAGCATACATTTTTGTTAATGTCATTTTTTTCTGTTGAACTGATAGGAGAAATAGCAGTGATATCGAAATAAAAAAAATAACTAAATTACAATTGTACAATTATTTAGTTTATGTTCAGCGTATTCAAAAACAACAATAAAAAATATAGGTCACCGAAGAGTTAAAAAGATATTTTAATTTTAATGCCAAAAAAGGCATTTTTGCACCAAAGGGAGATAATTTGGAGCTTTTTCAATGATATCTGTATTTTAAAAGTCACCTGGGGCCAACACAAATTGATTTTTGGAATGATTTTTGTACCATATGATAAAGTAACAACTACTTAAGGTAATAAATAAAATTTGTAATGAAAAATAAATGTTTATTTTTTTTCTGAAAATCTTATACCCGCGAGCCTCCTTAAAAGTCACTAAAAGTGGGTTTTTTTTAGTTTAAGAGACACCTGAAGAATTTCACGCATTATTAACTCTAGAGCGTAAATTAAATGCATTAAAAAGCATCTTGTTCTTTAAAAACAGTCAATTGATATCATCATTTCCCAACATGAATACTGTAGTACATTTTACAATAAAGTGCAATATAAATAATTTATCTAAAATTACAACACAACAGCGAGGATTAATTTGTAACTGTGGGAAATCCGAGAGAAACCCCATGGATACATGGTTTACCCTATTATTGTCACAATAAGTAATCTTATTAGATTATTATAAAATGAGACTTGTTTATTGTGACTGTCATACAAGTGAGAGATTTACCTAGATTTAAAACCAGGTTATATTCACATTACCTGATACATAGAATTACCCATTCGTGCTCTCTTTGTGCCAGTTCTAAATTTTTTTTTATATTTTACTCTTTCAAATGATTATTTTTTATCTTTTTTTTCAAGAGACAACCACATACTTCACAACAGTACGGAGGTTCCATATTGCATTCTGATAATCAATTTTTGAATAGAAAATAAATTGCCAGACTAATGAAAGCAAACAAACATTCTGAATAGTTCATTTGAAATTGTTGAAAAAATGGCATACAACGAAACATGTTTTTCACTTTTATAAAATTAGTATAATAGATATTACAAAGGGACTAGTATTTTTCATACACCGTAACAATTAATTTGTGTTTTCCTTATGTATTATCTGTATTGGAACTAGACAGTGATTTCTATAGTATACATCTAGATTAATAAGTTTAATGTCACATCATGAATGAGCTGTAGTTCTTACTTTAGCTTTACAGCTGATTTCATTTAACAAGAAAGCTTACCAAAGATATTACCTTTGGCAACACACTCAATGAAATCGACTGTAACGCATAAGAAAACCATGTCCACTTTGATGTTATTGGAAAAATAGAATACAATCCAGCACAATATGTGTAGCAAATAATATATATTGACAATATAAGTAATTAAAACTCATTTTTTTAGTTTTTTTCTTGTTTTATATAATGCCTTGCTGTGTCAGAATGTTCTAGGGATTGACCTTTCGAATATCAGCTTTCCAATTGGTCAATCCTGACACCAATCGGTATGTAATACGACACTAAATAATCATTATATAACTAATGGATAGGGATACCGACTGCTACACCATCTGGTTATCTAGGAGCATACAATGATTGTCTATCAATTGAGCTATTACCATTTGTCCCTTCACAACTAAAACATTTTCATTTTCTCTAAAAGACATAAATAAATGCATTTCTACAAAGGCTTTGTTTACTTCATTTATAAACACAAGTTGATGAAATGTATCGAAATACAATCATTACAATTCATTCGGCATGTATCTGCCCTATTCTAGAATTTACTTGCATTTTATCATATATTTAGTAGTACATACCTTAGTTTTAAATATTTGATAAATAGCTTGATGTTTAATCCGTATCGCTCAACTTTGATGCAGACCCCTTATCACACCACTTTATAACATGTCTACTTTTGATTCTTCGTCATACATTTTAAACAGGGTCATATTCCTTTATAAACTGTCTGTCTGCTTTTTAGGTTGATATTGATTGAATGTTATTAATATTTATTCATGGGCGAGGAGTTAAGGCATGATCACATTAGAAATTTATAACGATTTCTTAAGTTTCATATATTGTTATAGTCCAAAATTTCCTTTCATTTGTTAATTTGTGTATCTGTTTGCTATTGATTTTTCAATTTAAAGCACCAGTACATGCTCGAAAAGGATAAGAATGAAATTAATTTAGAAAATGAATAATAATAACTAAGTGCGATCAATGATAAAAATAAATACTGTTTATTCAAAAATATTGCGTGCATTTATTTTTTGCGACTTTTGTAGAATGGACTTAAACGTGCGATATGTATCAGATAAGATATTGCGAGTTCTTATATTGAGAAACTCTTTCAGTCGCATTTTTCGCATTTTTAAAACCTCGCAATAATTTCTGAACAGTACACGATAAGAAATATGTTACTTTTTCTTCATTCCGCTATAAAACAGCTGACTTCAAGTACTTACTTTGAACGTTAGTAATGGCTTTCCCGTCATTGTTTAACGTAGGTAACTCAATTGTTTTAAGTTGTATTATCAATTTGTATGTATGCTAAAAGTTATAAAAAAAATAAACAAGTGCTTGTTAATCAAACAAATCAACAATATTATTACAAAATAAATACTTGTTGTTTTTATCAACCGGACATCTACATGTGTATCATGTTTTAAAATGATCAATGGTTTTGAATATTCATCGAATCTAACATAATGAATATTTATCGGATGGAACCTAATCGATTTAGGAAAAAAACTAAAATGCCATTGACCCTTAGTGAAAGATTAACGAGTTGTTTCCACTGCGACTGTTCGTTCAATCGTGATAAAAAATGTCATAGTCTGCTTATTTCATTCATACTAAATGAATAGGATAAACTTTATAAATGTCTTGTTATTTATTTGAGATAATTTTTTTTCGGGTGATATAATTTAAAAATTTTAATAGTCAACAGAGTATTTATCAAATGTAATTTGTGTCGAAAATTATATCACAAATATATGCTTAACGGGTTGAAATATGATATAGTAAAATAGAATATTTCTACTGGGAACATGCCTGTCCTAAGTCCGGAATATTACAGATGATATATATTCGTTTTGTGTGTTTTGAGCTTTGCCACATATTTTTGGACTGTCTGTTTTGAATTTTTCTCGGATTTCGGGTTTTTTGTTATATTTGCTTTTCATGTTTTTATATGTTTTACTCCTCAAACGACTAGATTCCTTTGTAGCTAAAGAATATTAAAGTGTAATAAAACAATACAACTAGCACTAAAGTGGGATACGGGACCTGTTTACCTTTAGTGTCTGGTTTTTTTCGCAAACTGTTGTCAATATAATTGAATTATATGCGACTGTCATACAAAGGGGTAGTTTAACTATCTATAAAACCAAATTCAATTTACCATTTTCTACATGACGAAATGCCGTTACAATGTATGGAATATTACAGTTGTTTTCCAAATGTTTGAACTTTGATATTGCAATTTGATATAAAGGGACTTTTCGTTTATTTTAGTTATTTTACTTTTCACTCATCTGTTTTAAAATTAAAATCAATTTAAAAGACTGTTACAAAGGGGTAGTGTACATATAAAGGAACTTCAAAAGAAAAAAATACAGGTTCACGATCCTGTTTTTGAATATATAACAAGAAATGTTTCTCACTAGATATTTTTCATTTATTATTGGTACCTTTTCTTTTAAAAATTTAAAAGAAAATAACTAGGATGTTATAAGAATATGAAAAATGTCTCTTAAACTATATGTAAACAAATAATGAATGGAAAAAGAAGGGGTGTATTAGCACTACATGGATAAAGCAAGAGGGTTCCGAATATCTGACATAAAGTCAAAACAATCGAAATTTCTTAAGCATATATTGTCCATCATTACTGAAAACGCACATATTTTTTTTTTATTAAGGACGAGCTGATGCACGCCTCTGGTTGTGGAATTCTCTCGCTGTATTGAAGACCCATTGTTGTCTCTTTGAACATTCCCCATTTCTTTCTCAATTCTATTGGGATGAGTTTTGGAGATTTTCCCTCATAATCATAACAGAGTGTAGTTAGATTTTTAATGACGTTTATTACGTCAGGAATCGGCACAGGTAAATTATACTGTTTTTTTTTTTTTTGGTCACATGTTTATAAAAATGATAACAAAAACGTGGGATGTGTCAACAAACCCAACCAAAGAGCAGAGAACAACCCAAGGCCACTATTTGGACCGTATATATTGTCCATAAACATCAGTTGAGTCAAGACGATAGTTGGGAGTCTGTTTGATCAGACCGTTAGATTTCACCACTGTCTTGGGAAAATTTCACACCACCCTTGATTATACCTTGCATGAGGAAAGATTAATTTATTGATAATATAGACTGTCATATATGTTATTATATTTCATTTCAAAATGATGACATGATCGTTTAACATAAAACAATACAATTACTAATTATGGTGAAGAAGTTACTAGAAGTTTAAGTAAGACAGTGGTTTGCAGATTTTATTCGTTCACAGCTAGTTGCAGTTACGTGTTTTTACCACCCATAAATACTACGTCTCAAAAGTGAAATAATTCGTACACTAACATTAAACTGAGAAATTAATATCTTGTTCTTATGTAAAACGAGAGAAGCCAAAACATACACACAAAATCATGAAAGAAACTTACCTTAATTAATGGTTTAGCCTATATCTGAAAAACTTAATTTCCTTTTCTTTTTCAGATGCAGAATCATAAACGACAATTTACGACAAGGTGATTACATATAAAGAATTCACCGATTGTTTTTAAATCAACACTTCCAATATCTATGATACATGTAAAATGACGTCTTTCACTTTATAATCAAAATTAAAGAGTATGCATATGTTGATATTTATGGCCTTACAAAATTGACTGATCCAATTTCAATGAATCAAACTCTTCACTGAAAGGTAAACTTACAGTTCATATACCGTAAAGGATGACACTTCCTTACCGTACATACAACATCCGTGCATCTTTCATAATAGACGGGTACTTTTTGTGAAGATTATTTTTTAGTTTGTTTAACAAATAGTGTTATTTACAGCAGTGCTTCGAAAATAGAACATTTTAAGGTTGATGTATGAAGAAAGGTACAGAATTTTAAAATACAAATGATATCATTTAAAGATTGAAAACAGCACGTTATAAATGTTATGCGTTACTTGCGCTTTTCACGATTTTCCTCCATCATAAACGTTAAAATCTAAGTATTTGAAGGCGAAGATTGATGAAAATCATTTCAGGAGCTTTATTGCAGAAAGGATGAAACCTATGAAATTGCAAATCAATATCAAGTTAACTTTGTCTATGCAATATAATATTATTCATCTATAAAATATGGTATTGTTAAACGAACGTGTACGACATTGTTTAGCTATAGTAATTGTATCATTAAGCGCAGTATAGTATCGTTAACTTTATTTATGTCGAATTTATGTAGCTATAGTATATGGAATTAGTTAACAATTGTAAATGGTTTGTTAAGCTATGGATTATGGTATCGGTTATTGAAAATACATTAATAGCCAATTGCGTTGAGTGTGTATGTAAAGGCAATATCTTTGGTTAGCTTGCTTGCTAGCTGAACCGTGAAGTCATTTTTAGGTTAGGTATACTACTATATATGCCCTGCTAAAATAAGTTAATTTTTATATCTCAAAAACAAAGATACTGACTTTTTTTCAGTACTCATTCAGTTCCGTTATTTGTATACTATCAATTGATAACACGCTTTCAATAGGCTTGTTATTTTGTAACAGAGTGGCGAACATCCTTAAAAAGAAATCTAAGCTATACGACAATACTAAACAACTATATACTGTAATAAAACTTCGTGCCAAGAAGCCGACTGTGAGAGACCCACATGGATAGTCAAGGTCGTTAAAAAAAAACTTCGTCCTGTCAATGTAATTCGATATACTTTTTGAATTAATAATATCTTTTTGCATTATGGATTAAGACATTTTCGATGGCAACGTTTAATTTAAGATTTAAATTAGACCATAACACAAAGGAGATAACTATAAAAAAAATCAGCTATACGTTTTACTCTCGTTCTATTTCTAAGGAAATATCAAACTTCTCAATGATCAAAATTAGAGTTTTTGTGAAAGGGTCAAAGTAAATATTTTGTTTAAATTTTGTGAAAATTAAAAGAATTAAATTAAATGAAGTCAAGGTGCTTGGTGTCAAATTATAAGTAATTTAAAAATTACATTTGAAATATGAATTAAAGTATGTATAAATATTGTCCGTAGTACGAGTAACATACAAGCATAATTATCATTTAAGGTGTAGTGTACCTTATGACTTCTAAAATATTTGATACGGTTAATGATTTTAGTTAACATTTAAACCTCTGTATCACTGAGAACGAATTTGGATTTTATCAAATTGAACAGTATGTTCCTTTTTTGTAAATATTCACATCAATTCAAGCAGTTTATTGATTGTTATTGTTAAAAGTAGGTGGGGCATAAAAATAACAAAAATACCGAACTCCAATTAAATTTCGAAATAGACATTTCGACCATAGTACACAATCATATATAATTCAGTATGACTTTCACCCTTTTTATGTTTTTATTTATTTGATATAGATCGTTAATATGTGTTATTGTTCCCATATCAACGGGAAAGGTGTCTATTTAATACTTAAGTCCAGCATCTGCTTCCATTTTCTTTTTATTAGTTTTGGGAGACATACATTAAACTACTTTTTTTTAAAGTATGTTAAAAAGTACGAACGTTCTATTCATTTGACATGAACACCTTTATTACGTCATTTAATCATACATCATTCATGATTTATCTCCATTAACTAAATATTAATACAAATATTAAAAATGAATGATATCAAAAAGATAACACTTACAAAGAGCGTGGGAATAATCGAGTAAAACGTCCTTGATTTTTTTAATTAACGTTACTTTTAATACTTTAGGCTAGACAGTGGCTGAGTATATAGCAATAAGAAGTCTTTTCAATACACAGGGACGATTATGCACGATTTACGGCTACGCCTAATAGTAAAGAAACATTGCAAAAGAAAAAAATATATTACTTATAACACGCACATGTACAATAGCAATCATGTCATGATGATTATGAATGAATGAAAAGATATGACAAGATTTTTGATGTACACACAAATAATAATGTTGAGAACTTCAAACTTGTGAATATTAATTTATTATTTTTGGGTTTTTTTTCATGCGTTTGTTTGCATTTTTTTTATCGTTTTAAAGTTGTTTTCAACCTTTGAACAGGCAGAAGATTAGTATGTCAATGACATTTGACGTCTGGTTACTGAACCCATGAAACACTCGGACAAAAAGTGGTGGCATCAAAAACTACCTAACGTCAACGTATATGTATGACATCAAAATAAAGGTTAGGTCTTAGTTTGGTACTTGAGATTTTACTAATATCTTGTCTGAAAAAGAACAAAGCGGCTTCGAAGAGTTAAAATGCTTACTGTATAAATTTTATAAATGATATTCATTATAATGTTTTCATGATTCTATTTCATGAGAACGATATCATAAAGTTATCATTATTAGAGATGAACTCTGACTTACGTTTTCACATACTAGTAGCATAATAAAATTCTTGAATTGTCAGGTCATCACGTGTGCACTTTATTCCGATGTTGGAAGATTTTAAGGGGGTATCCAACACTTTAAAAAAATAGATTTGGCTCTCTTGATTTCATAACATTTTGACAAAAAACAAATTCAAATAGGGCATTGAAAGAAAAGTAAATCTTGATTTCATTATTGTAGCATACAAATATAATAACTTGTATTATGTTTGAATGCTACTTGTTTTTCACTTGGTTTCAAAGGCGTCCATCTTAAGTACAATGCGATTTAATCCTGGTATCTATGATGAGTTCATTTACACTCCAGTAAAAATATCAAAAGGAATGTTTCATTCTTAAATCATAACGAGTGACATACCCACTGTATTACGATGATTCATAAAGTGTATGTCATGCTGAAAAGTGTTTATATAATGCACTCACAAAAGTACTCGATGTAAATCTATCTCAACTGGACTGATTTATGATGATTTTGAATGTTAGATTTTATTGAAACTGGTACAGATGCAATTGATCGGTTTATATCTTTTACAATAAACCTTATCGCTAATCCCGGCTGACCCGGCCGTTTGAACTTTTGACGCATAATACAATCACTTTTCCATTGTGGCGTCAGATATTTTGTTTTATGACGTCAAATTTTTACGGGAATCTGTGTGATATCCAGTAATGGCGGACATATAGCGATAAGGTGTATTTGTATTTGACATATTATAACAGCTGGAAATGAATAATATTAGTTACACAGTGTTCAATTGTCCTAATACGAGAATTTATCATGAATTTTATTGACCCGATAAATTCTCGTATTAGGACAATTGAACACTGTGTAACGAATTTATCCTGATTTTGTTATATTACATATTATTATATTCAAATTCAATATTTGTACAATGTCGACCAATTTTGCATTGAAATATATTCAAGATATTTAATCTAAACCTGTTAAAATTTTAAAATATTAGAACTATAAAGCAACTCTTTCTTTTTTGAAATTTTTATTAAGTCAATGGTATAAGGGAGATAATTCCAATTGACGTAATAGATAAGGGAGATAATTCCTATTGACGTAATAAAAAATTGTACTAAAATTTATTAGGACAATATAAGCCAATCAAATTGCGAGAAATTATTCTAAATCAGGATAACATGTAATACATCAAGTATTTGAATAATTTTGAAATGGATAGTACGTTAAAGAAAATAGAGGTAGTGTATAAATGAACGCCAAACGATTGTTTAGTCCCTTTCAAAAAGTAAAATCACAAAAATACTGAACTACAAGAAAAAATTTTAAAACGGAAAGTTCCTAATCAAAATAAAAAGCTCAAACACATCAAACTGTCATATTCCTGACTTGGTATAGGCATTTTCGTTATAGAAAATTATGATTTGAACCTGGTTTTATATATAGCTAGCTAACAGATTAAAGATTGGATGCTAAATTTCTTTAAAAGAACTATGTTTACCCATTGTTACCAGCATACGAAGTTTTCTGAATACAAGAACCGTAAATCAGAATCATCATTTGGAATGTGAAGGTTATTCTTTACACTTCAGTTTCAGTCATAGTCAATTTGGATAATAATTTTGCAGTTATAGGAGCTGGCAAAACTGTTTTAGGCGTGTATATTGTGAAACTTGTACACGTGTATACTCCAGGCAGGTCAGAATTATTATTTTTTTCATTATTATATGAAAGCTATCGTTAAATATACAAATTTATAAAGTTAATACTGGTTAAATACACCAGTTAATAATCGATATACATATTCAATTTAAAGTTCTGTCATGATAAATAAAACCTTACCCTGTCTGCAACCAATAATTATCGAGTGTGTGTATGATGTGCAAAAATATTCTACGAATGTTTCACTCTCAAAACTTTATCTGATTTTTTTTTCTCAAATTTAGGAGTACTTAGTTGTTTTTCTTGATACAAATGACATAACTCTGTCCTTGTACAACCTTATGTTCATGTGTTATTGTAAATTTTTGTATTCTTCATTTACATTTTTTTTCTATTGTGTTTAAATATATGCCTTTTTGTGATTCTTATTTGTTATGTTTTATAGTGATTAAGATTATAATAAAATGTTGACTGCTGTAGCCCTATTTGTGATACTTTTTAAATATTATGTACGTTTGTTTTGCTTACGCATCGTTGTCAATATAAAGGAATTTAATGCGACTGTCATACAAGTAAGAGGTTTAGCTAGCTATAAAACTAGATTTAATACATCATTTTCTACGTAACAAAATGCCTTTATCAAATTTGGAATGTGACCGTTGCTATCCATTCGTTTGATGTCTTTGAACTTTTGATTTTGCCGTTTGATTAGGGACTTTCCGTTTTAAATTTTCCTCAAGTCAGTATTTTTGTGATTTTACTATTATATTAGGAGGACAAAAGAACAATGCTTAGATCAAAAAATCAGATTATTGTGAAAAAAAAAGTAAAATAATAAAAATACCGAACTCCGGAAGTCACTTAAAAAATGGCAAAAGCTCTGACACGTCTAACAAATAGTAAATAACTGTCCTATTCCCGGCGTGGTAAATGCATTCCCTTGTGTAGAAAATGGTGGATAAAAAACATTTACTTAAACTTATTGTTCGTCTTAATTTCTGAGCAACTCATTATCCTGTCTTCGAGGTCCATGATATTACTCGTGTCTGTTACTACTCGAAAGAACAAATTAGGTCAAATATCTCCGCGACTGTTTTCTGAGATACGCTGCTAAAGACAAAATTGTAGTTGACCACAGCATGTGTATCATAGACCCTTTCTTTTCGGTGATATGCTGCTAGTTCAGATACATAAGCTTAATAGAGCTTTAATCAATTGTCTGAGAACACACCACCATTTGCTTTTGTACATTTTAATTGTTCAATATATGTAGCTAAATAAACTCATCATAGATACATGTACCAGGATTCAAATTTTGTATTTGCACAACAAGTGCATTTTGTCTGTAAAACCGCATCAGTGATGCTCGAATAAAAAAAACCCTTAAAAGTCCACTTAAAGTGCGAAGATGTAGAGCTTTGAGGACCAAAGATTCCAAAAAGTTTTGCCAAATACTGCTAGGATAATCTAGTCCTGAGGTAGAAATGCTTTCAATTAGTATTTCAATAATTGCATAGTTATGTAAACAGTTAATTTATAATAATGATCATAACAATGATAATTCGTGTAAACCCTCTGTCAGCTGTCATTTGTTAACTTCTTTACAAGTTATCAATAATATACCCTTTTACGATCATAACGACGGGTTCTTATAGTGAACGTTTACTCTTCTTAAACACCAGGCTTTGCAGTTCGAGTACGATTATTGTACTGAGACTCAGTAACCAACCAATCAAAACACTGAATTGAGTTTACTCTGAGTACTGAGTAAAATTTAATGACCGAGAACCAAGAACTCACTTTCGGTTGTGATGGATTCGTTTTTCTCAATATTTGGTTTTCTGACTGGTGTTTATGTAATGTTGGTGGGACTGTTCGTCTTTCTTAACGTGTTTTGTCTATTACAGTATTCTGTTGAATATTTGATAGCGTCTGTTCATTTCATAAATAGAATAAGAATTATCACACTGCTTGTCTTTTTCAATATACTCAAAATATTAACCTTATTTAAGTCCTTAAAATAACCGCTTTCTAAACTCTTATGTTGTTTGCGATTTGAAACTTTCTAATTTAAATTAAAAAAGATGGACAGAGAGACTAATATTTTTTTCATTTATTACAATAGTTCATTAATCATGCATACATATCCTAAACCATGCGTGTTTCAGAAGATAAAAGAATCATACCTTATGTTTCACGAAAAGAAATAGATAATTACATATAAATGATTAATTGTGATACCAAACGTAAAAACTCTAAACTATGTAATTGGCAAATCTCTCTTAACTCATATTTATTTTATTTGTCTGAACAATTTCTCTGAACATCATGTTGTTTTTATCGATTATTGTGTAATGCAAGTCGTAGATTTTATCCTATTCAATTAACAAAATATTTTCATAAAATCTTTTTCATATTATACATTGTTGCAATTTTTCCATCATATGGTAGTGAAAACTAAAAGAACTAGTTAAGAAACTACAATCTTCATAAACACATAATAGGGTGAATGGGAGTGTATTCGTTTGACGGAAGTTCACAAACTTCCCCATTGCCTTGCAGGAGACACAACAATTGCTCATAGTACACGCGCGGTAATTAAAAATACATCATCATTTAAATTGCTTTTGTAAATGATCATAATGTAACATAAGAGGATTTTTTCCCTTTCCTTTATGACGATAAAAGCTCAGAAATCCTAGTTTCCTAGAAGTTGTCTAATGCCAGAGAAAAACTGATATTTCTTGAATTATTACCCAAAGCTTCTGCGGTCGTAAAACTCTTATTTGAAAGCAATGTGTTTTTATACGCCCGTCAAAATTTTGACGGGACGTATTATGGTATACAAATGTCCGGTGTCCGTCCGTCTGTCTGTCCGTCTGTCTGTCCGTCCGTCTGTCCGTCCGTCTGTCCGTCTGTCTGTCCGGCGTAAACATGTCGCACCGTAACTTGAGAACGACTTATCCAAATTTCATGAAACTTAACATAGTTGTTTTTTATAATGGTCAAATGATCTGTATACTTTTTGGTGAAAATAAGATTAAAACTTTTTGAGTTACGGCACTTTGTAACTAAAACAGGGGTGTGTTTTTTTCACATGTCGCACCGTATCTCAAAAACGATTCTTAATTATGGCTTAAAACTTTAAACACTTCTTAGTTATATTAATCTTAATATCTGTATACTTTTTGGTGATGATTCAAAATTTCATTTTTGAGTTATTGAGTATTTTGTAAAAAAGGGGGAGGGGTTTTTTACATGTCGCACCATATCTCAAAAACGATTTATGATTATTGCTTAAAACTTTACACATGTCTTTGTTATATTAATCTGAAGATCTGTATACTTTTTGGTGATGATTCAAAATTTAATTTTGAGTTATTAAGTATTTTGTAAAAAAGGGGGAGGGTTTTTTTACATGTTGTGCCGTATCTCAAAATCCATTTATGATTATTGCTTAAAACTTTACACACTTCTTTGTTATATTAATCTAAAGATCTGTATACTTTTTGGTGATGATTCAAAACTTTATTTTGGAGTTATTGAGTATTTTGTTAAACATGGGAGGTTTTTTTTACATGTTGCGCCGTATCTCAAAAATAATTTTTGATTATTGCTTAAAACTTTACACACTTCTTTGTTATATTAATCTAAAGATCTGTATACTTTTTGGTTTTGATTCAAAATTTTATTTTAGTGAAATTTAGTTTTTTGTAAAAAAAAACAGGGTTGGGGATTTCACATGTCCCACTGTGTCTCAAAAACAATATATGGTTATTGCTTAAAACTTTCTCAGAAACTATTTATGATTATTGCATAAAACTTCCACACAAGACGTCGGGCGTATCATGTGCTCATGGCGCAGCTGTTTATTATTGTATTTGATGGATTAGTAACATTCCGAACGTCAACTGTTCCATTCAAAAATTTTCCTATTTCTTTATAGTTTATACAGTCTTTTTTTTTTATTTACCTCGGAACTAATTTCCAATCCTGCGTTGTAAAATTTGTCTTTTGGAAATCTATCTATTCCGGATTTTACAACGATTCTTTGTATACTTTGAGGTTTCTTAAATATAACTCTAAAATAATCGTTTTTCTGTGGACTAGATTCGGATCAAAAATAACCAAAACCGGCGTTGTACGCGTTTTCTGGTAAATATCCTGAATGCACTTTTAAACTCGTCAATAATTTTGCAGGTGGATTATCTCCCTTTAATTCCTTACGAAAATTTCCCATAAAGAATCGATCTTTCACTAACATTATTTTACCGTGAAGTGAAGAAGTTCTCCCTATATGCTGAAAAAGAGTTGGTTTTCTAATGATACGACTGAACTGAAGCATTTGAGGATTAAAGTTTAAATACGTCACATCTGCAGGCTGTTCTTCGTAAAATAAAGCTACCATTTTGGCAAGTGCCTCTAAGTCCTGTGTACGATATGATTTTGCTATCATCCCAAGCTCTGAAAACTCTAATCACGTCCATCTTTTTTTCTGGCTATTGATAAAATTTCTCATAACTTTTATGTAGCCTTCGATGGTAGTAACATCGTCCTTAAGGTGTAAATAATACTCTGAAAGCTTCATTTTGAACACATATAACCACAAAAGAACAAAGTCTATGTTCTGTTTGGATTTCCATCTCACTTTTGATTCCGAATGACCTATATAATGATGAGTGAGGTTTCCTAATTTCGGGTACATCCAATCAAAACTCCCAATTATACGAATGGTACCAGTTTTAACTTCCTGTGGATATTTACTTTGAATTGTAGAAGATATGTTTTTTCTCCATTCTTGTTCAAAATCAGACAGTAAAATAATGATATAGATATCTAGCAATTCCTCACCATTAGCACTTGTTATGAGAGAGCTCAAAGTATCATAAAGATAAACGGTGTTGTTCGGTCGCTTTGCTGTCACTAGACCTATAGTCAAATACCCTACAAAAGATATATATTTTAATTAAGGAATGACAGTAATATTTTTTCTGTATATTCGAAATAACATAAAAAAAATTTGGTACACAATGAATAAAGCGTATAGCGGGTTATTCAACAGTGTGCACCACATTTTTTTATGTTATTTCGAATAGACAGAAAAAACAATTAAGGTCATTTCTTATAATTTAATTCTTAATATCATTTTAAACCGTTGAAAACCATGAAAAAACGTTGACGACGTCGCAGTCACATGACAAACTTATGTCTATGGGCTGATAACAAAATAACATCAGCCAATCAGAAGACGCGTTACATCCAAAATTAAATTAAATATTCTTAACACAACTATCAAAGTGCTTCTGATCTACAAATTATATTGTGATTTTATACAATTTTCTAGAACATGGTAAATATATATATTGATAGGCGGCTATTACTGTAAATCAGTTTATTTTGGCGGAAAACTTTGCTTTTAGCCCTTTCTGTCTCATTTTAAGGCGATTTAATTTTGCGATGTTGTTAAAAAAAAAAAGGCGATGTCCAAGTTTAACATATTCATGATATTAACGACGATTTATAATCGACTTTTTGTTCTAATCGCGAAATTCGCGAAACTCATTTTCTTTCTTAAACTAGTTGGTTTACAGTATGTGAATTTATCATCAGTTTACACATATGTAGTAGTCGATTCTTTGGCACTTACACGATATATAATATACATGTGTTAAAAACACGTGGCTGACAAATAAAGACGATATTAACTTAAAGGAACTAAGGGTTCTGTTCTTCTTAAGCAAAGTTGACCTTCCGCAGATTTGGCTTTTCTTTTTCGGTTTCTACTGGTTATATAGCATGTATAGCTACTGAAGTATTGAATTATCTATAGATTATTGTCTTTCAAATTGATTATGTAAAATTTCCTGATTAAAATAAATCAATAAAAGCGCTTCGAACGCACCAAAAATATCGTTTAAACATGGAAATCTTTTCAAATTTTCCTCCTTAAGGCTCATCTTCAAAGATTTCAATTTCCCTCCCGGCAACCATTTCCAAACCGAAATGCTGATACCCATGTTCAAATACAAACAGTTTCTTTTCTGAACATTAGAAACCAATGTAAAACCAAAGTTGACCCCAAACATCTTACATTTGGTTTAATATTTCTGTCATACTAATGATATTTTCATTGCCTCTTGATATCGTTTGTGCCCTTTTTATCGAACAGAAACATGAGAAAGGTTTCATTATTTTTTTTTTTATTATTTCTACATAAATATTTAAAGATTAAGTATGGTTGCCAATGTAACAACTCTCCAACATGTCACTTTTAGTTCTTCTAATCTTTGTTAATATCACAATATTTCATGATATAGTGGTTTTTTCCTATACTACATTGTCAAATTACACAGAAAATACATGTACTTACGTCTGTTCGTATCTGCTTGTGATTTCATCAGTGATGCCTTTTCTGTCCAGTTTGGATATATTTCATCTAAATTAAATCTTGGTAGTAGGGCTCGACTTGGAGTAGTTGTTCGTATGTCCTATTGGTATAAAAAAATATATAGAGAGAGTGTCGAACATGTTCAATTAGGAAACATTTTTCTTCACTAATGAATTTTAAATTTGAGATATCTTTAAAAAAAATAGTAACCCCCGTATTTTGTCTTGTGTGTTTCATAAGTATGAAACATTATCATGTTGGTGATTAAATACAGCTGGCAGATCGATTATTGTGTTGTTTTGCATTTTTAATTATCACTATTTAGAGTTTGACATATTGTATAAATTCAAAACGATGATAGTAGATTTTTTACCGATGAGTAGATTTTTTACCGATGAGTGGCTATACAGGCTTCGCACGTTCGGCTAAATACAAAACGAAAATTTCTTTTCGGACATGTTATCGAAGTACAAATCAACTCAGTTATCAGTAAGCAGAATGTATCATCAGCTAAGCAGTCAGTACATGTACTTCGATTCTGACATGATTTATAACAAAGCATTTTAAAATATTCCGTTTATACAATTCTAAATTTAAGGAAACTAAGGTTTCAACTCCCTCGTGCAAAGTTTATTTTACATGGATTTGATTACTTTTGTAAATCCTTTTTGTTTGTCATAAAGCTCTTTACAGCGGATTGAATTGAGTGTGTAGGCAAAGTTGATATATTTGGTTAGCTTGCTTGCTAGCTGACCTGTGAAGTCATTATTAGGTTAGGTAAACTACCCTCCTTTCAGAGTAGAATAGTCCGACAGATAACCAATATATCTGTCTGTTGGACTAGGCTACTTTGAAAGGAGGGTAGTTTACCTTACCTTATAATGACTTCACGGTTCAGCTTACAAGCAAGCTAACAAGCAAGCTTACCAAAGATATTACCTTTGCCTTCTCACTCAATTAAATCCGCTGTAACTGTTTCGATTCATTTTATATCTTTGGATTTAAAATATTAGGCTTTGAGATTTCCTGATGAAGATAGATAAGTCCAGAAAAGTACTCCGGACGAATGAAATTTAAATCGTGTTGTTTTTAAAATATCAAGAATATCTACCTCTGTATCTGTTGATGAGCGAACAGAGGACAGTTTATTCTGGTTATTCTGGTAGTATAGAAATGTATCTGAAAAATTAAAAGCAAGTAATAAATAAAGAATGGTACTAAGAAAATGAATAAGAGTTGAAAATAACAGGTTAATATTTTTTGCAGTTATGGAAATATTTCGTGAGTGTTGTTTATGATATACATCCATGTCAAATCCATCTGTGTTTCGTGCCTTTCAAACAAATTCCATATTCATTTTACTTCTTCCCTATATTTAATTAAGTAATAATTTGTCATATGCAAATGATCAACGAGTATTTAATATCTATCTGCAAAATTTGGATATTTTGGAAGTATGTCATACAAAATAAAACAAATTTTGAAGAAAATAATATTGACATGCCAATGTACTTGAAGTTCTTTTTGAGTTATCACACTTTACAAAAGCATAAAACTAATTTATGCTTGATTTATAATCCTCAACAGGTATACTGGAGGGAGATTGCGACAACTTATCCGTAGATTAAGTGTTATAATCAACAGGTTTGCTGCAGACTGGATTGATTTAGTAACTTTTTTTTTTTTTTTTTTTTTTTTTATTTATAATTTATTTGCCTCCTATTGGAGAGTATGAAACAAAGCAAAGACAATTACAATTAATCATATACAGACAACACGAGTTATGATTTACACAGAGACAGTCAATAAAGACGGGATCACGACGAAAAGTTAAATTATTTACATATGTTCTTTACAGTTTATGTGTAAAGTAAAAATTAACAAAAATACCGAACTCAAAACAGAACGGAAAGCCCCTTACCAAATGGCAAAATCAAAAGACCAAACTACATATGAAACAAATGGAAAACAACGTTCATGAACCTGACGTTGTAACAGACAGTTCCACACAAGAGGTGCCTTTCCACTCCTTTGAATGTTATTAATATCTCAATGGCAGGAAGTTATATCTTGAAAAAATGTACTTACTTTGAATTTGAACATAAAACAAGACCACCTACAGAACAACTATGATGGATATAAAAGTAACCAAACTAATAATTGTTTTAAGAATATTCATATTGTGTACATCATTGTCTAGATATTCTGAAAAAGACAAACATGAAAATACATCAAGCAAAATCAACAGTACTGTTTTATTGTTTGGCCTTCTTAACTTTACATTAAGAAGGGATATAGTTACGATACTGTTGTCAGGTCATTAAAGATTGCGTATTTTGGCGTTAATATTGATTCACTTATAGGGTCTTTGCATCGGAACTAAACACATTTATTCAAAAACCAGTTGTTGGCATGACACGGGTTATGTTCTTCTCATATATGTTATGATGGTATGATACTAAACCCCTAACGGGAAGGATTGTGCCTGATGTTCATATGATGAAATCATAATCTTTCAGTCAGTTTAATTGAAGTCTGGAGCTGGCATGTCAGTTAACTGCTAGTAGTCTGTTGTTATTTATGTATTATTGTCATTTTGTTTATTTTCCTGATTACGTCTTCTACCATCAGACTGGGACATCTCTTGGACTGAATTTTAATGTGCGTATTGTTATGCGTTTACTTTTCTACATTGGCTAGAGGTATAGGGGGAGGGTTGAGATCTCACAAATATGTTTAACCCCTCCACATTTTTGCGCCTGTCCCAAGTCAGGAGCCTCTGGCCTTTGTTAGTCTTGCATTATTTTAATTTTAGTTTCTTGTGTACAATTTGGAAATTAGTATGGCGTTCATTATCACTGAACTAGTATATATTTGTTTAGGGGCTAGCTGAAGGACGCCTTCGGGTGCAGGAATTTCTAGCTACATTGAAGACCTGATGGTGACCTTCTGCTGTTGTTTTTTTTCTATGGTCAGGTTGTTGTCTCTTTGGCACATTCCCCATTTCGATTCTCAATTTTATCAATGATGTGGGGTTTTTTACACTTAACATGCGTCTGGCGAACAAAATTTCTAACCTGGTATCTATGATAAATTATTGAGTTATACACAATGCTCCTGTCGACAACATTATATTTTGTTCTGATGTTATACCCCAATTCAATGTTAGAGGGAGGTTTGACGCACCTGCAAACACTTCAAACCCGCCACATTCTATATATGCATGTGATTCTGTTGAAGACAAATGTTGCTGTTTATAATGTTTGTTTTTTTATTTATTGTGCTTTTACATAATCCATGCCTTTTTATCGTTTGAATTGTTATAAATCTTTAATTTCGATGCGCTTTTATTTTGTTCATAGTTGAAGGCCGTACAATTACTGATAGTTGCTAAACTTCTACGTCATTTAATTTCTGATAGATAATTATGTCGTTATCAATCATATCACATCTAATCATTTTGTATTCCCTTTTTTATTGAACGTACGAGCTTGAGAATAGCAAGAGTAGAAAAGCTCAATGAATTTATAACGTCCATCTAGTAATCATCCTCATATTGTGTCACCAATCTAATTAAAATCCACAAGGCTTTTCTACCTCAGGAATAGATTGGAATCAGAACCTTAGTCGTATTTGGCAAAACTTTACCAATAGTTTGGTCCTCAATGCTCTTCAACTCCGTACTTTTTTTCGCCTTGATAACTTTTTTTTATTCGAGCGTCACTGGTGAGTCTTAAGAAAACGAAACGTGCGTCTGGCGCAAAAAAAAAATCAATCCTGGTATCGGTGATGAGTTTATTTATCGCACATATACGGAAAACGTAATCAGGGAAATATATTTTATTAAGATTCATTGTATTACATTTTTTGTCCCACATAAGGGAATTATGTTTTTCGGTATTTGGCTCCGTTTGTCCGTCTGTCTCAATTGAGGACAAAGTTTTTTGTCAAGGAAGTTTGTGATAAAGTTGAAGTCTAATCAACTTCAGACTTAGTAAACAGATTCCCTATGATATGATCTTGCTAATTTTAATTCCAAATTACAGTTTTGATTCCAATTTAACGATCATAGAATATAATAGTGCGAGTGGGGTACCAGTGCACTATAGACACATTCTTGTTATTGCTCTTTTTATTTTTGTAACCGTGTGTTTTTTACTGTTGATGTCTGATTCCTTATAGACAAATACATGTATGCTGTGACATCCCTAACACAAACACACACAAGATACACATACGCACAAACTCAAAAACCGAACACCATAACTACCACCTTTCCAATGTCAAATGTTTTAGTGAGAAATTATAATTATAACCTATATAAAGCATTTTAACTTTTATGAAAAAGACTATACATGAAAATTATCTCCCCATAATGATGAAATGATGGGAAAAGTAACCAGAGTTATCTTACATTAATCACAAAGAAGTGCTAGTAATTGTTAATTTGAGCTTAATTAACGTTCAAACAATTTTACACTAAAAATGAATGCTATTTTATAATGACTTAGTTACCCATATCTACTAATGGATATATAGCATTTGATATTATGAATTTTTATGAAATTGTTCAGTCTTATATTCCTATCATTTTGAACCTCCCCTTTAAGGACCGACCGTGCAACACCATCATGGGTCGTTAAGAACCATCCTAGTCAATGTGTCCTTTTCATAGAGGTAAAAGCGGAATTTCATGATAAAACTTTTTGAAAATTGATCATTAAGAAGTGTAGAATATAATAAACAACTAAGACTTTAAATCTGTCACGCAAAGATTGACCTTATATTGATTTTACTGTAATTTTAATCAAATAGAGTATAGGTATAGTAAACTGTCCTTCGAGTATTCATGAATAAATATATCTAAATATTTTAGTACTTTTAAACTGTCTGTAATATAAATCATGGCAATGACCAAAGTTCAGCTTGTTTGCGGAGAAAATTATATCAAATTGTCTCTTAAAATATTTACTAGTACTTCTTCAAACAAATGTAAACAGTGTAGATGAGAACTTTAACATGTTTACGAACCGTGAGAAACTGACTTTTGTGTTGGATTGCCAAAACGTTAATGTTATTTACAAATGTGCCAAAACCTGCAAAGCTATTTTAGACAGAAGGAGACGTTTTTTATATCGATAATTTTTTAGACTGTAAAGTTTTTGTAATTTGTTTTAGAAATTTTAATAAGTGCATGTACATAGTTTTTATAAAGTCCGTTTATTGTTTGATGAAATTTTTACTTTTTGTCTCTCATAATTCTTTTAAGAATGGCATTGATATATATTTATGTGTTATGATATATGTAAATAGTTTAATTTTGGATGTAACGCGTCTTCTGATTGGCTGACGTTATTTTGTTATGAGCCCATAGACATAATTTAGTCGTGTGACCGTGACGTCAACAACGTTTTTGCATGGTTTTCTACGGTTTAAAATGGAATTTAGAATTAAATTAATAAACTAACTATCTATCTATTGATTAATTATACAAAATGACATAATTATGTATCAGGGTAGTAATTAGGGGTTTTATCTAATTACTAATGGTAAGTCTTATCCGTGAACTAGGGGGGATTACAGACCATCTTCATTCTTTAAAAACATGTACTGCTGCCCGAAGCCAATTTATAAGCTTTTATTTTTGAAACTAATTAAAAATTGAATTTGTAAATGTTTATCTGGTTCCACAAAAGACACTTTCTCATTGACATACATTCATACTCACAATTAGATTTCATATTTGATATTTGGTGCTTTTACCCCCTTTTAAGGCACCGCTTTTGGGCTATTTCAGGGCGGCCAGTTTAATTAGTTGATGAAGCTAGAGTGCACGGAGAAAACCACCGACATTCGATAGGAAAACTGACAATCCTAGTCAATTAAGATTGGAGTCTAGTGCACCCACATTAGCGGGGTTCGAACTCACAACAACTCAAGTGTTGACTGGCTAGTGATTAAAGAAGTAACTACTTAGATCACTTGGCCACCGAGTTCCTACTATTTCATCGAATTTTCGGGGTTTATTTTTGTGTCATCCAAATCCTAAAACATCATTTATTAAACTTTCCTATTTTATTTATAGCCCATCCATTACCCAGACATATCCATCAATGAAATGCCAAAAAAAAAAAGAAGTCAAGTATTTAAAATTATAAACATTTCACTGACCATGAACAATTCTTGATTAAAATTCAAACAAGAGATTACTTGAGCCTTGATCACTTTACAATATTCTAAATGTGTAAGAGAATAACGACCCCTTTCTTCATGATTGAGTACGAGCGTTAATATCAAAATATGGGAAAGTTTGATAAATTGTGTGTCAGGCTTTACATTTGTCGTTTCGGGGCCTTTATAGCTGACTACGCAGTATGTTCTTTGTTCATTGTTGAAGGCCGTACTGTGACCTATACTTGTTAATGTCTGTGTCAAATGGTCTCTTGTGGAGAGTTGTCTCATTGGCAAGCATACCATATTTTTTTATATTAGTTGACACAAACAAAACGGTGAAATGGTAGGACTTATTTACGGTTTAATAATTGTGGGTGTGAACGTAGCTCATTCAAATGCTATGAAAAATCAAGAGAGAACATTTTCCCGCCAAAATTTCCAATGGCTAATATCTCGAAAACAAGCACATTGACCCCTATATTTTTTTGCCTTTTTGATTCCTCAATTAATTCCCTATCAATACATACTAGTTTTATACAAAGTTATTTATTTTGAAACTGAGCAGCAAACATCCTGAAAATACAACTTAATCTTATTCCACAGACAATATTTTAATCTGATTATAATCCTACAATTTCACAATGCCCCCCCCCCCCTCCCTTTAAAAAAAATCACCAATAACAAATTTATCAAGAATTAATTACGTAACAGTGTTTTAATCAAAAAGTTGATTTATTCTTCAATATTTATCATGTTAATAAACTGCATACAGGTATACAAAATTTAGTTTCCGTTTCTGGTTCTTGAACAACTTGAGACTAGAAAACGTCTATAAAAATGTTATATGTTGTACATAGAGAAAGAGGTTATTCAGTACAAAGGCGTATCTTTACTGTGAAAATGTCCTCTCACTCAATAAATATATTACGTGTCATGCAATGATGATTCAGAATTAATAAAATGAAATGAACAGGTTTTTTTTTTTTTATGTGCACACAAATAATGATGTTTTGAATTTCAAACTAGTGAATATTTGTTCATGTTTTTTTTTCATGCGATCTTTTGCATCGTTTAATCGTTTTAACTTGTTTTCCAACCTTGAACATACAGAAGATCAGTACGTCAATGACATTTGACGTCACAGCTGATTACTGAACTCATGAAACACTCGGACAAAAAATGGTGGCATATAAAACGACCATTGTAACCCTAGTGTCACCTTAAATGTCTGGGCATCAAAAGGTTAGGTCTTGTATTCAAGTTTTGTACTTAGTTTTTTAATCACACAACTTACGAGAATATTTTCATTAGATATATAAAATTTTGACAAAAAATAATTTTGATCATTGAGCAGCTGATGCCATGGCGTTGTCAGTTCATTTTCGATTTATGAGTTTGACTGTCTCTCTGGTATCTTTCGTCCCTCTTTCTTAATTTCTATTTACTCATACTGTAGTGTATATGATTAAAAAGCCAAAAAGTTAACTCCTTTATGTGTTTGATACCGCCTAAAATAGTGTGTGTCATATTTGTACTTTTTGGTGTTATTTTATCACTATTATACCAATGCCACAAGAACATGAAAAAGGACAAACACAAATATTTACCTTACATATAAAAAGAAGATGCGGTATGATTGTCAATAACACAAATCTCCACAAGAGACCATTTGCACAGAAATTAACAACTATAGATCATTGTACGGCCTTCATCAACTATGAGCAAAGCCCATATCGCATAGTCAGCTATAAAAGGCCCCGAAATGACAAATGTTAAAACAATTCAAACATTACATGTTTGTTTCAATAATATCAGTAATTTTTATTTGATAACAACAATCGCGAGGCACTCCTAGATCAAATTTTATTTCCAAATAACATACAACATATATAACTGCGATAACTATCTTAACCAATGTTAAAAATAGTGCATTGACAAACAAAAAAAGCTTCATTTCATTATTGTAGCATAAAAATATAATAGCTAGTACTATGTTTGAATGCTTATTGTTTTTCACTTGGTTTCAAAAGCATCCATCTTAAGTAAAACCTGTTTACATTCCATGAAACTATGAAAGGAGCATTTCATTCTTAAATTATAATGAGTGACATACCCACTGTATTACGATGATTCATAAAATGTATGTCACGCTGAAAAGTGTTTATATAATGCACCCGAAAAAGTACACGATGTAAAGTTATTTAAACTGCACTGTATTTTGATGATTTTAAATGTTAGATTTTTTAAAACTGGTACGGATGAGATATATCGGTTTATATCTTTTACAATTTGTATTCGACATATTATAACAGCTGCAAATGAATAACATGTAATTCACTAAGTATTTAAGTATTTTTTTTAATCGATAGTACGTTGATATAAATAGAGGTCGTGTATAAATAAAACGCCAATCGACTAGTCCCTTTCAAAAAGTAAAATCACAAAATGCTGAACTCCGAGGAAAATTCAAAAGTGGAAAGTCACTAATCAAAATCAAGAGCTGAAACACATCAAACGAATGGATAACAACGGTCATATTCCTGACTTGGTACATACTTATGTAGAAAATTGTGGATTGAATCTGGTTTTATAGCTAGCTAAGAAATGAAAGATTGGATGCTAAATTTCTTTTAAAGACGATGTGTACCAGCATACGAAGTTTTTCTGATTGCAAGAACTGTAAATCAGAATTATCTGCTGGATTATGAAGGGTGTTCTTTATGCTCCAGTTTCGGTCATCGTCAATTTGGATTATGGTTTTGTAGTTATGGGTGCTGAAAAAACTGTTTTGGGCGTGTTTGATGTTAAACTAGTGAAGATTTATCTTCCAGGCAGGTCAAATATTATTTTGGCATGATTTTATGAAAGCTATCGTTTAATATACAAATTTATAAAGTTAATGCTGGTTAAATACACCAGTTAAATATCGACATACATACTCAATTTCTCGTTCGGTCCTGACAAATAAAAAGCTTACGCAGTCTCCAACCGATGATTAACGATTGTGTATGAAGATGTGCAAAAACATTTTACGCATATTTCTCTCTCGCAACTTAACAAGAACTTTTATTCTCAATTCTACGAGACCTCAGTCGGTAACTTGTGTGGACAACATAACGAAGCATTTCTGGTTTTGGGGCTATTGAAGATAAAATGTATTTTCCAATCAGTTCCAAAAGGTCTTTATAAAGTTGCAAACATTCAAACAATTCAAACAAATGGATAACAACTGTCTTATTCTTGGGTTGGAATATGTATTTTCTAAAGTAGAAAATGGGGGGTTAAATAACATGAACTTAAACGTATAGCTCATCTTGATTGCTCAGCAGCTCATTTCCTTGTCGTCTAACTCATGATTACTTACATGAATATATGCATTATTGAAGGAGTTTCTATTCGTCTTTTTGAACATGCTATTGCCTGTATTTATGTTATGATTTAATTGCTGCATTGATAGCGTCTGTCCATTATATAAATAAAAAGAATTATCACACTGCTTGCCTTTTTAATATACTCAACTTATTAACCTTATTCTAATTCCTTACATCATATGCTTTCTTGACTCTTTTGTTGTTGTCAGTTAATATTAAAGAATAACAGTACTGTAGTTGAAGAGTTGCCACCGTCAATTGGCGATTTGGTGGGTCGTAAATGCACTTTTACTGGCAAACTTTGCGACCGTCAAATCATGACGTTGGCAACTCCTCAATTGCAGTACTGGTATTCCGATTCAAATGACTTTAAAAAAAAATTAATACGTTATAGCTTAAAATGTTTGTAACGACATGTCAACATTGGATTTGATAGTAACTTGCAGGCAGTGAAAAACAAATGTTGCATAGAGTTATCATTAAAATCTCTGTTTTGAATTAAAACAGATTGAACGAAAAACTAATCCGCTTTTCATTTATCAAAATTGTCCAACAATCATGCAAGCATATCCTGAACCATGTGTGTTTCAGAAGATAAAAGAAAAATACCTTATGTTTCACGAAAAGAAATAGATAATTACATATAAATAATTAACTGTGATATCAAAGGTAATTACTTAAAACTGTGTCATCGGTTAAAACAAATTCCCCTTACTCAAGTTTTCTTATTTGTCGGAACAATTTACTTTAAAATCCATCTTGTTTTTGTCGATATTGTGTCATGTAATTCGTTTATTTAATCCTTTTCAATCAACAGGATATTTTCATAAAATTTGTTTCTTATACATTGCTGCAATTTATTCCATGATAACGTTGTGAAAACTATCAGAACAAATTAAGAGACCACAATGTTCATAAACACACAATAGGGTTAAAGATGTGTATTTGTTTGACGAAAGTGCAAAAGGTTGTCCATTGCTTTATAGGAAACAAAACAATTGTTCGATCTCTCTCGTTTTGTGACACTTATAATTAATCTTATAATCATGATAAACTAGATTGAACACTTTGACAATGATTGAATCCTTCTTCACTAAATGCGCCACAGCCACTTCTTGCATAACGCGGTAAAGAAAATACAACATCCTCAAAATCGGTTTTGTAAATGATCAAAATGTAACATTGAAAGGAATGACGATAAAAGCTCAGAAATCCTAGATTCTTGGAAGTTGTCTAATGCCAGAGAAAAACTGATATTTCTTGAATTATTACCCAAAATTTCTGCGGTCGTAAAACTCTTATTTGAATGCAATGTGTTTTTATTGAATTTGATGGATAAGTAGCATTTCGAACGTCAACTGTTCCATTCAAAAACTTTCCTATAAGCTTATAGTTTATACAGTCGTTTGTTTTATTTACCTCGGAACTAATTTCCAATCCTGCGTTGTAAAATTTGTCTTTTGGAAATCTATCTATTCCGGATTTTACAACGATTCTTTGAATATTTTGAGGTTTCTTAAATTTAACTCTAAAATAATCGTTTTTCTGTGGACTAGATTCGGACCAAAAATATCCAAAACCGGCGTTGTACGCGTTTTCTGGTAAATATCCTGAATGCACTTTTAAACTTGTCAATACTTTTGCAGGGGGATTATCTCCCTTTAATTCCTTACGAAAATTTCCCATAAAGAATCGATCTTCCACTAACATTGTTTTACCCTTTAGCGACGAAGTTCTCCCTATATGCTGAAAAAGAGTTGGTTTTCTAATGATACGACTAAACTGAAGCATTTGAGGATTAAAGTTTAAAAACGTCACATCTGCAGGCTGTTCTTCGTAAAATAAAGCTACCATTTTGGCAAGTGCCTCTAAGTCCTGTGTACGATATAATTTTGCTATCATCCCAAGCTCTGAAAACTCTAAGCACGTCCATCTATTTTTCTGGCTAATGATAAAATTTCTCATAACTTTTATGTAGCCTTCGATAGTAGTGACGTCGTCCTCAAGGTGTAAATAATACTCTGAAAGCTTCATTTTGAACACATATAACCACAAAAAAACAAAGTCTATGTTCTGTTTGGATTTCCATTTCACTTTTGATTCCGAATGACCTATATAATGATGAGTGAGGTTTTCTAATTTCGGGTACATCCAATCAAAACTCCCAATTATACGAATGGTACCAGTTTTAACTTCCTGTGGATATTTACTTTGAATTGTAGAAGATATGTTTTTTCTCCATTCTTGCTCAAAATCAGACAGTAAAATAATGATATAGATATCTAGCAATTCCTCACCATTAGCACTTGTTATGAGAGAGCTCAAAGTATCATAAAGATAAACAGTGTTGTTCGGTCGCTTTGCTGTCACTAGACCTATAGTCAAATACCCTACAAAAGATATATATTTTAATTAAGGAATGACAGTAATATTTTTTCTGTATATTCGAAATAACATAAAAAAAATTTGGTACACAATGAATAAAGCGTATAGCGGGTTATTCAACAGTGTGCACCACATTTTTTATGTTATTTCGAATAGACAGAAAAAACAATTAAGGTCATTTCTTATAATTTAATTCTTAATATCATTTTAAACCGTTGAAAACCATGAAAAAACGTTGACGACGTCACAGTCACATGACAAACTTATGTCTATGGGCTGATAACAAAATAACATCAGCCAATCAGAAGACGCGTTACATCCAAAATTAAATTAAATATTCTTAACACAACTATCAAAGTGCTTCTGATCTACAAATTATATTGTGATTTTATACAATTTTCTAGAACATGGTAAATATATATATTGATAGGCGGCTATTACTGTAAATCAATTTATTTTGGCGGAAAACTTTGCTTTTAGCCCTTTCTGTCTCATTTTAAGGCGATTTAATTTTGCGATGTTGTTAAAAAAAAAAAAGGCAATGTCCAAGTTTAACATATTCATGATATTAACGACGATTTATAATCGACTTTTTGTTCTAATCGCGAAATTCGCGAAACTCATTTGCTTTCTTAAACTAGTTGGTTTACAGTATGAATTTATCATCAGTTTACACATATGTAGCAGTCGATTCTTTGGCACTTACACGATATATAATATACATGTGTTAAAAACACGTGGCTGACAAATAAAGACGATATTAACTTAAAGGAACTAAGGGTTTTATTCCCTTAAGCAAAGTTGACCTTCCGCAGATTTGGCTTTTCTTTTTCGGTTTCTACTGGTTATATAGCATGTATAGCTACTGAAGTATTGAATTATCTATAGATTATTGTCTTTCAAATTGATTATGTAAAATTTCCTGATTAAAATAAATCAATAAAAGCGCTTCGAACGCACCAAAAATATTGTTTAAACATGGAAATCTTTTCAAATTTTGCTCCTTAAGGCTCATCTTCAAAGATTTCAATTTCCCTCCCGGCAACCATTTCCAAACCGAAATACTGATACCCATGTTTAAATACAAACAGTTTCTTTTCTGAACATTAGAAACCAATGTAAAACCAAAGTTGACCCAAACATCTTACATTTGGTTTAATATGTCTGTCATACTAATGATATTTTCATTGCCTCGTGATATCGTTTGTGCCCTTTTTACCGGACAGAAACATGAGAAAGGTTTCATTATTATTTTTTTTTATTATTATTTTATTTCTACATAAATATGTTAAGATTAAGTATGGTTGCCAATGTAACAACTCTCCAACATGTCACTTTTAGTTCTTCTAATCTTTGTTAATATCACAATATTTCATGATATAGTGGTTTTTTTCTATACTACATTGTTAAATTACACAGAAAATACATGTACTTACGTCTGTTCGTATCTACTTGTGATTTCATCAGTGATGCCTTTTCTGTCCAGTTTGGATATATTTCATCTAAATTAAATCTTGGAAGTAGGGCTCGACTTGGAGTAGTTGTTTGTATGTCCTATTGGTATAAAAAATATGTAGAGAGAGTGTCGAACATGTTCAATTAGGAAACATTTTTTCTTCACTAATGAATTTTAAATTTGAGATATCTTAAAAAAATAAGTAACCCCGTATTTTGTCGTGTGCGTTTCATAAGTATGAAACATTATCATGTTGGTGATTAAGTACAGATGGCAGATCGATTATTGTTTTGTTTTGCATTTTTAATTATCACTATTTAGAGTTTGACATATTGTATAAATTTAAAACCATGATAGAAGATTTTTTACCGATGAGTGGCTATACAGCCCTCTTACGTTCGGCTTAATACAAAACGGAAATTTCTTTTCGGACATGTTATCGGAAGTACAAATCAACTCAGTTATCAGTAAGCAGAATGTATCATCAGCTAAGCAGTCAGTACATGTACTTTGGTTCTGACATGATTTATAATAAAGCATTTTAAAATATTCCGTTTATACAATTCTAAATTTAAAAAAACTAAGGTTTCAACTCCCTCATGCAAAGTTTATTTTAGATGGATTTGATTACTTTTGTAAGTCCTTTTTGTTTGTCATAAAGCTCTTTAACTGTTTCGATTCATTTTATATCTTTGGATTTCAAATATTAGGCTTTGAGATTTCCTGATGAAGATAAGTCCAGAAAAGTGCTCCGGACGTATGAAATTTAAATCGTGTTGGTTTTTTTTTTAAATATGAAGAATATCTACCTCTGTATATGTTGATGAGCGAACAGAGGACAGTTTATTCTGGTTATTCTGGTAGTACAGAAATCTATCTGAAAAATCAAAAGCAAGTAATAAATAAAGAATGGTACTAAGAAAATGAATAAGAGTTGAAAATAACAGGTTAATATTTTTTTGCAGTTATGGAAATATTTAGTGAGTGTTGTTTATGTTATACATCCATGTCAAATCCATCTGCGTTTTGTGTCTTTCAAACAAATCCAATATTCATTTTACTTCATCCCTATATTGAATTAAGTAATAATTTGTCATATGCAAATGATCAATGATTGTTTAATATCTATCTGCAAAAATTGGAGATTTTGGAAGTATGTCATACAAAATAAAACAAATTTTGACGAAAATAAAATATTGACATGCAGATGTACTTGGAGTTCCTTTTTGAGTTATCAGATTTTACATAAACATAAAACTAATTTATGTTTGAGTTATAATCCTCAACAGGTATACTGGAGGGAGATTGATACAGCTTATCCGTAGATTAAGTGTTATAATCCTCAACAGGTATACTGGAGGGAGATTGATACAACATATCCGTAGATTAAGTGTTATAATCCTCAACAGGTTCGCTGCAGACTGGTAATGCAATAACGTAAATGGATTTTAGATAAGCTAAATAGGTCAATGCACGATTTAAATGCATGTGTAAAAATTAACAAACATACCGAACACAAAACGGAACGGAAATTCCTTTACCAAATGGCATAATCAACAGATCAAACGAATTGAAAACAACTGTCGTGTTCATGACGTGGTAACGGACAATTTCACACTAAGGGCTCCTTTCCACTCCTTTAAATCTTATTAATGTCTCTCAATGGTAGGAAGTTATATCTTGAATAAAATGTACTTACCTTGAATTTGACCATAAAACAAGACCACCTGCAGAACAACTATGATGGATATAAAAGTAAATAAACTAATTATTGTCTTCAGAATATTCATATTGTCTTTTCCTGTTCATAATTTCCCTAGATATTCTGAAATAGACAAACATGAAATTACAACAACGTTAAAAATACTGTTTTATTATTTGGCCTTCTTAAATTTTTTTATTCAAGAGTCTTTTTTTATTCGAGAGTCTTTTTTTTTTCGAGAGTCAATGATGCGTCTTTTTTACACGTATACAACGCTCTATTTTGTCTCATTGGCAATCATTTCATCTTTTGAACTGATTTTTAAAGTTTGTTCTGATGTTTGCCGTTATACCCCTATTCAAGGTTAGACGGAGGGTTGACGCTCCTGCAAACAATTTAAACACGCCACATTCTATATATGCCTGTTTGCTGTTGTAGACAAGTGTTGCTGTTTATGATATTTTTATTTCATTTATTGTGTTTTTACATAATCTATGCCTTCATTCTTGTTAGTTTTTATCGTTTGAATTGTTATAATTTTTTTATTTCGATGCACTTTTATTTTGCTCATAGTTGAAGGCCGTACAATGACCGATAGTTGCTAACCTTCTATGTCATTTGATTTCTAATTATCTCGTTATCAATCATACCACATCTTATTATTTCTACATTCCCCATTTTATTGGACATACGAGCTTGACAATAACAAAAGCTCAATGAATTAATAGCGTCCATCTTGTAGGCATCATTATATTGTGCCACAAATATAATTGAAGTTCACATCTATATTTAGTCATTTGCTAAATAATAAGGCTTTTCTACCGCTGGAATAGATTTGAATCAGAACCTTAGCCGTACATAACAAACCTTTTAGGATTTTTTGGTCATCAATGCTCTTCAACTTAGCAGTTTATCTGGCCTTGTACACTTTTTTTTTATTCCAGCGTCACTGATGAGTATTTTGAAGACGAAACACGCGTCTGGCGCAAATACAAAGTTTCAACCCTGGTATCTGTGATGAGTTTATTTATCGGACATATAAGGAAATTGAGAAAGTTTTTTTGTGTTTTTTTACAGATCAAATCAATACATTCCATTTCATTGATTAAACTCTTACAATTTCAGTAGTTTATTAGTGGTGAACATTTTGCCATACTTTAAACTGAAACGGAATTTAATCATACAATATTATTTTTTATCTTTTTTCAGCAAGCTAAAGCACCACACCCCCCCCCACCAACCCACCCTATCCTCCCCCCCCCCAAAAAAAATAACAAAAAAAAACAATAACAATTAACAAGAATTAATTACATAACAGTGTTTTCATCAAAAGAGTTAATATTTATAAATATTACTGCGTACATGTATATATATTAAATGTTTTCGCGTCTGGTTCTTGAACAACTTGAGACTAGAAAACATCTTTAAAAATGTCATATGTTGTACCAAGAGAAAGAGGTTATTCAGTACAAAGGCGTATGCATAAACGGTGAATCATTTAATGTTGTGAAAATGACTTAATGTTCTCGTCAATAAAAAATCTCAACATTACGGAAAACGGTAAACATTCAGCCATGCGCTTCCTACATCCGTTAACTAATTGTTCTGTCACTCAGTGGAAAATATTGATTGCACCACAAATAAAACTTCTTATGCATATAAATATTTACGTAACTCACGACCAAAATACTACAAGCTGCATTAATAATATAAATTACTGGTATTCCAATTTTACAATCCAAAAGCTATACAAGTATTGAAGTATACTATTATTTATAAAATAAAGGATTCATCGATTTTGTTTGGTGAATTATCTTTTTGTTTAATACGGAAAATAATAACCGTAACTCGATGTAACAATGACTACAAATAAAGATGAGTTCCTCAAGCGCCAGATATAGACTGAGTAAACAGAGCTATTGATAATTACTTTACTTCAAAAAATTAAATTAAAATTAAAAAATAACGAATTTGGTTTACGTATCCCTGTAGTACTTCAAGTCTGGTTTTGAATGCTAATAACTGATTTCGTCAAGGATTTTGTTATTGAATAGTTTAGTACATTAGCTGCAAGTATACATACGGTCTTTGTTATTTATTCGAATTCAATGCTAATGTCATACTAACATAATAGAAAAACAAAGGATATGGGTTATCCATACATGAGACAAAATCATTACATGCACAACAAAATACACACAAAAAGCAAAGAAACAGCTTCTATTGCTGTTCTTCATTCCAACGTCACAGTGAGGCTTTTAACATGCTTGTCAGTGCAGGTTATTTACTTACAATGGTGCAAAGAATTAGATGATTGCCCAGTAGGATAATACATGTACAAAATATCCTATTCTGAAATAGGATCACATCGTCGCAAGATACAGAAAACTAAAGACATAGAAACAAACAAACAATCAAACACTAACAAACAAAAAAACGAGTGTTGATCTCAGGTGTTCCAAAAGTGTTAGCAGATCCTGCTCCACGTGTATAATACATAATATATAACACATAAACAGTTGCATGAAAATGGATTTTCGTTACTGAACTAGCGAGATGCACTTACCATACAATTTAATTAAATATTCAATACTCCATTAATATGATCACGAATAAGGAATGACGGATTTTTGACAATAGGTCATGCATATTTCCATCTTTGAGGTCAAATAAACTTTAAATTATATTAAAAATCAGTGGATTAGAAATCAAGTCTATACTTCACGTCTTTGTTGATATAGTCTCTTGTTTGTTTGACAAATCAGCAAACATTAGACACTAGTGTTTGTATTAAAATTATTAAACTCGACATTTAAATGAAATAGTTGTGTTATGTAGATGTCGAAGATGTTTGAACATATTCACAATAAACCCTAAAAAGAAATCATGTTTTATTACTGTATAGAAACGCGTCCTGTTTTGGATGCTAGATGAAACGTAATTCAGAAGCCGCTGAGATTTTACAACGTTGTCAATCCTTATTAATTCGAACTAGTTTGAAGTGTTTTTGTTTCCATCATTTCATTTTGAAATTTCTTGTGAGCATTTTGTATTTATCATTTAGAAATAGATCCATTTGGAGCGTAATGTGTGTGATGGCTTGCACAGGACTATTATAATATAATAATAATAATAGTAAATACTTTATTTAAAGAGGGTAAAATCAGTTAGTACTATTAATTTAGTGCTCGGAATATGGCATGATTGAACTTATAAAAAAATCTATTTATGAGGGTGTTGATGTGGTTTACAGAAAAGAGAATAATGGGCCAAATTTTGTTGTAGAGAAAATGGGTAAAAACATTAAAGCAGAGAGAAAAATGAAGTGCTAACTAAGATAAAAATAATAACTGCAAAAATTAAAGACTTCCGTAAAATACACTGATTACAGAGAGGAAACAATGTCCAGTATACAAATATCAAGTAATTACAGAATACCCATTACATTTTTTTAATATATCGAATAACGAGCAAAAAAAAATTTAAAAACAGAAATGAAGGACCCCATCCATACCCTCATTTCCGGGGAGAAAATTTGAGAGACTGAATTGTTGGCCCTCCCTTGACAACATTTGCGAGTCATCATAAATGATAAATATTATTGTGTAACTAATGAAGTTGATTTAGGAATAACACGAGATTACAGTTAGTCAATCAGAATAATATTATAATGAAACATACATCTAATGTAATTATTTACAAAAAATGTACAAAAACGGATATTAATTAATATCACGAATATGTCTGATATGTCTGATACCTGGGACTTTAAAGTATAATAGTCCCAGTTGATACATAAAATCTTCAAAAACGGATATGGATTAATTCAATATGACGTGCACGATGAAAGCTCAACAAGCATGATGCATACATTTGACTAATTTTGCTTGATATACATATGATAAAGACATAATATTTCTATCAGTTTAATTGAGGTCTGGAGGTGGCATGTCAGTAACTGTTTTTCCTTAAAAATTCAAATGAATGCGCGGACAAATACTAGCTATAGTGTAATCAATATTGAACTAAAAATACTCATCAAAGAATCATGGTTTTTTTATGGTGTGCCTGTAGCAGACGGTGGTTCCTACATAGCACTCATTGGTGGCATTGGATCGAAATAGATAAAGCTCAAATCAAAAGCGAATTTAACGCGCACTAAAGACAAACAAAGACAAATACATAGGCGGATCCGGGGGGGGGGGGGCGCCCCCCCCCCCTTTCGTGGGAAAAATTTGGTTGATTATATAGGAAATCACTGAAGCATGACTGGAGCGCCCCCCCCCTTAAGTCAGTCAGTGCCCCCCCCCCCCCCCCCCCTTTTAGGAAAAGTTCTGGATCCGCCACTGAAATATGTCAACAGGATGTCTTAGAGTACAAAATTTATATGTGTCTAATCTAATTCATTTCATAAACAGTAAATAAACTGATAAAAATCGTATCAATGATTTTTCATTGACCTATTTTTTTGTCCGTTTAAATATTACTGTTTACAAGGGTGGTCATTAAACTTTGGAGAATGTAATCTTATATGAATTGAATAGAAATTAAAAAGCACTCTAAAAAATATTCTAATGAATGATATTTACCTAAAACTAATGGTAACTTACAGTGTATTAATCAATAAAAAAACATTCTCTCAATTATAAAATTTAATCATTCTCTTTTGTACCAATTCATTAATGAAAGAACCGTGCGAGCCAGTGAAATCTCCCTTTGTTGCTCAATTTTTTGTAGTATTTTTTCCCATAACTTCTAGTATTTACGATTCTAAATGGATAAAATATTCTAGCTTACACCAAGGAATAAGAAAAAATCGTAAGTCTGATGAAAAAAACCTACATCAAAATGAAAAACGACAAAAAGACAAACAACATCAACAAAATATTGCACAGACAAATAAAGATTGAGCAACACGGACCCTGACAAAAACCGGAGTTGAGGTTAAGTGCTCCACAGAGGCGAATTTAAGGGACAGCCATCCCCAAACCTTTAGTGGGGAAAATTTGGTTATGAGTAATTACTGAAGCATGACTTGAGCGGGCCCCTCTTTTGAAGCCCCAATGAAAATTTCTTGATCCACCACTGCTCCAAGAAGATTGTTCCTGATCTACTAGTCGCGCAAGTCGTGATGTTAATGAAAGTAAAGTTTCGCAGTGATACATCGGATACGGTAACTGTCACAATCGAAGAATTGTAATGTACTGACAGACCCTTATAATTTTGTATATATACATTCATAGGACAAAAATGAGTTCTCACTCAAAAAATGTCCTATTAGTTGAACTAAAATCGATATTTTTCAAAAAAATATTACCAAGTCACTGTATGATATATTTTATAAAATAGATACCATAAGATGTAGAAATGTCTTTATTGTTTATTTGGCCATAATTTTCGTGGGGTTCATTTTCATTATCAGTGGTGGGTTAAACACAAATGCAAATTTTTACGATTTTGATTTGGTTAGAATTTATAGAAAACGTTTCAAGAAATATTCTTCTTTCTGTTCGCTTCATCTAAAAATTAAAATGAGCATGAATGCTTTCATGGCCAAATAAACAATAAAACTTTAAACATTTCTGCATCTTGTGGTATCTATTTTATATATTAAATCAGTCATGTAGTTACTTGGGTATATATTTTTTTTGTATATACGTCTGAGTCAGTGACAACTCTACAACAGATTTATCCATCGGATCTCCATCAATGATGGTGATACATGGCTGTGTACATTATGTATATACAACTCGTCTAAACATCAACCCTAAAATGCTAGATCTGTAAATTTGCTTTCGCAAATTTTTTGTTCTTCCCTCGTCGGGATTCGAACCCATGCTACTGTGATATCGTGACACCAAATCGCCTACAATGCAGCAGTCCCGTTAGACCACACGAATATATATACTAAAAAAATATTCATTTATAATATTACACATTTTATAATGTTTACTCTGTAGAATTTGTGACTGCCGTGTGGATGAAAAGAACAAAATATTTAACATCTATATATGCTACATTCCTGTGGACAGACTGGGCCTTGTATAGCTATGCAGAATGGACTTGTATCATATTTGAAGGCCGTACGGTGACCTATAGTTGCTATGTTTTGTGTTATTTGGTTGTCTCATTGGCAAGCATACCACATCTTCTTATTTTTATAAATATATATATATATATATAAGTCTAGTTTAAGTAAAAACAAGAATGTGTCCATAGAACACGGATGCCCCACTTGCACTTTCATTTTCTATGTTCAGTAGAACTCATTAAAATTAGAAAGATCATATATCATAGGGAACATGTGTACTAAGTTTCAAGTTGATTGGACTTCAACTTCATCAAAAAACTATACCTTGACCAGAAAACTTTCAACAAAACTTTAACCTGAAGCGGGACCGACGGACGAACGAATGGACGGACAACGGTAATAAAGACCGAAAAACATAATGCTCCTAAGTGGGACATAAAAAGTAGTTATACAACGTACATACTTATATAATATATTGATGTTCAATATTTTCTTCAAAGATCCTAAGCACGGAATCTCAAAATGAAAGTGATTTGATATTTTCGGTCGGATTGTTAGATTCTTACCTATGTTATTGACAATATGTATTCTTTCACGAAATAAGATCCCGATAATAATACGAAAAGAACAAATTTACGCACGAGGAAGGAGGAATAAACCTCGAGATTGTGTTCGAACTTTTTTAATTTGTTAAGGAAATAAAAAAGTAATTTATTTTGTTTTTACGCATGACCTTGACATAAATGTTAAGTTTACACTGAAATTTTTCATTTGATTGGTAGCTATAAAATTTCACTCACAAAAGTCTGAAATAAGTTTTAGACAAGAAATCTATTCAGAAACAGAAATAGAAAATCAAAGTCATTTTCATCATTTTCAAGTGATAAGATTCGCATGACTTTTAGTTTTCACACACGTGTATGTCACATGACTTTTAGTTTTCACACACGTGTATGTCAAAATGTGTTTGTGTTTTGGATATGAACCGTGCTTTTTAGCTGTCAAAACTCAAAATTAAGAAAACTCTTATTTTCACTGAAATTGATATTTATGACTTTCAAAACGTCGTGTTGAAATGTTGACCCAATGTATTTAACTTTTGAAAAAGTTCATTTATGCATAAGAAATTTTAACCCCTGAGGGTGATGCGGTTTTTTTGTTGTTGCTGTTGAGTGGAAATAAAGTGGAAATCGGAAACGTTTTCATATACTACGGAATTCAGTTCTTCATGATCCTAATTCGTAGAAGGAAGTCATACTCTTAATAAAAAAGCATGAACATTTCAACTTTTCAAAAAATTTATTATTATCTATTATTTCAAACCTTATTGAAAATCTATAGATTATATTAATCATGTCTTTAAAGAAAAAAAAGTGCATGAAAAAAAATAATTCTAATCAATACTTTATCCTTTCGAGATCTTCTAAAAGCAAAACAAATATTATCTACATGGTACAATTGTTTTATGTCTAGCAAATAAAACCATAAAATTAAGAATGAAAATGGGGAAATGAGTCGAAGAGACAACAACTCGACCAAAGAGCAGACAACAGCTGAAGTTTACCAGCAGGTCAACACAGCGTGAAAATCCAAGCACCTTAGGCGGGCTTCAACTGGCCCCGAAACAAAAATGTTTTATTAGTTTTAAACCGAGAACGATCGATAAAATCATAAAAGAAAGTTGTCCGAACGGACAAATCGAAGAAAAATATTCCAACTAAAAAACAAAGTCCAGTAAATATATGAATAAATGTAATTTAAGTCTCTTACCTATATATAACAGTATTTATCAAATATCTCTGTTGCGTGTGAACTATGTTGTAACCTGATAAAAATAAAGTGAAAATCACATCCGTTTTGTATATCTACGTACATGTGACAAAACTCCTCAAGATCGATAGCAATCTTTTACAACAAAGTTGTGCAATTTCTAAATACTGTTATTTTTTTTAACTTTAAATAATCCGACTCAGTCTAGTACAAATTAAGCAAGGTTGATATTTATAATACATTACAGCAGATTTCCTAATGCATGTAAAACAAAACTTTGGTTAGCTTGCTTGCTTTGTTTGTATATTGTACAATCATTAGGATAACACTCAATTAAATTCAAATATGATATATACAGGTGAAACTATGCCTATATAAATTGTTAAAAGATGTCAATCTTAAAAAGCTACAAATTTTGAACCTTACAGTGTATTCAAATACAGTATTTTTCATATGGAAATTAGCTTGTCATTAGCCTAGACAATAGATAACACGGAAACGTTTTCATATAATACGGAAATCAGTTCTTCATGAGCCAAATTCGTAGAAGGAAGTCTTCCTCATTAAAGCATTGAACATTTGGACTGATAACGCGATTTTTTCACATGAAAGTTCTTTCTGAATTAATTAATTAACATGAATTATTGATTTAACTTTGCTGTAAAGAATGCAGTCGGCAAAGGATGGTGGAAAAGGGCTTGATAGATTGATTATAAAAAAGAAGATGTGGTATGATTGTCAATGAGACAACAGCCAACAAGAGACCCAAATGACACAGAAAATAACAACTATAGGTCAACGTACGGCCTTCAACAATGAGCAAAGTCCATACCGCATAGTCAGCTATAAAAGGCCCCAAAATGACAATGTTGGTTACTTAACGTCCAGTGGCAAATATTTCATGCATGTTTAGGACGAGAACAAGTCAACAATAAATACAATAGCTATGTCTTGTAAAAGAGGCCGTCCGGGATGATGGTCGGGGAAAGTTTGACTGCCACTGGAAAATGAGGGTATAGTGGATAGGGACAGAAATCTTACCTTGCAACAGGCCACATACGGAACCTCAAAGAGTTCTTGCAAGGGTTCTTAACGTGCAAAGAGCGTGGCAATCTCTTTACACGAGGCATCGGATTTAACGTCCCCATTCTGACCGGACGTGGCTGCAAACTTGATACATCCCGCACAGCCAAACGGACGCCCCATTTTGGCAAGCGTTTTACTGTGCATGTGCCGGTCGGAAGAAGACCAAGTGACCATACTTTTATTCCCCAGTCACCCTTAGGGGCGGAAAAGGGCTTGATAAGAGCAAATAAAACAGTTGTCTCTGTCTGTAGTTGCAAAAAAGTCATGTTCATTATTTTACAGTTTACACGACAAATGTTTCCTTTTCTGAGAAATACTTTCTTTTTACTGCTGCTGAATGACTACTTCCCAATTTAATGTATGTAGTAGCTGGTAAATAAACTCATCACTTTATCGTCCAAAAAGACAAACATTGAAGGATGAAATGCATAAAACAGTTCATTATAATTCCTGTGAAATGCTTCTGTTTCATTACTGATACGTCTTGTTGTAGATCGAGTTTCAGCCCATACGGATGATGGGAACGAAGCACTGTGTCATCAACATATGTGGCTAACACATAATCATCAAAAGCTTCTTTTTTTATTCTCTTTTGGCAAATATTGTATTAAATATTCAGCAAGGCAATATGTTTTTTCCCTCTCGGTACATGGACTGTCTATTGCAAGTCATTTCTCTCCAGATGCTCATCTTCATGATGAAATATCTCCGAACATTTGATACGTTTTAAGCCAAAATAAGAATAAATTTTAATCACTAATATTTATGATAGATAAATGAACAGGTAAATTGGCGCAAATGAGTTCCGAATATTGGCGTAATTGATACATTTTGAAAATAAAATTTGGTGCAAATGATACCCCTGAAAAACATTAATTGGCGCAAAAAGACTGCTGCCACATAATCAACATAATATATCAAAAAAGGTAGGGTAAATGTCCCCAAAGTATTTATGTATCGCATAAGGTTATCAGTAATAACTACTTTACTTTTGTACATTTTGGAAAAACCTTTGTACATAAGGTTATGATAGTCGATAACCGATTAACACCGAAAGTATGTCAAATTGGTAGGGTTAATATACCGTTGGTATTGTCGAGCCTGCCAATTATGTTGCAGAAAGCTTAGGGATATTGATCTGGTCGCGGTTGCGGAGTCAACAAACCTCTTCAAAGGTTAATATTTCAGAATAGAGAAAACCTAGATCCTTCATACTTTGTAAATATATATAGATGGCTTATCTGAAGAACTTTCCGTCTGTCATATTTCTTTTACTCTTGATATCATTTTCATGCCTTTCATGGTTCTGTGTCTAGATATAAGACGATGTGCCCGTGAGACAACTCTCCATTCAAGTCATAATTTGTTAGTAAACCATTACAGATCAACGTACGACCTTCAACATGGAGCCTTGGCCCACACCGAACAGCAAGCTATAACGGGCCCCAAAAATGACTAGTGTAAAACCATTCAAACAGGAAACCCAATGGTCTAATCTGTAAAAAAAAAAAACCTTGAAAAAAAGTTAAGATTTGGTATTCTTAATTTTTTTTCATATTATGAGTAATTGGATAACTATATTTGGTTTGTGCGTACCTTGCAAGATCCTCATGCCCGTCAGACGATTTTCCCTTGATTTCGACCTTGACCTCATTTCATTGATCAGTCTACTAGGTAAAGTTTTTATGGTCAAGTCCATATCTCATGCAGATACTATCCCTGTGTATGAATTAATGCAAGTCCTTGATGATAGCTGAACAGTTGCTCTGGTCAAACACACAACTAATGAGCTATCTAAATGCAGGACAGCCACTACATTCAAATATGAAAATCAAGCAAGAGATTTACTACGTGCAAAAATTGAAATAACCAAACATTGCACCATTTTGTGTGGAGTAAGAATTTTTGTAGCTGTACAAAGTGTTTAATCACTACTAGATGACTTTCAGCGGCGCTCCAGGGGTAAAATTACCATGATGCCATTGTTGATCACTGACATGCACTTCTATTAACCAGTACATGAAATAAAGTAAGTTATAAATCCTTGATTGCAACTCCCTCAGATAGTTGGAATTCTATGCGACTGTCATACAAGCGAGAGGTTTAGCCTGCTATAAAACCAGCTTTAATCCACCATTTTCTTCATATTAAGGAAATGCCTGTATCAAGTCAGGAATATGACAGTTGTTTTTCATTCGTTAGATGTGTTTCAGCTTTTTATTTTGCCATTATATAAAGGACTTTACGTTTTGAATTTTCCTGGAGTTATTTTTGATATTTTACTTTTGTTTGACTTAAGTTTATTGTCTATGGGTGTCAAGGCTTTTAAATACGTTTTAAATTTTTGATTTATATCATTAATTATTAAACCAGATGCTCCGCAGGGTGCAGCTTTATACGACCGCAGAGGTTGAACCCTGAACGGTTGGGGCAAGTATGGACACAACATTCAAGCTGGATTCAGCTCTAAATTTGGATTGTGATTAAATAGTTGACACAGCATAGGTTTCTGACACAGAATGGATGTGGTCTAATAAACTTAAAATTTGTTTTTTGCCTTTGAGCAATTCACTATGCTGTTGAATATTACTCCCAAAATCAATCCCAACCTTCCTTTTATGGTCATAAACCTTGTGTTCAAATTTCATCAATTTCTATTTACTTATACTAAAGTTATGGTGCGAAAACCAAGACAAATGCTTATTTGGGCCCCTTTTTGGCCCCTAATTCATAAACTGTTGGGATCTCAACTCCCAACCTTCCTTTTGTGTTCATAAACCTTGTGTTTAAATTTCATTGATTTCTATTTACTTATACTAAAGTTATTGTGCGAAAACCAAAAATAATGCTTATTTGGGCCCTTTTTTTACCCCTAAATCCTAAACAGTTGGAACCTAAACTCCCAAAATCAATCCCAACCTTCCTTTTGTGGTCATAAACCTTGTGTCAAAATTTCATAGATTTCTATTTACTTAAAGTTATAGTGCGAAAACCAAGAAAATGCTTATTTGGGCCCTTTTTGGCCCCTAATTCCTAAACTGTTGGGACCAAAACTTCCAAAATCAATCCCAACCTTCCTTTTGTGGTCATAAACCTTGTGTTTAAATTTCATAGATTTCTATTTAATACTTAAACTATTAAAGGACTAAATTTAGTATATACACCAGACACGCGTTTCATATACGACCAAAAAATTTTCAATTTTTGCGGTCGTATAAAAAAACCAACTAGAGACTGTAAAGAGCCTGTGTCGCTCACCTTGGTCTATGTGAATTCTCTAACATTGTAGATGAGAATAGAATTCATGATAACATCTCTCCTTTGATGATTTAGGATTGTTGATCATTTTGTCTGTTTAGTTTCTCTCTTCTTTTGTTTTTGCTCAACACACAAAAGAGGGCAAACAATCCTCAATTATGATCAATCACTCCTATACAAAGCACTCTAATAACTATATAGACAAATTTTGACTTGTTACTAGATCTTCTTTTCTGATCATTTTTGTGATTTAAAGTGTTCATTTATCTATCATAATGTATATCATTAAAGTCCAAAAACAATGTTTTTTCCAAGCAAAATAGGGCTGAAAATAGTGTTATCAGTAACTCAAGGCTCCCCCAGAATGACATTGTGGCAAAATTACTTGCCCCTTGGTTTAGTAGGTCTGTCTTAATTATGAAGACTTATCATTAACAAATGAACCATGAAAATAAGGTCAAGGACAGATAATACCTGTAAGACAGACATGTACACCTAATAATGTCAAAACAAAGCTGACCTATCATCGTTTGGAAAACCAACCAAAAACACAAAAACCTAACATTGACCAATGAACCATGAAAATGAGGTCAAGTTCAGATGATACCAGCCAGACTGAAAACCTAAAATCATTCCCCACACCACATATAGTTGACCTACTGCTTATAGTATCTGAGAAACGGAAATAATCATGTAACTTTAACCTTGATCACTGATCAACGAAATGAAGTCCAGGTCAGGCGAACCCTGTCTGACGGGCATGTTTCCGTTGCAAGGAACTTATAAACCAGACATAGTTATCCTACTACTCCTAAAAAGTGAGAAATTCACATTTATTTACCAAAAAAGTAAACATTTTAAAGCAGTCAGTGAATTATGAAATGAGGCCAAGAACAATGGACAGATGGAAAATTCGTAACATATTAAAGGTATCTGCATTCAAGGAATGTCTTTAACCTTCTGCAATACAGAGCTTTACACAATTAGTTTACTATGCTGCCACCACCACCGCAAATTAGTAATACCAATGTTGCAACAAAAACAAGGAACTTGAGGTTTGTATATTCAATTTGATGAAAACACAAACACACAACTTTATAAAACCTTAATCGCATGATTTTTCAAATGTAACACATACAATTACCAGTTTCATTTCCAATTAAATCCATTCATTTACACAAATGAAATAACAATGAAACATCACTACTAAAATGATGTAGAACCAGGTGCTCTGCAGGGCGCAGCTTTATACGACCGCAGATGTCGATCCCTGAACAGTTGGGACAGGTATGGACAAAACATTTAAGCGTGATACAGCTCTGAATTTGGATTGTGATCAAATTTTTGACATTATATGGGTTTTTTACACAAAACAAATGTCAAGATTTTACAAATCAATTAAAGATTTCTTCTTCAAACTTATTTAAATCTAAAATTAAATAGTTGACACAGCATAGGTTTCTGACACAGAATGAATGTGGTCTAATGAACTTAAATTTTTTTTTGCCTTTGAGCAATATACTATGCTGTTGAATATTAATCCTGTCAAAAAAATGTTTGAAGAAATTTTCTTTTTATTTATGAAATCTGAAATGAGAACAAGTATGGACACAACTTTTAAGCTAAAAATATTTTAGATAAGATAAAGAAAAAAAAACTTCATCAGCAACATTTTATATTGGCAAATTTCCAATGAAGTTATTTACATAAAGTTATTGGCAAATAAAAATAGAAAATGACATCATAGTCATGTCTGGCAAATGTCCAACATACATTATCTAAAAACATTTTAGATAAGATAAGGAAAAAAGCTTCATCAGCAACATTTTATATTGGCAAATTGCCAATGAAGTTATTTACATAAAGTTATTGGCAAATAAAAATAGAAAATGACATCATAGTCATGTCTGGCAAATTTCCAACATATATTATCAACTACTATTCTATATAAAGAAAGATAACTCCAATTGAAAATTAATTGCTATTGCACAATATTGTGCGATTAGATATTTCTTGCTATTGTGCAATACTGTGCAATTGAAAATTTCTTGCTATTGCACAATACTTGATATGGAATCCTGATTTGGACCAACTTGAAAACTGGGCCCATAATCAAAAATCAAAGTACATGTTTAGATAAAGCATATCAAATAAGCCTTAGTTTAATTTTGGACCCTTTGGACCTTAATGTAGACCAATTTGAAAACTGGACCAAAAATTAAGAATCTACATACACAGTTAGATTTGGCATATCAAAGAACCCATTTATTCAATTTTTGATGAAATCAAACAAAGTTTAATTTTGGACCCCCATTTGGACCAACTTGAAAACTAGGCCAATAATTAAAAATCTAAGTACATTTTTAAATTCAGCATATCAAAGAACCCCAAGGATTTAATTTTTGTTAAAATCAAACTAAGTTTTATTTTGGACCCTTTGGACCTTAATGTAGACCAATTTGAAAACGGGACCAAAAATTAAGAATCTACATACATAGTTAGATTCGGTATATCAAAGAACCCCAATTATTCATTTTTTGATGAAATCACACAAAGTTCAATTCTGGACCCTTTGGGCCCCTTATTCCTAAACTGTTGGGACCAAAACTCCCAAAATCAAACCCAACCTTCCTTTTATGGTCATAAACCTTGTGTTTAAATTTCATAGATTTCTATTTTCTTATACTAAAGTTATGGTGCAAAAACCAAAAATAATGCTTATTTGGGCCCCTTTTTGGCCCCTAATTCATAAACTGTTGTGACCTTAACTCCAAAAATCAATCCCAACCTTCCTTTTGTGGTCATAAACCTTTTGTTTGAATTTCATTGATTTCTATTTACTTATACTAAAGTTATTGTGCGAAAACCAAGAATAATGCTTATTTTGGCCCTTTTTTGGCCCTTAATTCCTAAACTGTTGGAACCAAAACTCCCAAAATCAATCCCAACCGTCCTTTTGTGGTCATAAACCTTGTGTCAAAATTTCATAGATTTCTATTCACTTAAACTAAAGTTATAGTGCGAAAACGAAGAAAATGCTTATTTGGGCCCTTTTTGGCCCCTAATTCCTAAAATGTTGGGACCAAAACTCCCAAAATCAATCCCAACCTTCCTTTTGTGGTCATAAACCTTGTGTTAAAATTTCATTGATTTCTATTCACTTTTACTAAAGTTACGAGTGCGAAAACTAAAAGTATTCGGACGACGACGACGACGCCAACGTGATAGCAATATACGACCAAAAAATTAAAATTTTTGCGGTCGTATAAAAATTACTTTCCTTTTTAATCTTTTGATCTTTTGGAGAATTTCTTTTATGCTTTTACTTATTTTAAACATTATTCTCTATTTATTTAATTTGCCTTTTTTTCTTTTTTCTTTATTATTTTTTTATGTCTCTCATTTTGATCATTACTCTTAATTCTATAGATCTCATCCACTCTCAATTATAGGGTAAGAAACAATAATTCGACAAAATTGTGAACTCTTTCTTTGCTAAAATAAATTATGGTCAACATGATAAATATGTAAAAATCAATGCTACTCATCTTATAGAAAAGTGTGTGTTATTTTCCAAATACATATCAATAAAAAACAAAGATTCTTTATATACAAATTTTATTCCATAAATATGCATGATAAATGAAACGCACATGAAACATACACAGAGAAATCATGTTCTCGAATTTGCATGAAAATGAGAAAACAAAATATCATACTTGTGGATTCATTAAAATTTGTTGGATACCAACTTTTGTGGGTACAGTGGAGCCAGGAATTTAAATGTTCAACAAATTGCTAATTTTTTAATTTTCAGAAGTAATATATACAGACTTTGCCAAAACAACAAAATTATATATCGTTTTCCTCAATCCACAATAAATTGGTACCCACGAAAAATAAATAATCCACAGTATACTTTAAATGTGATGATCAAGAATCTCACCAATATTCCACCTCTCTTTCATCCCAGACTGTATATGTTTTTAAAAAAAAACATGAAATTAGACTTTGCTAAAGATTTCATTAAAACAAAAATCAATTATGAAATTAAAATTCCACCACATTCTCTGGTTTTGAATAGACAAAAGGTGACATGGTCGAAGACATTTACCAAAAGTTCAATTTAGTGCCAGTTATTAATTTGTCATGTCACAATCGCTTTCATAACAACCAAAAACATCACTTTCATTTACACATTCACATTTTCACAATGCACATCACAATTGCTTGTTTTTATATGAATTAATTTTCTTACAATGAGAGCTAATTTCCTAATGCATGCAAATTAAGATTTTAGTTGACTTGCTTGCTTTGTTGATATCAATGTTTGCTCAAGAATTGTTATTAAAATTGACATCTGCAAACAATATAACTATGCAAAGTTAAACTAGTATACATCTAATTAGATTTGATTGGACAGCAAATAGGCAAATTTAATAAAAGTCTTAATCTTCATGCATAAGAATTTAGCTCTGAATAAAAAATACACATTCACCAGTACAAACTACTATAGGTCATTTCAAATTTCTCTCCTTTTCACTATAATCATACAAACATTTCTTGATAAATTTTGTTCATACCTGCCGAAAATTTCACAAAAATGTGCTTACCAAATATTTTAACCAATCATACATATAATATTGTTTACTACTTCATTTCACCCTGTATCACAAGACTTTCTGCACACATACACCACAAATAATTACATCTGAATAATTATTAAAATTCAGTTTTTTTCCATTCAAAACAAAAGGCAGTGTCATCTAACACTTATAAAATATTTCAACAATAACAAACAAAAATCTCTCTTACCAATAACAAATATAATATAAGCTATATTAGATCCTGGCAAGTATTTCATGCATGTTCAGGATTTTTACATATAAACACAAGATGAATTAATAAGCTTACCAATATATGATCAATTACAATTGCATTCTCTTGCAAACAAATACAGGTAGAGTTTCTAGTAAGGTAAAAGTTGCTCTTGTACAAAATCCAGCTATAAAGACCATAATATTGGATATTGTCTCATCTCCTAAGTTTATTTCCTCAGTGATGGCTGTTAGTTGAGGTCAGCTATATATTGTTTTCAATTCACGACATAGAATCAACACAAGCCGACAACAAAACCCTAAGCAAGAAACAGATTGATGCTATTTTTTTCATCTAAATGGGTAACCATGTTAATAAAAAAGAAAGAAAGAAGAGAACCTTTGCAATATTATACATTTGTCAAACATCTACAACTAATCATCAGATTATACCAGGAAGCTTGAAGGCACCTCAAGTGAAGCAGGAACTGTTTACCCTTTCTACAAAACCTGAGTTCACAGTTCACAAAATTTATCAAAAAATTATAGTCTGATTTGGTTTTTTATTTTTTTATTATTTACAGAAAACAATGGCAGCAGTAGAAGAAGGCAAGACAATAAATAAAAGGAGAACAGATGTGTTGTCACAGGGAACTAAAGCATCTGAGTAACTATGGAAACAAAGTTTATATGTATTTATAAACTTTATCAATAAAAAATTCTATACAAAATAAAATCTATGTTACTAGGCCATTAAAATGAGGTTATGTTGTCAAAACTTTTTCCTCAGTTTTAATTTCAATGAAAAGTAGACAGCAAATAGAAAATGATAATAACAATTTATAAATTTGTACAACTTTTAAATCATAGGAGTCAATTGCAAACTGCATGATGAAGCAAAATATTGCAGTAAATTTCTTCTCTTTCAGATAGCACTATGCATCACTATGTTCCATCGTGTTAAATGGTCTTGACTGTTCTATTTTTTTTATTCTGTACTTTAAATAATTTATCCCCCTCATTCAAAAAGTAAATAGCATGTGTGATGTCAACTGCACACATACTTGGCAGCAAAGTTTTGGTAACATAACATCTTTTTCAAATGGCACTTGAATGTCAGACAAAAAAAATATCTGGCAAATTTATACCTGGTTTTCATTGTTTGAAACAAACATAAATAAACAATAACAAAAAATTTATATATCTCATAACATATAAAGTTTGATGTCTAATACTTCCATTTTTTATTTTCATTTTTCATTTAAAAACTTTGATTCTCTTTTCTTAAATAAAAATTAAGGATCTACTTCAACTAAGACTAGTTGACCTTTATCAAATCTACAAACATTAACTTTTCCTTAAAAAAGTTGTAAATTTTTGGATTATAATTCCATAATTAAATTTTTAAACATATTAATAAATTATGTCAATATAACAATATCAATAAACAAATAACATATTTCCTTTCTTTCAATAATGGATCTAATTTTATTAACATCAGCAAATTCATGCATTCTTATATTTCTTTTAAAACTGCAATTAGCCCTGTTGTCTGCTTATAACAAAGACATCTAAATTCTGGCTACAATTTAAAAATTTACAGTAATACTAAATTGGGTTTATACTATCAATGTTTAAATACATAATAAAATTTTAGTGTGTGTTATGCTTCTGTTAATCGCATATATTTTTTTAGAAACACATTCAGCCAAACGGATACAAGCGCAGCCACGTTTTAGGCAAATACATATTTCAATCATAATCTTTAATATCTTAAGATATTTTAATCCAAAACTCGAGTGAAAGGTAAAATCAACTTAATTTCCATATATGACAGTTATTTTTTAAAGCTCTTGATAAATTCTAAATCAAATTGACTAGATGCAGTAAACTTTGTCTAACAATTAAATGAATAATTTCTGCTGTTAAATTCAGTACAAAACTTGTCATTTTAGCACCCATAATTCAAAGATAACCCCGCCACCAGATTGTGTACACCAGAATCACAACAGAGGCAGATTATCTTATTTTTGCTTTACGTTTCATTTATTAAACTACATGTACTGTTTTCTAAAGTTGGCAATGTCTTTTTGATTCTACAATTATTCAAACAATATAAAAAGATATGATGACTCATGCAAAATTAAAATAGTCAACAGTATTCCCACTCAGAAGTTTTCAAGTTTTAGAGAGAAAAAAAAACTAAGTGTTTTGACCAAATCAAACTTTGGATTTTAACAGTTTTTTTTTTTTTTTATTTTGGCCAAAATTTCTAACTTTTGATCAAATTTTGAAGTAGAATAAAAGTAAATGTAGTTCAAAGATTTGGTTTATTTTATTTAAGGTGGTACCTGACACTTTCACTAAAATTAATTTGGCTCGTTTAATTTTCATAAAATTTTGACAATGTACTTACTTTAACCCCCTTACAAAAATGTAAAAATTTCAAAAATTTTGAACCAACCGTTTTGTCTGAAAAATTACACTGGTTATATAGCAGTTAGACAAACACCAATTTTGATCATTGAGAAGCTTACTATTTCATTTACAACACAACGTAATTAAAACGTTTAGCTGACTTTACAGAGTTATCTCCCTGTAGTGTTAGGTACCACCTTAACTTGTGCAAACTATTTCACTGCTTTGAATATATTCTTACTTCTGCATGATTCTGGTAATATTAACTAATCATAACAATCATGTTTAGGATTGATCATCACTCAAAAACATTCAGAATTTAGTAAGATGCAACACCAAATATGATCTAAGCATAACATAACTAAATTTACAGCTAACTAATTTTAGTTGCAAATACCATAGGTGACTCAAATGGCAACTAATATACATAAATTCATTAAAAAAAAATAACTAAAGGACATAAACCTTCAGTAAGTAAGTCTTAAAAATCAAAGGTATGTTTATGCCAACAATTTTCATATAAAATACATTCTGAGCTTCTGAGTAACACAGATCTTTCAAGACTCATTTGAATGCTTAAATAATCACCATTGAAACTGCATACTACAAACACGTTACTGATTAACGTTCAACATTCTATCCAAGGAAGGCATACAATGTGCTGTTGAAACAATTAATGAATATGTAAAGCATAACTTTTAACTTCTTGAACGGAGCTAACTGTCAAAGGCCACAATATGAAGAGGTCCATATTTCATTGCAAGCTTAAATCAGAACAAATTGGACTTCAAATTAAAAAAAAAATCTTTTACAAAAAGACTTTAAAAAAAAATTAGTACAGTAAAACAAGTATCAATATATATGCTGTTCCTCAGCAATAGTTTTACTACTAATCAATAATTCATAAATTCTTAAGAAAAAAAATCAAAGGGAAAATGAAAAAAAATAGTATTCTCCAACCCCAACCTTTTTTTTTTTTTTTTATAGAATTGATCCTTAAATCAAATAAATAATATTGTTTTGAATGGTCTTAGGTCTAAATGTTAGTGGCTGTAAGCATTATTTCAAAATTATACAGAATAACCTATTTAAAACAAATATTTCAAGAAATAACAACATTCTAGAAAAGGCTTCAGGTTAAAATATTTTTCATTCCTTTAATAATTTACAAATAAAATAAAGATTTTACATGATTCAGTGATCAGAAATAAACAATGTCAATGTATTTTGCCAAGATGTCACACATCTAAAAAATTTAAATAAAATATTTTTGAAATGTACACTTTTACAGAAACTGATTCTCATTCATATCACAATTATACACCAATCCCACTCATTCAAATATTTCACAGCAGATTTTACAATTCATCCCTTAAAATTGTATATCTGTTTCGTGATGGTGCTAGTTTTATAAATGAAGATTCAGGCGGAGATGTTGGCTCTTTGACTTTTTGCTCTGGTTCACTTTTGTCGTGTGGTAAATGTCCAGTGGCTTCTTTAGCTTCCTATTAAAATAAATAAAAATATGAGCATTTAAAATATTGTACAGAGTTTAAAAAAAAATACTTTATAATGCATGATGTACACAGACATATATAAGATATATTATTGTATAGCAATATAATATTTCCCACAGAAAGTTACCAAAAGTTAGCGTGCAATAAATTCTAATATTGCACAAGTGCAATAAATCTTCAAAATTCATGATGTCATCAATGACAAAATCTTAGTTTAAACCAATGTTTGCTTTCAAATATTATATTGCTATACAATAAAAGGGTTATTGCATGAATATTGGGGAGCTCGTGCAATATAAAATTCTACTCGGGAAAATATTCTCCAATATTCATGCAATAACCCTATATTACAAATACTATAGATTCATTATTATTGGTTGGATACAAATTTTTTATCAAGTCATATGCAGACTTTGGCAGAGCCGCAAAATTGCATCTACACGAAAAGGCAAGCTTTTTGCAATTAACTAAAATTGGGAGCCACGAAAATAATCCCCAGTATATCAAGTATACAATTTTCTTTATTTAAATATTACAACATGTTCATCTAATTGATACCAATCAGGGTTAACTATGGGAAATGGCATCTTATTGTTAAATCCATGCTGTTTGCATTTCATGGCTATGCAGACACCTATTTGGAAATTGGCATCCATCAATTTTGTATAGCATTTGACTCATATTGGCCAATGATGGTCTATTCATCCTGCATATCAAGACGACACCAAAAAGACTACTTCCAATTCTAGTTGACTCAGTTCCCATTTATCTTTATTTTCACTGGATGTAATGCACACAATGATCAATAATCCAACTATTATGCATATATAACAATAAAATTGTTTGTCACAGCATCATAGTAATAACCCTTTTTTTTAATTAAAAAATAAGTTTTAAGAGTGAGAGACAATCTTCCAGGACCAAAGGTTATCAATGTCTCAAGTATTCATCATGGGATTTCGGCATTGGGGAAATAAAAGCTTATTCTTTCAAAACATTTACATGATTTAAGAGAGAAAAAAAATATTTTCTCATTGATGAAAGTCAATTTTGCTAATTAGATAAAATCTTGATATATCTTTTTTTTTTAAATGATGCTGTAAATTCAGAAACATTTGTAATGTTTTTATCGTTATAGAAAATTGGGATTGAAATTGAATTATTGATAATGTGACTTATAGGATATTTACACTAAATTTCTGTTAATTTGCTTGGTTTGGGTTTGTAATCTGCAATATCTTCAACTCTATAACATCTTGCCAAAAAGCTCAAAATCATAAAGCAAACTGCTTTTTAAAAATGTTTACCAAATAAAAGCTAATTGGTATAAAATAGGGTCTATTTAGCAGAAGTCAATATATGATTGAATTAGTTGTGTTTAATGTGTTTAATTATAAATCCAACATGCCTCCTTATTTAGAAAACTGAATATCCATCTATAAACTTTATCCAAAGAAATAGATATTCTCAATGCATGCAATTTCTTGACCAATTAAAGCCCATAAAATATTCCTGATGCATGCAATATTAATATTTTACACAACCAATAGCCCGAAAACCAACACCATAACTTACTCCTGGGATAGTCGGAGTCGGATATGACTTAGTCGTTTCAGTCCCGTAATGATACTCTCGGTGTAATTTACCCGAGTGTAAGTCAGCTATGAACTGACTCAATAAGCCAGGTTTTCTGAAATAGAATGAGAATAGACGATTACTAAACATGTCACTGTACGGAAACTTACCCCTGGAACTGGTGGCTCCGTTGAGGTTGTTGACGGATCTGGACCGTGATGGAATTCTCGATGTAATTTGCCGGAGTGTAAATCGGCAATAAAAGTGGATAATAAACCTGGTTGCCTGAAAGAGAAGTGGAGCAAAATGTCTACTTGTCTCTTTTGCACTCCTCATGATTGGTCTTAAAGTGACCAAACAAAAATATTTATTGGTGTTCAAATTTTCATTGGTCCAGCAAGCAGTGCCAAGAGAGAACCACTGACCTTCAACAGTGGTTATCTTAGTAAATTAAGGAACTGATTTTTTTAACTTTATATTTAAGGTTTGTTTGCTGCTAACGTCCATGATAACAACATTTTTCAACTGTATTTCTTAATCAATAAATGTATAATAAACCAAAGCTATGGGAAAATAGACATTTTGTGTGCTAGTTTTTGAGACACGCACACTTCAAAGGTATGTATTCTTGGACAGAAAAAAATATCATGTGCTAGCTCATTGAACAAATGTTGGATACAAGTTTGCCAAAAACCTTGCCACCCTTGCCAAGATTCGAAGACCAACATTTGTTCATACATGTATTCAGAATATAACATGTTATAAACAAGAATGTGTCCCAAGTACACGGATGCCCCATCCGCACTATCATTATTCTATGTTCAGTGAAAATGGTATAAAATCTCTTATTTGGCATTAAAATTAGAAAGATCATATCATAGGGAACATGTTTGCTAATTTCAAGAAGATCGGACTTCAACTTCATCAAAAACTACCTCGACCAAAAACTTTAACCAAAACTTTAACCTGAAACGGGACAGACCGATGAACGGATGGACGAACGAACAGATGGACGCACAGACCAGAAAACATAATGCCGATAAATGGGGCATAATAACACATTGAGTACAAGATGGACCATCTGAATTGCATTTTTTTTTTATGCTTTCTCATAAAATAACAGTCTGCAAGAAGACCAACCAATAAGGTTAATACAACAACTGCATACAATTTACTCACTCTAAATCGTTGTTTACATTATGAGGGAAGACATACATATGTCTAAAACTGTCTATAGCTAAAACTGGTAAATCTTTTGCTGATTTGCCTAAATGATGGAGAGGGTGGGAAAATTTAGATCCATCTGCTGTCAGGAAATTTATAGCATCTGAAAATAAAGATATAAAATTATGCAAGTCATCAAATAAAAGTATGTGTTTACTGTTATCAGACTTATATAAATGAAAATATGTGACTGATGTACAACAAGAATGTGTCCACAGTACACGGATGCCCCACTCGCACTATCATTTTCTATGTTTAAAGGACTGTGAAATTGGAATAAATTCTCTAATTTGGCATTAAAATTAGAATGATCTTATCAAAGGGAACATGTATACTAAGTTTCAAGTTGATTGGACTTCTACTTTATCAAAAACTACCTTGACCAAAAACTTTAACCTGAAATTTGCACTATCATTTTCTATGTTCAGTGAACCGTAAAATTGGGGTCAAAACTCTAATTTGGCATTTAAATTAGAAAGATCATATCATAGGGCACATGTATACTAAGTTTCAAGTTGATTGGACTTCAACTTCATCAAAAACTACCTTGACCAAAAACTTTAACCTGAAGCCAAAAACTTTAACCTGAAATTTGCACTATCATTTTCTATGTTCAGTGAACCGTAAAATTGGGGTCAAAACTCTAGTTTGGCATTTAAATTAGAAAGATCATATCATAGGGCACATGTATACTAAGTTTCAAGTTGATTGGACTTCAACTTCATCAAAAACTACCTTGACCAAAAACTTTAACCTGAAGCCAAAAACTTTAACCTGAAATTTGCACTATCATTTTCTATGTTCAGTGAACCGTAAAATTGGGGTCAAAACTCTAATTTGGCATTTAAATTAGAAAGATCATATCATAGGGCACATGTATACTAAGTTTCAAGTTGATTGGACTTCAACTTCATCAAAAACTACCTTGACCAAAAACTTTAACCTGAAGCCAAAAACTTTAACCTGAAATTTGCACTATCATTTTCTATGTTCAGTGAACCGTAAAATTGGGGTCAAAACTCTAATTTGGCATTTAAATTAGAAAGATCATATCATAGGGCACATGTATACTAAGTTTCAAGTTGATTGGACTTCAACTTCATCAAAAACTACCTTGACCAAAAACTTTAACCTGAAGCGGGACAGACGGACGGACGGACGGACGGACGGATGGACGGACGAACGAACGGACGCACAGACCAGAAAACATAATGCCCCTCTACTATCGTAGATGGGGCATAAAAATCATAAGCCAGGGAATATTTTTACTATAATATTATGACTATTCAAAATATTGCTAGTAAGTTATACTGAAATGAGCATTACTTGCAAGTATTTTAACTCTTTAAGATTATTTGTCAAAAGAGCTGCTGGTATCTTTGTCAATCATTTCTAAGCCCACCTGTAATAATAACAATACATTCATACAGGGGAAGGACTAGTTCACTTCAAGAAATCATTCTCCAATTATAATTTGTATGCCTGAATGTGTGAAAATTAAGTTACAGGATGTAATCATTCACACTTTAACAATGGACAATACATGCACAGCATATATATAAAGTGTCTTTTATTGTTTGTTATTTTTTATGGGTTTTGCTCATTGTTGAAAGATGTATGGTTATCTATAGTTGATAACTTTAACATCAATTTGCCTCTGGTGGAAAGATTTCTCATTGGCAATATTACCCCATCTTTATAGTTTGTATTAGGATAATTTAAGACAAAGCAATGTACAAATTCAAAAGTATTCATGAAACTATTTATTACATTTTTTAATTCTAGCGTCACTGACAAGATTTTTTGTAAATGAAATGCACATCTTGCACACAAAATTTTTAAACTAGTATTTACATGTATGATGAGTTTATTGAACTTACTTTTTTCATGTAATAACTGTTTAGCCACTTCAGTATTATATCTTTCTATAATAGATTTATCATCAGGGTTATAAAATAGAATCAGGAACGGCAGTCCTTCTTCTGTTAACTCCTAAAAAAGAAACAGTGTTTAAATTAAATAAAACAGACTAAAAGATTTATAACAGTAAATTCTTTTGAAATTCAAATCAAATAAGAGTTTTTTCCCCTTATTAAAAGCAAACCAGAAAACAACTTTTGTACCTTACTTTTACATTGCTTAACCAGAGCTAAATCAAAATACTTGTAAGTCATCAGTATTTCTGAACTTTAATCTTAGGATCTTCAGATTTATTGGTGAATCAATAAGGTTCATATTATAAAAACAATTTTCAAATTCTACAAACATACACAATTTAAATCAGTTTTCAATATATATATATATATAATCAAATTTTTAAAAAAGTTTGGAATTACCTATAGGGTTAATTTATTTGCAATTTATATTTAAAAGTATTAATATTAAAAGCCTCTATATTTTCACTAGCCACATGGCAGGGTACAAGTTAGCTTACCTCTGCATTTTCAAAAGTTATCTCCCTTACAAGTGGAACACATTTATCATTGGCCCACTGAATCATGTGATCATATGACACCAGGGAACCAGTATAAGTTAAATCTTCTCTTCTTGTCTGCAAAGTAAAAAACAGTACTTATTAGTTATCAGTCTGTATAACACAAAATTTGATTCTATAAAAATATAGATATTTAAAATTTGTTGGGTGTGAGGTCCAAAAAAATATATTGCTTTCGTGAAAGACCCTTTTTGCTTTAAATAGGACAGATGTACCAAGGTTGATTTACCTATTATGATTGGAGGAGTAGGTAAATTCCACACTTCATGTTAGAAATAACCATGCAAAATGATTTTTTTTAAATAAGTGCTATAATTTGTTCTCTTGACTTGTTCAGTTGAATTTCTCTCAAGTTGAAATATATTTCTAGCATGTAGCATAGATTATACTGCTCTTGTTCCATTAAAACATAGATGGCTCCCATAAAAGGCACTTTCAAAACAGGGTTTTCATCTATAGAGTCAATTTAAGAATTTCACTTACGTTTTTTTAACTGGAATTATATTTAAAACCAATAGCTAAAGTTTCAAAATGCATTCCCTACGTCCAATGAATATTTTGGAGGAACAGCGCTTTATTCAAAACTTAACAAAATAAATTTCTCTTTTCACTCACATGTGGTGCTCTATACACAACAGTATCACCTCCTGTTCTCTCTGGCTCTGAAATTGGTCTGAAATACAAATAATGGAAATAACAAAACATAAAACATTTATTCATCATATAAGGAAGGATAACTGTTTTTTTTTATCTCATAATTTTCAAGAGTAACATAATGTACTTATTACTACCTCTATTTCCCACAGACAAATATCATTTGGTTAATGTCCTTTGATGTATGCAAACAGTTTAGAGTGTTCTAGAAGGCTAAATAAGGTAAATCCGGAAAAGAACTTAAGATGCATGAAATATTAAGTGTTGTTTTCAATCTTTTAAAGTATGTTAGTAGTGGTTTTTTTTGTAAGTTCCTTCCTACTCCACCGTCCATTTTAAGTAATAGCCCTAAACACATTATCATGAATATATCTACATCTATTAATTTTTTTCATGCTCTTATTTTCTTAAAGAACAAAACTATTTATCATCTTACCCTATAGCCACATGAAATTTACAAGCCTCTCTCAGCTGATTAGCCTCTCTAGCAAATGGCATGTACTTACCCTATAGCCACATGGAATTTACAAGCCTCTCTCAGCTGATTGGCCACTTTAGCAAAATTTCTGTACTGGTCAGAATCTTGTGAGGCAAAATAGCCTATTACATTTCTTTTATTTGTCTGAAAATAAAACATTTCAAAATCTTTCTCATTATAGACTATGCTCCCTAACTAAGTTTTAATTATCATTACAATTATCATAAGCAATTAATATATTTCAAAGGGAAATATGAATATTAACTTAAGATTTCAATGAAATTTTTTCAATTTTTTTCAAATCTGCCTCTGAAAAAAGTTTGTGGTTTCACAAACTAATGGTAGCGAGTGTCCATGATGATAATTGTTGCAGAAACATGCATTATCTTTCCTGCTACTTTTCATTTTAATGAAACCTCAGTTATTATAAAACAAGAACGTCTTCAAAGTACACGGATGTCCCACTCGCACTACTTAATGGGACAGACGGAAGAATAAACATACAGGAAAAAGAACAGACACACAGACTGAAAAACATATGCCCCTAAGTGGGGTAGAATAAATAGTAAATAATACTTACATCAACTTCATCTAGTGATTCTAAAGTATTGTGCATCTCAACAACATCTTTTATTTGATCTTTTATAAAAGTTGCTAAGGCATCCACCGACCTTTGACCTCTGTATTCTTTTTTTAAAGGTTCCCCATTGCGGAAAAGTTTTAATGTTGGATATTTACTAATATGATATTGAGCTGCTATAGAATCTGCAAAATAATAAAAAATCAAATTTAAGGAAAAATCAAACTTTTTGGTAAAGGCAGATGTAGGATATGGCCACTTTTTTGTCCATTTAAATATGAAAATGAAAAGAATTGCGAGAATTATTAATCAATTGTCAAGATCCTTCCTATGTTCATAAGACATAATACCGCTAGTTATCAATATTCATATTTTAATTTTTCTCCTTCAAATTTCATGTATTTCCCTTATGCCTTCACAGTTTTTGCATCTAAAGAAACACTTTGAAGACTGCCAAATACCCTTATTTGGTGGTATAATTTTATGTAAATTTTTTTATGAGAATTAGAAAGTGTTACAAAATTGTTTTCTATTTTGCAATTTCAGAGACCAAAGAATTGGTTTCTTTGTTGACTTGAAATAAAACTGATTTGATACTAAGGATTTTAAAAAAACAAAACAGGTTGTCAAGTGGTCAATTTATAAAATATTTTTTCTATAAGACAGGTACTAAGTACTTACTTTCTGAATCACAGTCTATTTTTGCAAAAGCTACTTTTCCCTCCTCCTTCAAAAATAGAAAAAGAATAAATTAAATTTAAAGTCTTAAAAAAGTTGTTAAAAACGAGTCTATGTCCAGGAGTCACCAATCATACAATGAGGGCTTGCAATCTTACAGCCATGATAAATCACTCGTCCAGAAAAATTGCCTACCATGATAGTTCAGATTGTCACAGGTTAATGTGGTCAGCACATTTTTACCTTTAAAAGTTGTCACACAAAATTTTTTCCCTATCATTCATGCATAAATTGGTTACTGAACTTTTCTTTTCAATCATTTTTCTCAAAAACAATTGTTACGGTCACTTCTGTTTTACCATTCAAGACAATTTCAACTGTCAGAACAGAATGAGAAGATTTTTGAACTTTTCTGAATAATCATGTCAAACATAAACAAAATTAACCCTTTCAACGCTACACAAAAAAATAGAAAAATGGCTGCTGCTGCTGCATTTTTTTTGTGTTCATTCATTAGAACAGTATATTCCTTTTCAGACTGCTGTATCTTTTTTATTATAAGAGATACAGAAAAAGTTATTGCATGAAAAATGCTCAGGAGAGTATGAACTGTAATGTTAGGCAGTTATTTCAGTAAAATTTTTATCAGGTTACCTACATTTTCAGGTAATTAACAGGTAAAAGGTGTAATTTGTTACATTTGTGTTGAATTTTGAATAAAAACTACTTTTCGTCTTCATCTATTTTGTTTTTTTATCTGCCATATAATAAAGAAGACACCAATTGCTTGATTCCGTAGCGTATTGCACCATACACAACGTATTATGTAATCATGGCACAAATCAGTGGCTCCGTCCTAAAAAATTTCAGTCAACCTCTGTTTTCCCCCCTTTTTCTACGTCTCGTAATGATCGATCAAATCATATTTCCCACACGAATTGAATGTAATAAAAACATTGAGATAACAAGAAACCTTTTAACTAATCCTCGTCATCAGTTTCGCCATAGAAATGCTGAAATATTTTCATATTTACAGCTTCGTTTCTGCCATTTGCATTTGTCAAAATATTTGTTTTTATTTTCCTTCAATTTTCCTTCTACTGCATGATTTTACAATAAAAATTGCCGGGATTTCAAGCGCAAATGAGACCTTGCATATCCTCGATTCACACAAGGAAAAATTAGAGAGGACCCGAATGAAAACCGAATGGTTTAAGAGTCTTTATGAAAAATCCGTTGTCATCGCGGCATATGACGCGAATAGCAGTGGCGGACGGCGTATGTCATCGCGGCATATGCCCTGTATAGCGTTGAAAGGGTTAAATCCATTTCTATCCAATAATATCTTTTGAAATGAAAGGGAAAAAAATATTTGCGTTTTTCATTCAATTTATCTCATGGATCTAGTTATTAGTAAGAAAATTAAACCCTAAACAAAAATTTAACTTTCAAAGATTATTACTTTTACATAAATTTGAGACAAAACCACATTTTCAGTTATAATAATATTTATTCAGTATTTACTTGTGTGCCATTTTTTATAAGTTTGTACATATTATCTGTAATTGTTGACATTGCAGAAACATAATCTTGTAACAAATGTTACCAATACCTTCTGGTGTAACAGGTGTGTAACATATGGGGATTTATGACAAAATTCAATATATGTAGCATTAATTAACCATAAAAAGTAAGGTATATGTACTTTATATCCCTGTAAGCTTATCAAATTTTCCTGAATAAAAAAAATCATAACAATATTGTTATTTAAATACCAATCTGCATAGGAATCAAACAGTGGTAAAAACATGACTTTTAACAAAAGCCTGTTCAAGTTTACATTAATCTTATGTTCAAATTGTATATTAATGCACGAATATTATATTCATTTCCTTTTCTTTTCCTGTTCTGGTATTATATGATATAATTGGCTTGAAATGCATAAGAAATTAACAATTAAAGGGAGCTAACTCTGTAATGACTAATGACTAAGTTCTAACCAAAAATATCAAGATACTTCTCAAATTACATGACACACAGAAACAAGAGATCTTTAAATCTAAATCAGGATGAGTGTAACATCAAAAATCAAAATCTGATGTTGATGTTGGCAGGATTCTTTTCTGCGATGTTTTGAAATTCTACTAAATTACGTGAATTTTCTAAGACTAGCACTACATGCTATAGTTTACAATGGCAACAATCATAAACTGGTTTGATGTTGTATGCAGTGAAAACAGTTCCTACAATTCTCTGATTTGCTTCTATCAAAATGAGAAATGACACACAACAATAATGAAGAACAGCAATTTCTGTGTGTTGACACTGGTATACAAACAATGTATGACCCAGTATAAAACTTTTAAATACAAACCTTTATATCTTCTTTTACTTTATTGGATGCTTCTTCAAATACTGGTTTTAATATCTGACTGAATCGACACCTGAAAACATAAAGAGCTTTAGTTAGAATTTAAAATACCAAGGTTGGATAAAACAGACTTCTGTAGGCATTCCTGCATCTGACAAACTCTTTTCCATTGTGAGATTTTTTAATAACTGCCCTCTATGATGAGGCGAGTGTATCAAAAATATAAAGAAAGAAGATCATCATTTTTTTCACAGAATGTTCAGTGGTGGAGGCTCAGGAATATGGTCTTCCTATTTAGGGGATTTTTTTAATAGGTGGTACCCCACTTTTCTCTTTTCATTATTTTTTTCACCTTTTTTTTTGGGCATATTTTTCTGCAGTCTTTACCATCATTCTCTGCAATGTATAGACAGACCCTCAGTTAAAGATCAAGCACCTAGTACAATATTACTTTATTCTCTAACTTTTGATTGTTTGCTACTGTATTGTATTTTAAGCTCCGATGGCATCAAATCCACAATTGATGACGTCGGAGCTTAAAATACAATATTGTTATCTCCATTCTAATGAAACTGTCAGAAAACAACATTAAAACATGTATTTAAAATCTGTCATATGCCGTCTGCGCTTGCACGTACCTCCGATAGCATCAATTGTCAATTGATGCCATGTAAATAAGTGACGTTATCCAATCAAAATGAACGTTGAAAATGTTGTTGCATTAGAATTTGATTTGTATTTTCTAACTCCACAAATTTATGACTATGAGATATCATTTACACCTCAAGTGGATTCATTTATTTATATGGGTACCAATTTCTTGGATTGAGGAAAACTTTCATTTTCATGATTTTCTGGAAATTTAATTTTGTTGTTTTAGCATAGTCTGCATACATTCCCTAAGAAAACTTTCAATTCCTTGAACATTTTAATTTGTGGATCCCCTGTACCCAAAAATTGAAAAAATTGGGATTCATTGATTATTACTGAATCAACAGTATGCATAAATACATTGAATTGTATGTGCATATTGTTCTATATATGTTTGTTTTTAAATACGTACCAATCTGCATAAAAATTTACAAATACAAGTTCATGGCCACCTGTAAAGAAAAGGGAGTTTTGGAATTACAAATAAATAAAACATGAAATTAACAAATTGATAATTATTGCAACAGACATACTCAGTGTCATCAGTGAATTTTCCATTGTCACAATCAATATCATGAATATTTAATACAATTTTTTAATATTCTGACACAATTTGTTTTGAATTTATTTTCTCAATTGTTTCATATCTTTCATATCAGATCCTTTTATAGCCAACTATACAGTTAGTTTTTTCTTTTCATTATTGAAGGCCATACACTTGCCTTTCATTGCCATTTCATTTGAAATCTTGTGGAGAGATGTCTCATTTACAAATTTACAATCATACCACATCTCCTTATTTTTCGAAACCTTACACAGTTTAGTGAGACAAGTTGAACACTCATACCCGTAGCCAGGGGGGGGGGGGGGGGGGGTTCGGACCAACCCCCTTGAAATCAAATAAGCACTGTTAAAGTCAACGTTTTGTTCAAATTGTGACTGTTAAGTCGAGTTCATGAGTCCAACGACCCCCCCTCCCCCCGTGGAAATTCCTGGCTACGGGCCTGACACTACATCGTGTACATGTGCTTACACTTATCTGGCTGCTTTATTTAGTAAATATATCTTGATGTTTTTATGTCATTTTCAAAAAGCACCAATGTCAAAAAATGCATCCATTCATCATTGTTCATCCTGATTGCAATTTTAAAGTATTTTTTCCACCAATTCAATTTAGCAAATTAATCATCTTAATATAAATTACCTAAAACGGATTTCAAATTTTGGCTGTCCATGTTAATGACATCTAAGTAAACAGGTGATATACAGCTCAACTGCAATAGAAATACAATGGATTAATATTAATGCTAATGACATAACACATGATATATAAATGTCTGCTTAATGTCCAGTGGCAAATATATCATATAAGACAATAATATGGTAAACCGGTATGCAGGGTTTCCAAAACATATTTGACCCAGCCGGACATTTTATATCTGATACCAATTTTAATCCCTTAAGACTAAGTCACAAAAGACAATTATGGTAATCAGCAGTTAGGGGTGCTACTTAAACAAGTGATTTCATTATCACCTATTTCAGTGATTTTTTATATTCAGTTATCACCTATTTAAGTGATTTTGGTGTTTTCTTTGATCTTTAAATGCTAATTTCATTGATTTTCCATATTTTCACAAACTTTTCTATAATTTTCCTACATAAATCAATTATCCCTTTATCTTTGGATATCAATTTCACCAGTGCGCTTGGGCAGTAAGTTAGTGGCTAAAGCTTTTAAAAGTACCCTTGGGAATTGTTCTGTAATCAAATATTCATTAACTACTCTTACTATCAGACAAAGGTCAACAATATTAGGTGACCTGATTGGTTTTCTTTAGAATTGGAATGATTTATTTTAAGGTTATGTCCTGATCTACAAATTATTCCAGTTTTTGCATATTCAAATAAACTGGAAAATTCTGCATTCATTTCCTTTTGTTTATCAAATTGATAGGAAATCACTGTCTTTTTAATTTTATTACCTTTAAAGTGATTGAATATAACAGGTAATAATTGCACTTATTTACTTTAGCATGAAATCAATTTACATTTTTACATTAATATTTAATTTGCTGAAGACAATTTCAGGCTCAACAAAAATGAGGGAAAAAATCAATAAAAATATTCTGCTTGATACTATCTTTTGAATGTAAGAAGCTTCTGTCCAAGTTTGGTAAAAATCCAGGATAGTTTATGAATCTAATAAATGTTTTAAAAACTTTCACTGCATGTAATGTCAACTGGAAGAAAAACTAAGTCCATTTATAGGTAAAATACTAGAAAAAATGGAATTTTATTTTTACAAAATTTACTTCTGGATACTATCTTATGATCATAAACAAGCTTCTATCCAAGTTTGGTAGAAATCCAGGATAGTTTAAGAAAGTTATTAAAATTTCAAAAACTTTAACCACAGAGTGAATATTTGTGGACGCCGCCGCCGCCAGAATTTGGATAGCTTAGCTTCGCTTTTTCAACTAAAGTCAAAGGCTCGACAAAAATGGAGGTTTATGGAAGAGCCTACACAAACGCTTTTACACTTATACTTATTGGACATAGAAATTACCTTTATTGTTCTATTCAGAATCTAAATAATTGATGCAAGCTATACTTTATTGTAGTTTTAACATGGGTAGGCATTATATAATATTCGTGTTATTTTATCAAAAATATAATGCCTACCCATGTTAAAACTACAATAAAGTATAGCTTGCATCAATTATTTCTTAAGTAAATTAAGCATATATGTGTTACTCATGAAAAAAGTTTTTTTTTTTTAATCAGAATAGAAGATTGTCTTTGCTGAAAAGTTATATAATACAAGAGGCTCTCAAGAGCCTGAATCGCTCACCTGGTAAACAATGCCTTATTGAACATATTGAACCATGCCAGGCAAACATGTACAGCTAACAATTCTTCAATATTACAAATATATATGACTTACTGTTATAAATAAAGAAAATGAGACCAAAACACAAACACTTAAAACTTAGCAATGGACTGTGAAAATGAGGTCAAGTTCAAATAAAACCTGCGTAACCGACATATAGATCATAAAATATTTTCATACACCAAATATAGTTGACCTAATGCATAAAGTATTAAAAAAATAGACCAAAACTAAAAAAGTTAACTTTGACCACTGAATTATGAAAATGAGGTCAAGGTTAGATGACACCTGTCAGGTCATATTTAACTTATTTGTAGATCTTACTTTGCTGATCATTTTTGCTGTTTACAGTTTATCTTTATCTATAATGATATTCAAGATAATGACCAAAAACTGCAAAATTTCCTTAAAATTACCAATTAAGTGGCAGCAACCCAACAATGGTTTGTTTGATTCGTCTGAAATTTCAGGGCTGATAGATCTTGACCTAATGAACATTTTTACCCCACATGTCAGATTTGCTCTAAATGCTTTCGTTTTTGAGATATAAGCCAAAAACTGCATTTGACCCCTATGTTCTATTTAAAGTAAGGGCGGCCATGTTTTTTGACGGATCAAAAATCGAAGCACACACTTTGTGCAGGATAATCTAAGGAACTATCATGCTAAGTTTCATCCAAATCCATTCAGTAGTTTCAGAGGAGAAGATTTTTTAAAGTTAGCAAATATGATGAACAAATTGTGAAAAATTGTCATTAAAGGACATTTACCCCTTAAGGGGTCAATTGACAATTTTGGTCACATTAACCTATTTGTAGATCTTACTTTGCTGATCATTTTTGCTGTTTACAGTTTATCTTCATCTATAATAATATTCAAGATAATGACCAAAAACTGCAAAATTTCCTTAAAATTACCAATTAAGTGGCAGCAACCCAACAATGGTTTGTTTGATTCATCTGAAAATTTCTGGGCTGATAGATCTTGACCTAATGAACATTTTTACCCCATGTCAGATTTGCTCTAAATGCTTCCGTTTTTGAGATATAAGCCAAAAACTGCATTTGACCCCTATGTTCTATTTTAAGTAACGGCGGCCATGTTTTTTGACAGATCAAAAATCGAAGCACACACTTTGTGCAGGATAATCTAAGGAACAATCATTTTAAGTTTCATTCAAATCTATTCAGTAGTTTCAGAGGAGAAGATGTTTGAAAAATTGTTAACGACGACAGACGACGACGACGACGGACGCCAAGTGATGAGAAAAGCTCACATGGCCTTTTAGGCCAGGTGAGCTAATAATGAATACACTTGTCAGGGAATTTTAATTTCTTTAAAATATCATTCTGAGCTTGTTATAAAAACCATTTTACAACTTGGCTTTATTTATATTGATTTTTTATTTGATTCATTAGGCCGAGAAAAAAAAGATCGATGTTTCCGGTAACCCGACCGACCCTGTTTTTTAGCCCCGACCCTAACTTTTTTATTGGATCTTCAAAAAAAAAAAAAAAAAAAATTGTATCAACCGACCCCGCTTTTGACACAGGCTTCTGATAGATGACATAATATTTTTTCTCTCTTGCTTCTACTTGCATAGAAAGCCAGTAAAACATTTTATTAATGTCAAAAGGTATTCCAAATAGGTTAAAATCCAAGAAATTTGCACAGCAGGTGCTTCAAAAACATTGCAAATGGCACACTTCCGGTTTTTGAAACTAATTACGGATCCAGACTTGGAAAAACCATGATAATTTTCCGGATTTCATTTACGATGTCAAAAAAAAAAAAAAAAAAAAAAAAAAAGAATTCCGACCTACCGACCCTATTTTTCAAAATGATGTTACCGGAAACACATATCTTTTTTTTTTAGGCCTTAATTGCATTCTAACTTCAGATTCCCTTAAAGCAATGTATAACATTATGACCCTTAGGAGGTCATAATCATGTCATGTAAAAAAAACTGTCAATCTGATAATATTCTATTTTTGTTGTGTGTGTAAAATCTACTTTAAATGATCCATAGTTATTTTGTTCTATTTTTGTAATTTCAGCATGTCATTCAGGCAGTTCCAACTTAACTTCCCCCCACCTAAAAAAAAAATTCAAATTTATAAAATTTGAAAACATCTATAGTAAATCTTATATATGAAACTACGAAATTTAGAAAGTTGTCAGGTTTTTAAACAAATGTTTAGATAAAAGTAACACAAACCATGTGTTAAATCAATATTTCAATTTAACATTATTCATGCTATTAACATGTCATAAATATATAATTTGATATCTAAGCTGTATGTCAATAAAAGACAAATATTGTTTTGATAAAATATATCAATATGCAGCTAAACATGTACCCTAAAGGAATACATTAAATTAATGAAAAATGTCAACCACGGGTCTTAGTGACAACATATGTGTACAGTAATATATTTATAATGATTCAAAATTTCAATAAAATTTTTTGGTCAAAGGAAGATAACTTACACTACATGTATATAAAGATGAATGTTTAAGATTATGACCTCACTTCTGATCGACTACAGTTGTACACACATTCATAATTATAGCAAACCAGTGATATTGTTGTCCTTTTTCAAAACTACCTCTTCTAGTTTTTGAGAAAAATGCATATATTTATTGCAATTGGAGAGTTTTTTTGGCTGACCTTTGCTGGTTTTTTTGCATTTTTTTTCATGTATATTTTAGTTGTCAGATATTTCAACCTAAAAGGTACTTTTTGGGGAGGGGAAAGAAATGAAAACAATCATGGTACTTAATACATTGAAAACCACATGCATTACAAACACTGTGATGTTTCTAAAGTAAACAGAAACCTGTATCTCAAAAGCGCTTTCATAATATCAAAATAACAACATAAACACAGGGATGGAAATCAGCGCTGGTCCGGTAGTCTGAGACTAGAAGAATTTGAGTTGGATCTGTAGATTTTGTCAGCTAGTCGTGCGATGGACCAGTAGAAATATGTCCAAAAAAATCACCGATTACATGGCAATCTCAGTTTGTTTACAAATAAAACCTGTGAAATCAATAACACTGTACTAGGGGGTACTAAATATTACAATTGATCAAGTTAAATAACATCATGGGTGAGTGTCCTTCACATCAATATATATTTATACTACATTCATGAAAAGCTAAACAAATGTACTTTTTCACACAGAACAGGAGAAGTCTGAGGAAACTTACCAAAACTTAACCAGACGTATCTGGTGACAGTGGTGTAGGTTTGCAAAATGTCCAGTGCCAGCATGACCAGTGGCAAATATTTCATGCATATATATTCATGATGCAGTCTGCACGGTTAGCCACTAGTCGGATGCCCCGACTAGTAAAATTTCATTTAGACTTGTAAGTTTTTGCAAAATTTTGTTTGGCCCAATAAGAACCAGATGCTCCGCAGGGCGCAGCTTTATACGACCGCAGAGGTTGAACCCTGAACGGTTGGGGCAAGTATGGACACAACATTCAAGCTGGATTCAGCTCTAAATTTGGATTGTGATTAAATAGTTGACACAGCATAGGTTTCTGACACAGAATGAATGTGGTCTAATGAACTTAAAATTTTTGTTTTGCCTTTGAGCAATTCACTATGCTGTTGAATATTAATCCTCTCAAAAAAATGTTTGAATAAATTTTCTTTTTATTTATGAAATCTGAAATGAAAAAAATTGACCCCCCAATTTTTTTTTTCACATCCCCCTTTCCCTTATTTCAAAACTGATCTCAATTCAAATTTCTAATGAAGTTTGCAACAATAACTACTCATTTAAATACATCATAAAATATTAAAATGTAAAAAAAGTGCTTGTTATTACTGAATGGTAAAGATTGTTTTAATCTATCAGTTGGTAGTAAAAGTGAATATACATTGTATATTGTATAAAACAATGATTTAAGTTGATTCAACTACTATTCTGGACAAAGAAAGATAACTCCAATTGAAATCCAATTGGAATTTCTTGCTATTGCACAATATTGTGCAATTAGATATTTCTTGCTATTGTGCAAACTGTGCAATTGAAAATATTTGCTATTGCACAATACTGTGCAATTGAAGATTTCTTGCTATTGCACAATACTGTGCAATTGAAGATTTCTTGCTATTGCTGAATACTGTGCAATTGAAAATTTCTTGCTATTGCACAATACTTAATATAATAATTTTGGATCCTGATATGGACCAACTTGAAAACTGGGCCCATAATCAAAAATCTAAGTACATGTTTAGATTCAGCATATCAAAGAGGCCCAAGAATTTAATTTTTGTTAAAATCAAACTTAGTTTAATTTTGGACCCTTTGGACTTTAATGTAGACCAATTTTAAAACGTGACCAAAAATTAAGAATCTACATACACAGTTAGATTTGGCATATCAAAGAACCCCAATTATTCAATTTTTGATGAAATCAAACAAAGTTTAATTTTGGACCCCGATTTGGACCAACTTGAAAACTGGGCCAATAATAAAAAATCTAAGTACATTTTTAGATTCAGCATATCAAAGAACCCCAAGGATTCAATTTTTGTTAAAATCAAACTAAGTTTAATTTTGGACCCTTTGGACCTTAATGTAGACCAATTTGAAAACGGGACCAAAAATTAAGAATCTACATACACAGTTAGATTCGGCATATCAAAGAACCCCAATTATTCAATTTTTGATGAAATCAAACAAAGTTTAATTTTGGACCCTTTGGGCCCTTTATTCCTAAACTGTTGGGACCAAAACTCCCAAAATCAATACCAACCTTCCTTTTATGGTCATAAACCTTGTGTTTAAATTTTATAGATTTCTATTCACTTATACTAAAGTTATGGTGCGAAAACCAAGAAAAATGCTTATTTGGGTCCCTTTTTGGCCCCTAATTCCTAAACTGTTGAGACCTAAACTCCCAAAATCAATACCAACCTTCCTTTTGTGGTCATAAACATTGTGTTTAAATTTCATTGATTTCTATTTACTTAAACTAAAGTTATTGTGCGAAAACCAAGAATAATGCTTATTTGGGCCCTTTTTTGGCCCCTAATTCCTAAACTGTTGGAACCAAAACTCCCAAAATCAATCCCAACCTTTCTTTTGTGGTGATAAACCTTGTGTCAAAATTTCATAGATTTCTATTAACTTAAACTAAAGTTATAGTGCGAAAACCAAGAAAATACTTATTTGGGCCCTTTTTGGCCCCTAATTCCTAAAATGTTGGGACCAAAACTCCCAAAATCAATCCCAACCTTCCTTTTGTGGTCATAAACCTTGTGTTAAAATTTCATAGATTTCTATTCACTTTTACTAAAGTTAGAGTGCGAAAACTAAAAGTATTCGGACGACGACGACGACGCAGACGACGACGCCAACGTGATAGCAATATACGACGAAAAATTTTTCAAATTTTGCGGTCGTATAAAAATGTCAGAATATTGGTCCTCGGACTAGTAGTTGAAAAAGTTTTTGGTGCAGACTGTGATGATGTATAAAACTGGTAATGAACTCCAAACTTACGGCTCGGCAGCTACTAAGTAACTTGTGTATACGTGTACAAGAGGGGGATTTAACATTTTAGACCTGGCACAAGATGTGCACTGTCACAAATTATTTGCAGCTCCAAAACTTGGCAAAAGGTACACAAAAAATAATTCTTGCAAATGGCAAACATGTGTTTAACTATGTTAAATCAACATTCAAAGGCTTCTGCAAGACAACACATACCAAGGATATGTCTAGTAAGATTTGTTTACAAATCCTTGAACATACCGATTAACAGATTAAATGAAAAAGTAGAAAACATATCTTGGACATGGTAACAGTAACGTAATCTTCGATACGAACGTGTAATGCATACTCCCACTGACATACAATTCTTACCAGTAAAATAGTCAGGAAATACTGTAAACAATTCATCTTTGGGATCTGAATCCGCATCGCCAGTTGGTTAAATAGATCTCACAATATGTTTGGAGGAAGGGTAAGGTGCTCGAGACCGGAAAGCAAAACAAATATGGCCGATAACGTCAGCGTGTAATCGCGTACAAACGAGACTAAATAAATGTGCTGAAATCAACCTGCTTTCACCTTCAGTGGAATTTAAATTGAATAAAACTAATATTGAAAAAATAATATATGTAAATAACAAATAGTTATTCTAGTTGCATTTTTTTTTTCATTTCCAAAAAGGTCAACTCGCACCTTTAATCGTTACTGAAACCTCGGCCCATAACTGAGTCGGACCAAAACAATTTCGGACTATAACAAACTATATAACTTGCATTCAGTACCTCTGAAGGTCCAGGGATCGAAAAACAAATTTGCTTTAATTAAATTTGCATGCCTTTATTTTTATTATCTTATTTATTTGCGTGAAAAAGCATGATCTCTATATGATAGTCGGTTAAAGAGATCGATCATTAGATCTCATGTTTTCTCTGTTATTTTATGAATGTGAAAAGAAGATGTATAGTTGCAAATGATACAACTCTCCACAAGAGACCAATAGAATGACACAGAAATAAACCACTTTAGGTCATCGTACGGACTTCAACAATGAGAAAAAAACATCCTGCATACGTCAGCTAAAAAGTCCCCGAAATATATTTTGTCGACTTTAGATAGAATTACTTAATTGCTTACTCGGCAGGCAGGATTTTTTTTATTAGTTGTTAGTGGCTTTGTTTATTTGGATGTCAGTAACTGCTATTACTCTCAAACCTGTACTTGGTGTCTTTTTGTTGTTGGGATATACAAGTTTCCGGTTACTAGATAAAGGCAGATGTGGTGTGAGTGCCAATGAGACAACTCTCCATCCAAATAACAATTTAAAAAAGTAAACCATTATAGGTTAAAGTACGGCCTTCAACACGGAGCCTTGGCTCACACCGAACGTCCACTCTGTGTATAGTATTTCTATTTGCATTCACCTGTTCATCTGAATGAGTTTCGCCTTTTTGAACTGCATTATTTTTATAGTTCGTTCTTATGTTGTGCTATAACATCACTGTCCTAGGTTAGGGAGGGCTGAGATCTCACTAACATGTTTTACCCCCGCCACATTCTGTATGTATGTGTCTGTCCCAAGTCAAGAGCCTGTAATTCAGTGGTTGTCGTTTGCTGATGTGTTACATATTTGTTTTATGTGGTTGTTGTTTTACATTTGTCACTTCGATGCCTTTTATAGATGACTATGCGGTATAAGCTTTGCTCATTGTTGCAGGCCGTACGGTGCCCTATATATATAGTTGTCAATTTCTGTGTCATTTGGTCTCTTGTGGAGAGTTCAGTGTCACATTGGCAATCATACCACATCATCTTTTTTATATATAGATGAATATAGCGAATGCGACGGGGTTGAACCTTTCTGACTAAAATATAGATCTCGGATTTTGATAAAATGAATAACGAAATCTGTAGTTCTATATTTTGATTAAATTGGAATTGAACATGATTGTGGGTTCTCAAGCCAGTAGCGTATCGGCAAAACATATGACTAAACTGTAAAAATCAATTGCATTTTGTTTTCAAGTCTAAATACAAGTAGATCGATACGAGTAAATCACACAAAAAACTAACATAAAAACAAAAAAATAGGTCCAATGTATATATATATAGAACTGAACCATAATATTATTAAAGTACTCACAACTTTACAATTACAGCAATATATGTAATTATTAATGTTTTACTTCTTCAAAAATAAAAAGAACAGTTTTCGTACCGATAAAAATAATATTTAAAAATTTTCTGCAGTGTTGAATTGATGAATTTTAAGTTTTAGTTTATAATTTATTATAAGAATTAATAATTGACCGGTATTGCAGTTCGGGTTCAAGTTCGATTTTTTTCAGTACTTCCTGAATGTAAATAAATAAAATAAATGAATAAATAATCTTTATTTCCAGAGGATGATCCCATTAGTTAAATCTAATCTTCCTGAGAGTCCTCAAAATAATAATAACATATTTTTAAGTACATAGAGTATTATAAAGTTATATTATACACAATATACAATTGTACTTAAATAATAATGAAAAAGCATATTAATTTGCACAATTGATGAAAAATTTGTAACATTTTGTTTTAAAAGATACAAGTGTATTACTCATTTTTATTTCATTTGGTAAACTGTTCCATATTTGAGAACCTGAATATGTAAATGTTTTCTTTAAAAAATTCATACTCTCACTTTCCAACGACAGTATACATTTTCCCAATCTTCATCCCGGAAGGCCCTTTTAATGTGCATGCATGGTTTTTTATCATCCTTTCTAATCCATTCTCTATATAGAAAGAAGAAGATGTGGTATGATTGCCAATGAGATAACCCTCAACCAGTGGCCAAGTGTTATAGAAGTGAAAAACCCTAAACGACCACCCTACGGCCTTCAACAATGAGCAAACCCATGCATACAGACGTCATGTTTGCATGTTACTGTAACGTTACGCTATATAGTTATAACGCTGAATCTGCATAACAATTTTCAATTTACACGTTCTTTGCATGTTAAAAACCCTTTCAACAACTTTTTGAGGGGTCCGTAATTGACCTGTTGCAAGGGAAAATGTCTGCCCCTATCCGATATACTCTCACTTTCCAACCACAGTATACATGTTCCCAATCTTCATCCCGGAAGGACCTTTTAACAGATTCTAGTTATTATTTTCATTGATAATCTGTTCTCGTCCTGAAAATGCTTGAAATATGTATTATTGGACATTAAGAAATCAACAATCAATCAATCATTTTCATATTTTGTACATCAACACAATGTTAATCATTTCCATGCAACCGACTCTTTATTATTTTACCGTTAACCAAACGCTAAATAAGGAACGAGGAACCTACACAGAAGACTGCGATGTGGGCTGTCAGTTTAAAAGTGTTATGTTTACTGTAAAATTTGATCGAGGTCATTGATCAGTAAATTACAGAACTTAAAAAAAACCAATGCAAGCTCCACCTATCAGTTTTTACGGTTTTATTTATACTTTACGTTAAAACAAAACATCAATGAAATACGGACTACTTTTCAAACTGATTTAGTTTCTGATTGTTTGATCTGGAATGATTGAAGTTATATTGACGACTGAAAAATGCTATAACTGTTATACAACTATATAAGTCCATTTATATATATAAAAAAAAAATATAACTATTTTCAAACAAAAAAAATATTTTGACACTGGTCATTAACTTATGCGTATGTGCACATATCATAACACTCAATACATGTTTTCCGATACATCTGTTGATGTATCAAAAAAATTAAATCATTAACCGAACTTAAATGCAGACGCCGACGCCGAAATCTAGGTTCGCTATATATCTTTTATCGCGATATAAATGTCGCAGGTTCGACAATAAAATCATGTAGTTCCTTTTATAAAATAAAATATAACTTTATTTAGTCTTTGATGTATGCATGTTTGTTTAATAAATTGTTATTGGCTTTGTCTATGTATGCAGATACTCGTATGTAAAGATTACATACAAGATTACATATACAAGGAGTTAAAATAGAGAATGGAAATGGGGAATGTGCCAAAGAAACAACAACCCGACCATAGAAAAAAACAACAGCAGAAGGTCACCAACAGGTCTTCAATGTAGCGAGAAATTCCCGCACCCGGAGGCGTCCTTCAACTGGCCCCTAAACAAATATATACTAGTTCAGTGATAATGAACGCCGTACTTATTTCCAAATTGTACACAAGAAACTAAAATTAAAATAATACAAGACTAACAAAGGCCAGAGGCTCCTGACTTGGGACAGGCGCAAAAATGCGACGGGGTTAAACATGTTTGTGAGATCTCAACCCTCCCCCTATACCTCTAGCCAATGTAGAAAAGTAAACGCATAACAATACGCACATTAAAATTCAGTTCAAGAGAAGTCCGAGTCTGATGTAACCAAAGAAAATAAACAAAATGACAATAATACATAAATAACTACTAGCAGTTAACTGACATGCCAGCTCCAGACTTCAATTAAACTGACTGAAAGATTATGATTTCATCATATTTGCAATCATTCAATCAATCAATCTAACATAGTTGCAATCAATCAATCAATTTAACATAGTTGCATTCACTCAATCAATCTAACATTTGCAATCAATTAATTAATCAATCACTCATTCAGTGAAGCAAAAAATCAATCAAACAGTTGAAATCGATCAATCAATCAATCCAACATCTGCAATCAATTAATTAATCATTCAAAAACAGTTGCAATCAATCTATCCAACATCTGCAATCAATTAGCAATTAACAAAAAAAAAAAAAAAAAAAAAAAAAGAAAGAAAGGAAGAATAAAAAGAGCAACGTCACAGAAGTATTATACACATTTTTAAAAAGGCATAACCCTGAAATAAAAACCAGAACACAAAAAAATAAAGAAATACAAATAAGAAAACAGAGAGACATTAAAAAAACATTAAACACAAAAGAAAAAAAAATACTATTGATTAATAAAAGACATCTAGAGATCTGTACACATTTATAAATCTACTTTTTTTAAGTTCCTTTAAAAATCGAAAAAGCTAACTTTTTTATTTTTGTATTTTTTTTTAAGTTCCTTTAAAAATCGAAAAAGCTAACTTGTGTTTTTTGTTTTTGTTTTTGTATTTTAACACTCAATGTCATTATAATCAGCTCTTAGTTTTCGCTATGATATTCTCCATCTCACAGAGGAATGCAGTGTATAATAACAACATCTGATTTTCATGATTTTCATGAGCGAATTGTTTAACATTGCTTTGCGCCATTAGTCCGAGATCACGCAGTGTCGACCTTGTCAGTGATGAGGATCTTGTGGATTCGTGCCCTAGACTCGTCCCAATAATTAAAAATTGATAATTATAATTTGTTAAATGTTAATAATGACGCTTTTGGTTAAAATATCCTTGTAGTTCAGTGTGTATTTTAAAATATAATATGTAATGTACGAATAAAATAATATACTTCCTTTTATTCACCTTACAGCAAATATTAGTATAATTTAATTGTTCCAAGGTACGGAAAACTTGGTCCGAATTGTCCTCTTTCACGAGTATGCGCATTTCTAACATTCTAAAACTGCAGGAATGTGAGAGTTTAATGTTTTATGAGATATCATCGATGATGTAGCAGTTTAAAACATGTATATATATTTTAATGGGTTAAAATTACAAAAACATTTATACACATTAAATAATTCACTTAAATCCACACTGGAAGCTTCAGATTATGATCTGTCACGATCGGAACACTAAAAATGGCCGATGATGTCTTGGATTCATGTAAACAATGTCTTGACATATCCATTTATCTTTTCCGAAACAAGGTTGTTGACAAGCATACACAACAGATCAGAATTAATGATATTTGGTATGGTTGTTTATAAGACTTATTTACATGTAAACACTGTAAACAACTGTTTGCCCATCATACTTTATATTAATCAGATAATCCCTTGTAAGTTGTATTGTAAATTGTGGCTTTCTGGGTTCGTGGTTAAGTGTTTAAGACCAATAACTACAGTTCCAGTTAGATTCTTACTTGGGACGGTGGAAATTTCAGTACGTCACTGTATTCACAGTAATTTTCCCCCTCCCAAACACTTCTCTCGTACCAGGCCAGTGTTAAAACTTCAATACCTGTGGAGTCCGGCGTACCTCAAGGATCTGTCCTGGGACCAAGTTTTTTCCTATTCTATATAAATGACATGCCCCAGGGGATCCAATCATCAACTGTACGACTGTTTGCTGATGACCAATTGCGTATGTCACAATTTCATTCGATGCAGATTCAGAAAACCTTCAAAAGGACCTTGACAAACCAGCTGAATGGGAAACAAAATGGCTCATGAAGTTTCATTATACTCACCATCTCTAAAAAGTGAACACCAGCTAAATACAGTAACACACTACATGGCCTTAACCTTGAACATGTCACAGCAGCAAAATACCTGGGATGTACCATTGCCATGATCAGCTGATTGCATCAGATCTAAAATGGGGGAAACACATTTGCAACATCTGCTCCAAAGCAAACAATATCATCAGTTTTCTTAAAAGTAACTTAAACATCTCCAACAAGTCTATAATAGAAAAAGCATATGTGTCCTCGTCAGACCAACTTTGGAATATGCTAGTTCAGTATGGGACCTGTACCAACAAAATGATATTTATAGATTGGAAATGGTCCAAAGGAGGGCAGCAAGGTATGTTACTAACAGATACCACAACACTTCATCTGTTAGTGACATGTTTGAATATCTAGAATGGACTACACTACAAGAACGAAGAAAACAGAGCAGACTGATAATGATGTATAAGCTTAATAACTACTATGTAAAGATTGATACATCAAATAAACTGATACCAAATGAAAGTCCTTCCAGGAATTACAACGAAAAAGCGTTCAGAATTCCATCATACAAAACAACAGTTCGAAAGGAGTCGTTCTATCCTAGAGCAATAAGAGAGTGGAACACCTTGCAAAACTGTAAGGTCTCTGCACTGAGTCCTGAAAGGTCTCTGCACTGAGCCCTGAATCTTTCAAGGCTCAGCTCCATCAGTAAATTAAATTGACATGTTCTTATTTGCACTTGTATATATAAATTTCACCTAGTTTTTGTTTTTGTTAAATTTAAAAACAATTTATTCATGCAAGCACTCCATAAATGTGACAGAATAGTCAACCAGTTGACTGTCCGCTTACCATGCTTACTGGAAGAAGAAATGGATACTTTGGGGCCTTGGTTAGTCGGTATCAGGTCTGTTCGCGCCCAATACACTATCGCACCCATGATCCTTTTGCAACCTACACGTTTGCACCCAATTTTAAATCAAATTCCAAAAATCATGGTCACTTGATTAACTTGCTTTGATGTAAATACTGCATGTATTTAGCTTGGTATACATGGTATCGGTTAAACATTGAAGATTTTAAATGAAAAGCAAGAAAGTTATTTTTTTCTAAACACTTTAACAGATTGGCAATTGATCTCACTTTATTTTGAAACAATGTACAAAATGAATAGCACTACACTACCCAAAACATGATTTAGATTTATTCTACCTTAAAAAAGAGGTTAATGTTCAGCAAAATAAGATCTACAAATAAGTCAACAAGACCAAAATTGTCAATTGACCCCTTAAGGAGTTATTGCTCTTTATAGTCAATTGTTAACAATTTTCATAAATTTTTGTTAATTTTTGTAAATTTTTAGGAAATATTTCCCACTGTAATTACTGGGCCAAGTTCATTATAGATAGAGATAATTGTAGCAACAAGAATATTCAGTAAAGAAAGATCTACAAACACAATAAAATCAAATTGATACTATAGGCAATATTTTGTCTTATGAATAAAAATATGTGTGATAGTCTGAATTAATAAAATAATTAGATACAACATTTATTCTCATATTAATGAAACCTTTCATAAACACTGAAAATGTATAAAAACTTCATGAACATAGAAAACCCTTTGAAATACATTATTTATGAGGACATCTTTGAAAAAATTCATGACAAAAGTATTAAGGTGGTACCAAAAACCTTCTAAAATTAATTTGGATTGTTTAATTTTCACATAAAATTTAACAAAGTATTTACTTTGACCCTTTGACAAATGTTTGACAAAATTATAAAAATTTCAAAACATTCTCGAACCAACCAATTTGTCAGAAAAATTACATAACAGTTTGACAAATACTAATTTTGATCATTGAGAAGCTTAATATTCCTTTAACAACGCAACGTAATCAAAAAGTGTAGCTTATTTTACAGAGTTATCTCCCTGTAGTGTTAGGTACCACCTTAAGTCATGTAAGTGGATAACATATGTATATTTTTCTCTTTTAAATTTTCATCTTTTTGTTTTGCAGTAGATGATTTTATCTTAGAAGAAAAATATGTCATTATTTAAAGCTCGAGACTGGTGGTCAACAACTGTCGGGGAAGATGAAGAATTTGATCAAGGTTGTCTGTGTGTTGGCAACTTAGATAACGCTGAAGATGAATTAGGTATGGAATTTGACAATATAGATTTCATTTTGAGGTTTATATCACCTTTAAAATTTTAAGTTGTACTGAAAATTAAGAAGAAGACATTCTATGATTACATGTATAACAATATGTGGCTGCAATTCAACAATTAGTAAAATTAAAAATGGAAATGGGGTGTGAGACAATAACTCCACCAAAGAGCATATTCAATTAGAAAAGGAGAAAGAAGCGATATTTGAAATTTTGACTTTGTGCTTTTGAACTATGTTTATAGATATAAGAAAATGTATGTTTGTTTCTAACTTGATATAGGAAGATGTGGTGTGAGTGCCAATGAGTCAACTCTCCATCCAAATAACAATTTAAAAAAGTAAACCATTATAGGTCAATGTAAGGCCTTCAAAACCAAAGGTCTAATCTATATAAAAAAAACGAGAAACGAGTAACACATATAAATTACATAAACAAACGACAACTACTGTACATCAGTATGTTTTGAAAGTACTATTACATGTTCATAGGTTTGTCAGTTTTCTTATCTAAGGTCAGTGGTTTTCTCCTGGCACTCCAGCTTTGTTCACCTATTAGAAGCAGCTGCCACAAAACAGCCTTAAAATGGCGTTAAAACACTAACAATTAATCAATCAAAGTCCAGGCCAACCTTAAAAATATGTTTGTTTGCAGTTTTCCGACTGTACCTTCAGACTGAAGGGTCGGTAGGTAGGAAAAATATTTTATTTTATCAGCCAAAATACAGTTTAAACAAGCAGTTACACTAAACCAAGTTTCTTGTGAAGAAAAAAACAACATTTTAAAACAACAAACACTGGACGTGCTGAAAACCAACATCAAATGAACAGGCATTTTCAGATAAAAAACTTTTTAACCATAACTGAAACTTTAACATAGTGTCATTATCCAATTTATGACATAAAATATGGTATAATTATTAGATACTGGAACACTTATAAACAAGGAATGTCATTATGACTAGAACTGTTTTAAAGAAATATATTCAGACATGTATGCTTCTTGACTAGAATGTTTTCATGAGTAGAGTATTTTCATCAGAAAAATGTAGATATTAAAGATTTATAAGACAATGTATTAAAGAGTGTATTTTTAATAAAAAAAAAATAACCATTGAATCTTCCTCAATTGAAAAAAGGCAACTTGAAAAAAAAGTATTAAGACATTCGACTGTTTTCATATTTCTAACAATATTTAATTATATGTGATAAGGTTATATTTTTGCCAGGCTTTAATGAAAACCAAAGAAATCTAAAGTTTGGGGTGAAATCCATAGCACCCCATTAAAAGTAAATGGTCTGTACTGAAATGTTTTTAATGCATAAAAACAATTGGCAGCATAGCTCCTAAGGACATGTTTTAATTGAATTCACACAGGCCACACAGTTTGGGTATATTTAATATTGTAAGAAAGAGAATAATTGCAATGAGTGGGGCAGCCCCCCTTATGCTAAAGGAGCATACTCATTGCAATCGAAGATAGATTTAATATAGAGAGAGTATATTTATTTTTCAAGCTAACCATTCATTTTCTCTACATCTTTGTGTAGTTAGAGTTGCTTCTTATTGATTTGGCATGATCTAGATCCATTAACATTTCAAATGAGCCCTTCCTCCGTACAGGCGTGTTTACAGATATCCATGAAGATTTAAGTCACGGAGGAGTGGTTTCATCTTTGTCGTCTTCACAACGATTTGTAGAAAATATGCCATACTTCAAGCTGCTGTCGAATTATTTAACCACTGAAATTGGTTCCATAAAGTCAGGCTCCACAGATTCTGTACCCGATTTGTTTGAGACAGAATGGTTATCGTGTCAGTTATGAATATCCGCTGCATCATCGTCAATGATATCATCTGCCTGAATCTGTATAAACAGTTTACTAATAAACTTTTTTGTTTGTTATTTGTCTTAAAATTGACACGAGACGACGACAGCGTAAAGTACTCCTCCGTGACTTCGTGGATACCTGTAAACAATTTCCATGTGCTTTATCATTAAATGGTCACATGAACGCTTGACGGGAAGCTAAGAAAAACCGAACTTGAACAATCGGAACTACTCGGCTTTTCTGGTTGCACGAAGAAATTGTATTGCATAGCGAGAATGGCCGAGTAGTTACGATTGCGAACTTGAAATGCGTAATTGACCCAGACTTTAAATCATTTCCGGAAAGGACCCAAAGTTCCGGATCGCGTCAATAGAAGTATTAAAAAAAATTTCTTCAAATTTAAAGCAATAAAATTTTCACAGTCGGGAGGATTTTCAAGGGTCGGTCGGTAAACTGCAAACAAACAATATTTTAATTTAAGCCCCAGTTATTTTTTTCTTTTTTAATAGTATCTCATGTATTTACTTTTTTTTTGTTTTAGATAAAATAATAATTGGTAGTTACCATGGAATACTACGAGTATTCAACCCTCGCCCCACTAAAACAGACGATGGATGGTCAGGATACAGACCAGAGGATGTCATGCTGGAATACTCGTTACAACACCCCATCTTACAGATAGAAGCTGGAAAATTTGCTTCGTAAGTCTATTTTATTATCTCACTTGATAAAAATGGATTGAGGGTAAATGTACACAAGTGCCATTACATGTGTTAATAATAGAAACATTGTTCTGCTTCCTTGCATCTATTTTAGAAGTCTTGGAATTTTTTTGTAAAATGTTGATTTGAAGAAATTTGAAAGTTTTTCTTGTTTTTTACCCTGCATTTCATGCATACATCTCACTATTGTACATGCATCACAAATATCAAGTTGTTAATAATTTATAGACATAGACCATGATAGACATAGACAACGAATTTAAAAAATGCTCAACTCTATAAGATTATAGAACACAGGGTTGTATAGTAGTGTAGTCAGGGTTTTGTCTATGCAAATTGGTTTTTAAGGGGCACCTTCAAGGGAGAGGCCAAAAGAAAGGAGTGAATTACTATAGAACCAGTTTCTAGGTTATAAGACTAACAATGCTTTTTATTTTCTATTTTCCAGGAGTACAGAAAATATACACATAGCTATTTTACATCCCAGAAAGTTAGCAGTATACAATGTTTATGGTAAGAGAGTTTGATACGTTACTGATATACAGTTCACTGTGTTCTCCCCAAATTTTCAAATAGCACTATTAAAATTTAAATAGGAATAATTTTCCAAAAAATATAGCACTCTGGTTCCTATACATGTTTTCTGCTCTTTGATTGAGTAATTGTCTCTTTGACACACTTCACATTTCCATTCTCAAATTTATTGTATTTTACAAATCATTCAATATAACACCAGCATACCACAGTGCTGTAATGCCCTGGGGAGATTACTGGATGAAAAACATTTTCTTAAGTTCATTTAAAAAAAAATTGATAATGAAATGTAGATAAGAACTAAAAGACATTATAAAAAAGAAGATGTGGTATGATTGCCAACGAGACAACTATCCACAAGAGACCAAAATGACACAGACATTAACAACTATAGATCACCTTACAAGTCTATGTTGTCTTTAGATACAAATATTTAAAATCTTTAAATTCTTTTAAGAAACTAAACAAGTACAAGTCGGGGTTATGCATTGTGAGGGGAAAAAAGTCATTTGAAAATAATTATGAGAAATGTAAGTGACAAAAATAATGATCAATATACTGGTTGATGTAATACAGAGCATATTTTTTTTTTTATATTAAATCAATTTGTGGTTCATCTGATCTTTATTTTTTTTTACCAAAATTCACACAAGGTGTTCACTTATATTTGTTAGATTCCATAGGGTTTCAATCGAAACAATATTTCTCTAATCAACGTAATGAAATTTTAAATTGTTAAGTCTTGAAATGTAAAATTTAAAATTTATCTGTCCCAATTATCCCATCTTATTGTACAAATGTAGGTAGAACATTTAGTAGAATTTATGTGTTTTCTAAGGTATTTTTGAATGTTTTTTTTGTACAGCTTCTGTGGGTTCAGTAGAACATGGTAAACATTACCAGTTAAAGTTGGCCTATGAACACAATTTACAGAGGACAGCATTTAACTTTTGTTTTGGACCTTTTGGTGCAGTGAAAGGTAAGTTGAATATACAGACGAAGACCAATAAATTGGTTTATGGATTCTTTTACATCACATGATTAATTACATATTACTAATTCGGGTCTTTTCCAGAATAAGTTGCCTTAGGGGGTGGAGGGTTTGGGAAGGCACTTTAGATCTAGATCTTTGGAGTTTTTGTTTTAATATGATAATTTCAGAATTACTCAAGTTTACCTGAAAAAAATTGTAGGTATTTATATTCAATAAGTAATATGAAGATTTACAATTTATGATTCATATTGGTTGGGAAATAATGGACAAATCCTTTAAAATACTAAGTAAAATACAACAATAAAAAAATTATTATTTCAGTTTGTACAACACTTGTTTTTGAATAAATATTTCCCTTCATTAAAACATGATATACTTGGTTTTAGCCTAAACATTTCTAATAGAAGTGCTTTATTTCCCCTCCTTCATTAGATAAAAGTGTACAAATTGCAAGAAAGCTGGTAATTGTTATACATTATAGATGTTTACATTATTTTTTTTAGGTAGAGATTTTATTTGTGTGCAATCTATGGATGGAACATTGTCATTTTTTGAACAAGAAAGTTTTTCATTTAGTCGTTTCTTACCTGGAGCTTTGTTACCAGGACCAATAAAATACATTCCAAAACTAGATAGCTTTGTCACAGTATCGTCATCCTGGCAAGTGGAATGTTACAAGTAAGAATTATTTACAGTTTGCAGGGGTGTTTTTGGAGTGGAAATTTTAACCCAATTTAGGAAACTTTTTATGCGAAAAACAATTTATTTGCAAAAATCAATTCATTTGTGAAAAAGTATTGAAGAGGCTAAGTAAATAACTTTTGGAGTTCTGCATGTTTTGGATTTAAATCTCATTGTGAATTTGCTTTTAACCAGACCCTGAGAAATTCTTAGAAATTCATGGTTAGTTCAATTTTCTGTTTGACAGTTTAATCATCAATGTAAAGGAATATAATGGGATTCCAAATTTCTTGAATCCCATTTTAATTGCCAAAAATTGCATAACCTACCTATTGGACTTATTGCTCATTCTTATTTGTTGATTAATTCATGAAATTTATGGTACTGAATATTTAGCAATCAATCAATAAATGGGTGATTAAAATACACTGTAAAAATCATTATTTGTGGGTAACCAATTTGAGTGTATTTTTGTAATGTAAGTAATTTATGAATAGAAGTGTTCAACAAAGTACACATTTCCTTTGAATTTTAATAATCCTGAATATAATCTGTACTGTTTTTTTCTTCAGATATCAAGTACTTGCAACTGCAGTTGATGCAAAAACAAAAGAAGAATCTCAAAATATAAAGTCTGGGAAACGGGTAACGGTAAGTAGTTGATACTAATAGTTACTGAAAAAGGAACATTTGATTTGCTAATTTATTGCCTATTGATGATAGAGGAAAGTATGGTAGAATTAAGGAAAAGTACAAAGAGCTCAATTATTTTGGAATCACCATGAACTATTGACTTAAACAGATACTTTCACTTTTTTTGTGAACCTCTTTGCTTCTAAGCTCGGTTGTTTGAAAAAGTCAGATAAGTGGAGATATTTTGTTAGTCCCAGCAGATTTCTAGTTTATTTAATGCATTTCTAACTCTTATGAGTCCAACTCTAGTACTTATCATTTTGTAACATATTTCACAGGTTTTGTGATTTTCATTGTTGCTACTATTGAAATATACTCTGGTAATTCAAATTTGTATAAATACTTACAGTTATACCATTAAATATGGCTCCATATTATTTTGCATTTATCGTTAATAAATTGTGCAATGTTATATTCATGCTGACAAGTTTTTTGTTCCCTTTTCAGTTTGATTGGTCATGCAATATAGGAGAAGCTGCCTTAGATATAGCTGTGATTAGTTATCCTAATGTCCCACCATCTGTATTGGTACTGGGTGAGTTCTGAATTGATATATGCAGAGTGACTTATTTTGTATCACAAAATGTAATAGAAAAAAAATTAGATATATATAACGTATTCATCCATGAAACAAATTCTGTACACAAAAAAACCCCACACAAAATGCAAAGCAAGTGGACAATTATTGCTGTTTTTCATTTCAAAAGTCACAGTGCAGCCTCCAACAAGAAGGGGGGAAATGCACACCTCACTGCAAGTTTAAGACAGCTTCTAGCACCGGCTTGAGTGGAATTCTTTGCAAAAATAATTCAGATAGACTATGTAAGATATAACGCCACCAAATGTTTGTTTAACAAATGTATGACTTGCCCAAAAAGAGGTATTAAGAGTACTGCCAATTCAGAAGTAATAACATGCTGTTATGAATATATAGACATGGTCGCCTTTTTTCATGACGTCACAATAGGAAAATTCAGAAGAAACAAAGAAAATTTAACATCACAATGAAATTTCGACCAATCATTTGCTGAGAACAAATTTTTCACTAGAGATTAGAAATATTTTTCTCACCCAGTTCAGGAAATGTGAAAATAGCATGAAAATTAGAGAAATAATTTTTAAACAGCAGGATATTATAAATCAATGCAAAATCAAATTATGTCTTTGAATTACTTTAGTGTTTATCATGTTGTGTATTCCATAGTTGCAAAAAATATAACATTACGATCTATACAAAATGGAATTGAAAAGGAGGTTATGATAATGTAATAAAGCAGACATTACAGATATTCTCAAATTTTTAGTTTGATGTTGACATAACTTTTTTTTGCAGGTGAAAGAAATATATTTTGTGTAGCAGAGAATGGAAAGTTGAGATATATGAAGAAGTTTGATTATGATCCAAGTTGTTTCATTCCACATGGATCAAGTAAGTCTTAAGAATAAATCACTGTTTCTGTAGTCCATTTGCAGCAAAATGCCTTTAGTGTGTAGGTAAAGGTAATATCTTTGGTTAGCTTGCTTGTTAGCTGAACCATGAAACAATTATTATGTTAACTATAATACCCTCCTTTCGTAGTAGTCTAGCCCTACAGACAGATAGATTGGCAATCTGTCAGGGGAGTCTACTCTGAAGGAGGGTAGAACACCTTACATAATAATGACTTCATGGTTCAGCTAGCTAGCAATCTAACTAAAGGTATTACCTTTACCTACACACTTGAGAGTTTTTCCTGTAAAATGACTACAGAAAATGCACATTGTAATTCATGACCTGTACATTTATGTATGTATTTAGCTTTTATGTTTTCGAAAATATTAATGTACATTCAAATTTTGATATATTCTATAATAGTAAATGTTATGTATGAAAAGGGTAAAGATGCATTCACAACAAATCTATCACAAAGTGTTCACCAAGACAGGATTTTGAAAGCCCCAAATGACAAAAGGTAACACCTTAGGCCTAGATAAAAACAGTCATAAGGTCAACTTCAGTAGTATTGCTAAACAGACCAATTACAAAGAGTCCGGGTTATTTAAAAAAAAAAATTATTTCTACAGCCATTTTTTTTTTTTTTTTTCCCCTGTAAAATGTATGGATGCAAATTAAAAAGATGCAGTTTTGGATGTCTTAATTATAGTAAATGATTTGTATTTCAGTGCAAGAAGGAACGATAAGTTACCTGGTGGGCACACATACCAAGTCTTTAATGGTGTTCCAAGATGTCATGTTAAAATGGTCAGCTAAGCTAGATCATGTGCCGGTACAGATATGTCTCGGATCTTTTTCGTAAGTATTTGTCAAAGAAAATTGTCCTGCTCATGCTCATCGACTCCAAACTTAATTGACTAGGATTGTCAGTTTACCAATCGTAGGTCTGTGATTTTCTCAGGCACTCCATCTACCTCCACCCATACAAAGTGACCACCACGAAATAGTCCAAAAGTGGCTCTTAAAAGTGGCTTTAAAACACCATGAATCGATCAATCAATCGAAGAAAATTGTCAACTTATACAACTGTAGTTATGACCAGGCCAAGAAGCTCTCTATGAAGTAGTGTTATTCATTTTTAGAACAAACTTTTGAGGTGTTTCAACACTCCATTGAAAAATATAAGTGTAAATCATGACAAACATATACATAGAAAAATTGATCTTGTTGATGATTAAAAGATTGAAACTCAATCAATCTGTATATTTGTCTCTCAGAAGTCTTATTTCCTAGCCAGGTAAAAGAAGAATTAATCATTTTGTGAAAGCTATACACTTTGTTTTTTTTACTTATATAAAGAAAATATTTTTCTTTTTAAAGTGAATATGTTTTATTCAAAGATTGTCAAATGTTTTTGTTATATTTCAGTGGACTAAAGGGTGTAATAGTAACTTTAAGTGATAAGGGTCATTTAGAATGTTCCTACTTGGGAACAGATCCTGCATTGTTTATTCCACCTACAACAGAAGCCAGAGAATTAAATTACGATGAATTAGACAGAGAAATGGCTTCACTGCAACAGAGAATTAAAAAATCAGCTCATAAATCAGGTATTTTAGTAGACATTTTTTACTTTGTTTCTGTGTTTTTACTTTCAGTATTTTCAATATAATTGATTTCATTCATACATTTTTTTCACCAACTTGGAATTTTAGAATTTTAGCAGTGTATGATATATTTGTGGAGTTTTTTTGTCAGAAGTTTGCTCTTGAAAAAAAGTCTGTTAAGTTTTATTTTGTTTATTTATGCAACACAGTGAACACATTTAGTAATCAAATTAAAAACTAAAAGTAAAACAGAAAAATACACCTCTATTAGGAGGGTGTTTAACAAAAACCCTTGAAAATTACACAAACGTTTTTTACTAAATAAATATATATATATATATACCATGCTGATATTTCTGTACACTGTTTAATATATTTTGATGTGCATATCTATTACAAAAAATAATGTAAGTCAGTTATCTATTTTCAGTGATAACACCTAATTTGAAGCAAGAAGATGACTTGACGATATTTGTTTCCCCTAACCCAGGCTTTGATGAGGTTTCTGTAAGTATTTGGAGCTGTTGCAGGTAAAGGTTTGATCAACAAAATACTTATTTGTAAGGTTTTGTTAGGGAGATAAGGCATTGTAAAATCTAGAAATTTTTGTTGACTGATGGGAAAATTTGCCTAGCTTCTAGAGGCACATTAACTTTGACATTTTTGGGTAAAATAAATTGCATTTAAATTTTTCTTCTTATATTTTGATTTTCATCTCTAATCCGCCTTTGAAAAACTGATATATTTTGAAATAGTTTCATGTAGGGTACTAAATAGCTTCTACATCTCAGATGAATATTATAACAGTGGAAAATTTCATTCTACATTCTAATTCATAATGTTTATTTGTTTACAGACTGCCAGTGGAGTAGAATTTCAGGACTCAGATCCTATTCCGTCCATATCTGTGAGGGTAGGTATAGATAAAAGATTATATATATATATATATATAGCTTACAAAATCATACAGATTTGATTTACTGGAGATTCAATCTGGTATATCGATGGTACCAAATATCATGGATTTATGAAAAATTGTGTATGGTGATATTTGATATCCTGGTTTAACAAGCCTAAAGATGATTATACCCCCGCTTTGAAAAAGGGGGGTATACTGTTTTACTTCTGTCTGTCCATCAGTCCGTCAGTCCATCCGTCCCATGAATATTTTTCGTCACATTTTTCTCAGGAACTACAATACAAGGATTTCTGAAATTTGGTTTCAGGGTTTATATAAGTCTGCTATACCGTGTGATGTGTTTTCAGATTTATCACTCTACAACTTCCTGTTTACCGAACACTTGTGAGATTTTACATATGATAGCCAAGATGAAAATTTTCGTCACATTTTTCTCAGGAACTACAAAACAAGGATTTCAGAAACTTGGTTTCATGGTTAATAAAAGTCTGCTATACTATGTGATGCGTTTTCAGATACATCACTTGACAACTTCCTGTTTACCGAACACTTGTATGATTATACACATGATAACCAAGTCGAAAATTTTCTTTACATTTTTCTCAGGAACTCAATACAAGGATTTGTGAAATTTGGTTTCAGGGTTTATATAAGTCTCCTATACTGTGTGATGTGTTTTCAGATTCATCACTCAACAACTTCCTGTTTTCACTATTAATAGTATCCACTTGCAGCGGGGGTCTCATCAGTGATCAGTAGCTCGCAGTTTCACTTGTTTGTATTTAGTTGAACATGTTAATTTGTGGTTACCCAGGAAATCCATGAAATCTAATAAATAAAAATGAATCCTGAATATGTAGATACTGTGCTCACTTTGATTTTGTGCATCCCCAGTAATAACTTCTTAAAAAACAATTGATACGAGTTCCTTTAACTTATAGTAACTTTGAACTTCATAAGCCGACGGTGCACAGTTGATTAACCTCTGTGCTGTAATATTTATTAATGCTATAACACTCTGATAAAAAGCTTATTTTGTATTGTATACTTCTTTCAGCTTTATTGTGAATTCATTGTTTTGTTTTTTTAAATATTAAAAAAAAATATAACTTTTTCAGGTTCAACTGAAATCCAGGATGACATTAGAAAATGTCAAATTGTTAATACATGCAAGCTGGCCGCTGGCTTCAAATCAAACCTCAATAGAAATCCCTAGTGTTGGTAAGAATTAGAATATAAGGATTGAAATGATATCTCAAATGTTAACTTCAAAAGATAATTGGACTACTAGGTTTGGGTTATATATGATTTTTCTATTTGCCCAAAATGAGGTCGAATATATATTCTGGTCATCAGTTAAATTTTTGGAACTAAACTAAAATGAAATCTTTTGAAAAAATTGTAATGTTGTTTTATAATAATTTCTTAGTCATTGCAAAATAAGGTGTCTATTTCCACCTACTTGTTTTTTCTTCATAAATGGCAACATTCATCAAACTTTTAATAAGACAATTGCTTTCTGAAATAAGCTAACAATTTTTTTTTACAAATGTTGAAGGATATTGCAAAGTAGACATTTTAATTTTTGCACACATGGAATCACGAAAGTTGGTACTCCACAAATAAAAGTATTTTCACAGTAGTTATTTATTTTTCATTTCAGATCCAAGTAAACCATCAGAAAGCTTTGTGTCTTTCTTTATAAAAGGAAAAGCATTGCATCCAGATTTAGTAGCTTCTGTGACAGCTAATTATACTAGTGCTTCAGGTAAATATAGATATAAAAAGAAGATAGCAATACATGTTGTACAAAGTATGTTTACATTTTGATTGAGGGGATTTTACAGAGTTCTCCCTAGTATTTTCAAATAGAAAAATGGGATTTGAAAGTACCAGTTTCAGTAAAATTAAACATGATGCTTCAAAGGTCGATGAGACAACAATGCCTTAATATTCATTGAAAAAGCATCACTGCAATACATTTCTACAAAATAAACAATGTTAATACTTTGATTAAGGCGAATAAAGAGCATTCTCCCCTATATTTTCAAATCAGACCATGGGATTTGAAGAAGCACTTTTTTATACCCCATGCAATGGGTTGCGGAAGGTATAATGTTTTTGACCCCTCCGTCCGTCAGTCCGTCCGTCAGTCTGTCTATCCTGTTTCTTGTCATCGCAACTCCTCTCAAACCACACAACAGAACTTCACGAAACCTTTTTAGATAAGAAGGACATACTATGTAGTTGTGCATATCGACAGGAAATTGCGATTCAATTTTGTTTCTAGGAGTTACGCCCCTTTGAACTTATTTACTTTAATGTACTACTGCAACAGTTTGTCATCTCAACTCCTCTGGAACCACACAACAGAATTTCAAGAAACTTTGTAGATATTAAGGACATACTATGTAGATGTGCATATTGACAGGAAGTTATGATCCAATTTTTTTTTCTTATACAATTTTTTTTTCTTACACTTATTTTATTTCTCCAATGACAATGTGGGGACGTGGGGTATGTGAGCGAGCTCACTAAGGTTCTTTAGTTTCCTTGAAAATTAAAAGCACCACATTTTTAATTCGATTTTTTTGAAAATCTAATCGGATGAAACCATGATTCCTTGAAACAATCTGCTACAATGCAAGCATATTTTGACATATACATCAGTATGTACTTGCTCTGAATTTGCATATAACATTTGCTGCTGGAAGTTCATTCCTTTTGCTGTAGTATTTCTTTAACATAATCCTAATGTATTATTTTCCTTTTAAACAGGAGCACCACGGGTAGCTACAGCCACAGTGAAGTTACCACTGAAGTTGGTCGTCAAACCAGTATTACCAGTCAAAACAGCCGAATATAAGATCACCTTGGATACAAATAAACCTCCCACAAACCTAAATGATATATTTCCAGGTATAAAGTAGTCATGGTAGCTTCTTAATAGTGCAAATTGTAACTTGTAGTTTTTAAATATTTAAACTGAAAAATGATTTAACTGAAATTTGAGATTTTATGTTCTTTGTTGAACATCTTAATTCATCATTTATCTATACCCACAAAAATTCATTAAAAGATTTTGTAAAAAAAAAATGCAAAAAATTATTCAAGACTAGACTATTTAGTGATTTAATAGAATTAACATAATTTTGACAATGATTGTTGTTAAATTACAGATGAATAGAGATTGGTTGAACGGGTATATGTTTGTTTAAAAAATCATTGCACCAGAAAAACAGAGAGCAAAAACCTTAATTTAACACTAAACATAAATCCAATTACAAGCTTTGTAAAAAGACTGAAATCGCTTAAAAACATTTGCTCTTGAACAAATTGTCATATTTACTGCCTTGGTATAGGCACGACCTAAGGAATATTTTGCGGATGGCATTTTAATAAATAACCTTTGAGACAATCAAGTATAATAGTTGCTTCCAGATTGAAAGTCCTTGATATAAACTTCAACTTCTTAAATTTATATTTCAGAGCTACTTGGTGAAAATGCTTCAGGGCCAGGGGCTGCATTAGGATTCCAGTATTATGGTGGACCAATTGTCACAGTCCTTGCCTCAAAAACTTCTCGTAAGTATACAAGTGGCTGAAGCTGCCATTGGAAAAGGTTATTTATAATTTTCCATTAAGATTTTTGCTTGTTTTTTCAGCAGATACTTTGGATTTATTTATTTTTTGTACCTTATTGTTACTTTCTGTTGATTTATTATTCGTAGTATAACAATTTTCATAGATTTAACAATTTTCATAGATTTGGTGGTTTAAGGTGAAGAACCAATTTAAAAAAGCTGAGCACAATTTTTCTATATGCTTGTTATTATTTAGACTTTGGCAAAACTATGAAGTCAAATATCCACTGAAATATATTTTTCGTTTTTCTACTTAATTTGGTACCCATGAAGATAAATGAATCCTCAGTTATATAATTTTGAATTCTTCTGTGTTGGGATCATCTTTATCCACATGATTGTACATCATTTAAGATAAAAAAGAAGATGTAGTATGAATGCCTATGAGACAAATACTCACATGAGACCAAGTGACACAGAAATTACAACTAGGTCACTGTAGGACTTTCAACAATGAGCAACGCCCATATGGCATAGTCAGATTTATATACAAAATAATGAATGAAAAACAAATATATAACACAGCAATGAACGACAACCACCGAATTACAGGCTCTTGATTTCGGGACAGGCATAGTTAAACACATGTTTTTTAAATCTCAAACTTTATATATTGTAGAACGATACAGATTGCAGTGTGACAGGTTTGAAGGCATGTGGCTGATAGTCAAGGAACTCTCTAGTCGTTTAAATAATTATTTTAACAAGGGAAAGACAGGAAGTTTTGCTATATATTATTCAGGCCAGGTGCCGTTACAGGAATACTTTGATTTAATAGACATACATTTTGAGGTGAGTTTTGTATACCACTTTCAACACATCATGACTTGCAAACAGGAATTTGTGGTAGAAGAAAATTTGATGATGTTATTTCAGATTTGAACTTGTGAGTTTATAATTTTTCAAAGACCCACTGGTTTACTAAAAGATTAATTTTGGTATGAAAAACATACGACCTTAAACAATGAGCAAACCCCATACCACACAGTCAGCTATAAAAGGCCCTGAAATGTTATTGAGTTATAGACTAAAGGTACAAAAACTGATACTAGATTGATTTTGGCCTTTTCATTTCTAAACCCCACAAAAAAATCTTTTTTTTTTACTCTTTCCTGTTTTAGGGTCAAGATTTGCAAATTTCATTTTCATTTCCGGAAATCCAGTTTGCTGTCAATATGACAGCCTCTTGCTTTTGCACAAATTTAAAAAAATCCAACTCAATTCATAACTGTTAAATGAAATGAGTCAAGACTGCAATCTTGTATCAGGTTGACCTGGATTTTTTCTTTGTTCATTTATATTATAAATCTTCAGTCCAAGTGACTTAAAGTTAAGACAGTTCTGATTATAAGTTTTAGGATAAATGTTTCAGTAGTTTTATGCAATTTGAAAAAGGATTTTCTTTTTCCACAGTTCCGATTAAATGCAGATCGATGTAAAGAGTTGCTGTCTCAGCGATCGGCACAGTTTAGATCTATACAAAGACGACTGTTAACACGATTTAAGGACAAGACACCAGCACCACTACAAAACTTAGATACATTATTAGAAGGAACATATAGACAGGTAATAATATTTCTATAGAGGAATTAAAAATAGCATATTTTCTTATGTTGTCAGAATTATTATATGCCCTTTGTCTGTCAATCAATCCATCAGTCTGTCCGTTCTTCCATCCCATGAATATTTTTGTCGCACGTTTCTCAGGAACTACATTACAAGCATTTCTGAAATTTGATTTATATAAGTCAGTTATACCGTGTCATGTGTCTTCAAATTCATCACTCAACAACTTCCTTCTATCATTTTATAAATTATAGCCAAGTTGAAAATTTTTGTCACATTTTTCTCAGGAACTACTATGCAAGTATTTCTGAAATTTGGGTTCAAGGTTTGTATAGGTCAACTATACTGTGTGATGGGTTTTCAGATTCATCACTCAACAACTTCCTGTTTACCGTACTCATTTTACACATGACAGCCAAGTTGAAAATTTTCGTCACATTTATTTCAGGAACTGCTATGCAAGCATTTCTGAAATTTGGTTTCAGGTTTTGTATAGGTCAACTTTACAGTGTGATCAATTTAAAGAAATGTCCTTTTATAATGCATTTGTGCTTAAAACATACAATATATTTAAGATAAACTTATGTTAAAACTCAGATATTGAAAATGACTTAACCAAAATAAAACTATTATAGATTTGCATTTTAATTTGTAAAATATTATCATGTATTTCAGATTTTACATTTAGCGGATGCTATAGAAGATAATAAGACTTCACAAGAGATAGCTGCATGTGGTTTAAGTAGTGGGACCCATTTATTTAACTATATAATCAAACTATGGACCAATATGTCTGATGAAGAATATAAAGTTTTGCTCAATACCATAACACCAGTAGTAACAGACAGCCTGGATAATGTAAGTTGTTATATTTCTTACAGTCAAGTCTATGGAAATTGGGAATGTGTCAAAAAACACCATCCTAACCAATGAGCAGAAAACAGCTGAGGGCCGCCAATGGAGAAACAACGAGAAAATCCCGCACCCGGAGGCATGCTTCATCTGGCACCTAAACAAAAATGTGTACTAGATCACTGATAATGGACGTCATACTTAACTCTGAAATATATTAATGAACTAAAATTAAAATTCATACAAGACTTAAAAAGACCAGAGGCTCCTGACTTGGGACAGGTGCAAATAAGTGGCAGGTTTACCATGAGTTTTTAGATCTCAACCTTCCCCATACCTCTAGCCAATGTAGAAAAAACAAAGACACATCAATATGCACAGTAAAACTCAGTATAAATGTTTTTGATTTAATTTCAAATGAACAGATCAATGGGTTGAAACCAAAGGCTCTTAAATTGTTACTGTAAATTCAGAAACTATTGCGAGGTTTTTATTATTGCGAAAAATACGACTGAGTTGTAAATGCAATAATTTAAACTTGCATTTTGAAAATTTTTATATGAATTAAACAGGATTTTTCTCAAAATCGTAAAAATTATTAAATCGCATATAAGTCTTAAATGATAAAATCGCAATGATAAAGGCACGCAATAATTTCTAAATTTACAGTATTTGCTGCTTTTTAATTCAGCATTTAGTTTTAAAGAATAAGGGTATTAAAATGTTGGCTTGGAGTCAGAATAATGGAAGGTATCATATATAGATAAGAAGATGTGGTATGAGTGCTAATGAGACAACTCTCCATTGTAAAACAATTCTAATGGTCTAATCTTATATAAAATACGAGAAAAGAGAAACACCTCTGAACCACACCAACAAAGGACAACCAATGAACAACATGTTTCTGAACAGGTGCACAAAAATGCAGCAAGTTAAAACATTTAACAGGAGCCAACCTTCATCCTGACCTGAACTGAACACACACTAAATTATCAATTGAATGGCTAAACTTTACAAAAATACATTTAAACAAAAAAAGTCTACCAGTAATATTCATGAGTTTTTAAGACTATTATGCCATTCTATATTACATGATTGTCATTTTAGGGGTGGGTAGAGTCAGTGGACGCTGCAGTGACCCATGTTTTACGGACCACGCTGGCTAAGGCTGCTAAGGACCAGACACTGAATCCACAGCCTCTACAGATGCCAGAGGATACGACTAAGGTGAAGAAACATGTAGCCCTGATGATTGATAAATTAGGGAAGGGTGCTCGATTAGTGGAAGGACTACCAACTAATGCTGCTGGTAAGAATTAGATAAGATTCAATAACAAGATCCTGACACACTCTCTGCACACTTAGAAGCCCTTGCAACAACTCTTTGATGGGTCTGTAGGTGGCTTGTTACAATGTAAAATTTCCTCTTGCTATCCAATTTACTCTCATTTTCCAGTTGCTGTCTAAATTTCTACAAACAACTTTTTACCCGGATGGCCTCTATTACAGGATCTACCTTTTGTATTTATTGCTAATTTGTTCTCGTCCTGAAAATGCATAAAATATATTCCATCCGACATAAGCAACCAACAATCGACCAATCAATCATTTCTCATTTGTTTTGTAAATTCTCTCAAAAGTTCTTTTGTTATTATTCACCAAGTCTGTGCAAAACCTTTGCATATCTTTAACAAATACTATGAAAGATCTGTCCTTAATCCACAAAACAACTTTGAAATAAATGCAGAACTACTACAATGTACTACTTTTAAAAATTTAATCATAGTTATCAAGGTTGTTTATGGCATGAATGAATATTTTTGTATTTTTGCAGTTAATATAGCGCCATCACCAAGAAAAGAAAAGAAAGTTTCAGCGACCAGTAAAACAGTCATGGAGAACGGACATATAGACAATAGTGATAATACGGAGACTTTGATTGGTAGTCAGTACGGCATGTCTAAACATAAACGGAAAGAACCTGAAATGTTGTCTATGAATGGCGCCTTAGATGATATGCCCATTCTAGGACTTCCTGCTCAAAATAGACCTGAAGTTGATGGTGAGTGTCTTTTTTAACCAATCCATTTATTTACCATATATATACCATTCACATACCTATTACATTCTGGTTATGGTGAAGGTTGCGCTTGTTAAAACATTTAAGCCAGCTGCATTCGTTTGCACCTGTTCTAAGTCAGGAACCTGTTGTTTAGTGGTTGTTGTTTGGTGATGTGGTTCATAAATGTTTCTCATTTCTCATTCTTTTTTTTAATATAGAGTAGACTGTTGGTTTTTATACGACCGCAAATTTTGAAAAAATTTTCGTCGTATATTGCTATCACGTTGGCGTCGGCGTCGTCGTCGTCGTCGTCGTCGTCGTCGTCGTCCGGCGTCCGAATACTTTTAGTTTTCGCACTCTAACTTTAGTAAAAGTGAATGGAAATCTATGAAATTTTAACACAAGGTTTATGACCACAAAAGGAAGGTTGGTATTGATTTTGGGAGTTTTGGTCCCAACATTTTAGGAATTAGGGGCCAAAAAGGGCCCAAATAAGCATTTTCTTGGTTTTCGCACTATAACTTTAGTTTAAGTTAATAGAAATCTATGAAATTTTGACACAAGGTTTATGACCACAAAAGAACGGTTGGGATTGATTTTGGGAGTTTTGGTCTCAACAGTTTAGGAATTAGGGGCCAAAAAAGGGCCCAAATAAGCATTATTCTTGGTTTTCGCACAATAACATTAGTTTAAGTAAATAGAAATCAATGAAATTTAAACACAATGTTAATGACTACAAAAGGAAGGTTGGTATTGATTTTGGGAGTTTAGGTCCCAACAGTTTAGGAATTAGGGGCCAAAAAGGGACCCAAATAAGCATTTTTCTTGGTTTTCGCACCATAACGTTAGTATAAGTAAATAGAAATCTATGAAATTTAAACACAAGGTTTATGACCATAAAAGAAAGGTTGGGTTTGATTTTGGGAGTTTTGGTCCCAACATAATAAGGGGCCCAAAGGGTCCAAAATTAAACTTTTGTTTGATTTCATCAAAATTGAATAATTGGGGTTCTTTGATATGCTGAATCTAACTGTCATGACTGTGTATGTAGATTCTTAACTTTTGGTCCCGTTTTCAAATTGGTCTACATTAAGGTCCAAAGGGTCCAAAATTAAACTTAGTTTGATTTTGACAAAAAATGAATCAGTTAGGTTCTTTGATATGCTGAATCTAAAAATGTACTTAGATTCTTGATTATTGGCCCAGTTTTCAAGTTGGTCCAAATCGGGGTCCAAAATTAAACTTTGTTTGATTTCATCAAAAATTGAATAAATGGGGTTCTTTGATATACCAAATCTAACTGTGTATGTAGATTCTTCATTTTTGGTCCTGTTTTCAAATTGGTCTACACTAAAGTCCAAAGGGTCCAAAATTAAACTTAGTCTGATTTTAACAAAAATTGAAATCTTGAAGTTCTTTGATATGCTGAATCCAAAAATGTACTTAGATTTTTTATTATGGGCCCAGTTTTCAAGTTGGTCCAAATCAGGATCTAAAATTATTATATTAAGTATTGTGCAATAGCAAGTCTTTTCAATTGCACAGTATTGCGCAATGGCAAGAAATATCTAATTGCACAATATTGTGAAATATCAAATTTTTTTTTAATTAGAGTTATCTTTCTTTGTCCAGAATAGTAAGCAAGAAATATCTAATTGCAAAATATTGTGCAATAGCAAGATTTTTTTTTAATTGGAGTTATCTTTCTTTGTCCAGAATCAACTTAAATCTTTGTTATATACAATATACAATGTATATTCACTTTTTACTACCAACTGATAAATTAAAATAATCTTTACCATTCAGTGATAACAAGCAGTTTTTTTACATCTTAATATTTTATGATGTATTTAAATGAGTAGTTATTGTTGCAAACGCCATTAGAAATTTTAATTGAGATTAGTTTTGGAATAAGGGAAAGGGGGATGTGATTAAAAAAATTGGGTTCAATTTTTCTCATTTGAAATTTCATAAATAAAAAAGAAAATTTCTTCAAACATTTTTTTGAGAGGATTAATATTCAACAGCATAGTGAATTGCTCTAAGAGAAACAAAAATTTTAAGTTCATTAGAACACATTCATTCTGTGTCAGAAACCTATGCTGTGTCAACTATTTAATCACAATCCAAATTTAGAGCTGAATCCAGCTTGAATGTTGTGTCCATACTTGCCCTAACCGTTCAGGGTTCAACCTCTGCGGTCGTATAAAGCTACGCCCTGCGGAGCATCTGGTTCCTGTTTGAATGGTTTTACATAAAGTCATTTTTGGGGCCCTTGATAGCTTGCTATTAGGTTCCTTGTTGAAGGCTGTACTTTGACCTATAATGGTTTAGTTTTATAAACTGTGACATGGATGGAGAGTTGTCTCATTGTGGCAATCAATCACCTCAACTTAAAGTATGGCAATGGAAGCAATGGTTAAAAGCTCACATGGAACACCTAAAGATCATGGCCACCAGTTGTTAGGGGAGATAATGACAATAACTTAGTTTTCTATTGACTTGCTTTTTTCCCAAAAGCATAAACGGGAAACTGAAAATAAATATTTGCTTTACTGATTTAGGCATTCGCTCTTTTTGTATAATATGCCATTTTTCTCCAAAATTAAATGGGAAAGATAAATGTTGTTGAAATATTTTATTGTAAGCTTTTTGTTGTCATGTTTATTAAATTTAGAAAAAATGGAATTGTAATCAAATTTCTTTTCTAGAAATGAATGAAAGAAGAAAAAAGAAGCAGATAGAATCAATGGTACCAGATTTAGATGATATGGAGTCCGGGGAACCAGTCATGGATAACTGAGATTTATGTAAGTTGGTACATAGTTTAAATGTTAAGGGGAACCAGTCATGGATAACTGAGATTTATGTAAGTTGGTACATAGTTTAAATGTCAAGGGGAACCAGTTATAGACTAATGAGATGAATGTCAGTTTGAACACAACATAATCAAGACGATGCCTTGATGATATTATGTTCACCTTGATTTCAGAAGTTTGAAAACGAAGACCCTTTGAATTTTTTGAAAATTTTCTGATTGTTCACTCCAGAGTTATGGGACTTTAATCTTCAAAACTTAGCACAAGACGTATATCTCAAGACATTTACATGAAACTTAATTTTTGGAATTATTGTCTGATGTTACTTGAATTTCAAATGAGTTAGTGTAAGATTAACTTTAAAAACAGTAGTAGTACACTGAAATGTTTTGCTTGCATTTATAGGTAATTACTGTAAAAGCACAAATTTTTTGTGGAGGACTTAATTTCCTTTATTTTGTGGAAAGAATATATCCATGAAATTAAAAACCCCATGAAAATTTAACCGATATAAAACATGTTTGATATTAATTCCATTTACTGGAAACAACGAAATTAATTCCCCATGAAATCTTATAAAGAGACAAAACCACGAAATTTTAACCCCTGGAAAATTAATGTTTTTTGCAGTATATTTTTATCTTTTTTAGGTAAAAGTGTTCAAGTGCCAAGTGTAACCGACAAATGTCAAAAGTAACTGTTGATTCCGTCCATTTAGACGTCTTGTCCCGTCCAAAAGATGTATTTTTGTCATAATGTCAGAATGTGTGATATTTATTATAAAACAGATCTTAGATGTGAAATATTTTTTAAATTATTGTTGAAGCATTTTTAAATGGTTGTGTTATTTTGTGTTATAATGTATATTGTAAATTCAGAAACTATTGTGATGTGCTTATTATTAGGAAAAATGTGACAGGGTTAGAATCGCAATAATTTAAACTTGCATTTTGAATTTTTTTATATGAATTGAACAGGATTTTCCTCAACATCACAAAAATTAAAATCACATTTTACTGTTGAATGACAAAATCGCAATAATAAATGCATGCAATAATTTCTGAATTTACAGTACTCTTTTTCTGTTTGTTTTGGAACTGGTATATATTAGTTGTGAATGAATGTTTTGAGTACAATGTAGTATGTTAAACATTGTTAGATGAAAGATTATTTCTTTTAAATTATTAGTGCATTTGTTAAGTAAGTTTCATTTCTAATTTAAATTTTCCAATTAATGCAGTACTTCTAGAGATTTCTAAGGAGTAATTTTCTAAATTTATTGTTATTAAAAAAAATTGAATAAGAGATACATGTATTCAGGTTGGAATTTTATTTTTTTTCAATTCTGTGTAATAGATATAAAGCAAAGTATGACAATATATGTAAAAACTGTATGAGGATTGTATACCATTGTTTATTTTTATATCTTGAAACAGTGCTATTAAGTTTGTTATTAAACTATTTATTTCTAAGAGTTTGCTTTTTGTACAAAATTTTGATTTGTAAGTGCAGTGGCATGAATGGAAAAAGGAAGATTGAAAGCAACTGTATTTGAGTGGGAACTATCTTATTTATTTCAATAGGAAGTTGATGAACTAGTTTTTTTTGCTATGTTTATCAACAGATCTGATGATTTTGTTAAAATATATCAAATTGTTATACATTCCATTTTTATGTACCTTTACTGCATGCTTGAAAGGTAACTTTGTCATTTAGAAATGTTTGAATAGTCCTAAAGGACAAATTTAGTGAAAAAAATTGTTTCATATATTACATGTTGGGGCAATTTGTAGTTGACTGTATAAAGGTATGAGGATTTTCTCATTGATGAATGGCGTACAGTTACAAATAAACAGTTATATTCACTTGACTTGGACTTTGATAGAAAGTTTTCTCATTGGCAATCATACCACATCTCCTTCTTGTTATAGAGTATATATAAACAGAAGATTCACTACAAAATATGTTTTTGAATTCCAATGAATTATTTTTAAAAGGAAAATAAAACTTTTTTTTTGTATTCAGAACAAAATGCTTTAATTATGGATTGATAACACATGTAGAAATAAATGAATGTAATTCATAACAAATACAACATAATGAAAGTTAGATAAAAAATATGATAATAAACAAGCTCAGCTGAATATGTTTTTGAGATTCAATCATTTATTCACTTTTTGATCTGCATAGCTAACTGTTTTCATCTTACTTTGTTAAAACCTCTACTCTGTATTACAGCTATAAAAATCATTTATTTTATATTTGTTAATTTCTTTAAATCCCATTTATCATATGTAGAATTAATTATCATTGTTAAAAGTCTATAAATTAAAAAAAGGAGAACTTTCATTTCTATTTATGTATATACATTATTTTCTTCCTTCACATATTTTTTCATTCTAAATATGTTGAACAGGGAATTTTCATTTCTTTGTGCCATTAGCTTTTCTTTGCACTTGCTTGCTATCTTATTTCTAAATAGCTTTAAAGACAGTTTGAAAAAAAATCAACAATTTGGAGGTAGGACACAAATTATCTCCCCTTAGGAAGTTCAATGAAAAGGGAGGTAATTGAATTGATTCATTTATTAGTGTTCATGTTCTTAAAATTTAGAATTCATGTTTTTGCAGTGGCGCAAATTGCATCCTAATCACTATTTGACATTCAATCACTGTAAGTTAATATTGAAGGTCTTTCAACTGACACGAATCATAAATTGTGGTCACAAAGTGTGTGCTGGAACAAGCAGCTAAGAACAAATGCTTTATTATTTCAAGCAAATATGATTATTGGCGTAGTTTACCTAAGAAACATTATGAACATATAGCTTGCATATAAGTTTTATGAAATTTCAGATCATCTTTTACACGTTCCACAATGTTTCATGCCAATTGGTATGTATGTTGTTCAAACCAAGAGGATGTCATCTGATGATATTTTAAAGTCCTGTATATAGATATAGAACTGCTGATCACTTTTTAACTTTAGTGAGGGTGAGTCCTACAGGCTTGTGTTGATAGAATGTCTAGTCCTGGTTGTGAAGGCCAAAAATAATGACATGTATAGAGATGAATTTTTAAACTTTGATACAATTTATGTATAGACATGCAATTTTTAGATATTTAGAACAAAACTGAGAATGGAAATGGGGAATATGTCAACCACCTGACCATTTAGAGCAGAAAATAGCAGAAGCCCACCAATGGGTCTTCAATAAATTGAAAAAATTCCAAGCCAAGAGGCAGTCCTCAGCTAGCCTCTAAATAAAAAAAGTGCATTAGTTCATAAAACTACTTGGTCTGACCTGGAATGAACTTTTAAAACAAATTTCATTTAAAATGTTTCCTCCTATTTGTTAGAGATGACATTTACATAACAATGATTCCTGGTTTCTCAGCAATCCAGAAAAGTTCAAATAAATATTTAATATTGTAAATAACAGAAAGGAAAGGAATAAGATGCAATGATTTTTTTGTTTGAAAAAAAACATCGATATGTTTACTTTCTTAGAAATTGAGCATCTGCATAATAAAGTGGATTTGGATAAGATAATTTATTTGCAAAGTGCATAAATGAGATCTTTTTGAATTGCTGTCTTGTTAACATTTACCATACATTTCCTTTGATTTTGTTTTTAATGATAGAGCAACACAACAAGACTAATTTGATGTTTTGTAGTCTCGTTATGGCTAGCATATCACATGAAAATAGCCAACACATATGAAAGTCTCTTTTAGACTAACCAATATACGTAAAGAAAATAAATTTGGATAAAACTAAGGTAAAAATCAATTCACATCTAGTCTTCTTTGTTTTAAAAATCTACCTCTTTGTCCATCATTTTCTTTTTAACACTAACCTTCAGTTGTTAAATGAACAATTAGTAAATACAAAAATTAACCAAAATATACAATTGTTTGGTGATTTTCTAACAGCTTCAAGGACAAAAATATAATTTTTGAGTATCAATATAACATCTTCACAAGACATATTATTTGGAAGAAATAGCCTTATACTTCAGAGATAGCTCATTACTGTTGAAAATTACTTGACCAATTTACTTTTAATTGAAATGCATTCCTTATGTATCATTTCTTTACATCAATGCATAAATCACTGGCTTTGTGGTAATATCATCAAAATAAAATTAATTCTTTGTAAAATATGGTGTTCTTGTAATTTTCTTTCTATCAACAAAACTTCTTCAAACAGGAGAACAGAATACCCACACCCAAATCTTTATTCGCTTTCAGGGACAGGACGGGGAAAGATTAGAAGGGGAATAAATATTTACACTTTAGTGATTATAGTGATTATAGTTCACTATAGTAGAAGACACCACGGTCTATTAACAATTAAGCAATATTCACTCCTCATGGATAATTTTACACCAATACACTTACCACAGCATTTTGGTTATATCTTAAGAAGATATTAGTTTTCTTTAATGAGAAAAAGATTCTGTTCAGGGGCCAGCCATTTCCAAAAAGGGGGTTCCCAACATAAGATAAAGCCTGAAGGGGAGCTCCAACCATATGTCCCCTTTTAAATACACTGATAATCTTAAAAAGGGACGTTTCCCTATCCTGTATCCACCACTGCTGCTTCTGATATATTTCTTAAATTTCCCCCTTTCAATCCAAAAGAAAGAAGCATTAACCTAGAGTACCCTAGCTTTTGTACAATTTATAATTTGATGTTGCTCTGATGACTGGACCAGCACATTTATGCATTATGCAACATGCATTACAACTTTTAATTTGATATCATGATTCCTATAGTTTGAAACAATATAGTTGAGTCAAAATTTGTAAGTCTATACATATACAGACAGATCAACAACGGCAACATATCAGGGTTTCAATTAAAGGCAGATATATTTACAAGTTATCAAGTGAAACAAGTTTTGCAAGTCTTTATAGTTGTCTGCTGTTCCTAAGCACACTGAAATATCAATACGTGTCCAACTCCACCATATTTCTATGTACAGTTTGGTATAAATTTTGACCAAGACAAGTCAATAAGACTAATTCAGACAATCTCCCTTAGGATGTCGAGAAGTTTCCCATCTTGTGATGGACATTCTAAATTGGATGTTTTCGTAGTTGTCACGTACATATGTTTTCTACCATACAATGCCATGTCTATTAATCCTTTGAAATCACAGTTTTAGAAATTAGCAGTTTCACGAACACCATATCAAGTGGGTGTTTTATAAGCTGCCTCAGATATTCGTCTTATTTGCGTTCAGAGAAATCAAAATTTTACTTTACACATATAAATGATTTCAATATTACTTGTTACCCTTACCTGATATCCTTACATTATGGATTATCTTTTCGGTATTTGGTCACATCTCGCTCAAACGCTTGGCTAATCAAGAATTCCAACCTTCAGATCAAGCGTGAGAACCCCTTTAGTATTATTTCTGACGAAATCCAAAGCAGTCACATTTTTAGCTCACCTGTCCCGAAGGGACAAGTGAGCTTATGCCATCACTTGGCGTCCGTCATCGTCCGTCGTCTGTCGTCGTCTGTCGTCGTAAACTATTTCAAGAATCTTCTCCTCTGAAACTACTGGGCCAAATACTTTCAAACTTTAACTGAATGTTCCTTAGGGTATCTAATTTAATTACCTATGAAATCTTATAAAGAGACAAAACCATGAAAGTTGAACCCCTTGAACATTAATGTTTTTACAATATGTTTTTAGCTCACCTGTCCCGAATGGACAAGTGAGCTTATGCCATCACTTGGCGTCCGTCGTTGTCCGTCGTCTGTCGTCCGTCGTCTGTCGTCGTCTGTCGTCGTAAACTATTTCAAGAATCTTCTCCTCTGAAACTACTGGGCCAAATACTTTCAAACTTTAACTGAATGTTCCTTAGGGTATCTAAATTATAAATTGTATCCGAAGTTTTGATCTATCAACAAACATGGTCGCCATTGCAAAAAATAGAACATATGGGTCAAATGCAGTTTTTGGCTTATAACTCAAAAACCAAAGCATTTAGAGCAAATCTGACGAGGTAATATTGTTTATCAGGTCAAGATCTATCTGCCCTGAAATTTTCAGATGAATCAGACAACCCGTTGTTGGGTTGCTGCCCCTGAATTGGTAATTTTAAGGAAATTTTGCTGTTTTTGGTTATTATCTTGAATATTATTATAGATAGAGATAAACTGTAAACAGGAATAATGTTCAGCAATGTAAGATTTACAAATAAGTCAACATGACGGAAATGGTCAGTTGACCCCTTTAGGAGTTATTGCCCTTTATAGTCAATTTTTAACCATTTTTCGTAAATCTTAGTAATCTTTTACAAAAATCTTCTCCTCTGAAACTACCGGGCCAAATACTTCCAAACTTTAACTGAATGTTCCTTAGGGTATCTAGTTTGTAAATTGTATCCGAAGTTGTGATCTATCAACAAACATGGTCGCCATTGCTAAAAATAGAACATAGGGGTCAAATGCAGTTTTTGGCTTATAACTCAAAAACCAAAGCATTTAGAGCAAATCTGACATGGGATAATATTGTTTATCAGGTCAAGATCTATCTGCCCTGAAATTTTCAGATGAATCAGACAACCTGTTGTTGGGTTACTGCCCCTGAATTGGTAATTTTAAAGAAATTTTGCTGTTTTTGGTTATTATCTTGAATATTATTATAGATAGAGATAAACTGTAAACAGCAATAATGTTCAGCAAAGTAAGATCTTCAATTAAGTCAATTTGACCAAAATTGTCAATTGACCCCTTAAGGAGTTATTGCCCTTTAAAGACTTTTTTCACAATTTGTTCATCATGTTGACTTACTTTAAAAAATCTTTTCCTTTGAAACTGCTGTATCAATTTCATCCAAACTTAGGCTAAATGAGTTTCAGAGTATCTAGTATAAATTTTATATTTTATTTCCTTGTATGTCAAGAAACATAGCTCCTATGGCTAAAATAGAAGATAGGAGAAAATGATTATTTTTTTTGGCTTTTGAAGAAAATAGGACGATCCAAAAAACATTTAAATAAATTGAAAAGCCAAAATAATCATTAATGAGAGATTTAACCAAAAGAATTAAGGTGAGCGATTCAGGCTCTTGAGAGCCTCTTGTTTTTATTCGTCATTAACGTGTCTTTGACACAGCTTTTTAAAATTTTGTTTTTGTATGCGTGCTAGAATGACTGAAATTACTTCACCACACGTTGAGCGAAGACGAGGAAATTCTACTGCCAGCAGCCCAAAATCGTCAGTGGCAGGTGATGCTCGAGATAAAATGGCGGTTCCCAAAACATCGATAAAGTCCAGTTCTCGTAGGTCCAAGAACAAGGATGAGGTCGAGGAAGTGATTAAGAAATGGGAAAGCCGTTTCTCACAGATAGAATCCAAGTTGGATACATTTTTTGATTTATCTAGTTAACACGATGGTAATATAAACAAGGAGAATGTCACTTCGGGTGAGCAGAGACCTTGTAAGAATCAATCTGTCCAAGATATTGCCTTATAGGAGCGCACAGGCTTGTTGGGGATTCTAACCGTGAACTTTTTTCAACAGATTCAGTTCGTGAAAGGGAAAATGATGATGTTGTATCTTTGGCACCAGGCCATAGAGAAAGACATGACATAGGTTTATTATCAGAAGATAATTCTTCTTTAAAAAGTGAAACTGAAAATCCTCAAAAATCTTCATCAAGATTTAGTAAATATGTGAGAGGTAATGAAAGTGATTCAGATGAGAACAATAATAATCACTTAAGAAAACTTAATTTGGGGATGATTTTTAGACAATTAAAAAAGAGACAAGCTCTGGAGGTCTTATTCTTGCCAAAAGTAAAATTGATATTTTATCTGCTTCTTAGAGGTGTAAAATACCAGAAAGGTTGACAGCCTATAATGATGAGTACTGACACAGTTTTCCTGTTCACGATAAAACTAGTGACATTTTAGAAGTACCGAAAAGCAATTAAAACAAATGTTTAAAATCCCTTTAAAAGTTGACGTAAAAAGGCCAGGTAGCTTAACGCAAGGGCATAATCACTACAGCATACACCCAACAAGCTGTGGGCAATTTGTTAAATACTTTATCAGGAAATGAAGTAAATTTAGATAAATCTATTCAACTATATAGTAAGAGACATAATTGCATTGTCTACAAAGTCTTTATACCAAGTTTCACGGGCTGGTGCGTTTCACCACTAAATCCGTAGAAAATCCACTTTAGATAGAGGACACAGGTCTTAATGATATTAAAGAACTTAAACATCCACTGGTGTCGTTACCTTTGACAAAGTCCGGTGTAATTGATGACAACATGGGAGAAACTCTTAAAGACAGGGTTGACAAAAATAAACATTTAAAAGATTACTGTCTGAATTACATGTGAACACAACTTTTTCAGGGGAAAGGAAAGCTACACATGCTACAGGCAATCAATTTTTGATTGGTCTAAGAAACCAAATTTTGACAATGCACAACAAGGTTTTACATGTACAGGTGCAAAATCTGGTACACAGCGTACAGTGCAGAGAACTAGTACAGTACCAAGACCAGATAAGGATGACAAGAGTTCTTCTGGTACAACGAACAATTTTCGTCGCTTTAAGAACCAATTTTATGGAAAAGGGCATCAGAAGAAATGACTATCTTCTTTTACTACATTCAAAACTGTTGATAGAGAGTCCATTTTGAAGTGTTGTTTTCTGAGATACCTTTTGAGGGTCTTTAGTTTTATTACGGGTCTCATGTCCACTGCTTTATTCGGAACTAGGAAAATGTGCTGTAGATACCGTTTTGAATGTCCGCTTGAGGAACATATTCTACAGCGCTTTTTTCCATAAGTTCTACGACTGGAAGCATATGCAATAGACGCTCTGTTCATACCGACGGACAATGTAATCGGGTATGCATTTCCTCCGATCTGTCTAGTACCGAAAAAGCTTCAACACATGCATCGGTACAATTTTCAACTAATTCTAGTAGCTCTTCATTGGCAAAGGAGACACTGGTACCAATGCTAAAAATGATGTAGTGAAAGGGAAAGGGAAATTAATCCCTATTCTGCCTCTAAACAGAATCTGCATATTTTCGTACAAGTCTGTATACCAGTGGTCCTCAGTACAGTACGATAGTGGCTACAGATCTATGTTATCTATGTTATCAAGTGTTTTACCACCAGTCGAAAAAATACCAGTAGGTCAACACCCATACATTATTAGCTTAAAGGAGGGTGTTTTCAGTTCAAGGCCTCCAAGGGTCAAACTACTTTCTGAATGAATTTAAATAAAATACTAGAAATGTTACAGAAAAAGCCTTTTGAACCAATGAAAAAGGATGAACTTAAGTTTATCATGTTTATCACATGGAAAACTGTATTTTAATTGCTATTAATACTTTCAGGCGTTGCAGTGATTTAAAGGCCTTACGTTTGGGAGATGGAGATATTTCTGTTCATAGCAGAGGAGCATATCTTATTAGAGAAGGATTGTCAAAACAAGACCGTCCTGGACATTTTGGTGCTATGATTTTTGTTCCTCTGAAAAGCTTCTTGACCATAAAAGGGCATTAACTTAATATTTAAAGAGCACTGTCACTTTTCGTGGGTGGTAAAAACAGACAAAATAGTAAATTGATTTTAACAATTAGCAATCCACATAATCCAATTTCAAGTCAAACAATTTCATCATGGATTATGAATACCATTCAGATGGCATATAACGACAAAAAGAATCCGTTAAAGCTCATACGACAAGAGCTATTCGTCCTTCTTTAGAGCTCTTTATAAAGGTGCATCAATGAAGAACATCATGGAAGCTGCTGATTTGAGCAGGGAATCAACATTCACCAAATTTTACTTACGTCACATAGACACTTCATGTCTTATCAAAGTAAAAAAAAAGAGGAAAAAAACATAAAATTCAAAACAAAACGAAATAAGTGTGTACAGTTTTTAACTTTATATTGTTTGTACCGTGTTGGAACTATTTATATCTGGCGATATGCGATGCAAGTTTTTAAACCATTGTGTGTGAGATGAAAAAAGACATCTATTAATGTGTTTACAGTAAAACATTTTATATATAATGTACATTATTTGAACAAAATAGTTACAGTCCACCTCTTGAGTTGGTATTGCTTTGGAATCTAATGATATCCACAATGTAACATATGTGAGAATATCAGGTAAGTAAAACAAGTAATATTAAAATTGTACAATCTTGTTCACAAATTGGAATTTGGTGACTTAGTAACACTTACCTGATATACTACCCACCTCCTCCCCATTTGTAATTATTTTGGCAATCTGTTTGGATTTCGCTGGATGATACTGAAGGGGTTCTCACGCTTTATCTGATTCACCGGAAGGTTTGAATTCTTGGTCAGTCAAGCGTTTGAGCGAGATGTGACCAAATGTAGGAAAGATTATCCGTAATGTAAGGATATCAGGTAAGTTGACTACGTTTACAAAAGTCGCATTTGTGAACAAAATTGTACAATTTTATGAAACTACCTGTCAAAAGAATGAAATAAACTGTTCCTTTGTTCATTTTTTCAAATCAACATAAAATCTTCAAATATGTTAGCAGAACATTCATACACAATTCATTATTGGCATTCAGGGATAAGGTTTCAATTTTTGAACAAACTATCATGTAAAATGAGTTTTGCAGGTTTTCAGAGTTACAGTTTCTAAGCACAATCAAATATCAATACATCTTTATTTACAGTTCCCAGTCCGTTTGCTATGTACAACTTGGTGTAATTCTTGTTAAAGGCAACAGCATATGGCTGCCGTAAGCCATCTTCTGCTTTCAGTAGGATGTCGTGAAGTTTCCCATCTGATGACAGGCGATGTAATGTGTTTGATCGCAAGGTTGTAACGTACAGATTATCTTTACCATCCAATGCCATGTCTACTGGTCCATTGAAACAAGGAGATTTATATGAGAAGATAACAGTTCCTTTGGTATCAATACAATAGAGTGTATCATTACCTGTATCACAGCAATAGATCATACCCATCTTATTTGCCTTCAGTGAATTCAAGTAGTCGCTTCCGATATTTAATTTTTTTATGAGATTTCCAGTCATGCTGAAAAAATAAACTTTTCCCATCCCACCCATAACTATCATCTCCTTAATAACAGTTACTCCATAACATTTGTCGGGAACTTTCATTACTTTGCCTGGTACCATACTTGCTATGTTAACAAACTGAATTGAGTGTAAAGATGGTAATGTAACAACTGCTTCGTTTGTTCCTGGTATGAAAGTTATACCCCACGCGGTACCAGCAATATCACAGTTCTGAATGAGGTCTCCATTCTCTGACCATATTGACAATGCATTACTCTTGTCTCCCGTATAACATAACAGCAGCCTATTATCCTTTGTTACAACAATGCTAGATATTCTACCTTGAGAATAAGGTACTTCAAATTCATTCTTGAGTTTGAATTTTGTTGGCATTTTCTCACATTCTGTTGGTATCTGAGCTTGTGCGTGTTTAGCGGGTTTGTGTGCAATTGAACATGGAACAGATTTTATTTCCACCGATCCAAGAGAATTAAGTGCAGACTTTATTTCTGATGCCTTGAAGTTAAAGTCAATACATTCGTATGATGGGACCAAAATTTGAAAGTCGTTCTCTTGCTTTGAAATATCAACTCTGATAGTATCCAACAGAAGGAATACTTGGCTCTCTGATCCATGTTTTGTAAGAAATTCCAATTGTTCTGATAAATATACGATGACCTTATGTCGGATTTCAATGTCTGAAAGATCAGACTCGGCGTATTTGGTAAGCCTTTTCTCATTAACATCAACTTCTGCCATTAATTTCTTTTCTAGTTTATCTAGATCTTGAATTAATCCTCGTTTGAATTTGGCTATATTGTTTAGGGTTGTCACTTTTGCCTTTCTGATATTTTCCTTGTTTTTTGTTCTGTCCTCTTCTAATTGTTCCACAGTTGTCAATATAGCCTGTAAATCTGCTGTTACATCGTTCAGCATCACTGATGACTTTATTCCACGTGCAGCAACATCGATCGGTAGTATTTTGCCACATGTGCGATGGGTATTCACGGAGCATGTACGGCAGCATAAGCTTTCGTGATTCGAGCAGTAAAACACTAAACTCATATCTGGATGGTCACTGCAGGTTTTTTTGATTACGCACGCCTTCCAGGCTCGAACTTCTTCATCTATCAAATGATGTAAAGCGAGAACTTTGATTGCTTTATGGTTGTTGACACAATCTGCGCATAATGGATCTTCACAGTCAGTGCAATATTTAACAGCAAAAACTGTTTTATCCATCCTTGTACATGGGCCACATATTTGACTGGAAGCCATAGCAACATGAAAACTAAAATGTGTTAAATTAAATTTCATTTAGTGAAATTTGTAAAATATCTTACAATCGTAAACAGTCAAATTTTATATAGTAAGTCGATATCTTTATACATGTTATATAGCAACATGGAAATGAATATAGTTGATAATAAAATTGAGAAAGGAAATGGGGAATGTGTCAAAACGACAACAACCCGACCATAGAACAGTCAACAGCCGAATGCCACCAATGGGTCTTCAATGTAGTTGACTATACTTGTGTGTGTTCGTTCTGAATAAATGTTGAATATTTTTTTTTTATAATTTATTGACGACTGTTTTTTAATAAACGTCCAATATGTTTATATTTTTAATGAATGGAGAGATGACAACCATCATAACTAAAGTAAACATCTACAAATTATGAAAACAAAAAGACAGTGAAGCTTGTCGTAACTTCATTCTATTTTGAGCTACAATCTACTTTTTCAACATGTACAACCCATGTTTATTGTTAACGACTATATGATGACCCCTGGTATCTTTGAATTTTCGTTCAGTTATTATATAACTGGTATATACAACAGATCATGTTGTTGATGTTGAGTCTTATTAATTATTCACGACAAGACGTTGAGCATCTTGGTAAGGTATTTAATAAGTGATTTTACATATTAAATGAACACATACGCTCAACCTTTATTTGTGAAAATATCTAATATCGATATTTACACTAACATGAAATAATGAAATCAATCACCATCCCTATTTATCTCAACTATTCAACACTAACATACGTTGTTTACATCAGTAATCTTTGTCTTAATGATATAACTTGACTTATAGGCAATATAATATACAAGGCCTCTTTTTACATGTATACCTATGTTTATACCGGTATGAACTTATCAAAAATTTAATCAATATCAAATATTAGTATAGTACTTCAAGCTTATTGTCAAAAAATAATTTTAAAGTGTAAATATATATAAATATTACCAGTATTAATTGTACTGTTATTCTTCAATGATGTCCAAGGTATAAAAGATAAATATAACAGTTCAGATAAAAGTCAAATGGTTGAGTCACGTGCTGCAGTTATTTATAAAATAAACAATACATAGATATCATATCTTTAAATCAAATACTCGGCGATCATTTTTGTTTAGGATGTACTGTAATATTTATATAATTTGTCTCAAATGTAGACCAACAGTATATGCGTTCGCACATTTTTTATATTTCTTTCGTTGGATTAGAATACGAGCTTGTGTGACATCGTGTCACTGCATGCACTATCCAGCGTCCTACGCATTGTATTAAAATATAGCTTTCATTAGTCGAAAAATGCCTTCCCTCATCTGTTTTATCTAGGGTTGTACAACAGCCGATTAACTATACTATTCAACTAGCCAATCAAATCGTCAGTCATGAAACATTTATAAGAGATATGAATGTATTAACTTGACTTCATTTTATATAGCTTAGTAACCATATTGTAATGTACAAATCGAATTTGTACAGTTAGGCTTGTTTGTTCGAGCTTATCAAATCGCAAGTCATAACACATTTATAAAACAAATATGAATTTGTTATTGAACAAATAGTCATAAAAAATGTTTTATCTGTTCAAGGAAACAATTGAAGAATAATTTTTTGCTAGGTTCACTTCACAAAAAGTACAGAGTTATTACAATATTTAACAAAATACATATTTTAAAGTGCTTGTTTGTATGTTTGATGAAATTTTAAGTTATTTTTCATACATTTGACAATTTTCTTTTTGAATAGATTTAGATATCATTGAATTGGTGTCTTATTAACATATACACTACATTTTCGTTTATTTAAATGAACGGAACAGCAACATACCAGCAACACTAAATGGACTACTAAAGTAGTCATGTCGTGCCTTTTTGTGCTAATGCGGCGTAAAGCAACCAACAATCAATCAATCAATCAATGCTAATTTACGTGATAATAGACAACACCTAGGAAAGTTGATTAGAAAATACCTAGTATTTTTTTATTTATACCTAGATATCCCAGATGATTTTAGATAACCATTATAGAAAAATACCAGCAAATACTCAATGAAATTTTCGCTTTTTAAAATGCATTACTGGCACGGGGCTGAACACTGTTTTTAGGCACAATTCTAACTTTGTTTACAACCCCGAGAGATCCGAAAGGAATTTGTTTATGAATTGAAAAAGATAAATTATATCTACCATATGATGTAGATTAATTTGTATGTTATCGTCTTTTTCATTTATAATCTACCTTTATGTCCATAATTTTCATTTAAACTCTAACCCTTCATTAACATATATTTCACTAATGCAAATATATAGGAAAATATGCAAAATATGCAACTGTTTAATTGCTGTTAATTTTCTGACAGCTTAACTAAAAAATATATCATTGGGGTTTGTTTGGTGTCATTTAAAAAAATCATGACGAAAGTATAGAATTAGAGTTTATATAATATCACAGGTGGTCAGTTTCAGTTTTCTTCTTTCAAAATATTGTAATGAAAGGTAATTGGAACAGAATAATTTTTTGCAGAACGTGGATAAAAACTAACACCTGATAATTTCTTTTGCATTTTAAACAACTTTTTTTTGCAAGTAACAATTATTTCAATACCTTTCGATAATTGAACTGACCAAGGACAATCATTACCAAAAAAGGTAAAACCAACTTTACTTCTGTGGACTACTAGGCAGTATAAAGAAAAAGAATAAAGATAAAGAAAAAGAATAAAGATAAATCATTGTTTTCCTTTCTATCAGTTCATCAATCCAATACAAAGGAGCAACTGATGATATGATTTATAACTGAATTCTGAAGCAATACTGGAATAGGTTTTTTGTGTAATAGTTTACTAGTTAGTTCACATATGTATACTGTATTTTGTAATTTGATTTTGCCTTGTGATTATGGACTTTGCGAATTGATTTTTCTCTAAGTTCAGTATTTTTGTGATTTTGCTTTTTTTTTATATCTACTGTGCTTAATTAAGTGACTGCCAAGTGTGGACAAATTTGTTAATTCTGATAAACACCATTTATATTGTATTAATTTGTTTTCATGAAATCTTTATTTAAATTATATATTTTTCAAGAGATTGAGAGTTTGCTTACAATTTAATGAAATGAACATCATACAGAAAAATCATCTATGAAAAGTATGATTTTATTGGTATATGTAACATAACATGGGCACGTCAAAAACTTAGGCTTTTTTTTTTAAATTTTATTAACTGACAGTTTATTGCTTTAATGAGTTACTTACTTACAAATGACATACAAGTTTTGATAAAGACATTTTTAATTTATAATTGGATTGTAATCTTTTATTAAACTACAAGGCAAGATAATATTACAAACAGGTATCTTTTACTATTTATCACCAAATTAAAAAAAAACAACATGAAATGCGGATTATCTAATAACATATATTTTTATTGCTATTTTATGTTCATTTGGAGTTAAAAATCTGTTCAGCAATTATGGAATCTTAGAATGTTTTCAATCATAATTATCAATTTAAACTTAATAGGTATTTTGATTACATTTTAGTATGTGAAAAAACATATATATTCTGAATGATAGGATATTGCTTCAAATAGCCACAACTGAGGTTTACAGCTCTTACTTTCTCTTTAATGACATCTGTAGACAGTACACCAACAAGAAACAATAAGGATGGATATATTTAATTCTAAAAAAATGTATCTGACAATATTATTTGTAAATGATTAATGGCTGGTTATTCTCTTTTCTACTGTTGTTAATTCAAGTGCTTAAGACATTTTTAAACAAAAATGTGTCGATTTCTTGACTGATAATGATTTAAAACAACTCACTCAAATATTCTAATGATTTTGTATTTCATGTATATATATATGCATTTATTTTTCTCTTGTTCTACAGACAATTTATAGTTAATATGCATATTGCATCTACATATGTTAAAAATGGTAAGCTTTGTAATAATTGTACAATTTGTTCTGAGTGAGGGAATCAAGGTAGATTAGCGAAAGCTAATTGAGTCACCCTCTTTAGATAAATTCATTACTTTCTTATTTTTTTACTTAAATTATGTGTTTTTTTTATTGAGAGAGTTTGTAAAAACTGTCAATATTACTTCTGCATAAGACACTTCTTTGCAAGGAATACAAGCTGATACTTAAAAGATAACTTATTACTGTAAAAATGACTTGGACAGTTAACAGTAAATACACATTCACTCCTTATAGATACTATTTTTGTTACTCCAATGCATAAATCACTGGCATTCTGGTAATATTATAAAATAAAATAAATTCTTTGTATAATATGGTGATGTTATCGTTTTCTTTAATCAACATAAATTCTGCGAACAAGGTAACTGAAAATTTATACACAATTCAACGAGGTATTTCAAAGACAGGACAAGGTTTCAATTTATATGCAGGCATTTTTTCAAAGTATCAAGTGATACTCTAGTACTAGTTTTGCAAGTCTTTAGAGTAATATGCAGTTTCTAAGCACACTCGAAAATCAATACGTTTTTATTTACAGTTTTCAGTCCGTTTGCTATGTATAGTTTGGTATAATTCTTGTTGGAGGCAACACCATACGGCTCATTCAATCCATCTTCCTTCGTCAGTAAGATGTCAATAAGGTTCCCGTCGTTTGAAAGACGATGTAACTTGTGGTTATACCACGTTGCTACATACAGATTATCTTTACCATCCAATGCCATGTCTATTGGTCCATTGAAACTAGGAGATATACATGAGAAGATAACGGTTCCTTTGATATCAATACAGTGAGTGTATCATTACCTGCTTCACAGCAATATATCATGCCATCTTATTTGTCTTTAATGAGAACAAGTAACCGACATTGAATGTTTTGATGAGACTTCCAGTCATGCTGTGAAAATAAACTTTTCCAATCCCACCAAAAACTATCATCTCATTAATAACAGTTACTCCATAACATCTGTCGGGAATTTTCATTGCTTTGCAAGGCAACATACTGGTAATGTTAACAAACTGAATCGAGTTGACAGATGGTAATGTAACAATTGCTTCGTTTGTTCCTGGTATCATAACTATTCCCCTCGCAGGAGCAACCAGTTTACAGTCCTGCTTTTCCAGCAAGGGAACAATCCTGAATGTGATCTCCAGTCTCTGACCATATCGACAATGCTTTACTCCTGTCTCCCGAATAACATAACAGCAGCCTATTATTATTCATAACAACCATGCTAGATATTTTCCCGTTTAAATAAGGTACTTTAAATTCATTTTTAAGTTTGAACCTGGCATTTTCTCATGTTCTCGGTGTATCTGAACTTCTGCATGTTTAGAGGATTTGTGTTCAATTGAACTTCGAACAGATGTTATTTCTATCGATCCAAGAGAAATAAGTGAAGACTTGATTCCGGATGCCTTGAAGTTAACGTCAATACATTCGTATAACGGGATCAAATTTTGAAAGTCGTTCCCATGCTATGAAATATCAATTTTTATAGTATCCAACAGCATCAGTATTTGACTTTCTGATCCGTCTTTCGTAATAAATTCCAATTGTTCTGATATATCTTCGATGGCCTTATGTTGGATTTGTATGTTTGAAAGGTCAGATTCGGCATTTTTGGTAAGCTTTTTCTCAGTAATTTCAACTTCTGCCATTAATTTCTTTTCTAGTTCATCTAGATTTTGGATATCTTTTGTAGAGTTGTTATCTTAGCCTTTGCTATGTTTTCCTTGTTCTTTCTTCTGTCCTCCTCTAATTGTGTCGCAGTTTTCAATAAAGCCGGTAAATCTGCTTTTACATCGTTGAGCATTAATGATGACTTTATTTCACGTACAGTAACATTGAGCGGTAGAATTTTGCCACATGTGCGATGCGTATTCACGGAGCATTTACGACAGCATAAGCTTCATGATTCGAGCAGTAGAACTCCAAATTCATATCTGGATGGTTACTGCAGGTTCTTTTGATTTCACACGCCATCCCAGCACGAACTTCTTCATCTATCAAATGGTGTAAAGCGAGAGCCTTGATTGCTTTGTGGATGGTGACACACTCTGCGCATAATAGATCTTCGCAATCAGTGCAATATTTTACGGCAGAAGCTGATTTTTCAATTCTTGAACATTATCCAAACATTTGACAGGAAGCCATATGTACTCTGAAATTTTGGATTTCATTCGATAAAGTACAGTGTCAGAGAATGTATCTGGAACAATTTGATATCCTGTAGCGAATACTTCATCATGATATGTTACACCACATGTTATGATGATTACAGGTAACTATATTTCTAAATATATATTGGTTGATTCAATGTCGGTTTTTACTGACAATTTAAGAAACTATTAGCAATAAAGTGGTGAAACTCTTTTCATTGGCGAAGGTAGCCGGAGAGAACCCCAGACCTTCGGCTGGAGAATTGCCAATCAGAGTCAATGAAAATTTAAAGGTGAACGCATCTGCAATGTTTGGTATAATTTAATACTAGTAGATAGAAGAAATCGATGAAAACTATTACATTTGACATATACACTAGCATGACTATACACAAGTATTTCAAATTAAAAACTCAAAGACAAATTAAAAGAATTCGTCCTGCTTTGTTTCAGAAAAAAGAATCCCAAATGTAGTATTTTGTATAAGAAAAGGATAAATTGTATTTAAACCAAGAGTTTTAAGTGGATATACTGAAATCAAGCTTTTGTAAATTGAAAGGACGCCATCACGAGTTACGTGAACGTTATGAATGGTCTGTTTCACAGATGATAACGCATATGTTCGTTCTACAATCCCGCCCTTTATTCCGGAATGTGACCAACCGAATAAGACTGATCGCCGACTTTGTACTAACACGAGGAACACGACAACCATTGTGGATCTCCTAAGATCATAACCGAGTTTTTGGTTGAGTTCATGTTACTAAGTATTTCGTTTTCTATGTTGTGTTTTGTTTACTGGTGTTTGTCTTTTGTTTTTTTAACCTTGGAGTTGTCTATTAATTTTCTACTTCTGTGCTTATATTTTTCTTTGGTATCTTCCGTCTCACTTATACAAAAGACGGACGAAGGATACCAAAGGGACAGTCAAACTCATAAATTTAAAACAAACTGACAACGCTATGGCTAAAAAAGAAAAAAAGACAAACAGACAAACAATAGTATATATGACACAACATAGAAAACTGAAGAATAAACAACACGAACCCCACCAGAAACTAAGGGTGATCTCAGGTGCTCGGGAAGAGTAAACAAATCCTGCTCCACATGTGGCACCCGTCGTGTTGCTTATGCGATAACAAATCCGGTAAATAGTCTAATTCGGTAGGTCACATTCATGAAAGGGAAGGGGATTGTAGTTACGACGTAAGGAACATATCCGATATCATTTGTGAAACGGTTATTCCATAACTCAACCAACTCGTGATGGCGACCGTAAACTTTACGAAGGGATGATTTCAACTTCCCCATTTGGAACTCCTGGTTCCAGCTTCCTTGTGAGCAGCAACCCTCTATCAAGAAAAGCATGATAGGAAATGCAAGCACGGGAATATTGTATCAATTGGGAGATATATACTCCGTATGCAGGTGCTGCTGGAATGTAACAAAATGCAAGCTGTATGCAACACTTTGTTTTACACCGCAACAATTTTATATATCACATTTATTTCATTTTTAAAATATCGATTTATTTTCTATTTTTTGTTTTCATTCTTTATGAGTATAAATATGAGATTTCGATGTATGGGCTTTAACGGAAGAAGTTGTATTTTGCCTTTATGAAGCTATGGTAATTTTGGTTTATATAAAAATAACGTGGATCCTGACATTCTCATGAATGTTTTTGGTTTGACATGTTCTGGGTTTGACCATGCGTGAAAATGTTACAAAATTACCACACAAACATTTGCACTATTTATTACATGCTGAGCGCTTTTGAGTTTTTAATGATCGTATTAATTTGTTTGATGACGTTTTTAAAGGTTATGATACACATGCATTAAACACTTTTGCGAATGCGCAAACTCTTTATAAATAAAGAACGAATTACATGCACTACAGGGGCACAATGATGGAAATCGTAGTTCTTCTTACAGATGAGGATTTGCATTTCTTAAACATATCTTGGTCGTCATTTATTCCTCTAAGCATCTAGACTCTTCTGTTCGGATATTAAGTGTTACTTCTTTGACGCCACTGTTGCAATGATCAAGCATTCAATGGATAAGGTGAAAAAGTTGGTGAAGATTCTAAATATCGGGCAAACAACAATTATAGCTGCAGATACACCCTTTGGTATTGGGTAAGGAATTTCAGTTGGAGTGGCAAGATTTGTACGGAGAACATAAGTTTATCGTCATGTTTGGTGTAGTGTCCATGGCTTGTTTCTGAGTGATATATTGCTCGATAGTGGATCCGATGGACATGTGCCCTTACTGAAGCCGATATTGCAACACCTAAAATGGCAGATGCTTTTCAAGTATGTTCAAATGTAAAAAACTAGGAATGGACACGTGCATCAGATAACTGTATGTGGTTTGCTTAAATTAATAATGCTAGTCGTTATGAAAACGTAAACACAGAAATTGTAGGCGATGTGAAGTTGAAGTATGTGATCAACGGGTGTAAGGAAAGAGAGTCATATCGACCACAGTTTAATTTCTGGCGTTCAATTATGAATTGATAACTTAATTATTATAAATTAAAAAATGCATCTCCCTCATGCAAAGCTCTGATTCCTTTCACGGATTAGTCTTTACTTTTTGGACCTTAAGGATTATAGCTCTTCTCATCTTTTATATAAGCTTTGGATTTCAAATATTTTGGCCACGAGCATCACTGAAGAGACATGTATTGTCGAAATGCGCATCTGGTGCAGGAAAATTGGTACCGTTAATGTTATTACTACCACTGGATCAATGCCTCTGCTGGTGAACTATAAGTCCCTGAGGGTATCACCAGCCCAGTAGCCATTTCTTCAGTACTGGAATGAAAATACGGATATTTTTGTGTTCTTAAAATTTTCTGTTACAAAATGTTAGAAATTATTATAAATTAAGGAATGTATCCCCCTCATGCAAATCTCTGATTCCTTTCACAGATTTGACTTTTAATTTTTGGACCATAAGGATTATAGCTTTTCTCATCTTTTGAATAAGGTTCGGATTTCAAATATTTTGGCCACAATCATCACTGAAGAGACATGTATTGTCGAAATGCTAATGATAATTATGCAAATGCTATCATACTGCCTTACATTAAATCTTCCTTCAATAAGTATCCAAAAAGAAAACATCGATTTGATGTTTACTAAATTAATTATTTACAGGCTGGGACGAAAACAAAAGGCAAAGTCCTTGTGCTAGACAGAAAGTTGTTGGTTCTGGTAGAACGCCAAGGGTTTTGAGTAGTTTTTCTCGTGAAGATGACAACAAAGCGGAATTGTTCAAGTTTCTTGCCGACAGAATTGCTTCTTTAGAGACTAATGAAAATGCTTATGCTACTCAAGCTGAAAGTATTCTTTGCAATTTCAATACGGTTACCTCCCAGCTACCCGCTTGTAACCATAAAAAAGGAGATACACGAATGATTGTCCATGATAAGCATGCTTCTGAAAATGGTTGTAATAGTAATTTAAAGTAGAACTGACATAGATTTAGTAGTATAAGGAATTGCAGTACTTGCAAGATTAGGTGTGGAAAATTGTTAATAGGTTTTTGAAGGAATAAAGACTTTCAATGGCTTCCTGTCAATCTAATTAAAAACCGATCTCTCATCGCTCCTGTTTCTGATATGTCGCGTGGGAGATCTAACGAAACCGGCTTTGAGGTCACATGTGAGTGAACTAAAAGTCATGAATTTATAAAGATATGCAAATGAGTTGACGACCTATTAATAAGCCAATCAAAAAAGTTTATGAATTATTATGACTGACGATTTCGTCGTAAATAAAATGAGTTACATCCCTTTGCCTTACGTTAAACTTCCAAGATCGTGGAAGACTCAATTTCATTGGTCGAAAAAGACACACCTACGAGGTCACTCACATGTGACCTCAAAGTGGGTTTCGTTAGATCTCCCATGCGACATATCAGAAACAGGAGCGATGAGAGATCGGTTTTTAATTAGATTGGCTTCCTGTACACGTCATATCAAATGCGTTTGGTCCTCGTGTAGCAGCTTTTTCTTCTTCTTCTGCATTTAGTGGGTATGACACTTTGTCGGCACTTCATCGAAAAGTGAAGATGTCAGCTTGGCAGACTTTGGAAGTATTCTCAGATGTAACGGACGTTTTTATCCGATTTTGTATGAAGACACAGACATGGACATCATAGAAGTATTTGTTTGCATCATGCACGGAAACATCACTGTTTGCTGTTTAGGAGGCATGATTAAAATCGTTTGCAAGGAAGCAGCGGCCTTATAATACTATTCCGCCTATCACAAAATCATTATCATTAACTCTGGTAGGCGGAATAGCATCATAAGGCCGCTGCTTCCTTGCAAACGATTTTAATCTTCTGGGGCACACCAAACGAGAACCATATCAAGTTGGACATGCTTTGGCTTATCCGTATTTATGCATTCGACTGGTTCATATACCAAGTCATGAACACAGGAGTTGGGTTAAAAAAATGACAATTGGAAACCAAAATGGTCTTTTTCGGTTGCCAATGATTCTCGTGTCAAGATTTTTTTAAAATTGACATTTTCAACGTTTTGCCGCCATTTTGGGACCGGAAGTCACTTTTTATTCATGTTTGTATTGTGTTTTCGTACTTTAGGAACTGTAGTTTAAGTTTTATCAAAACTTACATTGGATTATACCTATTGCACAGCTTTCAAAAGATTTACGAAATGTTACCAATTGGATATGACGCCATTTGCAAAATGAGTGGTGGCCATCTTGAAAAAATGATTTTTTTTTATGGCCAGCAGCTGATTTTTTTTTAATATCATTTAATCTACCCATATACCAAATTTCATGCTTGTATCACGATTTGCACAATTATGTCCATAATATCTCCCACTAATATTGTGCTTTTACGTGTATGCAAAATATTACTTTGTTGGTCATGTCGAGGGATTTAATTGATTTATGAAATAAAATACGTTGAACAACTAGTTATGTTATTCAATAAGTGTTTAACAGATACAGAAGATAATGCTCAATCTTTATTAATAAAAAAATATATCATATTGATATTTTCATAGACATTGTGATAAAATGCGACTCACCCTGATCGATCTAATTTTTTTCAGCACTGACCCTATCCTCGGTCTTTGTGTGATAAATTTTATATATATTATACCGGGTATTGCCTGACCAATAATTCAGTCAAAGGTGAATATTGCAAGAATTTTTCAAACTTATTGTTGAAAATACGTTTAAAGTACAAACATATATAGATATTACCAGTGTTGATGCAATAACTACATGTATACCTTGATTCTTCAATGCTGTCCAAGGTATAAAAGATAAATCAAACAGTTCAGATAAAGTCATATGACTGAGTCACGTGATGTAGTAAATAATAAAATAAACTTTATAAATCAGTTCAATATATCATATCTTTTAATGAAATACACGGCTATATTTTTTGTTCATGACCTATTGTAATATTTGTATATTTAGTTCGTCTGAAATTAAGGGCATTTATTTTAGATCTGAAAATTTGCGTATGTAAAGAAATGCCTTTTCTCGTCTGCTGTATCTAGGGTTGTACAACAGTCGAGCAACTATATCATCTGACTATCGAATCAAATCGCCAGTAATAAAACATTTATACAACGTAATAAAGATGAATTTGTTTGTTCAACTAACGAAAGTTACATTTTTATATAGCCTAGTTACTATATTATAATATGTACAAACTACAGTGAGGCTTGTTTGTTTGTTTGTTTGTATGTTTGGGGTGCATTAATCCAATTTAATTGTTATTTTGTCCTATATTGAAAGTATAAATAACAATCATAAATATTATCATAGCCAATATATTGGCAATTTTAAACATTATCGAAAAATTACAGATTTTCAATGGAACAACCAGCCAAGAAAATTGCTGTATCTGCTCAAAGAAAATATTTTTTGTTTAGTTATTTGCCAGGTTAACTTCACAAAACGCAAAAAGTTATTACAATATTGAATACAAAGAAACATATATACTGTATATAAATAAAAATATAAGAAAAGATGGTTGATTTGTTTAATGACATTGCTCGTCATCTGTCATCACTCGTCATTTGTTTTAATATATTCATACATCATTGAATTGCTGTTTTAAAAACATATACGCTACTTTTTCTTTTATCTATAATGAACGGGACATTAACAAACCAATAACAAAGGTAGTCTCATCATGGAAATGCTTAACTGCGTGATATTAGACAACAAATGAGATAACATATCTCTAGAAGTCCATATAGTATATCTTAAGAAAATGAATTAGAAAAAAACATGAAAAAAATCAAACTACATCTAAAATGAAAAAAACAACATAAAATACTGATTACATATAAATATATTGCTACTTAACACGAAAGGTTTGCAGTTTTACTATTTCTTCAATGAAATCTGCAGAAAGTTGAGAAGCAAGAAAAGTTATCATGTTTGGTACATACAAGAGTTTAATCTAGTTCTATCTGACAATAACAATTGTAAATATTTTTTTTCTATAAATATAAAATTATGAGCATGTTTAACGTAAATCAAAAGACTTGAAATATACGTTTTGTGGAAACTTGAGAGCGAATTTGCACAACTTTAATAAGAACTGTCATTATTACTTCTTCCCACGACATATCATTTGAAAGGTATGCAGTTTTATACTTTAAATATGGTTTATTACTGTAAAATAACGTGGCCAATTAACAATTAACTAATATTCACTTCTTTGTGTATCTTTTCTTTGTACCGATGCATTAATTACTGCATGGCTTTGAGGTAATATCATAAAATAAAATAATTCTTTGTAAAATATGGTGTTCTTGTAATTGCTTTGAATAAAAATTCTTTTTACACACATTTGTATACAACAATCACACACCATTCAACATTGACTTTCAGAGACAGGACAGGTTTTTGATTTTTTTTAAATTATGAAGATAAACTAGTTTTGTATGCTTTAAGAGTTATATGCAGTTACTAAGCACAATCAAAAATCAATACTTGTTTATCTTCAAACCACTGTCCGCTCGCTATGTACAGTTTGGTATAATTTTTATTGAAGACAATTCCATACGGCTCATCCAATCCATCTTCCTTTTTCAGTAAGATGTCAATAAGCCTCCCATCTTTTGACAGACGGTGTAACTTGTTTGATCTCAAGGTTGTTACATACAGATTATCTTTACCATCCAATGCCATGTCTACTGGTACATTGAAACCAGGAGATTTATACGAGAAGACAACAGTTCCGTTGATATCAATACAATGGAGTGTATTCATATCTGCCTCACAGCAATATACCATATCCATCTTACCTGTCTTCAGTGAATACAACTTACCACTTCCGACATTGAATGTTTTCAATAGACTTCCAGTCATACTTAGGAAATAAACTTTTCCCTTCCCACCTAATACTATCATGTCCTTAATAACTGTTATTCCATAGCATTCGTCGGGAACTTTCATTACTTTATCTGGTACCATACTTGCTATGTTAACAAACTGAATCGAGTGTAGAGATGGTAAAGTTACAACCGCGTCATTTGTTCTTGGTATGGTATCTATACCCCACGCAGAGGCAGCCAGTTTACAGTCCTGAATGTGGTCTCCTGTCTCTGACCATATCGACAATGATTTACTCTGGTCTTCCAAATAACATAACAGCAGCCTATTATCATTCGTTACAACCATGCTAGATATTCTGCCGTTAGAATAAGGTACTTTAAATTCATTTTGGAGTTTGAATTTTGTTGGCATTTTATCATAATCTGGTGGTATCTGAGCTTGTGTGTGTTTAGAGGGTTTGTGTGCAATTGAACATGGAACAGATTTTATTTCCAACGATCCAAGAGAATTAAGTGCGCACTTAATTCCGGATGCCTTGAAGTTAAAGTCAATACATTCATATGATGGAATCAAATTTTGAATTTCGTTCTCTTGCTTTGAAATATCCACTCTGATAGTATTTAACAACATCAAAATTTGACTTTCTGAGCCGTGTTTTGTTAGAAATTCCAACTGTTCTGATATATCTACGATGACCTTGTGTCTGATTTCAATGTCTGAAAGTTCAGATTCGATCGTTTTGGTAACTTTTTTCTCGGTAACATCAATTTCTGTCATTAATTTCTTTTCTAGTGCATTTAATTCTTGAAATAATTTAAGTTTGAATTTGGCTATCTTTTGTAGAGTGGTCGCTTTAGCTTTTCCGATATTTTCCTTGTTCTTTACTCTGTCCTCTCTTAATAGTTCGGCAGTTTTCAATAAAGCCTTTAATTCTGCTGTTACATCGTTTAGCATCACTGACGTCTTGATTCCGCGTGCAGCAACATCGATCGGTAAAATTTTGCCACATGTGCGATGGGTATTCACGGAGCATGTACGGCAGCATAAGCTTTCATGGTTCGAGCAGTAAAACTCCAAACTCATATCTGGATGGTCACTACATATTCTTTTGATGTTGAAAGCCTTGTCGACTTGAACTTTTTCATCAATCAAATGGTGCAAAGCAAGAGCCTTAATGGCTTTGTGGATGGTAACGCAATCAGCGCATAAGGGATCTTCACAATCAGTGCAAAATTTTACGGCAGCAGCTGATTTGTCCATCCTAGTACATGGTCCACACATTTGACTAGAAGCCATATTTACTCTAAAAAATAGAATTTGTTAAATTTCAGTTTATATTATAATAGTGAAGTTGGAAAAAATACCAACAATTGGGAACAATATAATTTTATCCAGTAAGTCGATATCTTTATATTACAATAACATAAACGGTACCAATTTTCTGCACTAGATGCGCATTTCGACAATAAATGTCTTTTCAGTAATGCTCGAGGCCAAAATAATGAAAATCAAAAGCTGAAGAGCTATAACAAAAAAAAATAAGAAAAATAAGAAGTATAGTAAAAGCCGTGCAAGGAATAAGGGTTTTGAATGAAAGATATATATTCAACACATGAATAATATAAATTAGTAATTTAACATTGTATATATTATGTTTTAATTGAACCTAACGTCCAATATGCTCATAAGTTGATGTTCCAGATCAAGTTGAAATGAATGGTGGAGTTAAATCAAATAATTTAAAACAACAATCGTAATTTAAGGAGACATCTGTAATTCTCGAAAAAATGCCACATTGTTAAACATAGTTGAACACAGTCAAGATTGAGTCTGAATAAACAGAAATGAAACAAAGTCTGACAGAAAAAAATTCATGAAAGGTTGAACAAGAATTTATTGAATGGAAGACATCGAATGCTATTTATATTACTGCCTCCAATCGACAAAAACCAATTAGCAATGAAATTCAGAAATGGGGAGAAATTAGATTTCTTAATTTCAAGGTGTAAATTGTGTGTAGAAATTTGATGTCAATTGTTTCCTCTATTTTTCTGATACATAATTTAATAGTGAGACTCAAAAGAACATCTAGGTTTTACAGCGCGCCAATGCTACGATATTTATTTCCAAATCTTTTTTTGACTGATCAGCTCTGTATTTTATTTTGCAACAAGTAAATACATACTCTTTCAAATATAAAAGCAACGGGAGTGAGCATGGTTTAGTGTGCGGAATTTAATAATGATGCTGACTCTATCATAATTGTGGATTACACTTTAATGGCAAAAATAATATTGCAAAACTGATCATTTCGGATAAAAATGATATGAAAGCTTATACCAGATATCTATTGATAAATATGTTCTTTCAATAAGTTTTCTTGGTGTAGGGATACAGACTGTTCTTGTACATGTTGTATAAAAGTTGTTTTCCGTTATAAATTATTTTAAGATTGGAAATATTTTGCTTTTTGTTTAAATGTGTTAACATTCCTCTTTACAAATTGTTTTGAATTTGCATGTTCAGCTTTCAGGTAGGCTTGCAGCATCTACCGTATGTGTCGAATCTATAGTCCATTAGCAGACTGACGTCATTGCATAAAAAGAGCCTGTACAGCAAAACAAGTCAAAGAGGGCAAGGTTAGTGACAGGATATGCAAATTTCATAAAATAGAATGTATATCCCCTAATAGCCCGTACTGTTCTCTACCATTCTATTTCATATTTTCGCAGAAGAAAACGATTCATTTTTTTAATCGACCGAATAAAACTACCGTATATGTGCTTTCCGATCGAAAAATAGTAAAGGTCAAATTAATTGTGTATTCATAATTAAAACAAACACCAAGTTAAAAGATATACAAGTAGGATAAGAAAGTAAAACAAAACGAGGTTATAAATCATATCCATATTCAATAAATCCAGATGCACACCTCTAAATCTGCGATCGGCATGATTAAACTGTGTTTACAACATTCATTTCGATTCGAATAGAAAGTTTAAAACCATAAAACACTATCACTAAATTTGTGATAAAAAAGGGTAACAAATAAAATGTCACTGACACATATGTATAATACATTGAACATACAGCTATTTGTAAGTCAATAAAAATAACGTTATAAATATGTGCGTCAGAAACGCCTTTCCAGATTAATTTCGTCAATGCTCAATCCAAAAAATTGAAAATCAGGGATGTTCAAATGTGAAGTAACAAAAGAAGATATGTGAAGCATCGAAAAAGGTTTTTCTTCCTACATTAGTCTTATTGGCTGCATTTAAGGATGTTTTGAAATAATAACTTTTTATAAGACTGTTTTCATTAGTGTTTTCAAATCGAACAGTTTTGACTAATCAGCTACTCTGAAAATCTTTCGACTGATTACCCGGTTGACCGATGGTAAAGATGATGTTTAAATGCCTTTTTCTGCAGTAGTCTACAAGTGCATGGTTTTTGGTATGATGAATTGCCTTGATCATTATAAAGCTTGGTTTGAGAATACTTGTTGAAGTTTTACTTTAATAATCCATTTCATGTACTACCATATCTAATGTGGCGTTTTAAATAACTTAGAATAAATTGATAACATATTCCTTGAGTAAGTGTAAAAACGGTGATTATTTTATTTTCTGCAATGTCTTAGAAAAATCCATTGACTGTTTCAATTTGAGATAATTAAGCGTGTTACTCGTACCACCCATCTTATCTTTCATTTTTGCTAATGTGCTTTGTCTATATGCCTTTTTTGTGTGTCTTTGATACATACTACGTGACTCTGTACTTATACATCTCGTCATTGTGTTATTGTGCTATTGTAAAGTTTTGTATTCTTGTCTTTCATTTTTGCTAATGTGCTTTGTCCATATGCCTTTCTGTGCTTCTTTGTTAAATATTTGTTTGTTTTTATAGGATTAAGTTTATAACACAATGTTGACTGCCGAATCCCTATTTTTAACATTTTTACCTATTATGTCTGTTTGTTTTGTTTACGCATCGTTGTCAATATAATGAATTTCGATGCGGCTGTCATACAAGTTAGAGGTTTAGCTAGCTATAAAACCAGGTTTAATCCACCATTTTTTACATAAGAAAATGACTGTACCAAGTCAGAAATTTGACAGTTGTTATCCATTCATTTACGGACGCCATCACGAGTTGGTTGACCGTTATGGAATAACCGTTTTACAAATGATATCGGATATGTTCCTTACGTCGTAACTCAACCCCCTTCCCTTTCATGAATGTGACCTACCTAATTAGACTATTTACCAGATTTGTAATCACATAAGCAATACGACGGGTGCCACATGTGGAGCAGGATCTGCTTACCCTTCCGGAGCACCTGAGATCACCCCTAGTTTTTTGTGGGGTTCGTGTTTGTTTATTCTTTAGTTTTATATGTTGTGTCATGTGTACTATTGTTTTTCTGTTTGTATTATTTATTTTTAGCCATGGCGTTGTCAGTTTGTTTTAGATTGATGAGTTTGACTGTCCCTTTGGTATCTTTCGTCCCTCTTTTAATGTGTTTGAGCTTTTGATTTTGCCATTTGATTAGGGACTTTCCGTTTTGAATTTTTCTCGGAGTTCAGTATTTTTCTGATTTTACTTTTTCCTGTATACTTTAATTCCAATCACATAATTAACATTTTGCCATTGCTGAGTCGGCACTTCGTTTGAAGTATGGTAATGCCTTGTACGATAGATATGCCATATTTGAATGTAGGTGTAGAAAAGTGTTAAAATATAATATAAAAAGTGTGTTTCAGAGGAATATGAGAAAAGCTACTTTAAATTAACTTTCTAAATTAGATTTCTCATCCAAACTTTGTCTTTATGGGAAATTGTCAGTCTGAGGAATATTTAGATTGCATTAATTTTAAACATAGGTAGTTATTCTGAATATTTAGACTTAGTGATAATTCCCTATGGATTGAATATGGTAAATACTGAAACATTCCAAGAGCACAAAGATTTTGTAAAAAATGTGGAGTCCTAGATGACGATGTTTTCTTTTTGTAGTGTGACATTAACATAGCATTGCGTTCAAATTGTTTTGCTTATCTAAAAGACTATGTACCTTTATTTCAATATCTTGAATCATTTACTAAACTTAAACACATTCTTAACACCACCCTTGAACTTGTTTGTCATAATGGAGTTTTCATTGAGCAGTCTTTGAAACTGAGGGGGTCAAGACCCTTGTCAAGCAAGCTTATGATTGTGTTTTTAACATAACTTTGTCAATTGAATTCTTTCTTAAAATGTGTTCTATGTTATTGTAATGCATTGTATTTTTATTATAAAATTGTATCATTGTTTGTTTGTATTGGTTGACCCTTATTGCTATTTTGCAATAAAGATTATAAAGATTATATGTAGAATCAAAGTAAAATTATGAAGTTAATCAGTTTATAACTCTTCAACATACATATATGCTAATTATGTTTACGTAAGGTCTTGCCTCGAGCTGATAAATAAACTCCTCATAGATACCAGGAATAAATTTTGTATATACGCCAGACGCGCGTTTCGTCTACAAAAGACTCATCAGTGACGCTCGAATCCAAAAAAGTTAAAAAAAAAACAAATAAAATACGAAGTTGAAGAGCATTGAGGACCAAAATTCCTAAAAATTTTGGCAAATACAGCTAAGGTTATCTATGCCTTAGGTAGAAAAGCCTTAGTATTTGAAAAATTCAAAATTTTAAAAACAGGTAATTTACAAATATAACCATATCAATGATAATTCATGTCAGCACAAAAAATTACTGACTACTGGGCTGGTGATACCCTCGGGGAAATAAATCTCTACCAGCAGTGGCATCGACCCAGTGGTTGTAAATAAACTCATCATATATACCAGGACTAAATTTTGTATATACGCCAGACGCGCGTTTCGTCTACAAAAGACTTACTTATCAGTGACGCTCGAATCCAAAAAAGTTAAAAAGGCCAAATAAACACGTTGTCATTGTGCTAACTAACTATGTAAAATTCGAATGTTTATAGTTGAACATTGTAATCAATTGATCTATCAAATTAAGTAGCACGACGATCGTTTTAAAATTCAACAATGATAATTGATTTCATGCAATATGCATTTATATCAAATCTATTAAAATTGGAAAAAGGTTCGGTTTACCGGTTAGCGTTTTGGTATTTGATTTTCGGTCCTTGAGACGGTTAACCGGTAAATCGTTTACAACGGTTGTTTTTATAAATTGATCAAAAAATCAAAAAGCACGAACAAATTTAAAGGTCCGTTTAATTTGTTTTGAAATATAATCAATTGAAAATTTGGCGGGATATGATTCTCTTTAGGTTGATCAAACATTTAACATTAACACCTTTTTCTTAGAAAAACAGTGAAACATATCAAGATATATAAGATGTTATAAATCAGGGATGTTCAAATTCTAAGTAATGAAATTATGAAAAAGAAAAGTAAAGGTTGGTAGGTAGGCAATGTTTTATGCATCTTTATTGGCAGTACATGGAGAAAGCAAATTAATTCCGAATATCTTACAAAAAGTCAGAATAAGAGTAGCAAACCTCTATGATGTACTGTTTCTATTAATTTATGGTGAAGTGTTTTATTTATTTTCTCGAAATTTAAAGGTGACAAAAAGGTTATACTTTTTTACACAGGCGGATATGGCTAAGACATTGTTTTAATCTGTGTTCCAGATGGATCTTTTATTATTATTTCAAATCGACTATGCAAAATGTCTCGATATTAGTTGTTAAAACATCAGTCGGGTCAAGGTTACGGCAGCAAACTGATAATCGAAGGTCACATATACTATTTTATTTTCGTTCATCATCACAACCTAGTATAGATAAACTATCGTGTTTCTAATCGATGAACATCCATCATGATCATGTTCATTCTGTTAATTTCCTATTTTCCTTTGTTTGATACATTTTATATCGAATATTTATCAGGAAGTAAAGTCACACAAAGTTGTTTATCAAATTATCAAATATGGATATCACACATTATTATGATTGTGTATTTCGTTTGTGTAGTTTTTTCATTATATGATTGTATCTGTTTCCTTTGAAAAAAATGAAATATATGTATGTGTGTGTGTTACGAAATATAAAAAAAATGTTTTACTTACTGTCGTCGTTCGTTGTTGTCTATCACAATAGAGTTATCTTTCTTCTAACATGTTAAATCTATTTTTATCCATTTTCTTCTGAGGCGGAAAAAATATAATACTGTAAGTGATTTGAATAGTTTTTCAAGCAAAAGCAAAGAGAAAAAAAAGAAAAAAGAAACTGAACAAACTGGTCAAATACTTATATCAACAGCATATGAAACTATGTTCACAGAAATATGTCTCACATTGTTGTTATTGGGATAATGCAAATGTCGAAATTAAGATAGCAATACGTATACTTTAACATATAAGTTTTGCTAAATATTCAAAGAAAATAAACCATAACATAAGTACAGGTCCACACTATCTCCATAAAATATAAGATTTGTCAACGCCTATACAACTGCATAACAAATACCATTGACTTGTCATAAGACCATCCCTATAAAAAAAACAATCATTTACTTCAAAATTATGTAAAAAATTCAAAGTCAATGAACCATGATAAGGAGGTGGGGCCAAAAATATTCATAGAGATGATATTTGCAAATGCCAATACATTTGCATACCATATATCACTGACTGGCTTCGCTTGAACTGACCTCATAACAAACTAATACGTGTATACTAAGCAAAGCATTCAAAGTCAATAGACCATGACTGAAGGGACTGGGTCAACTTATTTTCATGGAAATGAGATGTGGCAGTGCTTATACAACTACATACAAGATGTCATTAAACTACCACTAGCGGTTCTTCATAAACTTACAAACTAATGCATTATTGTCGCAACCGCATACCTATGTCTCGCTTTTTGAATTCGTCAAATACGGATGAGGCAATATATGTCTATGATAGAAAGCACGTAAGAGCAAACGATACAGTGTTAACCCCACGTTAATTTTTTGTGGAAAGTTTTGTATTTTCATGATTTTTTAGCCTAGTCAACTCAAATATGTAATAGAAAATAAACTTTCATGTGCTACATTTAGAAAGAAATAAGATAAAATTTTTAGACATTTACTAGATATAGGCAAAATAGTATACCGCTGTTCAAAACTCATAAATACATGGACAAAAAAACAAAATCGGGGTTACAAACTAAAACTGAGGGAAACGAATTAAATATAAGAGGAGAACAACGACACAACATTAAAATGTAACACACACAGAAACGGACTAAGCATTTGACAAAATCCTATGAAAATAACAAATATAACAACACAACCAAATACATGAATTTGGGATAGATAAGTACCGTGACACGTCTTATAGTAATGTGAATTCAAACTTAAAAATAAGAGAAAACAAACAACACAACAGAAACACAACGTTAAAATGTAACACACATAGAAACGAACTATAATATAACAATGGCCATATTCCTGACTTGGTACAGGACATTTTTAAAGGAAAAAATGATGGGTTGAACCTGGTTTTGTGGCATGGCAAACCTCCCTCTTTTAATGGCCATGTGAAATATAACATTAAAATGACATCACAACATCACAGGACTACAATATAAATAAACAGGAGAACATAACTGACCAAGAAACACACGAACAACAGCCAACAAAAGGCAACAAATTTATAATTTTAATACGCCAGAAGTGTATTTTGTCCACACAAAACCCACCAGTGACACCCAGATACAAAAGTTTGAAAGCCGAAACAAGTACAAAATTGCTCAGCATCGAGGACCAAAGGTTCAAAAAAGTTGTGCCAAAAACGGCCAGGGCTTTCTGTTAGGTACCAGAACATCCCTATCATTTAGAATAATTTATACTTTTGCAAACAGTAAATTTTATAAAATGACTATACTATACTATACTAGAATTTTCGTTTTTTTTTTACATTTCTATCATTTGAAAGTCATCCTAAAACTTTATGTTTCGAAAGATAGTTGCTAGCGAAATTTTGTAAAAAAACATATGGAATATCTTTCTACATAAGTGTAATTTGAATTGTTGTAACGATTCTATGAAAACTATTCATTTTTATCACATTTTCATGATTTCTGTCGAAGAAATGTTTTATTTTTCAGTGCAATTGTCTAACTTAGAAAATAAATTCATCGGTGATTTGTTCATAAAATTTGCACAATTTGTCTTCATATTCAGCCTAATGTTATTTTTCAAATACAGGGGTCCATGCATTCGTTTTCCAATTAAATTATATTGAGTGATAAAAAACCTGTTTAAAATGCTTCCTTTCTCGATATGTTACAGTTTGACGTCCGATATGTCACAGTTTGACGTCAAGGAAAATAATATTTACGTTAGCAATGTCATTACCTCTCCTGTAACAGTATGCCCTTCTATTTTTTTTTACAAAAATTCGCTGGAACAGCAAAGTTGAAAACTTGCAGTGTTTGTTGACAACGAATCATAAATAAGAAATTGTATTTGTATCAAATCCAAACGGTAAGCACCCTCATCAAACATTATTTTATATGAATTTACACAACCTGTCGACACAAACTGGTGAATTAAGCAGTGCATTCAACGTTCACTCTTGGAAAGCCATCCTATTCTTACATATGACACTAAATAAACAAGACAACTTGAACAATCATAGGTATATATGATAAATGAGGGACTACTTATATTACTGGATACTCTAAGTACGTACTAGTATACAAACAACATTATATACTACATGTGTGCAAAATGAAATAATTCATATAACTACTAACCACTATTAATCAACATAAAACCGTGCCCCAATGCTACTGTGATACCAACAAACTGTCAAGGACATATTAATCAGCCTCAGATAATGAAGAAACATCCAATGATGATGAATCCCTACTGTAAGAGCACATACAATCTCGATTCCTCTCATCATTTAATATATTAACTATTTGACTTCGATACCTTTACAGCAATATTCCTTATTCTAAACTGAAATAATAACATTTATATAAAAACATGTTGAAAGGAAAAAAAAAAGATTAAAAGGAAATGTATTTCAGTTAAGAATTTTTTTAATCATTTCAATTGGAAGTGAATTTACTAGTTTTTCATGCTATATATATTAATCGATCTGATGATATTTTTAAAAATAAGTCAAGTAGAAAACTGTGTCACTGTGTTTAAATCGACATATAGGACAAATAGAGTAAACAAAATTGTTTCATATGTTTGATGTGAGGTCATTTTATAGTCGATTATAGGGCATGGGGTTTTAAATTGATGACGGCCGTACAGTTACCAATAACTTGTTACACTTACTTGATTTACACTTCAGTGGATAGTTGTCTCGTTGGCATTCATACCACATCTGCTTATTCATGAAAAATAGGAAGATGTTGTATGATTTTCAACAAGACAAATATCCTCCAAAGTTCAAATGAAGTGGGTGCAATTATAGGCAACCAAGAATGAGAAAAAACTCATACCATATAGTCGGATATAAAAAGCCCTGACATGAAAAATGAGAAACAATTCAATTGAGAAAATTATGTCAAGGAGAACCAGTAATGGACAAGGTTGGCAAGAAAGCGGTCAATACTAGTATTGACCATGCCAGTGGTAATTACCGGTAAATACCGGGAAATACTGGCAAATACTGGGAAATAACAGCAAATACTGGTCGATTGAAATTTTGAGTGGTCATTACTATAAAAATCACTCTCTACCTGGTCAATTATAATTACTATTATTAATAAAATATAGAATGTGTTCAAATCTGGCATTTTAATGTTAACGTTTTCATTTCTTTTTCTTTTGTAAATTCAATCAGGGATCTACATCATGTACATTAATTAATGAGTACATAATATTATAAAAATAAAAACTTTTTGTCCCTGCTCCAAAATTTCCATTTCCAGAATGAACATGATGAAAATGGTTTTTTTCTCACAGGTAAAAAGATAGGACATAATTTATTTATTAGGGAGTCTTCAAATACCACTTTTATTACTTTCAACCCATGTTCTGTCAACATTTATTGGGGGCTGTTGTTTCATTAATTAAATTTTCACACCAAGCAATGCCAGGTGAGACATCATTGTACATGTAGGTAAAAAGACACATGTAACTTCATTTACCTGTAGTTTTATTTACCTTTAAGTTTAATTACCTGTAAAATCATACAGTTTGAATGAAAAATATATTGATTTATAAATGTTGAAATCATATGTAAATTTCTATATATCAAAAGTATGCACTATCCTAATTCATAATAACTAAATTTTGAATCAGTAGGAAATGTGTTATAAATCAAATTTATTAATTTTTTAAGCTGACAAATGCATAAACATGACAAAGATTAAAGTTTAAGGATATTTGACTTTATATTAAGTTTTATTTCAATTAATAGTAAAAACAACCATGAAAATTTCAATTGACCAGTATTTGCCAGTATTAACCACTTGGGGAGTATTGTCCAGGGCGGTATATACCGGTAAATACCAGTGATAAATACCGGGGTTGGTATTTACTGCCCAACCTTGGTAATGGATAACTGATATTTATATAAGTCTGATGATGATTTTTGTACCAAGATGACCCAGTAATATTTAACTTAGATTTATGTAAGTCTGTTCATCATCTATATGTCAAGGGGAACCAATAACGTTTGTTATCTTATAGTTCGTTTCTATGTGTGTTGCATTTCAGTTTTTCTGTTGTATCTTTGTTCTCCTCTTATATATGATGTGTTTCCTTCAGTTTTAGTTTGTAACCTGGATTTGTTTTCTCAATCAATTTATGAATTCCGAACAGCGGTATACTTCTGTTGCCTTTATTCATATGTTTTTTCGTTTGGGCTAGTATTATATTTTCCTTCGGGTTTATATGATCCGTCCATCATATTGCGACTCTTTAGAATTCAAGAGTCTATTCTAAATTGAGGTAAATTATATGGCCTTTCAAGTACTGTTTCGATCGCTAACATCACTGAAGAGACATTAATTGTCGACATCCGAATATGGTGTACAAATTTGTGCACCTCATGTTTATGGTATATCATATTTTCAGCAAGTTTATTGTTTTCTGTTTGGTATTAAATTAATATTAAGATTCATGTTGTTACATATTGGTGATCAATTTATTTGGCAATCGCCAACGGCAGTCAGCAGGGTATAAGAACATCGGTTGTTCGACCTGTAAGTAAAATGCGTTTTGTTAAAATATACTTTTTTGATCTTTTGGAAAATGTTGTTTGTGCTGTATTTAGACCCCTCTATCAACAAATTTGTTTTACATGCACACGTATAAAAATTGCGGTTTTTATCCTACGCAATCATAGGTTTGAACGTTGTTTTCAAGTTGGACTTGTCAGCCGTATTTGGCAAAACTTTGTGGAATTTTGGGTCATCAATGCTCTTCATCTTTCGGCCTGACACCTTTGATAACTATTAGCTTCTCGTAATGTTCTGGTAATTGGAAATTGTCAGATATTTTTTTGAGTTTTAATTACTATATTTTTAATATGAAAATGACACTTTTTTTATATTCATAACAACATGCTTTCATTATGGCTTGAAAAAAACCCAGCACAAAATTAAAAATAGAAATATAACATAATCATGTTAATGACAACTAAAATAAATTATGAAATTTAAGCTCTATGGAATAAGTCTTTGAATTTTCTATCATTTCATTTCTACTTTTGTATATTAAATATTTTCTTTATGAAAAGATAGTCATTTACGGAGGTTACAGATTAGGCAAAATATATAACTTTTTAATTGCTGGTAATTGGAAATTGTCAGGTTACTTTTTTGTTACTAGCCTATGATATAAATTAGATGAAACTGACTAGTTAATAGAATTTTCAAACTTGGTTACATCAATTTCAATTCAAGGGACAATACATTTTTATTACAGAGATTACCTATAATCAAATTGTCAGTTCCTCTTTCTATTGGTTCACCAATCCAATAATTGTAGATACTGATGATGTGGTTGATGGCTGAAATGTCAACCACTGCTGGACTATAATTTATTTATTTTGTTGGATATTTTTAAAACCTCATAATCATAAAGTGTTTCGTATTAACTGAGTTACAACCAAGTGTGCCAGGTTTGATCACATACCATATAAATATAATTGAATTTATTCGTCAATTTTTTTTCTGTGAATTACATAAATACTGAATTGATGTGAGATTGCATGTAATTAAGAAACTGATGGGATCTATGAATACGCATGCTTTATCAATTTTTAACATACTTATCCTACCTTTATGACAAATGTGTTGTTGTCCCCGCAGACAAATCCCCAAACAACATACTTTAATGTGTAAATCACATCAAATAAGCTGCTTGATAAAAAATTTAGGTATTGCCAATTCACTTTGAAACTCCCACGACATTTACCAAAGAGAAAAAAAAATAGAAATTTTGGTTACTAGTAATCATAGGTCTGTTCTATGTGTTCTTTAGGAATTTCAAACAAAGACGGAGAACTGGATCTTAAATCCCTGTATTGGATACTAAAACTGCATAAGTGTCCTTACAAACAACGTTATACTTCTGGGTCTTCCAAGTGCTCAACGTAACCCTTTTCTAAATTATTAGCATCAATTTTATCAACAATCAAAGCCGGGCTTCAAAGTTATTGTGAAACTCCTTTTTCTTGGCGTGAATCAGATGTCTAAAATATTCCTAAGATCTTTTATAGTACATACAATCTAAGACCCTTTCATCATGCAATAGTATCAAAACATTTGACTTTTCTACACTTTACATACGTATTCAATATTCCAAACTAAAAGACAAGTTGAAAGAGTTAGTCTATGTTATTTCATAAAAAAGGCAAACGTATATACAAGTGGGAAGAGATAAATCCTACTTTGTAAAAAAAAAACCACTTTGATTCAAACAAAAACTTTCTCTGGGACTGACAATATCAACATGCTTGATTTATTTTACTCACAACAAATTTGTAACGTTTGGTGGGCGTTATTTTCTAATAAACAATTGGCTCCCAATGGGAACCAACTGTCCCCATCTTCTTGCCAACTTGTTCCTTTATTAATATAAGGTTGACTCCATCCAAAAACGTCTTATGAAGAAAGAAAAGAATTTAGTAGCATCCTTTTACTTTACGTACTGCAATAAAGATGATTTTCTCTCACTAAATAATACCAAATTTGATGACTATGTTGAAAGCATCTATCTCATCAAATGAGACAAAGGATACAACGTGTATGTACAGTTAAGACTATCGCATATCTTGACTTACATCTAAAAATTGAAATGATGGTTGGTTGAAAACAAAATTTTACGATAAAAGAAAAGATTCCAGCTTACCAACTTTGACCTTTCTATTTCTATGCAGCAACATTCCAGAAGCGCATGCATACGGAGTATTTATTTCCCAGTTGATAAGGTGGGCTAGTGTTTCCTATCATGATTTTCTTGAAAAAGGGTTGCTGCGTGCAAGATAGGTATACCAGTTCAAGTGGTAAAGTTGAAAAAAATAAATTTGACATGGTTGATCATTATGAAATATTAGCTTCGGAAAATGCGGAGATGTTCCAAATGTCGTAACTCCTGACCCTTTCCCCCGAATGTTGCACACCTTATTAGACTTATCACTGGGTTTGTACTTACATGAGCAACATGACGGGTTGCAAATGTGGAACAGGATTTGTTTACCCTTCCAGTGCATCTGTGATCACCTTCAGTTTTTGATGGGGCTTGTATCGCTAATTTTTTTTTTTTGTGTTTTGTGTGATGTTGTTTGTCTGTTTGTCTTTCTTTTTTTTTTTTAGCCATGCCATTGCAGTTTGTTACGGTATTGTAATATTTAATTGAAACGTCACAGAAATCAATATTATAAACAAGTGTCTTTTTTTCAGTTTATCAACAAGACAAAACAACATAAAGCAATGACTATGTAATAAGATATATTTCTTGGCTGCAGAAAATAAGATCATAATAATTATTTCAACATGTTCAATCTAACCCAGAAAATGAACCTATATTGGTGTTTTGAATGCAGTGTATTATGTATCTGAAAAAATATATCTGAATGATATTCATCCTTGAAATGATCTTAAGAAAAAGTTTGCAGCTTTACCTTTTTTTTCTAAACTGAAATCTGTAGAAGGTCGCAAGTTGAACATTTAATTCAGGTAGTCAATTGTAATTCTATCTGATTTTAGATATCACAGATATTTGTTTAACTCTATTGAAACCTTTTCTTGTTAATCTTTTTTTTTATAGTTGTGAATTAAAAAGCTTAAAGATGCGTTATTTTTTTAATTCAAAATTGAAAAAAAGTTTTTGCAACTTTGATTGAAACTGCCAATGGTACTACATCTCCAGACGTATCATTTGAAAGGTTAACACTCTGTTACTTAAGAGATAGCTCATTACTCATGTTACTGTAAAAATAACATAGCCAATTCACGTTTAGTTATTAGTATTTTCTTATGTAATTTTTCTTTACATCAAAGCATTAATCATTGCCTTATATGCATTGGTTATATAAAAATAAAACAATTTCATTTTAAAATATGCCGATATAGAATTTTCTTTAAATTAACATACATTCTTCAAACAAGGATCATTACATTAACACCCAATTATAAATTTGCTTTGAGGGACAGGACAGGGTTCCAATTTGTCTGCAGAAATTTTTACAAATCAACTTATCAAGGGAAACTAGTTTTGTAAGTTTTAAGAGTTATGTACAGCTTCTAAACACAATCGAATGTCAGCACTTTCTTTTTATGATTCCATCCGTTCGCTATAAATAGTTTGGTATAATTCTTGTTGAAAGCAATTCCAAAAGGTTCATCCAATCCATCTTCCTTCTTCAGTGGGATGTCAATAAGCTTTAAATCCTTTGACAGACGATGTACTTTGTTAGTTTGCCAGGTAGTAACGTATACATTATCTTTATCATCTACTGTCATGTCTATTGCTCCATTGAAATCAGAAAGAGATTGAAATGAGAACATAACAGTTCCACTGATATCAATGCAAATGATTGTATTATTATCTGCCTCACAGCAATATATCATATCCATCTTACCTGTCTTCAGAGAATACAAGTAACCGCTACCGACAATGAATGTTTTCATGAGACGCCCAGTCATGCTGAAAAAATAAACTTTGCCCATCCCACCTAATACTATCATGTCCTTAATAACTGTTACTCCATAACATTCGTCGGGAACTTTCGTTACTTTACCTTGTGTCATATGGGTTATGTTAACAAATTGAACCGATTTGATAAATGGTAATGTAACAACTGCTTCATTTGATCCCGGTATTATAGCTATATCCCACGCCACACCATCCATTTTACAATCCTGAATGTGGTTCCCCGTTTCTGACCACATCGACAATCCTTTACTTTTGTCTACTGGATAACATAACAACAGCCTATCATCATTGGTTACAACAATGCTAGGTATTCTCCCGACAGGATAAGGTACTTTGAATTCATTTTTAAGTTTGAATTTAGTAGGCATTTTCTCAAATTCTGGAGGGATCTGAGCTTGTGTGTGTTTTGAGGATTTGTGTGCAATTGAACACGGAACAGATTTTATTTCCACCGATCCAAGAGAATTGAGTGCGGACTTTAGTCCTGATGCCTTTAAATTAACATCAATGCATTCGTATGACGGGATCAAATTTTGAAAGGCGTTCTCTTGCTTTGAAATATCAACTCGGATAGTATTCAACAGCATCAATATTTTGCTTTCTGAGCCGTGTTTTGTAAGAAATTCCAATTGTTCTGATAAATCTACGATGAACTTGTGTCGCATTTCAATGTCTGAATGTTCAGATTCAGCCTTTTTGCTAAGCCTTTTCTGAGTAACATCAACTTCTGCCGTCAATTTATTTTCTAGTTCATCTAACTCTTGAATTAATTCACGTTTACATTTGGCTATATCTTGTAGAGTTGTCGCTTTTGCCTTTCTGATGTTTTCCTTGTTCTTAGCTCTGTCCTCTTCTAATTGTTCCGCAGTTTTCAATAAAGCCTGTAAATCTGCTGTTACGTCGTTCAGTATTACCGAAGTCCTTATTCCATGTGCTGCAACATCGATCGGTAGTATTTTACCACATGTGCGATGGGTATTCACGGAGCATGTTCGACAGCATAAGCTTTCATGATTCGAGCAGTAAAACTCTAAACTCGTATCTGGATGGTCACTGCAGGTTTTACGGATGCCGAAAACCTTATCAGTTTGAAATTCTGAATTGATCAAATGATGTAAAGCGAGATCCCTGATTGCTTTGTGGATGGTGACACAATCTTTGCATATGAAATCTTCACAATCAGTACAAAATTTTACAGCAGGAGCTGCTTTATCCATCCTTTGACATGGTCCACACATTTGACTGGAAGCCATTTTTTCTCTGCAAAATTGAAATTAAGATTTCATTTGATATAGTTAAGTGTCAGAAGATGTACATTTGATCTGGAACAGGGACTTTCTATACTTGTATATAATGTCACTGCCTGGAACTGTTAGATTTCATGTAGATAGTCGATAACTTCACCATGTTTATACGCACTCTTCTTGGGACGAATACATGCATTTATACAGTGTTTCTAAGTATATATTGGTTGATTAATTCTTTGTGGTGACGCCATTTTTATCAGTATTTGCTATACAGTGATGGTAGTTTGTTATGATAGAGGAAGCAAAAATGAACCACATGCATTCGGAAGGAAAGATGACAATCGGACACCATTAGGAATTGAAGCCGAACTTACTGCAACATTTGGGATTATTTTATGAATAGAAGAAATCGATCAGAACTATTGCATTTGGTTGTTCTTCACAATAATTTCCTGTCCTAAACTAAAGTTCAAATTAAAAGAGTTGGTCCTGCTCTGTTTCATAGAAAAGACCGGCCAAACAAATTTTTTTAAACTGACATTATCGAGATGCTTCATTACTTGATTGAGAACAAATTGGTTACGTTTGGAGGACATATTTTTTGAAAAAAAGATTCGTGAATCCCATGGGAAGCACTGTGCTTCTCTTCTTGACTATTTTACCTTTGATAACTATCTATTCATACGGAGATGACTCCATACAGGAGCATCTTAGAAAGGAAAGAGAGGAGGTAAACCTTATATGCTCTTTTGGCTATATAGACGGTTTAATTTCACTAAATAATTTAAAATTTGACGACTTAGTTGACGGCATCTTTCACATCGGAAATGAGATAAAGGATACAACAGATACAATTAGGTTTGCCTCATATCCTGAATTGTATCTTTAAATTGACAATGATAGTCGGTTGAAAACTAAACGTTATGACAAAAGAAATGATTTCAGCTTTCTAATTGTTACTTATCCATTTTTATCTAGCAACATTCCAACAGCGCTTAATGATTTCCTTTGTATCTATTAAACCAACAGTCGAGAGTGTTGAATTTGAAATAATACCATCGTTAATTTTACAGACGCAATCACGATGACAAATATGTTACAATTAATCACAATCCCGTCCGTTTTACCCGAATGCGTTCTACCGAACTTTACTTATCACCGACTTTGCACATACAAGAGGAACACGAAAGATGCAGTCAATTTATTTTTAAACTACAGGCTTTTTAATTTGCTGCAAATAGATTAGTATAATATATTGTTAAATTGTATTAATTGTGTTAAATTTCATAGCTTGAAAAGGCACGTGGGACGGACATTGGACAGGACAACACTGTTTGCACATACTCGTCATATTTACGAATTTATGATAAAAATAGAAATTCAGAATAGATTATTACATCGTGGAAATGTATAACAGCTGCCAAAAAACTTCAAACAACATAAAATAAATGCTATAACGTTTGTATAGGAAGGTACAGATTGTTTTCCCTTTTCATGCTGCTCTAAAAAAAAAGACGAGAATTTAAAAACATGTCTTTAAAACATAGATCTTTCAGTCAGCGTTACAAATTTATCGCGACCGTTTATATTCGATAAACATATATGCATACGAAATCGCACTGACAGGACTGCCTTTTTTATAATAGTTTTCTCATTTGCAATCCTGCCACAACTCCTTATTCTTATATAAGTCATGTCAATAAATTTGTCTCATATTGCTGATCGTGTAACAACAAATTAAAAGGTAAATACAGGCAACAGTAGTATCACGCTGGTCAATGGTCCCAAATCGAGTACGCGAAAACAAATTTGGGTCACAAATCAATGCACATCAACTATTTAAGTGTTTAGCAGATGAAGAGAACATACAGCTCAATCTTAGTTATTCAAAATATATCAAATACTAGTATCCGACCTCATTTTTACAGCATTGGCCCTATCCGCGATCTTTCAGCTATAACTTTCATTGGAAATATTATATACAAGACCTCCATACCGGTTATGGTTGACCAATACTTTAATATTAAAATAGTGAATATTGCAATAATTTTTTTCAAAAAATTGTTAAAAATTACATTAAAGTTCAAAACTATATAAATATTACCAGTGTTGTATAATGACTATATGCTAATTCTTCAATGATGTCCAAGGTATAATAGATAAATCTAACAGTTCAGATAAAAGTCATACGGTTGAGTCACATGATGTAGTTAATAATAAAATAAACAATACATATCAGTTCGAGATATCAAATATCAATTACTGGGCTATCATTTTTGTTTAGGATTTAGTGATATATATATATATATAGTGTCTTAAATTTAGCCAAGCAATGTTAGATCTACATGTTTGCTTGAGCAAACTTTTGTTCTCTTTTCCGGGGGATTTGAATCACAGCGCACTATACCACTCGATCAATAAGGTTATATAAAAATATAGCTTCTGATAGTCGAAAAATACCTCTCCTTAATTGATTTATCTAAAGTTGTAAAACAATCAACTATACTATCCATCTAGCTAATCAAATCTCTAGTTATAAAACAATCAACTATACTATCCAACTAGCTAATCAAATCTCTAGTTATAAAACAATCAACTATACTATCCATCTAGCCAATCAAATTTCCAGTTATAAAACAATCAACTATACTATCCATCTAGCCAATCAAATTTCCAGTTATAAAACAATCAACTATACTATCCATCTAGCTAATCAAATGTCCAGTCATAAAACATTTATAAGAGATATGAATTTGCTTATTCGACTCATAAAATATACATTTTAGGTAGCCTAGTTACTAAGCTGGAATATAAAGCTCGACTGTAACACAAAGTACAGTAAGACTTGTTTGTATGTATATTTGGGGAGCATAGAGCAAATAGTACAGTTGTTTTCCCCATATTGAGAGTATTGTTAATAATAATAAGAAGAAATAAAAGACACAAATTGCTTGTTAAATGCTTTATGAAATTTCTTGTCATCCGTCATACGTTTGACAATTTCCTTTTACATATATTCAGATATCATTGAAATACTGTCTTATTAAAATATACACAACATTTTCTTGAATTCTTATTGAACAGAACAGCAAAAATGCACCAACAACACTAAATTGATATCTAAAAGTCATCTAAAAGCAATTCTAATTTCTGGGATAGTAGACAACACATAGAACAGTCTCTATAAGACTTTCCAGTAGATTTTAAAAAGTTTAAATTAGAAAATTCATATAAAAGCTAGTATCTCAATTGTTTGTAAAACAACTGAAAGGTCTTTCCTGTAAAAGTGGTGTTTTCGTAATGTACTGTGCACGACCTTTCGATTGATATACAAACAGACCTTCCGAAACTTTTGTCTTTTTACACTTCATGACTACATCCGCTTACATTTTCGAGATTGTAAATATGATAGATGTAATGTAGACTTGGTGATCTTTCATTTGATATGCGACAACACCATGTTCAAGAAAGTTAGATTTTTGCACTAAATAACCACATTTAACTCATGTTTGGAGGACATGAACTTGATATTTGAAATGTAAACGATGATGTGATATACAACAACCTTATCTTAAATGTTAAAATGATGTTTTCGTAATGTACTTAGCACGACCTTTCGATTGAGATACAACAAGCATATCTTCTGAACATTTTTGCTTTTTACACTTAATAACCCCATCTGCTTACATTTTCGTGATTGGAAATATGATATATTATGTAATGTAGACTTCATTCGATATGCAATAACACAAGTCTCGTTTTGCACTAAATAACCCCATCCAACTCATGTTTGGAGGACAGGAATTTGATATTTGAAATGTAAACGACAAGACCTTTCATGTGATATACAACAACCTTATCTTAAATGAACATTATAATTTTTTCCACTCAACACCCCACCCAACCCATTTTTTGGGAACGTCAATTTGCTATTTGAAATGTACGCTTCATTGACTTTCATTTGATATGCGACAACCCTACCATCTGGGAAGTTGAGCTGCACTAAATGACCTCCCACTGGGAAGAAAAAGGAGTTTAAAATTTTCCTTTTTGAGAAGAGGTCATAAGGACTTTCAATTTGATATATCAAATGACCACATTCGGAAAAGTGCCAAAAATGATGTAATATCAATTATATAAATAGAACTTATGTAACTTACAAAGTCAAAAACAAACATGAAAATTTCAAAAAAAAAATTTTGGGTATATTTTCATTGAATGTTTCTGGTATTTGGTCAAACATATCATCATGTTTTACTCTTTAATTTCATAAAATTTTAGGTGGTAAGCTGTTGTTGATTCAGAAATACATGCCTCCGCTCGCAAAACTTTAAACTGGATTATCTCTGAAACTCCAGCAGATATCTCAAATCTGCTAATTGATAAATGATCTGCAGTTAAAGGAAAACATCGTAGAATTTTTTTTGGGTACAATTCCAAGTTGATCAAGGTCACAATGAATCCTCAAATATATAATGCAATACCAAACTTGAGAACCGGAAGTTGTAGAGACATGGGACTACCACCATTCAATTCAGCACCACTTAACCTTTCAAATATCAGAGGTCAAGGTCATAATTCACTTTAAAGGTCAAGGTCAAATTTTATTATGACCTGACATTGACCTCAAATTGAAGGTGTTAAACTACTGATCATTTATGCAGTTTATAGTAGGTTGATATCTGTTACCATTAAACAGATATACACACAATTCTATAGTCTTAAGAATCATCCCGTCGTGACTTTTGAACAGACGGTCGGACATTTTTTAAATAATGGTATAACATGTAGAGGAAAATTTTCTACGCTCTATGCATGCCGCAAACTCTTTTCGTTTTCTTAATATATAAGATTGAAATTGCACTCATGACCTTTGACATTGGGTGCAAATCAAAGATCACATGAACGAAAGATTATTGATGAAGGTTCCAAGTCTCTTTCACTTCCGGTCCCCGATTTATAATTTTTCTAAAATTATGCATAATCTTTCAAGAGATATAACTCCCTACATAAGGGTTGATAACACTATAATTGATTAATGTGTTTTAACATCGCAATCTGTTCCTGTACATGTTGCCGTTTTCAATTCGATTCTATCTGTCATATTTTGTAAGAAAAATACAGTTGAAAGAAATTGCTTCAAAGGAATATAACTCTCAAAGGGGATGCAGCCTTATAAGGTAATACATCATGATGTGATCTACCTTTTGTCCAAATAAAGCCATGATATCTTTGAAAACAACGAGGGGGACATGTTGAAAAAAAAATTAAAGGGAGATAACTTCTGAAGGTGATGATGAAATCCTACAAAAGTTCATCTGGAAAAAAGTTCATAATGAGGTCTATCAATGGTTCAAATTTGGTATTGATAACTCCAATATATGTTTCACCAATAGTTATCAAAGTTACAGGATTATAATTTAGTACGCCAGACGCGCGTTTCGTCTACATAAGACTCATCAGTGACGCTCAAATCAAAAATATTTATAAACCCAAACTAGTACAAAGTTGAAGAGCATTGAGGATCCAAAATTCAAAAAAATTGTGCCAAATACGGCTAAGGTAATCTATGCCTGGGATGAGAAAAAAAATAAATCAATAATAACCAAGTAATTTAAAGAATTTTGAAAAAAACAAATGTTCGTAACTCTCTGATGTATGTATTTTACCTGTAGTATTCAATCAGTACTGACGATGATGGGCAAGCTTGTCCCCAATCTAAGGGGTATGGGTGTCTTTCGCCATCTTCGATTGTACAAAACAGAGAACATGAGGTCCAGATTTCTATAAAGTTAGCAAAATTTGATGCAGGAATTTAGATATCTAATGTAAGTGTTCATTTAAAAGAACCAGTTAATCAGAATATAACTTTTAAATATTTACATTTTTACTAGTGTAGATTATTTTTGTTTGTTTTTAGATGTTTTTAAATTGGTATTTTCAGTGGAGGTTACTCTAAAACAGTGCATTTTCTGAAGGAATCCGTATTTTGTATTTTAGTCGAAAAAAAACGCACGTTGACCCTAAATTTTCTTTTGATATTCTCAAAGCATTGTCTGAAAGCTATCTTTTCATGATTTATTATACAATTCTATAATTTAGTTAAGTTTCTAATCACAAAATGGTGTTTTTTCCTGTATAATCCATACAAAATGTGTCATTTATCACAACTTATCATTTTTATTAAAATTCTGAACATATTCCAATAAATACTACGTTTTGGCTAAGTATAAACAAATTCTATCAAAGGAGTAGGTTCAGTAAGACCCCTTTTTGGCCCCAAAATTAAGCAGTTTTGCAAAATTGTGAAAATGTAATCTTTTAGCTATTTTTTGGAAAGAAGAATGCTTCTGCTACATAAATATGTGCTGTTTTTGACAATACAATGCACATATATCGTGTACTAGCATCATAAAGTCATGCTAAATTACTGAAATCTTCACAATTATAGCATTTTAGTTAAATTTTAGACGGTTTCCGTCTTAAATGAAAGTGGCCACATTCGTGTTCATTCATAATATTGAAATGTAAGTTGTATTTGATGATAATACATAACATATATAAAGGTTGAGTATGAACACGGATGCGGCCACTTTCTTTTTTGACGAAAACCATCTGAAAAGTGACGTTTTTTGGCATATTTGATAGATTTTTCATATTTAAGCTCCAATCAGAGCGTTTTTAATGACTGAATCAGTTAAAATCGTGAACATAAACTAATCGAATCAATTGAAATAGACACTTAAGTGTTTTAAAAGTGTCCTAAATATCTCGTTAGATGAAACTGAAATTGGGGCCAAAATCGGCCCTTACTGGACCTACTCCTTTATTTTACACTCCCAAGCCACCTGAAAATACATGTACAGATGTTTAAACCGGGTATTAGTTGATCAATAACTGGTTGTTATTAAAAATTGCAATACTATTTCAAGGTTATTGTTTAAAATTTATTTTCAAGTGTATTTATATATAAATATTACCAGTATTAGCTGTATTTTGATTTTTCAATGATATCCAGGGTGTAATTAATTAATCTGAGTCTGAAAATAAAAGTCACCAGGTTGAGTCACGTACTGCAGTAATTTATGAAATAAACAAAACATAGATATTATATCATTTTTGTTAAGGATGAGGTGTAATATTTATACTATTTGTCTCAAATGTAGCCCAACAATGTTTGCGTTCGCAAAGTTTTGATATTTCTTCCGTTAGATGAGAATACCAGCTTCTGTGACATAGTGCCAACACTGCATGCACTGTCCAGCGTCATACGAATTGGATCAACTAGGCTATAACAAAATATAGCGTTCGTTAGTCGAGAAATGGCATTCCTCATCTGTTTTATCTAGGGGTTGTAAAGCAGTGGAACTATATTATTCAACTAGCCAATCAAATCGCCAGTCATGAAACATTTATAAGAGATATGAATGTATTAACTTGACTTTATTTTATATAGCTTAGTAACCATATTGTAATTTACAAATCGAATGTGTACAAAGAACAGTTAGGCTTGTTTGTTCGAGCTTATCAAATTGCAAGTCATAACACATTTATAAAACAAATATGAATTTGTTATTGAACAAACAGTCATGACAAATATTTAATCTGTTCAAGGAAATAATTGAACAATAATTTTTCGCTAGGTTCACTTCACAAAAAGTATAGAGTTATTACAATATTTAACAAAATACATATTTTAAAGTGCTTGTTTATATGCTTGACGAAATTTCTCGTTATTTTTCATACATTCGACAATTTTCTTTTTGAATAGATTTAGATATCATTGAATTGCTGTCTTATAAACATATACACTACATTTTCGTTTATTTAATTGAACGGAACAGCAACATACCAGCAACACTTAATGGACTACGCAGCGAAATTTATGGCGTTTAGAAAAATATTCCATTTTTATACACAGGAAAAACCATATTGAACTCAAAGTTAGTTTTTTTTGTCTAAAGGCACAAAATGCACGTTAAAAGCGTACACAGAGGGAAAAGGTTCTATTCTGAATTGCATTCCAAACTTTTATTTATAGAAAAATATAAATACATTAGTGTCACGTGACTTCAAACTGAAAGTAAGGACATTTCCCAAATAAGTCAAAAGGGCAGGTGCAAGATGAAATCGGATCGCCCTGGTTTTGGGCTCTCTGTAATCGGGATAACTTACTTTACTGGAAAAGTGCAGTGCCTAGTTTAATAGCAGAGGTTTGGCACAATGTTTGGTAAATAAAAAAACAATAAAACGTGGAGAATTGTTTCGATTTGTTGACTTTTTGGCACTTTTGGTTTTGATATCTTCTTTTAAACGAACGCTATATAACTAGGCACAGCACTTTTTGGAAAATTTAAAATGTGGCCTTATCGTGTCAATTCTTATTTACGTGATAATAGACAACATCTAGAAAAAATTGATTAGAAAATACATATGAAAAAGATAAATTATATCTACCCTATGAAGAGATTAATTTGTATGTTAGCGTCTTTTTTTTTATTTATAATCTTATCTACCTTTATGTCAATAATTTTCATTTAAACTCTAACCCTTCATTAACATATCTTTCACTCATGCAAATATATAGCAAAATATGTTTAATTGCTGTTAATTTTCTGACAGCTTAACTGAAAAATATATCATTGGGGTTTGTTTGGTGTCATTAAAAAAAATCGTGACGAAAGTATAGAATTCTAGTTTATATTATATCACAGGTGGCCAGTTTCAGTTTTCTTCTTTCAAAATATTGTAATGAAAGGTAATTGGAACAGATTAATTCTTTGCAGAACGTTGATAAAAACTAACACCTGATAATTTCTTTTGCATTTTAAACAACTTTTTTTTGCAAGTAACAATTATTTCAATACCTTTTGATAATTGAACTGACCAAGGACAATCAATACCAAAAAAGGTAAAACCGACTTTACTTCTGTGGACTACTAGGCAGTATAAAGAAAAAGAATAAAGATAAAGAAAAAGAATAAAGATAAATCATTGTTTTCCTTTTTATCAGTTCATCAATCCAATAAACAGGAGCAACTGATGATGTGGTTGATTACTGAATTCTGAAGCACTACTGGAATACGATTTTTTGTATGTTAGTTTACTAGTTAGTTCACAAATGTTTCATAACATACGTATACTGTATTTTGTAATTTGATTTTGCCTTGTGATTATGGACTTTCCGAATTGATTTTCCTCTAAGTTCAGTATTTTTGTGATTTTACTTTTTTTTATATCTATTGTGCTTAATTAAGTGACTGCCAAGTGTGGACAAATTTGGTAATTCTAATAAACACCATTTATAGTATTGTATTAATTTATTTTCATGAAATTTTTATTTTAATTATATTTTTCAATAGATTGAGAGTTTGCTTACAATTTAATGAAATGAACATCATACAGAAAAATCATCTATGAAAAGTATGGTTTTATTGGTATATGTAACATAACATGGGTACGTCAAAAACTTAGGCTTTTTTAAATTTTATTAACCGACAGTTTATTGCTTTAATGAGTTACTTACTTACAAATGACATACAAGTTTTGATAAAGACATTTTTTTTATTTATAACTGGATTGTAATCTTTTATTAAACTACAAGGCAAGATAATATTACAAACAGGTATCTTTTACTAATTATCACCAAATTAAAAAAAAAAAACAACATGAAATGCGGATTATCTAATAATATATATTTCTATTGCTATTTTATGATCATTTGGAGTTAAAAATATGTTCAGCAATTATTGAATCTGGACAATTTGCATATATTGCAAGTATTGGGCAAACATAGTTGGTTTAGAGTGTTTTCAATCATAATCATAAAATTAAACTTAATAGGTATTTTGATTACAGTGTAGTATGTGAAAAAACATATAATCTGAATGATAGGTTATTGCTTCAAATAGCCACAACAGAGGTTTACAGCTTTTACTTTCTCTTTAATGTCATCTGTAGACAGACAGTTCACAAACAAGAAACAATAAGAATGGATATATTTAATTCTATCTGACAATATTATTTGTAAATGATTAATGGCTGGTTATTCTCTTTCCTACTGTTGTTAATTCAAGTGCTTAAGACATTTTTAAATAAAAATGTGTCGATGTCTTGACTGACAACTCACTCAAATATTCTAATGATTTTGTATTTCATGTATATATATATGCATATATTTTTCTCTTGTTCTACAGACAATTTATAGTTAACATGCATACTGCATCTACATATGTTAAAAATGGTAAATAAAGGCAACAGTAGTATACCGCTGTTCAAACTCATAAATCCATGGACAAAAAACAAACTAAAACTGAGGGAAACGCATAAATATAAGAGGAGAACAACGACACAACACTACAATGTAACTAACACGCACAGAAACGGACCAAGCATCAGACAAAATCCCACGAGAATAACAAATATAACATCAAAACCAAATACTGTAAACCGGGAAATTTTCGCGCCTTCTTTATTTCGCGATTTACTTACACGATCCAAATTCGCGCCGTTTTGAATTCGCTTTGTAATAATTGTACAGTTTGTTCTGAGTGAGGGAGTCAAGATAGATAAGCGAAAGCTAATTGAGTCACCCCCTTTAGATAAAGTCATTACTTTCTTATTTTTTTACTTAAATTATGTGTTTTTTCATTGAGAGAGTTTGTAAAAACTGTCAATATTACTTCTGCATAAGACACTTCATTTGCAAGGAATACAAGCTGATATTTAAAAGATAGCTAATTACTGTAAAAATGACTTGGACAGTTAACAGTAAATACATATTCACTCCTTATATATACTATTTTTTTTACTCCAATGCATAAATCACTGGAATTCTGGTAATATTATAAAATAAAATAAATTCTTTGTATAATATGGTGATGTTGTCGTTTTCTTTAAATCAACATAAATTCTGCGAACAAGGGAACTGAAAATGTATACACAGTTCAACGAGATATTTCAAAGACAGGACAAGGTTTCAATATATATGCAGGCATCTTTACAAATTATCAAGTGATACTCTAGTACTAGTTTTGCAAGTCTTTAGAGTAATATGCAGTTTCTAAGCACACTCGAAAATCAATACATCTTTATTTACAGTTCCCAGTCCGTTTGCTATGTATAGTTTGGTGTAATTGTTGTTGAAGGCAACAGCATACGGTTCATTCAGTCCATCTTCCTTCGTCAGTAAGATGTCAATAAGCTTGCCATCTTTTGAAAGACTATGTAACTTGTGGTTATACCACGTTGCTACATACAGATTATCTTTACCATCAAATGCCATGCCTATTGGTCCATTAAAACCAGGAGATTTATATGAGAAGATAACAGTTCCTTTGATATCAATACAATGGAGTGTATCATAATCTGTCTCACAGCAATAGATCATACCCATCTTATTTGCCTTCAGTGAATTCATTTATGAGTTTGAATTTTGTTGGCATTTTATCATAATCTAGTGGTATCTGAGCTTGTGTGTGTTTAGAGGGTTTGTGTGCAATTGAACATGGAACAGCTTTTATTTCCAACGATCCAAGAGAATTAAGTGCGGACTTTATTCCTGATGCCTTGAAGTTAAAGTCAATACATTCGTATGCTGGGATCAAATTTTGAAATTCGTTCTCTTGCTTTGCAATATCCACTCTGATAGTATTTAACAACATCAAAATTTGACTTTCTGAGCCTTGTTTTGTAAGAAATTCCAACTGTTCTGATATATCTACGATGACCTTGTGTCTGATTTCAATGTCTGAAAGTTCAGATTCGGCCGTTTTGGTAACTTTTTTCTCGGTAACATCAATTTCTGTCATTAATTTCTTTTCTAGTGCATTTAATTCTTGAATTAATTTAAGTTTGAATTCGGCTATCTTTTGTAGAGTGGTTGCTTTAGCTTTTCCGATATTTTCCTTGTTCTTTACTCTGTCCTCTCTTAATAGTTCGGCAGTTTTCAATAAAGTCTTTAAATCTGCTGTTACATCGTTCAGCATCACTGACGTCTTGATTCCGCGTGCAGCAACATCGATCGGTAAAATTTTGCCACATGTTCGATGGGTATTAACGGAGCATGTACGGCAGCATAAGCTTTCATGGTTCGAGCAGTAAAACTCCAAACTCATATCTGGATGGTCACTACATATTCTTTTGATGTTGAAAGCCTTGTCGACTTGAACTTTTTCATCAATCAAATGGTGCAAAGTAAGAGCCTTAATGGCTTTGTGGATGGTAACGCAATCAGCGCATAAGGGATCTTCACAATCAGTGCAAAATTTTACGGCAGCAGCTGATTTGTCCATCCTAGTACATGGTCCACACATTTGACTAGAAGCCATATTTACTCTAAAAAATAGAATTTGTTAAATATCATTTTATATTATAATAGTGAAGTTGGAAAAAATACCAACAATCGGGAACAATATAATTTTATCCAGTAAGTCGATATCTTTATATTACAATAACATAAACGGTACCAATTTTCTGCACTAGATGCGCATTTCGACAATAAAAGAGGGACGAAAGATACCAAAGGGACAGTCAAACTCATAAATCAAAAACAAACTGACAACGCCATGGCTAAAAATGAAAAAGACAAACAGAAAAACAATAGTACCCACGACACAACATAGAAAACTAAAGAATAAACAACACGAACCCCACCAAAAACTAGGGGTGATCTCAGGTGCTCCGGAAGGGTAAGCAGATCCTGCTCCACATGTGGCACCCGTCGTATTGCTTATGTGATTACAAATCCGGTAAATAGTCTAATTCGGTAGGTCATATTCATGAAAGGGAAGGGAATTGTAGTTACGACGTAAGGAACATATCCGATATCATTTGTGAAACGGTTATTCCATAACGGTCAACCAACTCGTGATGGCGTCCGTAAAATTTACGAAGGGATGATTTCAACTTCACTATTTGGAACTCTATGATAGGAAATGCAAGCACGGGAATATCGTATCAATTGGGAGATATATACCCCGTATGCAGGTGCTGCTGGAATTTTGCTACTTAGAAATGGAAAGTTCACAATTGGAAAGCTGAAATCATCTCTTTTGTCGTAAAGTTTTGTTTTCAACCGACCCTCATTGTCAATTTCTAGATGTAAGTCAAGATATGAAGCCGACTTAACTGTATCTGTAGTATCCTTTAAATGTCTTTTCAGTAATGCTCGAGGCCAAAATAATTAAAATCAAAAGCTGAAGAGCTATAACAAAAAAAAAAAAAATAAGAACTAGTATCTCAATTGTTTGTAAAACAATTGAAAGGTCTTTCCTGTAAAAATGAAGTTTTCGTAATGTGCTTTGTACGACCTTTCGTTTGATATACGACAAGCTGAAACTTTTCGCTTTTTTTTTACACTTAATGACTTCATCCGCCTACATTTTCGAGATCGAAAGTATGATATAGGTAATGTAGACGTGATGATCTTTCATTTGATATGCGACAACGCCATGTTCTAGAAGTTTGATTTTTGCACTTAATAATCCCATCCAACCAATTTTTGGGGGTCAGGAATTTAATATTCAAAATGTACACATCATAACCTTTTATTTGATATACAACAACCCTATCTTTATATCAGAAAATTTATTTTCTGCACTCAATGACCCCACCCAACCAATTTTTGGGGGACGTCAATTTGAAATTTGAAATGTACGCTTTGTGTTCTTTCATTTGATATGCGACAACCTTACCATCTGAGAAATTTGAATTTGTGCACTAAATGACCCCACCCTTCCCCCTGGGGTGAAAAGGGGTTTAAAATTTTCATTTTTGAGTAGAGTTTATTGAAACCTTCAATTTGATATATCAAATGATCCCATTTGACAAAGTGCCAAAAATGATGCAATATCAACTAGAACTTATGAAACCCACAAAGTCAATGCAAAACTGGAAATTTTCAAATTGATTTTTTGGTGTTTTTTTCCATGGAATGTTTTTGGTATTTAGTCAAACATATAACTATGTTAACCTCTTCAATTTCTAAAACATTTTAAGTGGTAAGCTGTTGTCGATTCCGAAATACATGCTCCCGCTCGCAAAATTTCAAACTGCATTATCTTGCAAACGACAATAGATATCTCAAATCTGTAAAAAGGTAAATGATCTACAGTTAAAGGACATTATTATAGAAAAAGAATTGGGACAATTTCAAAGTTCACCAAGGTCACAATTAATCATCAAATATATGATGCAATACCAAACTTGAGAACCGGAAGTCGTAGAGACATGGGACTACCACCATTCACCTCAGGACCACTTGACCTTTCAAATATCACAAGGTCAAGGTCATAGTATACTGTGAAGGTCAAGGTGAAATTTCATCATGAACTGACATTGACCTCAAATTGACGGTCTTGAATTACTGATCATCTTTGCAGTTTATGGTAGGCTGATATCTGTTACCTTTAAGAAGATATACACAAAATAATATACTTTTAAGAATCATCCCGTTGTAACTTTTGAACAGACGGTCGGACATTTTTGGGCTTATTACATAAAATGTAGAGCTCGTCGAGAGGAACATTTTATACGCGTAAGTATGCAACAAACTCTTATCGTTTTCTTAATATGCAAGCTTGAAATTGCAGCGTAATTTTTTTTGCACTTGGTGACCTTTGACCTTGGGTGCAAACGAAAGGTCACATGAACTTAAGATTATTGGTGTAGGTCACAAGTCTTTACGACTTCCGGTTCTCGAGATACAATTTTTCAAAAATTGTGTATATTTTTTCAAGGGAAATAACTCCTTATAAGGGCTAACACCAAAATGATTGTATATGTTTATTATCATTGCCATCTGGTCTCGTATATGTTGCCGTTTTCAAATCGATTCTATCTTGAATACTTTTTGAGAAAAATGTAAAAGAAAGATATTGCTTCAAGGGGACATAACTCTCATAGGGAATGATGAAATCCTTATCAGCCTCATATAGTAACACATCATGATGAGATCTAACTTTTGTCTAAATAAGGACATGATATCTTCAAAAACAAAGAGGGGGGGGCATGTAAAAAAAAAACCAATAAAAGGGAGATAACTTCTAAAGGGGATGATGAAATCATACACAGCCTCATCTGGTAATACCTCATGATGAGGGGTATCGATGGTCCATATTTGGTCTTGAAGACATCAATAGAAACGGGGGGAGGGCATTAAGAAAAAATGTTGGAAAAAAAAAACATTAGAAAAACAGTAAGGTCTTTCCCCACGTAGGGGAAAGACCTTAAAAATAAGAAGTATAGTAAAAGCCGTGCACGGAATAAGGGTTTTGAATGAAAGATATATATTCAACACATGAATGAAAATATAAATTAGTAATTTAACATTGTATATATTATGTTTTAATTGATCCTAACGTCCAATATGCTCATAAGTTGATGTTCCAGGTCAAGTTGAAATGAATGGTGGAGTTAAATCAAATAATTTAAAACAACAATCGTAATTTAAGGAGACATCTGTAATTCTCGAAAAATGCCACATTGTTAAACATAGTTGAACACAGTTAAGATTGAGTCTGAATAAACAGAAATGAAACAAAGTCTGACAGAAAAAAATTCATGAAAGGTGGAACAAGAATTGGGAAAAATTAGATTTCTTAATTTCAAGGTGTCAATTGTGTGTAGAAATTTGATGTCAATTGTTTCCTCTATGTTTCTGATACATAATTTAAAAGTGAGACTCAAAAGAACATCTAGGTTTTACAGCGCGCCAATGCTACGATATTTATTTCCAAATCCTTTTTTAACTGATCAGCTATGTATTTTATTTTGCAACAAGTAAATGCATACTCTTTCAAATATGAAAGCAACGGGAATGAACATGGTTTAGTGTGCGGAATTTAATAATGATGCTGACTCTATCATAATTGTGGATTACACTTTAATGGCAAAAACAATATTGCAAAACTGATCATTTCGGATAAAAATGATATGAAAGCTTATACCAGATATCTATTGATAAATATGTTCTTTCAATAAGTTTTCTTGGTGTAGGGATACAGACAGTTCTTGTACATGTTGTATAACAGTTGTTTTCCTTTATAAATTATTCTAAGATTGGAAATATTTTGCTTTTTGTGTAAATGTGTTAACATTCCTCTTTACAAATTGTTTTGAATTTGCATGTTCAGCTTTCAGGGAGGCTTGCAACATCTACCGTATGTGTCGAATCTATAGTCCATTAGCAAACTGACGTCATTGCATAAAAAGAGCCCGTACAGCAAAACGAGTCAAAGAGGGCAAGGTTAGTGACAGGGTATGCAAATTTCATAAAATAGAAGGTATATCCCCTAATAGCCCGTACTGTTCTCTACCATTCTATTTCATATTTTCGCAGAAGAAAACGATTCATTTTTTTAATCGACCTAATAAAACTACCGTATATGTGCTTTCCGATTGAAAAATAGTAAAGGTCAAATTAATTGTGTATTCATAATTAAAACAAACACCAAGTTAAAAGATATACAAGTCGGATAAGAAAGTAGAACAAAACGAGGCTTATAAATCATATTCATATTAGATAAATCCAGATGCACACCTCTAAATCTGCGATCGGCATGATTAATCTGTGTTTACAACATTTATTTCGATTCGAATAGAAAGTTTAAAACCATAAAACACTATCTCTAAATTTGTGATAAAAAAGGGTAACAAATAAAATGTCACTTACACATATGTATAATACATTGAACATACAGCTATTTGTAAGTCAATGAAAATAACGTTATAAATATGTGCGTCAGAAAAGCCTTTCCGGATTAATTTCATCAATGTTCAATCCAAACATTTGAAAATCAGGGATGTTCAAATTTTAAGTAACAAAAGAAGATAATATGAAGCATCGAAAAAGGTTTTTCTTCCTTCATTAGTCTTATTTGATGTTTTGAAATAATAGCTTTTTATAAGACTGTTTTCATTAGTGCTTTCAAATCGAACAGTTTTGAGTTATCAGCTACTCTGAAAATCTTTCGACTGATTACCCGGTTGACCGATAGTAAAGATGATGTTTACATGCCTTTTTCTGCAGCAGTCTACAAGTGCATGGTTTTTGGTATGATGAATTGCCTTGATCATCATAAAGCTTGGTTTGAGAATTCTTGTTGAAGTTTTATTTTAATAATCCATTACATGTACTACCATATCTAATATGGCGTTTTAAATAACTTAGAATAAGTTGATAACATGTTCCTTGAGTAAGTGTGAAAACGGTGATTGTTTTATTTTCTGCAATGTCTTTGAAAATTCCATTGACTGTTTCAATTTGAGATGATTAAGCGTGTTACTCGTACCACCCATCTTGTCTTTCATTTTTGCTAATGTGCTTTGTCTATATGCCTTTTTTGTATGTCTTTGATACATACTACGTGACTCTGTACTTATACATCCCGTCATTGTGTTATTTTGCTATTGTAAATTGTTGTATTCTTGTCTTTCATTTTTGCTAATGTGCTTTGTCCATATGACTTTCTGTGCTTCTTTGTTACATATTTGTTTGTTTGTTATAGGATTAAGATAATAACACAATGTTGACTGCCGTACCCATATTTTTAATATTTTTACCTATTATGTCTGTTTGTTTTGTTTACACATCGTTGTCAATATAATGGATTTTGATGCGACTGTCATACAAGTGAGAGGTTTAGCTAGCTATAAAACCAGGTTTAATCCACCATTTTTTACATAAGAAAATGCCTGTACCAAGTCAGGAATTTGGCAGTTGTTATCCATTCGTTTAATGTGTTTGAGCTTTTGATTTTTCTATTTTATTAGGTGCTTTCCGTTTTGAATTTTTCTCGGAGTTCAGTATTTTTCTGATTTTACTTTTTCCTGTATACTTTAATTCCAATCACATAATTAACATTTTGCCATTGCTGAGTCTGCACTTCGTTTTAAGTATGATAATGCCTTGGACGATAGATATGCCATATTTGAATGTAGGTGTTAAAAAGTGTTAAAGTATAGTATTGAAAAGTGTATTTCAGAGGAATATGAGAAAAAATACTTTAAATAAACTTTCAAAATTAGATTTCTCATCCAAACTTTGTCTTTTTGGGAAATTGTCAGTCTAAGGAATATTAAAATTGCAATAATTTTATACATAGGTAGTTACTCTGAAAATTTAGACATTCCGAGAGCACAAAGATTTTGTAAAAAATGTGGAGTCCTAGATAACGAATTTTTCTTTTTGTAGTGTGACATTAACAAAGCATTGCGTTCAAATTGTTTTGCTTATCTAAAAGAATATGTACCTTTATTTCAAAATCTTGAATCATTTACTAAACTAAAACACATTCTTAACACCACCCGTGAACTTGTTTGTCATAATGGAGTTTTCATTGAGCAGTCTTTGGAACTGAGGGGGGCAGACCCATGTCAAGCAAGCTTATGATTGTGTTTTTAATATAACTTTGTTAATTGAATTCTTTCTTAACATATTTTCTATGTTATTGTAATTCATTGTATTTTTATTATAAAATTGTATCATTGTTTGTTTGTATTGGTTGATCCTTATGGATTATAAATTTTATATAGAATCAAAGTAAAATTATGAAGTTAATCAGTTTATAACTTTTCAACATACATATATGCTAATTATGTTTACGTAAGGTCTTGCCTCGAGCTAATAAATAAACTCATCATAGATACCAGGAATAAACTTTGTATATACGCCAGACGCGCGTTTCGTCTACAAAAGACGCTCGAATCCAAAAAAGTTAAAAAGGCCAAATAAAGTATGAAGTTGAAGAGCATGGAGTATCAAAATTCCTAAAAGTGTTGCCAAATACAACTGAAGTAATCTATGCCTTAGGTAGAAAAGCCTTAGTATTTGAAAAATTAACAATTTTATAAACAGGTAATTTATCAATATAACCATATCAATGATAATTCATGTCAGCACAAAAAAGTGCTGACTACTTAACTGGTAATTCCCTCGGGCAAATAAATCTCCACCAGCATCGGCATCGACCCAGTGGTGGTAAATAAACTCACCATAGATACCAGGACTAAATTTTAGATATACGCCAGATGCGCGTTTCGTCTACAAAAGACTCATCAGTGACGCTCGAATCCAAAAAAGTTAAAAAGTCCAAATAAACACGTTGTCATTGTGCTAATTAACTATGTAAAATTCGAATGTTTATAGTTGAACATTGTAATTAATTGATCTATCAAATTAAGTAGCACGACGATCGTTTTGAAATTTAACACTGATTGATTTCATGCAATACGCATTTATATCAAATCTATTAAAATTGGAAAAAAGGTTTGGTTTACCGGTTAGCGTTTTGGTATTTTTTTTCGGTCCTTGAGACGGTTAACCGGTAAATCGTTTACAACGGTTGTTTTTATAAATTGATCAAAAAATCAAAAAGCACGAACAAATTTAAAGGTCCGTGTAATTTGATTTAAAATATAATCAATTGAAAATTTGGCGGGAAATGATTCTCTTTAGATTGGTCAAACATTTAACATTAACACCTTTTTCTTAGAAAAACAGTGAAACATATCAAGGATTTATATAAAATGTTATAAATCAGGGATGTTCAAATTCTAAGTAATGAAATTATGAAAAAGAAAAGTAAAGGTTGGTAGGTAGGCAATGTTTTATGCATCTTTATTTGCAGTACATGGAGAAAGAAAATTAATTCCGAATATCTTACAAAAAGTCAGAACAAGAGTAGCACACATCCTATGATGTACTGTTTCTATGAATTTATGGTGAAGTGTTTTATTTATTTTCTCGAAATTTAAAGGTGACAAAAACATGAAAAAGGTTATGATTTTTACACAGGCGCATATGGCTAAGACATTGTTTTAATCTGTGTTCCAGATTAATCTTTTATTATTATTTCAACTCGACTATGCAAAATGTCTCAGTATAAGATGTTAAAACATCAGTCGGGTCAAGGTTACTGCAGCAAACTGATAATCGAAGGTCACATATACTATTTTATTTTCGTTCACCATCACAACCTAGTTTAGATAAACTATCGTGTTTCTGATCGATGAACATCCATCATGATCATGTTCATTCTGTTAATTTCCTATTTCCCTTTGTTTGATACATTTTATATCGAATATTTATCAGGAAGTAAAATCACACAAAGTTGTTTATCAAATTATCAAATATGGATATCACACATTATTATGATTGTGCATTTCGTTTGTGTAGTTTTTTCATTATATGATTGTATCTGTTTCCTTTGAAAAAAAGAAATATATGTATGTGTGTGTTTTACGAAATATGAAAAAAAAAATGTTTTACTTACTTTCGCCGTTCGTTGTTGTCTATCACAATGGAGTTATCTTTCTTCTAACATGTTAAATCTATTTTTATCCAATTTTTTCTGAGGCGGAAAAAATATAATATTGTAAGTGATTTGAATAGTTTTTCAAGCAAAAGCAAAGAGAAAAAAAAAAAGAAAAAAGAAACTGAACAAACTGAAGAATTTACCTAAAAAAATATATAAGTAACAGGTGTGACAGTGCATAATACAAGTAAAATGTCTTATTATATCCTCAAATCTTCAACTGATTGATTCCTTGTATTGATTATGAGTGCAATTGAACGGTGAAACACAAGGCAAAACCAAGCAGTTTTTAATAAATGTGCAAGGAACTTAACCTTCAGTTACCCGCCGCTGTTCCTTCATCTCATACATGTTGTACTATTTTTCACAGAAACGTATCATGCGTATGGCTGGGACACTGTTTTATTATTATATGTGTTCAAGATTAATATCATTATTCTTTTAACATGTTTAACTTATTTAACTTATTTTTACCTTTAGTCATATTTTCAACGGAGCAAATTCTTGAATAATAATTACTATTAAAGTTCATTACATATGACACAATTTATCACATAAAACTCCACAAAATCACCAAGCTTAGAATTTGGTCCCCTAGAAGCCCGTTTCGTCTTCACAAGACTCTTCACTTGCTATAAATAGCAAAATCAATTAGTAATATGAAGATGTGGTATTAGTGGCCAATAAGACAAATCTCCATCCAAGACACAATGTGTAAAAAACTAACTATGTTGGTCAAATACTTATATTAACAGCATATGAAACTATTTTCACAGAGATATGTCTCACATTATTGTTATTGGGATAATGCAAATGTCGAAATTAAGATAACAATACTTTAACATATAAGTTTTGCTAAATATTCATAGTCAATAAAACATTACATAAGTACAGGTCCATACTATCTCCATAGAAATAAGATTTGTTAATGCCTATACAACTGCATACCAAATACCATTGACTTGTCATAAGACATTCCCTATAAAAAAAACTAAACACAATCATTTACTTCAAAATTATGTAAAAATTCAAAGTCAATAAACCATGATAAGGAGTTGGGGCCAATAATATCCATAGAGATGATATTTGCAAATGCCAATACATTTGCATACCATAATATTACTGACTTACCGAAAATGGCTTCCCTTTAACTCACCTCATCACAAACTAATACGTGTATACTAAGCAAAACGTTCAAAGTCAATAGACCATGACTGAAGGGACGGGGTCACCTTATTTTCATGGAAATGAGATGTGGCAGTGCTTATACAACTACATACTATATGTCATTAAACTACCACTAGCGGTTCTTCATAAACTGACTGAAGTACAAACTAATGCATTATTGTCGCCACCGCATACCTATGTCTCGCTTTTTGAATTCGTCAAGGTGAAACAAAAACCGAAAATTCTGATTTTTTTTGCCAAATACGGATGAGGAAATATATGTCTATGATAGAAAGAACGTAAGAGCATACGATACAGTGTTTACCCCACGTTAATTGTTTTGGGAAAGTTTTGTATTTAAGCTATTTTTAGCCTAGTCAACTTAAATATGTAATAGAAAATATACTTTCATGTGCTACGTTTAGAAAGAAATAAGGTAAATTTTTTAGACATTTACTAGAATTTTCGTTTTTTTGGACATTTCTATCATTTAGAATTCATACTTAACTTTATGTTTCGAAAGATAGTTGCTAGCGAAATTTGGTAAAAACATATGGAATATTTTTCTACATAAGTGTAAATTGAATTGTTGTAACGATTCTATGAAACTATTCATTTTTATCACATTTTCATGATTTCAGTCGAAGAAATGTTTTTTTTTTCAGTACAATTATCTAACTTAGAAAATAAATTCATCGGTGATTTGTTCTTAAAATCTGCACAAATTATCTTCATATTCAGCCTAATGTTATTTTTCAAATACAGGGGTCCATGCGTTCGTTTTCCAATTAAATTATATTGAGTGATAAAAAAACCTGTTTAAAATGCTTCCTTTCCCGATATGTTACAGTTTGACGTCCGATATGTCACAGTTTGACGTCAAGGAAAATAACATTTACGTTAGCAACGTCATTACCTCTCCTGTAACAGTATGCCCTTATATTTTTTTTTTACAAAAAGTAGCTGGAACAGCAAATTTGAAAACTTTCAGTATTTGTTGACAACGAATCATAAATAAGAAATTGTATTCGTATCAAATCCAAACGATAAGCACCCTCATCAAACATTATTTTAAATGAATTTACACAACCTACCGACACAAACTGGTGAATTAAACACAAAAAACCCTGAACTTCCTGATAGCAGTGCATTCAACATTCACTCTTGGAAAGCCATCATATTCTTACATATGACACTAAATAAACAAGACAACTTGAACAATTATAGGTATATATGATAAATGAGGGACTACTTATATTACTGGATACTCTAAGTACGTACGAGTATACAAACAACGTTATATACTACATGTGTACAAAATGAACGCATTCAAATAACTGCTAACCACTATTAATCAACATAAAACCGTGCCCCAGTGCTACTGTGATACTAACAAACTGTAAAGGACATATGCATCAGCTTCAGATAATGAAGAAAACATCCAATGATGATGAATCCCTACTGTAAGAGCGCATACAATCTCGATTCCTCTCATCATGTAATATATTAACTATTTGACTTCGCTACCTTTACAGCAATAATCCTTATTCTAAACTGAAATAATGACATTTATATAAAAATAGGGAGATGTTGTATGATTTTCAACGAGACAAATATCCTCCAAAGTTCAAATGAAGTGGATGCAATTATAGGCAACCAAGAATGAGAAAAAAACTCATACCTTATAGTCGGATATAAAAAGCCCTGACATCAAATATGTGAAACAATTCAAGTGAGAAAAATTTGTCAAGGGGAACCATTAATGGATAACTGATATTTATATAAGTCGGATGATAATTTTTGTACCAAGATGACCCAGTAATCCTTAACTGAAATTTATGTAAGTTTGTTCATAATCTATATGTCAAGGTGAACCAATATATTTGTTATCTTATAGTTCGTTTCTATCTGTGTTTCATTTCAGTGTTTCTGTTGTATCTTTGTTCTCCTCTTATATTTGATGTGTTTCCTTCAGTTTTAGTTTGTAACCTGGATTTGTTTTTTCTCAATCAATTTATGAATTCCGAACAGCGGTATACTACTGTTGCCTTTATTCATATTTTTTCGTTTGGGCTTGTATTATATTTTCCTTCGGGTTTATATGATCCGTCCATGATATTGCGACTCTTTAAAATTCAAGAGTTTATTCTAAATTGAAGTAAATTATATGGCCTGCCAAGTACCGTTTCGATCCCTAACATCACTGAAGAGACATTAATTGTCGACATCCGGATATGGTGTACAAATTTGTGCACCTCATGTTTGTGGTATAGCATCTTTTCCGCAAGTTTATTGTTTTCTGTTTGGTATTAAATTAATATTAAGATTCATGTTGTTACATCTTGGTGATCAATTTATTTGGCAATCGCCAATGGCAGTCAGCAGGGTATAAGAACATCAGTTGTTCGACCTGTAAGTCAAAGCGTTCTGATAAAATATACTTTTTTCTTTCTTTTTGATCTTTTGGCAAATTTGTTTTTACTGTATTTAGACCCCTCTATCAAGAAATTTGTTTTACATGCACACATATAAAAATTGCGGTTTTTATCCTACGCAATCATAGGTTTGAACGTTGTTTTCAAGTTAGACTTGTTAGCCGTATTTGGCAAAACTTTGTGGAATTTTGGGTCATCAATGCTCTTCATCTTTAGGCCTGACACCTTTGATAACTATTAGCTTCTCGTAATGTTCTGGTAATTGGAAATTGTCAGATTTTTTTTGAGTTTTAATTACTATATTTTTAAAAGGAAAATGACACTTTTTTTTATATTCATAACAACATGCTTTCAATATGGCTTGAAGAAAAACAGCACAAAATTAAAAATAAAAATATAACATAATCCTGTTAATGAAAATTAAAATAAATGATGAAATTTGAGCGCTATGGAATAAGTCTTTAAGTTTTCTATCATTTTATTTCTACTTTTGTATATTAAATATTTTCTTTATTAAAAGATTATCATTTACGGAGGTTTCAGATTATGCAAAAATATATAAATATTTAATTGCTGGTAATTGGAAATAGTCAGGTTACTTTTTTGTTAGTAGCCTATGATATGAATTAGATGAAACTGACTAGTTAATAGAATTTTCAAACTTGGTTACACCAATTTCACTTCAAGGGACAATGCATTTTTATTACAGAGATTACCTACATGTAAATAGAATAACATTTTCAGTTCTACTTTCTATTGGTTCATCAATCCATTAATTGTAGCTACTGATGGTGTGGTTGATGGCTGAAATGTCAACCACTGCTGGACAATAATTTATTTATTTTGTTGGCTATTTTTAAAACTTCCTAATACTAAAGTGTTTCGTATTAACTGAGTAACAACCAAGTGTGCCAAGTTTGATCACATACCATATAAATATAATTGAATTTATTCATCAATTTTTTTTCTGTGAATTACATAAATACTGAATTGATTAGGACTGTGAGGTTGCTGATCCAAATTATATAATTAAGAAACTGATGGGATCTATGAATACCCATGCTATATCGATCTTTAAAATACTTATCCTACCTATGACAAATGTGTTATTGTGCCTGCAGACAAAGCCCCAAACAACATAGTTTTATGTGTAAATCACATCAAATAAGCTGCTTGATAAATGATTAAGGTATTGACAATTCACTTGGAACCCCCCACGACATTTAGAAAAGAAAAATCTTGGTTACTAGTAATCTTAGGTCTGTTCTGTGTTCCTTCGGAATTTCAAACATAGACGGAGAACTGGATCTTCAATCCCTGTATTGGATACTTAAACTACATAAGTGTCCTTACAAACAACGTTATATTGCTGGGTCTTCCAAGTGCTCCACGTAACCCTTTTCTAAATTATTAGCCTAAATTTTATCATCAATCAAAGCCGGGTTTCAAAGTTATTGTGAAACTCTTTTTTCTAGAGGTGGCGTGAATCAGATGTGGATACTAAAATATTCCTAAGATCTTTTATAGTTTATACAATCTAAGACCCTTTCATCATGCAATAGTATCGAAACATTTGACTTTTCTACACTTTACACAAGTATTCAATATTCCAAACTAAAAGACAAGTTTAAAGAGTTAGTCTATTTTATTTCATAAAAAGGCAAACGTAGATACAAGTGCGAAGAGATAAATCCTACTTTGTAAAAAAAACCACTTTGATTCAAACTAAAACATTCTTTGGAACTGACAATATCAACATGCTTGATTTATTTTACTCACAACAAATTTGTAACGTTTGGTGGGCGTTATTTTCTAATAAACAATTGGCTCCCAATGGGAACCAACTGTCCCCCATCTTCTTGCCGACTTGTTCCTTTATTAATATAAGGTTGACTCCAACCAAAAACTTCTTATGAAGAAAGAAAAGAATTAAGTAGTATCCTTTAACTTTACTTATTGCTATATAGATGATTTTCTTTACCAAATAATACCAAATTTGATGACTATGTTGAAAGCATCTATCTCATCAAATTTGAGATAAAGGATACATCGTGTACAGTTAAGATTATCGCATATCTTGACTTACATCTAAAAATTGGCAATGATGGTCGGTTAAAAAAATTATTTACAATAAAAGAAAAGATTCCAGCTTTCCAACTCTGACCTTTCTATTTCTATGCAGCAACATTCCAGAAGCACATGCATACGGAGTATATATCTCCCAGTTGATACGATGGGCTTGTGTTTCCTATCATGGTTTTATTGAAAAAAGGGTTGCTGCGTGCAAGATAGGTATACCAGTTCAAGTGGTAAAGTTGAAAAAATAAATTTGACATGGTTGACCATTATGAAATATTCGCTTCAGAAAATGCGGATTGTTCCAAATGTCGTAACTCCTGACCCTTTCCCCCGAATGTTGCATACCTTATTAAACTTATCACTGGGTTTGTACTTACATGAACAACATGACGGGTTGCAAATGTGGAACAGGATTTGTTTACCCTTCCAGAGCACCTGAGATCACCTTCAGTTTTTGATGGGGTTTGTATCGCTAAAATATTTTTTTGTGTTTTGTGTGATGTTGTTTGTCTGTTTGTCTTTTGTTTTTATCTTTAGCCATGTCATTGCAGTGTGTTACGGTATTGTAATATTTAATTGAAACGTCACAGAAATCAATATTATAAACAAGTGTCTTTTTTTCAGTTTATCAACAAGACAAAACAACATAAAGCAATGACTATGTAATAAGATATATTTCTTGGCTGCAGAAAATAGGGTCATAATAATTATTTCAATCAAACCCATAAAATGAACCTATATTGGTGTTTTGAATGCAGTGTATTATGTATCTGAAAAATATATCTGAATGATCTTCATCCTTGATATGATCTTAAGAAAAAGTTTGCAGCTTTACCTTTTTTTCTAAACTGAAATCTGTAGAAGGTCGCAAACATGAAAAATGAACATTTAATTCAGATAGTCAATTGTAATTCTATCTGATTTTAGATATCGTAGATATTTGTTTAACTCTATTGAAACCTTTTCTTGTTAATCTTTTTTTTTATAGTTGTGAATTAAAAAGCTTAAAGATGCGTTATTTTTTTAATTCAAAATTGAAAAAAAGTTTTTACAACTTTGATTGAAACTGCCAATAGTACTACATACATCTCCAGACGTATCATTTGAAAGGTTAATACTCTACATGTATTACTTAAGAGATAGCTCATTACTCATGTTACTGTAAAAAAATAACGTAGCCAATTCACGTTTAGTTATTACATGTATTTTTTTATGTAATTTTTCTTTACATCAAAGCATTAATCATTGCTTTATATGCATTAGTTATATAAAATATGCCGATATTGAATTTTCTTTAAATTAACATACGTTCTTCAAACAAGGGATCATTACATGCACACCCAATTCAAAATTTGCTTTGAGGGACAGGACAGGGTTCCAATTTGTATGCAGACATTTTTACAAATCAACTTATCTAGGGAAACTAGTTTTGTAAGTCTTAAGAGTTATTTACAGCTTCTAAACACAATCGAATGTCAGCACTTTCTTTTTATGATTCCATCCGTTTGCTATAAATAGTTTGGTATAATTCTTGTTGAAAGCAATTAAAAAAAAGGTTCATCCAAACCATCGTCTTTCTTCAGTGGGATGTCAATAAGCTTTAAATCATTTGACAGACGATGTACTTTGTGAGTTTTCCATGGTAGTAACGTATACATTATATTTATCATCTAATGACATGTTTATTGCTCCATTGAAATCAGAAAGAATTTGAAATGAGAACATAACAGTTCCACTGATATCAATGCAAATGATTGTATTATTATCTGCCTCACAGCAATATATCATATCCATCTTACCTGTCTTCAGTGAATACAAGTAACCGCTACCGACAATGAATGTTTTCATGAGACGCTCAGTCATGCTGAGAAAATAAACTTTGCCCATCCCACCTAATAATATCATGTCCTTAATAACTGTTACTCCATAACATTCGTAACAACTGCTCCATTTGATCCTGGTATTATAGCTATTTCCCACGCCACAGCATCCATTTTACAATCCTGAATGTGGCCCCCCGTTTCTGAAAACATCGACAATGCTTTACTTTTGTCTATTGGATAACATAACAACAGCCTATTGTCATTGGTTACAACAGTGCTAAGTATTCTCCCGACAGGATAGGGTACTTTAAATTCATTTTTTAGTTTGAATTTAGTAGGCATTTTCTCAAATACTGGAGGTATCTGAGCTTGTATGTGTTTTGAGGATTTGTGTGCAATTGAACACGGAACAGATTTTATTTCCACCGATCCAAGAGAATTGAGTGTGGAATTTAGTCCTGATGCCTTTAAATTAACACCAATGCATTCGTATGACGGCATCAAATTTTGAAAGTCGTTCTCTTGCTTTGAAATAAAAACTCTGATAGTAATCAAGAGTATCAATATTTGACTCTCTGAGACCTGTTTTGTAAGAAAGTCTAATTGTTCCGAGATACCTCCGATGAACATTCAATGTATGAAAGATCAGAATCGGCGTTTTTTTTGGTAAGCTTTTTCTCAGAAACATCAACTTCTATCATTAATTTCTTTTCTAGTTCATCAAAATCTTGAATTAATCCACGTTTAATTTTGGCTATATTTTGTAGAGTTGTCACCTTAGATTTTCTGATGTTTTCTACATTCTTTGTTCTGTCCTCTTCTAATTGTTCCGCAGTTTTCAATAAAGCCTGTAACCCTGCTGTTACGTCGTTGAGTATTATTGGTGACCTTATTCCACGTGCAGCAACATCGATCGGTACTTTTTTGCCACATGTGCGATGATTATTCACGGAGCATATACGACAGCATAGAATCTCATGATTCGAGCAGTAAAACTACAAACTCATATCTTGATGGTCTTTGCGGGTTCTTTTGATTACAAACGCCTTCCCATCTCGAACTTCTTCATTTATCAAATGATGTAAAGCAAGAACATTGATTGCTCTGTGGATGGTGACACAACCTGCGCATAATGGACCTTCACAATCAGTGCAATATTTTACGACAGAAGCTGATTGGTCCATTCTTGAACATTGTCCACACATTTGACTGGTAGCCATATGTACTCAGAAAAATATAGGTTTGGATTTCATTCGATAAAGTACAGTGTCAGAAAATGTATCTTGATTAATTTGATATCCTGTTGTCGAATACATGTAACTATTTTTCAAATATATATTGGTTGATTCAATGTCGGTGTTTAATGTCAATTTCAGCACTTCTGGCCATAAAGAGATGGTATTTTTTTTTATTGGCGATGGAAGCCAGAGAGAACCCCAGAACTTCGGCGGAAAATTGACAATCAGAGTCAATGAAGATTTAAAGTTGAAACCCACCTGCAACGTTTGTGATAATTTAATAGATAGAAAAAATAGATAAGAACTATTACATTTGACACATTCACTTTACATAACATGCATAAGTATTTCAAATTCAACAGTCATAGACAAATTGAATGAATTTGTCCTGCTTTGTTTCATAAAAAATAATCTCAAAGGTATTTTGTATAAAAGAAGGCCGATCAATCGTATTTTAAAAAAAATATAACTCTGATTAAAAAAACAAATTACAGAAACTGACATTATCTAGATGCTTGATTTCTGGATTGTCAATTTGTTTGTATATTTGCATATTTGTTTTGTTTACAGGGACTGTTTTTAAAAAATAATCGACATTCCCATGGGAACAACTGTGTTCCTCTCCTGGACGACCTTCCCTCTATATATAAGAGGCTGAATTAGGGATATAGAAATGAAGTTATAAGTATTTCCGCTATAGACATGATGTTCTCTCACTAAATAATTCAAAATGTGGTGGCTATGTTGACGGCATTTATCCCATCAAGCTCGAGATAAAGAGGTAACTGATACAATAAAGTCTGCCTCATAGATTGAATTACATCTAGAAAAAGACAATGAGAGTAGGTGGAAAACAAAACTTTATGACAAAAGGGATGATTCTTATGAAGCAATATTCCAGCCACATCTACCCATTTTATATATCTCTCTCCAAATGATACGATATTTCAGGTGTTGCATTTTCTTCATAGAGGGATGCTGCTCACATGTAGCTATTTAACCAAGAGTTCCAAGTGGTTATGCTGAAATCAAGCCTTTTTAGATTTTACGGACGCCATCACGAGTTGCGTGACCGTTATAGATTATCTGTTTCCATATGATGACGGATATGTGTGTTCTACAACCCCGTCCTTTCCCCCCGAATATGACCTACCGAATTAGACTGATCGCCGACTCTGTACTTACATGAGGAACACGACGGGTGCAACAAGATGTGCAGGATTTGCCTACTATTCTGGAGCTCCTGATATCACCACCGAGTTTTGGGTTGCGTTAATGTTACTCAGTAATAAGTTTTTATGTTGTGTTTGGTGTACTGTTGTTTGTCTTTTAGTTTTTTTTAATCTTGGCGTTGTCTTTTTATTTTCGACTTCTGAGCTTAAGTTTTTCTTTAGTATCTTCTGTCTCTCTTTTACAAAAGTAGTATGCAACACTTTGTTTTACATCGTAACAACTTATATATCACAGTCATTGTATTTTAAAAGTATCGATTTATTTTAAAAGTACCAATTGGTTGTCGTTCGTTAATTTGGTTCATAAATGTTTCTCGTTTCTCGTTTTTGATATAGATTAGACCGTTGGGTTTTACGTTTGAATGGTCTTTAGTCATTTATGGGGCCCTTTATAGTTTGCTGTTTGGTGTGAGTCAAGGCTCCGTGTTGAAGACCATTCTTTGACCTATAATGGTTTACTTTTACAACTGTGACTTGGATAGAGAGTTTGACCATGACACTCATTCCATTTTTTTTTATATCAATTTGTAATTTGCTGCAAAGGACATAGCATATAGTATTACGTTGTTTAAACTATATTCTTAATTAAAAAAGCAAGAAAAAAGGACGTGGGATGTGACAATAATTTTCATAGCTCTCATTGCACATCTATTGTAAAAAAATAGAAATGCAAATTAGGTTATTACACAATGGAAAATTGCTGCTAAATAAATATATTAGAACATAAAATAAATGCTCTACCCATAACGTTTGTATACGAAGATATTCCGTTTGTTTGACCTATAAGTTTGTTTTCTTTGTTTTTTTTTTTTTAAATTTATTATTATTTCATCTGAAAAAAAAACACCAAGCATTGTGATACATAAATATATAGATAATTCATAATACATGTATTGATTACATGTATTAATTTTTTCAATAACAGTCTAGGGTCCTCGGTGGCCGAGTTGTATAAGTAGTTACTACTGTAATCACTAGCCAGTCAACACTGAAAGTTCGAACTCCAATCTTAATTGACTAGGATAGTCAGTTTTCCTATCGAAGGTCGTTGGTTTTCTCCTGACACTCCGGCTTCCTCCAACAATAAAAACTGGCCGCCACGAAATAGCCTAAATGCGGTGCTTAAAAGTGGCGGTAAAACACCAAAAATCAAAATCAGATCAATAACAGTCTAAAATTAAAAAGTTAGATATGTTAATTGTATATTATATATATGATAATTATCTACTCAATGATACTCATCATTATAAGTTAGTGACCTTTAAAATATGTCTCTTTTTATGTTACTCTTTCAAAGAAGATAATTTGACATAGGTCTTTAAATTATAGATCTAGTAGTCACCGTTACCAGTTATAGACCTTTTCAACATCTCTCGACACCGACTAATGACACCCACAGTTTACAGGTAAAATAGATGGGTCGCCTCAAAGACAAAAACCATCATGATTATCAATACGTAACATATTGGATTGGCGGTTATATACTGTCTTGACTATATAGCTTCAGAATGTATATCAACGAAATAAATAAATAAATATATGTCTATATCATATAATATTCTTATTTTGTATGTATTTACACGACATTTTATGTTGAATTGATTAAAACAAATACAGCAACCATCTGCATCCTGATCCGCTTTCTCTTCAATTTTATGATTAAGCAAGTCTTTTACCAAATATTTGCCGCATGTAAATAACGATTCATTTGTTGGTGTAAAAGCTTTTATAAAATTAATTTTCCATTTATGAAAAATACTTACTGGACTGTCCGTACGTCCGTATCACACTTGTGAGCACGACCAAATTGGTAATTTTCAACCGATCTTCGTCTTAGTTGATGTACATATTCAATTTCTAGAGGGATAATCACATATTGATTTTGAAGGTCTTAGGAAAATATCACATCTATTTTTTTTTATCAACGGCGGACTTCTCTAGAGTTGATGTTTTTCATGATGAATTTTGAAAAAAAAATATAATTGACTTCTCGTTTTAATGTTACAACATCTAAGCAGTGCATTTCTTTTACATACCTGCGTATGAAATTTACATTTCAAGTTGTTAGTTATTACTATAGAGCTTGTTGATATTGCAAAATCAAAATGGACATTGCTGATCAGTGGTTTGGTGACCAACGGATGATGTCCCGAAAATAACATACCTTGTCCCTTCGTCATTGTGCCCTTGAAAATGACCTTTGGGTTTCTTACAAGAAGTTAATTTTTCGTTGATTTTATTTATACACTGTCATTTCTATATTTTGTTTTGTTTTCACCGGGTCAGAATTTGTTTCTCTAAATCCAATATCCGGAACAAAGTTTTGTACCTTTTTCAACTTTTTTCGTACTTAAGATTTTTTTTTTATCTCATCTATGAACATACATACGGGAGGTTTTGGATCAAAATATGGAGAAATGATCCGCTGCATTTCCAGTTCACCTTAAAGACAAAGTTTATCCAAATCGTTATCCTTTAGTTACACCATTTACAACATCTAAAATTAATCGTAAAGCATAACATTTGAGAGAAAGAGCAGAAAATTTAATCGCGTGATTGGTGAATACAGAATTCAAGTGGAACACCAAATTGGTGAATTGAAAATATACAAAGTATTGAGTACATTATGGAGGCACCCAAAGCCAAAACTAACAGACATTGTGGAAACATGCGCCACTCTTGTCAACAGACATATTTCATTGATTAGTTAAATATCAACTACAATTAAACATGCTTTGTTCTTTTCATTTCCCAAATTCCACCAGGACAGCCAGAAGCTCAACGTCTAAAAAGATGAAATGTGACTTAAAGTCCATCATTTTCTTTATAATAAATTTAAAAAATCCATGTTATTTGGACTCTGTAGAAAAGCTGTATCAATGTCAATGAAAGCAATAAAATCAACAATGATTTGCAGAAATCAAATGGAACACCAAATTGGTGAATTGAAAATATACAAAGTATTGAGTACATATTGGAGGCACCCAAAGCCAAAACTAACAGACATTGTGGAAACATGTGCCGCTCTTGTCAACAGACATATTTATGATAAAACATTGATTAATTAAATATCAACTACAATTAAACATGCTTTGTTCTTTTCATTTCCCAAATTCCATCAGGACAGCTAGAAGCTCAACGTCTAAAAAGATGAAATGTGACTTAAAGTCCATCATTTTCTTTATAATAAATTTAAAAAATCCATGTTATTTGGACTCTGTCAATGAAAGCAATACAATCAATAATGATTTCATTTTTTTAAGTTTTGAGACGACCCCTCACATTTTACCTGTCGTAGTCGTTCTCAACTGTAGGTGTCGAGAGATGTTGAAAAGGTCTTATAGTGACCGTATACAACAGTTACACATAGGACAAACATATTCCTTTGCATACAAGAGAGGGTTTGGATTTTCTAACGCATGTATTGGAATTTACATCCATATTTACACTGACAGGACTACTTATCTAATTGAGCGTAATGCCAAACAGATCCTAAATGGTAAGAGTATACTGTATCCGTTAATTGATTTTATTCTTATTAGGTGACTTCATATCAATTTTATTATTTACACGATCTTTCTACCAATGCAGTTTTAAAAAAACACGCTCAAAAACCAAAACAAACAAAACGTACGTTATAAATTTCCGGCCAGCTTTTCATGATTTACCTTTACCAAGAACGCTCAATGTCACAATGTCATGTATCTGAAAGACAATTGTGTATATGAACCGACACAAATGAAGAGTTATACAACTAAAAAGGAGCTGCAAATAGTTAACTTGTAAATGCTATAAGAGTCAATTGGTTGTATCAGTTTGAGTGTGCTGACCCCGTTGTATTGCTGTTCATGTTTACGAATTTATTGTTGTTTAGGTATATGTCTCCCTTTTGTATATTCCAAGATGATAGATGGGTAAAAATTGGAAAATGCAAGAACTACTAAGGCAATAATGATGATTTTAGATTTGGAAGTGAAACGTGTCTGTCTATTTATTTTATAATATGCTAAGACGCGAATTAAAATAGTAAGAGGTAGTGCTTGATGAATTATATTTCATATGAGGACTAACATAATGATTTGATTTGATATTTGGTGGTCTTGTTCTGCTGATTAAGTTCTTGCCATTTACCTTTCTTTTATCAGTATAGTGAATACAAAAGCTAACAGTATAAAAAATGTTCTGAAAGGCATTGAGTATTTAAACAATTGGTTGATGTAATCAGTAAAATAAGAAGTTTGTTTTTCCTGTATTGTTGACAATTTTTTTTTGTTTACAATATCTGTCTGTGTATTAGTTTTAAAATATTTATAAGAGGAACTTAAAGTGGTAAGAAATTATCTTTAAAATACCACAACATCAATAAGTAGCAATGAATATGTTTTGTTGAAATAAAAAGTATGGTATGATCTGAATATCGGATCATAATTGATATGTCATATTTATTAAGGATAATAGTCGATAACTTGCAAATTTCCCTGAAGTTTGATTCCATTGTCCGAATGTCAATTGATTGCCATCAAAAATACTTTTTACTCAAAAACCATTCAGCTAAGTTTACTTAAAACTGATCCAATGGTCTGAGAGTAGATTTTGTTAAAAAAAGTTTACAACGACTAAGTCGGCCAATTGACAATTCAAGCTCAAACGGCGTTAAGAGACAGTTGATCTTACAAGTGATTCAATAAGATAAACATGATATATGTACCACCAACAAAAAGCTAGACACACACAACAACATTAGGCAAACTGAGAATGAATACAAAACGCCGTGATCAAACGATTATCACCGTTATCGCGCCGTTATGGTAGTTTAGATAAAAATCATTCATACAAAAAGAGATATAATACCAAGAAGACAATCAACTAATGAAACAAAAATATAAGAACAAGTGTAATCTAACCGGAACATTTGATTTTAATAACGATGGTGCGAGCAAATATATGGTAACCACGGACGAAGTCAACTTTCATAAAACGAAACATGCGAAAGCATAAGTGTTTTTCTTTTGTTTGATTTTCCAACATAAGCCAACGCCAACGCTCTTCATTTAATTTAAGCGATACCAATGTTGAAACCTCAGTGTTGACTATTGCTTTAATAACTACCAATATGGTGAGCGGGAATTAACTCAGTGTTGACTATTGCTTGCATAATTACCAAAATGGTGAGCGGGAAATAACTCAGTATTGACTATTGCTTGCATAACTACAAAGATGGTGAGCGGGAACTTGGAATGCTGATGAAAAAAGAATGTTTGCTGGATGTGATGAAACTTTGTCATTACACAGTTATTATTTTCTTACAATGTCCTGTACCAAGTCAGGAAAATGGCAATTGTTATCTTATAGTTCGTTTCTGTGTGTGTTGAATTGTCGTTTTTTTTTGTTGCAGTTTAGTATTTCTGTTTTTTCGTTGTTTCCCTCTTATATTTGATTGGTTGCCCTAGGTTTTAGTTTGTTACTCGGATTTGTTTTCTCTCAATCGATTTATGACTTTCGAACAGCAGTATACTACTGTTGACTTTTTTTAATTAGAAATAAGAACATAGTTGTTATAAGCATTCCTGGACGTTAAGATAATTGAGTTGTATTTTGCCTTTATGAGGCAACGAATGTAACATCCTAATTCCAATATTTATTGCATAAAGTGCATTTAATTTACTTATTTTGAACTTGGGTTGATATTTTTCTCATTGACAATCCTACAACACCTACTTACTATTATATAAGTCATATAAATATTGTTTGTCTTGTATAACTGATCGTGTTTTCTACTTATGTTTCTTTTTTATATCTTTATAAGTAACAAAACTCTTCTTTTTTATATACAGACGGTAAATAAAGGCAATAGGAGTTAACCGCCGTTCAATAGTTATAAATCGATAGAACGAAAACAAATCCGGGTCACAAACCAAAACCAAGGTAACCCCATCAACTGGAAGAAGAAAACAACGGATCAACAGAAAACTTAACTGCTACCAAAACAAACGCCAATATACATAAAAACGCCGCTCAACACGAAAAATTGGGTGAACATACGTTTGTAAGCTATTGACTCCTAACTCATATCGTTAGATTGTTTGATGATTTTTCTGATAAACGTTTATACAAGTATTTGAAACTTTTCCAGATAGAAAGTGAAAACTAAATTCTGTCATTTTTCTTATTAAAGGATCACAACTGCTATTAGTCTTCAAGTAGTTTTGGTTTAAATAAAACAAAAAACGTTGATCCTGACATTCTTATGAATGTATTTGATATGAAGTCCTTTATCAGACTGTATGATGCTGTTTGTTTGCCAACTGTACATTCAAATGTATCTCCGTTCGTTCTGTTTCAAGCTATGACCTATTGTTATAACACATGCATATTTTTAAAGACTGCAAGTTGACCTTCAGGACTGGGTTGCTCAAAACGTTGGATAGTGTTAGCCAGTGGTTAAACTGCTTATACACTAGTTAACTTTAAACAAATGGATTATTTCTATTGCTCAAAATTTGTCCAGTGGATAAAACGTGCTATCCACCGGATAAATTTATCCGGTACTTTTTGACTGGTTAAGTTTTAGCCATTGGTTAAAAAACGGCATTGCGATTGATTAATAATGGGTATTATTAAATTAATATGTTGAAAGTTTCAGATAATTGCATTGTTTATAACTTGTTAACCTTTATATTCGTTACATATGGTATTTTGAAGCTCATGAAAATTTGATAAAGGTGTAAATTTTCACTCCTTCTCCCTAAAAAAAGGAAAATACTCCACTTGACTTCGATCATTTGGCATACACAGTAAACACTCACTTGTGGCATTTTACATAGTAATTGTGAAGTCAAAAACTTATAACATTTATACTTTTTAAGTTTTAAAAGTTGTGTCCACCTCATTGTCAATGAAAGCTATACGCACAGGGGCTTGTTACAATTGCCGAGTTTACTATCCATACTAACCCCTAAAAAAGTATACGTATAATGAAAAATACAACACCACGGTACTGTTTTTTTAATTTGATTTACTTTTAATATACATATTGCGATTTCCAGTTCAAAAATTAAGGAAATATTTACTTAATCAACATATATAGTGGTAGTGGTTCATTACATTTGCTTGCATTTGATTTACAGATACCAGTGGTATCAAGATTTGTACATATTATGAGGCCTTAGTTACATTGTAATTACACGTTGCCATGCGTTCTATCAGGTTCGCGTTACTGTGAGGTATAAAATAAATGCTTCAACCCTGTACCCAATACCTGCTTTGTTTAAATTTTTAGAATTAAAACAATTCTATAATTCTATGTTCTCAAAAACTATTGAAATATTTATTATCAATTAAGTAAGTGTTTGGATACCAAATATGTAACAGGTACAAAAATGTTCAAATCCTTTTAAATATTTATTTGATTTAATTTTCTTAAATTTCTTTTAAGCCAAAAATACCAAAATAAGCACAGTGTATTTGGTTAAGCTTACCGCTGTTTTGTTTCCAAAACTCCATGCTACAGTCTTCCATAAAGATCCATAAAGTTAAAAAAAATAAAATTTAAAAACTAAAATGTATTTTGTGGACATAGAATTTGGTTTTGGTAAAAAAAAAATATATATATAAATCCAAATCCTTAATTATTTGTAGTATTAAGACAGATAACAGTGCTGAAAGTTAGGTTGAAGTAATATATAGATTTGCGAGTAAAAAATTGAATAAAATAATTATTCCAAATAAATGTGTAGCACCTGTGTACAAAAAACCCTGTACAAATTATAATTTGTACGAAATTACAACTTCTTCACAACACATGTATATCTATGCATATAAAAACGTTTTTAAGAATTTTTTCTTGTTAGATACACCAAGGATTTGTATCGTAAGATCTTACTATACAAATCCTTGGATACACATGTAATTGCAATATTTCATGCATATTCAGGACATACAAAAACAAGATATGCCAGATCTTTAAGAATTGTTAGCACAAATACAGATTGCATCTTTTGAAAGAGGTTGTGTTAAATAGGGCAGAAATTTAGCCTTGCAACAGGCTACCGATAACACAGACCAATTAAGGAGATATTTCAATGATCTTTATACGTGCAGATTAAGTTACATATGCCTGCATGAGGCATTGGATTCAGGATGACGACGCTGCGTATCTATACATCCAGCACAGCACATACACCATTTCTTTGGCGTCCGTATAATGGTATGGCGATGTCGTTGATGGAAGAAATTCATTTTCCAGACAATATAACTTGTGTGCTAGTGAATGGATCTCTGTGAAATTGATTTTTACCACAAGGTTCCATACCACAAAGGAACGTGTTTGGATTGATTTGGAGGTTATGACTTAAACTATTTAAAAAAACGTGTGTACAAGTGTATGGATCTCTATGAAATTTAACCACAACATGCACAAGGTTACATACAAAAAAGATGGATGGAATCATGGATTAATTTGGGTGTTGTCCTACTTTGTATGAATAAAGGGCTAAAACAAGCATTATTATTGTTTTAAGACAATGAATTTTGTGCAATTTTGGGATTGATTTGGGTGATAATGGTTCAAAGGAGTAGGTTCAGTAAGACCCTTTTTAGCCCAAAAATATAGCAGTTTTACAAAATTGTGAAAATGTAATCGTTAAGCTATTTATTGGAAAGAAGAATGGTTCTGCTGCTTAAATATGGGCTGTTTTTGACAATACAATGCACAGATATCGGGTACTAGTATCATTAAGTCATGCTAATTTACTGAAATCTTCACAACTTATGAAAATTGTTAAAAATTGACTATAAAGGACAATAACTCTTTGGGGGGTCAATTGACCATTTCGGTCATGCTGACTTATTTGTAAATCTTACTTTGCTGAACATTATTACTGTTTACAGTTTATCTCTTTCTATAATAACATTATAGATAATAACCCAAAACAGCAAAATTTCCTTAAAATTACCGATTCAGGAGCAGCAACCCAACAACGGGTTGTCCGATTCATCTGAAAATTTCAGGGCATATAGATCTTGACCTGATAAACAATTTTACCCCATGTCAAATTTGCTCTAAATTCTTTGGTTTTTGAGTTATAAGCCAAAAACAGCATTTTACCCCTATGTTCTATTTTTGGCCGCCATCTTGATTTGATGGCCGGGTCATCGGACACATTTTTTAAACTAGATACCCTAAAGATGTTTGTGGCCAAGTTTGGATTAATTTGGCACAGTAGTTTCAAAGGAGAAGATTTTTGTAAAAGATAACTAAGATTTATGAAAAATGGTTAACAAGAGGCTGTCACAACGACAGCAAACCGGATTTACTTATATTTATTTGTGTCCTGGCAATATCACAAGAACCATTACTGAAGAATGGTAAAAGTGAAAATCGTCAATATCAAATTTGACCTCCATTTTGTCATCAGTATCAACATATTAAAATTTGAAAAGCTTAGATTGAATGAGTGATCTAAAAAGTAGATTCTTTAAAGGCTTCTTTTTACAGTCGTTTTTCAAGCGGTAGTCATTTTGTCCAAAGTAATATTTTATTTGTCAAAGCAATAAATGTCGGTTTTTTACCTGATTTATAATTAATCAAAACAAAAGTAAGATACAAGGAAAGTACAAAATGCCTAGATTCTTTTTTTTTTTTTTTTTTATTAATTACATGTTTGGGTCTTAAAGGAATAAAATGCTACAAAACATTGCAAAACGGTAGTCATTTTGTCCAAAAAATAAATAAAATAGCAGTCAGTGAAAATGAAAATTAAAACAAATTAAAAATAAATATCTATTCACAATATAAGAAATGACTGATGATGATAAAAATTTGATGTTGAATTTTAAAATAATCTGTGGTGATAGTTTTCTTCCGGGTTTACAAAAATTCTATTTTTAGACACCAACGCGGTCGTGTTAGAGAGCACCCTTTTTTCTTTGTAAATTTACGTTGCCAGTGACTAAAAGAAATAAAGGTTGAGATTTTCTGTAGTAAAATAAATAGCCGTAATATCTAACTAATATTCAGTATATTTTTGCATTAAATACTATCTCCTATTGAACCTGTGTTTAGGAACACTCGCAGTTGCAATCTTTAGTTGAACATGTTGAACCTAGGATTATGTAATATTTACAGATTACTTCTGATTAGTGTAAATAACTTGGGGAAAAACAGCAACGTCTACATGAAGACAAATTAAAAAGAGTAGCTGTTATCCACTGGTTAAATTACCTTATCCAGTGGCTTACTAACCATACTCCCATTTTGCCCTGGAGCAATTGAAAAATAGCCAACGGATAGTAAGCCACTGGATAACATAATAAGCCGTTGGATAAGCTAACCAACGGTTAAATTTAGCCATAGATTTGAGCAACCCAGTCCAGGCGTCTTGTAATTTTATCATGTCGTTTGGTTGATATTTTATTGACGTGTATAGGCAATAGAACATGTTGATCATGCGCAGTGTTTTTTTCTTAGTCACGACAATTCGTTGAACGGCTAGATATGTTATCGAATACATGAATAAGTGTTTTACATATTAAGAGAACATAAAGCCCAATATTTATTATTCAAAACATATCAAATCGATATACACGTACAAATCGTTATCAAATCCATTATCACCCCTATCCGATCTTTTTTTGTCAGCACTGACCGTATTAGCGGTCTTTGGGTGATAAATATTAGATATATTATACTGGGTATTGTCTGACCAATAATTTAGTCAATAGTGAATATTGCAAGAATTTTTCAAACTAATTGTTAATAAAATTGAGAATGGAAATGGGGAATCTGTCAAAGAGACAACAACCCGATCATAGAACAGACAACAGCAGAATGTCACCAACAGGTCTTGAATGCAGGGAGAAATTTCCGCACCTGGAGGCGTCCTTCAGCTGGCTCCTAAACAAATATATATACTAGTTCAGTGATAATGAACGCCATACTAAACTCCAAATCGTACACAAGAAACTAAAATTAAATATAATACAAGACTAACAAAGGCCAACGACTCCTGACTAGAGACAGGCGCAAAAATGCGGCGGGTTAAACATGTTTATGAGATCTCAACCCTCCCCCTATACCTCTATCCAATGTAAAAAAGTAAACGCATAACAATACGCACATTTAAATTAAGTTCAAGAGAAGTCCGAGTCTGATGTCAGAAGATTAAACATACTTTTAAAGTGCAAACATATATAAATATTACCAGTGTTGATGCAATAACTCTACTTTGATTCTTCAATGATGTCCAAGGTATAATAGATTAATCTAACAGTTCAGATAAAAGTCATTTGGTTGAGTCACGTGATGTAGTAAATTATAAAATAAACAATAAAATCACTTCAGGATATCAAGTCTTTTACTCAAATACACGGCTATCATTTTTGTTCATGATGTATTGTAATATTTATATATTTAGTTCGACTCAAATTTAGGCTAACAAATTTAGATCGGAAGATTTGCGTGGGCAAATTATTGTCGTTGCTTCCGTAAGATTCGATCCCTGCTTCTGTGACATTGTGGCAACACTTCATGCACTGCGTCCAGAGCACTACATCACTCGACCAATAAGGCTTTAGAAAAGTATAGCTTCCGTTATTCGAGAAATACCTTTCCTGATCTGCTTTATCTAGGTTTTAAAATCAGCCAATCAACTAATTATCCAACTAGCCAATCAAATCGCCAGTCATAAATCGATGAGTTAACTCGACTAGCAAAAAGTACATTTTTATATAGCCTAGTTACTATATCATAATATACAATTTGTATGTATACTAAGAACAGTGAGACTTGCTTGTTTTTTGCTTGGTTTGATAGGGGACCATAGAACCGATATCATAGTTGTTTTGTTATTAGTATTATTATCATTGATGTGTTGGGAGGTGGCGTTCCTGGCATAGAACTTGCGCCCTTGTTTTCAGTATATTGGGAGCATTTATGATAATCATAGATGTTATACTAGCCAATCAAATTGACAGTTTAAAACATTTATGAAAACTTTGTGGAACAAACAGCTAAGAAAAATGCTCTATCTGTTTAAGGAAATAGATAAAACAAAATGTATAGAGTTATTACAATATCAAACAAGAGGCTCATGAGAGCCTGATGTCGCTCACCTGTTATTTCAGTTTCAGGCATTTGACTTATTTGTAGATCTTACTTTGTTGAACAATATTGTCATTTACTCTTTTTGTCTTCCTATAATACTTAAACAAGATAATACAAAACCGAAAACTATAACTATAACTGGACAGTAACCCAAAAATAAGTTATCGTTTTGGTCTTAAAATTAGATCGAAACCTATTTCACACTTTCACGTATGTCAGTTTTGCTATTACTGCTTTAATTTTGTGGGCTGAAAGCCGAAAAACTTCATTTGACCTCTATGTTCTATTTTTAAAAACTGCCGCCATGTTTTTGAAATGATCAAATCCCCGAATATAATCTATATATTAGAAACCATAAGGAACATTCCATTAAAGATTTTCAATATTTGAACTGGTAGTTTCAGAGAAAAATTTTGAAAAATTAATTCGACTTTCACAAAAAATGTATAAAAATGCAATAACCCCTTAAGGGGTGAATTGACTATTTTGATCATGCTGATTTATTTGCAGATCTTTTTTTTGCTGAACATTTATAGCCATTTATATGTTCTCTCTATTATATAATATCTATCATAATATTAAATAAAATAACCAAAAACAGTAAAAATTAATAAAAATAAACTATTTCCAACAGTAACCCAACAATGGGTTGTAGAACTTGTCCGAACATTTCATAATAGATAGATCATGACCCATGTATTACCTTAACTCCTTTTCACTTCGGTCATATAACTTTTTGTTAGAACTTAATTTGCTTAACATTTTTGTTGTTTTCATTTTATCTCCAATAATATTCAAGTCATATGTTTTACATTAAACCATTCAGATATCATTGGGCTGCTGTCTCATTAATAAACACGCTAAGTTTTAATTGTAATTATATTAAACTGGACAGCACTACACAAACCAAACTAAATAGATATCGATAGTAGTCACCTCAGGGCAACCGAAGAATATATCGTTTGAAAAATTGAGAATGAAAATGGGGAATATGTCAAAGAAACAACAACTGAACCAAAGAGCAGACAACAGCCGAAGGCCACCAATGGGTCTTCAATGCAGCGAGAAACTTCCGCACCCGGAAGCGTGCTTCAGCTGGCCCCTAAAGAAAATAGTATGCTAGTACATTGATAATGGACGTCATACTAAACACCAAAATATACACAAGAAACTAAAAATCATACATGACTAACAAAGGCCATAGGCTCCTGACTTGGGATAGGCGCAAAAATGCAGCGATGTTAAACTTGTTTTTTGATATCTTAACCCTCTCCCTATACCTCTAGTCAATGTAAAGAACCACAACAATACGCACGGTAAAACTAAGTTCAAGAGAAGTCCGAGTCCGATGTCACAATAGGTAACAAAAGAAACTAAACAAAATGACAATGATACATAAATTAACAAAGGACTACTAGCAGTAACTGACATGCCAGCTCCAGACCTCAATTAAACTGATTGAAAGATTATGTTTCATCGTATGAATATCAAGTACAATCCATCCCGTTATGGGTTGAGTAGTTTACCATCATAAAATGTATGACAAGAACATAACCCGTAGCATGCCAACAACCGGTTTTAGAATAAATGTGTTTATTTCCGATGCAAAGACCCTAAAAGTGATTCAATATTAAAGCCAAAATATGCAATCTTTTATGACCTGACAACAGTATCGTAACTATATCCCTTCTTAATAAGTCTGTTTAAAGGTTTTGTTAGCTTTTGAGGTGAATGCCGACATTATTATGCTTTGTAAAGAATAATACCCTCAAAAAGGCATGTGAAATACCTGAACGTATAAGATGTCTGCATGTTGAATTATATTTACGAATGATGTCCTTGTACCGATGATAAAATTTAGTAAATGTTTTGACTAGTTTGTGATATCGAAAGCCCTGGTGTAATAATTTTTCAGTAATACACAAATTTCTCTCGCATTTTAGTATGTTTAGTTTCAATTATAAAATCATGACGAAAGTGTAAAGTTATAGTTTGTATTGTCATACAGATGGTCAATTTAGCTTTCTTCTTTTAAGAGATTGTAAATAAGCTAAAATCTAAACAGAATGATTTTATGCAGAACATGATAAAAACTTACCTCCTGTATCATAGTTTTCTTCTATGCAGTATCAAGAATTGAAATATATAAATCTGTATTTGTCCTGTCTACCGGATTATCAACTAATAGGAGCAATTGATAAGGTGGTTCATGATTGAAATTTAAAACCTTGTTTAGTAAAATTATTATCATATCATACAGAAAACTATGACAAATGCTCTTCAACTTCGTACTTTATTTGGGCTGTTTATTATTGTTATTCGAGTGACACTGATGAGTCTTTTGTAGACAAAACGCGCGTCTAGCGCAAATACAAATTTTCAAACCTGGTTTCTATAATGAGTTTATTTACTATGAAATACCATTATGATGGGCATAACATAATCAGTCTATTTTATGTTTTATTAGTTGATTGTTTTGATGAGCTGTATCATTACAAATGAGATACAAATTTGAAAAAAGAAAAAGTTGTTATATAATTGCATTGTAAGCTTTTTTTTACTCACAAAGCAAGGCAATATTATCAATAGGTATATTTTGCTACTTATTGGGAAATTTTAAATTTCATACCCTTATTATCTCATAACATTTAAGCACATAATAAATAGATTTTAATTTGCTTCCTTCACTTTATTTGATAATGCATATTTGTTCATTAATTAATTTATCTAGGGTTATTTTGCATATTTTGCATTGAGATATAGTAGGCATACAATTAATATAACAATTTCGTTCTGAATCAGAAAATGAATAATGAATTGAATATTGTGTTATTTGAAAAAAAAAGTTCAATGAAACATTGATGCTTTAAATTTTCTGATTACAATATATACAGCTTTACTATTATCTTAATAAATTCTGCAGACAGTTCATTGAACATGTTTTCTAGTGTATATTCTAAGTGTCTCAAATTCTATTTAACAATAACCATTGTAAATATTCTTTTATGTCTATGAAATTCCATGCTTTCGAAATGCAAATGAAATGCTTAAAGGGGCACAAACTGTCAAATTCATGTTCACCGATTTGACTCAAATTCTCATATTTGATTTATAACATACTAAAACTTATATCTAAATTACAATAAGGTCTGCAATAAACAGTTAAACAAGCATGTACTCGGTAATAAATATCAGAATTTCGTGTGTATTTTAAAAATGCAGACGCCAACTAATTAACTATCGAGATGTCCTCCGAATACTATCGACAGTCACATAACTCGATATAAGATAAACATAAATATAAATAACCTGCGACCACGTGTAATTGGATTTTAATAGGTCTGTTTGATTTCATGTTATAGGTTACAAAAATAATTTGATTAATGCTTTTACCTAAATAAGAATGATTGTTTTGTGGATCTAATCAGTCAACGATGTTATTCACAAATTGGCTGCTAAAAATGAATTATTATTTCATTATTTCACTTTTATTCATAATTGAACCAAAAGAAATCACCTTCTATTTTTTTTCATATCTCGTAGCTAGTGCCCCTTTAAAGATTGGAATTTAAAGGAGAATGTGTGATTTTCTAAAAAAAATGTCAAAATTACTGCTTTACAAGATACATAAGTAGGAAAATAAATTCTTAAACTTTAGAGATATATCATTACAGAAGAAGACATTGCCAATTAGCAATACATGAATTTGCACTCCTTGTGTATCATTTCTTTTCACCAACGCATTAATCATTCACATTGTGTTAATATCATCAAATATAATTAATTCTTTTTAAAATATGATGCTGTTATCATTTCTTTAAATCAACATAAGTTCTTTGAACACTCATACATAATTCAGCATTATATTTCAAGAACAGGGTTTCAATTTGTAGAGGAAGTTTTACAAATTCTCATGTAAAACTGGTTTTGCAATGTTTAACAGTTATATGCAGTTTCAAGCACATTCAAAAATCAATACTTGTTTCTTATTATTTAATTGTCCGTTTGCTATGTACAGTTTGGTATAATTATTGTTAAAGGCAACTGCAAACGGTTCATTCAATCCATCTTCCTTCTTCAGTAGAATGTCAATAAGCTTTCCATCTTTTGACAGACGATGTAATTTGTTTGATCCCAAGGTTGTTACATACAGATTCTCCTTCCCATCTAACGCTAAGTCTACTGGTCCTTTGAAACCAGGAGATTTATAAGAGAAGACAACAGTCCCATTGAAATCAATGCAATGGAGTTTACTACCATTTGCATCACAACAATAAAGCATACCCAACTTACTTGTCTTCAGTGAAAACAAAAAATCACTACCGATATTCAATGTTTTTATGAGACTTCCAGTCATGCTGAGAAAATAAACTTTTCCGGCCCCACCTAATACTATCATATCCTTAATAACCGTTACTGCGTAGCAACTGTCAGGAACTTTTATTATTTTACTTGGAAACATGCTGTTTATGTTAATAAACTGAATCGATTTCATGGTAGGTAATGTAACAACTGCTTCGTTTGTTCCTGGTATTACACCTATTCCCCATGCGGTACCAGCAAGGGCACAATCCTGAATATGATCTCCTGTATCTGACCATAACGATAATGCTTTACTCTTGTCTCCCGTATAACATAACAGCAACCTATTATCATTCGTTACAACCATGCTAGGTGTTGTGCCATTATAATAAGGTACTTTGAATTTACAGTTTGGTTTGAACGTCTCATAATCTGGTGGTATCTGGGCTTGTGTGCGTTTAAAGGGTTTGTGTTCAATTGAACATGGCACTGATGTTATTTCAACCGATCCAAGAGAATTAAGTGCAGACTTTATTCTTGATGCTTTGAAGTTAACGTCGATACATTCGTATGACGGGATCAAATTTTGAAAGTCGTTCTCTTGCTTTGAAATATTCACTCTGACCGTATTCAACAGCATCAATATTTGGCTTTCTGATCCGTGTTTTATAAGAAATTCCAATTGTTCTGATAGATCGACGATGGCCTTATGTCGGTTTTCAATGTCCGAAAGGTCAGATCCGGACTTTTTGGTAAGCTTTTTCTCAGTTTCATCCAACTCTGCCATTAATTTCTTTTCTAGTTCATCTAACTCTTCAATTAATTCAAGTTTGAATTTGACTATTGTTTGTAGAGTAGTCGCTTTAGCTCTTCCGATGTTTTCCTTATTTTTTGCTCTGTCCTCTACTAACTGCTCGGTAGTTTTCAATAAATTATTTAAATCTGCTTTTACATCGTTCAGCATAACTGATAACTGTATTCCACGTGCAGCAACATCGATCGGTAGAATGCTGCCACATGTGCGATGGGTATTCACGGAGCATGTACGACAGCATAAGCTTTCGTGATTCGAGCAGTAAAACTCTAAACTCATATCTGGATGGTCACTGCAGGTTCTTTTGATGCTGAAAACCTTACCAGTCTGAACTTCATCAATCAAATGATGGAAAGCGGTAGCCTTGATTGCTTTGTGGTTTTTGACACAATCTGCGCATAAGGAATCTTCACAATCAGAGCAAAATTTTACGGCAGAAGCAGATTTGTCCATTCTTGTACATGGTCCACACATTTGACTGGAAGCCATATCGACTCTGAAAAAAAGCTAATCAGAACAATAGGATTTTATCCAGTTAGTCGGTATCTCAATATTAGTAATATGACATAAACAGTACCAATTTTTATGCACCAGATGCGCATTTCGACAATAAATATTCAGTGATGCTCTAGGCCAACATGATTGAAAATACAAAGTTTATCACAAAGCTGAAGTTCCAAAACTAAAAAAAGACAGAAAAGTATAGTTAAATCCATGCACGGAATTAGAGTTTTTGACGAAGGAGATACGTTAAGGTGTAATACCACCATTGATTTTTCCCTATTAGTCTTTGTTAAATTGGCACTTTTAAAAAAATCGTACAGTATTTACCTTTATTTCAACCAAAGAAATACTTTGCATGTGTAAAGTTCAATCCTTTCCAGTGATACAGTGAAAATTTCACACTACATTTCATTGCATATAAGAAAGTAACCACCGCCGAGGGTAGACAACCCAATTTTTACACTGTTATTTACTGGTTACCTTCTTTGGTAACTATGTAACCTTAACGTTCCAAAATATTTTATAAGACCATCAAATAAAAAAAGAATGATGCTTTCAGACACCCAACATACATATTTACGACTCAGAAAAATTTAAGTGCATTGAAATGCAGGGTTAATTTTCTACAACTGTCAAATTCAGGGGAATATTTTTTTAGGCCTACTTTCGTATGCAACCGGATGTGACGTACCATGATTTGGTGGTATTACACCTAAAGAACACCTAAATGTCAAATAAACTTGATGCAATTTTTTCCCCTCCAATTGCAAGTTATTTCAAGCATAACTATCAAGTTTTGTCTCAGTCAGAACTATAGTTTCAGAGAAAATCACTATAATGTAAGGTCATATCCTACGGCAATTTCAGTCCAATTTCTTCGAAAAATCCTAATTTCAGTGTATCATTATAAAATGCAGTGTTGACTAATATCTGATCATAAACTCATGATATATGCATTCAAACAATTAAATAGAATACAAAAGACAACTTTAAGATGATAAACAATTTTATTGCACCTTTTAGAGTTCATTTGAAGGTCTGTTTTGGTCTGTTTTGGTCCATTTTTCCTCCTTCCTTCCTTTTTCATCAAAACTTGATATCTTTTGTCTAAAAAATAAAACAAATGTGATTATTTTCCCACAAAAATGAAATAAATGTAATGTTAAATCAATAATTAAAGTGTTTTAGCTGAAAGAACTGTCTCTATAAATGTTAACAGTCTACACGGAAGTTTCTATAAGCCCTTATGTGTAACTTGAGTTTTTGGTCTGTTCCCCTAGTGTGAGAAATAACGGTTCCCTTTTAGTCAATCATTTATTGCTACTGGTATCAAAGTCTTTTTATTTACGCATAACAGTATATTTCTAATAGATTTACACAAAAAGTCCACTTTCTTGTATTTTACATTAGAAAATGGGGAGAAAGAGTAATAAAAAAATACCTCAAAATGTTTTTAAAAAGGGTTATGTCCCTTGGAATGCTGGTACAAAAAATAATTGGTAAGAATTATAAAGTTTAAGTATGTGAGACTGGATTCTGATGTGTATAAATCCAGGACAAATAAGTGTTTAGATGAGTTATTGTCTGTGCAAAATGTAGACGGCACAATGGCAAATTGTAAACTTTTGCGGCCAAAACAAAAAAAAACATGATGATAGTTGATACATACTTTAATGCTGAAGTGTCATCTGCAGACCAATTCACATATAAGATTTTTCAACAGAATGCTCTTCAGAACATGGTTAACACTGAAATAAAAAATTCACATGTTGTATAAACAAAACAAAAACTGTAAGGGTAATTTAAAATTTAACACAGTAATCTAAATACAGCTTCGTCTGTCCACCCATTGACTAAGAAAACACCCGTAAACCCCCATTTCAATGCAATTTTACCTCAAACGTACTTTCTGTGTCTAAATCCATTCCGAATAGTCCATGTTTACAATGTATGAACTGGTTTATTAATAACTTTTAAAAATGAAAGTACAATAGGGTCACGAGTGCATATTTAGTTTCCCTAAATAGGTGTAATACCACCATTGATTTTTCCCTATTAGTCTTTGTTAAATTGGCACTTTTAAAAAAATCGTACAGTATTTACCTTTATTTCAACCAAAGAAATACTTTGCATGTGTAAAGTTCAATCCTTTCCAGTGATACAGTGAAAATTTCACACTACATTTCATTGCATATAAGAAAGTAACCACCGCCGAGGGTAGACAACCCAATTTTTACACTGTTATTTACTGGTTACCTTCTTTGGTAACTATGTAACCTTAACGTTCCAAAATATTTTATAAGACCATCAAATAAAAAAAGAATGATGCTTTCAGACACCCAACATACATATTTACGACTCAGAAAAATTTAAGTGCATTGAAATGCAGGGTTAATTTTCTACAACTGTCAAATTCAGGGGAATATTTTTTTAGGCCTACTTTCGTATGCAACCGGATGTGACGTACCATGATTTGGTGGTATTACACCTTAAACATTGAAATGAAAATAGTTTATTAAATATTTACATGTAGACACATTATCAAATTAACGTTTTGTATCCTAATTTTCTTATTGATTCATAACGTGTTGCTTTCTTAACGTCCTATATCATCCTAAGTTGATGTTACAGGTCAAATGGAAATATGTTTAAATCAAATTCTTCGAAACAGTGATCAATACTCAAGTAGATAAATACAATTCATGAACAAATACCACATTATAAAACATAGTTGAACGTAGTCAAGATTGGGTCTAAATGAAAAGAAATGAAACAAAACGTGACAGAAAAAAAGGTTGAAATAGAATTTTATGAATGGAGGACAACGAATGTTGATTCTATTACTGCCTTCAACCGATAAAAACTAATAATCAATGCTAAAAATAATCTAAAATAATCAAACAAAATTCAGAATTTGTAAAAAAAATATTTTTTAACTGCAAGGTATATATTGTGTATATATTTCCTCTATCTTCCTGCAATAGGATTCAATAGTGAGGCTAATAGAAACTAGGTTTTACAGCGAGCCAATGTTACAATTTTTTTCCAATGACAATTTTTGGATGACTGGTTTGTGTTTTATTTTGCAATCGATAAAGTTACTAAATGTTATTCTACTCTCATTAGTTTGCCTTCAAGGTCTAGGACCAGAAAATAGACTTTGTCACAGTATTTAGTTAAAGGAGTAGGTCCAGTAAGGGCCGATTTTGGCCTCAAATTTTAGGTTCATTTAACGAAAGATTTTGGACACTTTTCAAACACTCAAGTGTCTATTTCTGTTGATTCAATTGATTTATGTGAAATATTTTAACTGACTGAGTCATTAAAAACGCTCCGATTCAAGCTTAAATATAAAAAATCTATCAAATATGCCAAAACATGTCACTTTTCAGAAGGTGGCTGCATCTGTGTTCATCCTCATCCTTTATATATGTTTTGTATTATCATCAAATACAACTTACATTTCAATATTAAGGATAAACACGAATGCTGCCACTTTCATTTAAGACGGAAACCGTCTAAAATTTAACTAAAATGCTAAAATTATGAAAATTTGCATGACTTAATGATGCTAGTACCCGATAAATGTGCATTGTATTGTAAAAAAAAACCCGTATTTATGTACCAGAAGCATTCTACTTTCCAATGAATAACTGAAAGTGTACATTTTAACAATTTTGTAAAACTGCTATATTTTGGGGCCAAAAAGGGGTCTTATTGGACCAACTCCTTCAACTTATAACTCTGGCTTGTTGGAATAAAACATGTGTAATGCCTTTTTTGAATTTATTTTGAATACTTTAAAAATAGGTCAACATTTGAACACTACGCGTGAACAGTTGGTGAAAATAGTTATCAAAGGTACCAGGATTATAATTTAATACGCCAGACGCGCGTTTCGTCTACATAATCCTCATCAGTCACGCTCATATCAAAGAAATACGAAGTTGAGGAGCATTGAGGATCAAAAATTCCAAAAAGTTGTGCCTAAGGTAATCTATTCCTGGGATAAGAAAATCCTTAGTTTTTCGAAAAATTCAAAGTTTTGTAAACAGGAAATTTATAAAAATGACCACATAATTGATATTCATGTCAACACCGAAGTGTTGACTAATGGGCTGGTGATACCCTCGGGAATGAAATGTCCACCAGCAGTGGCATCGACCCAGTGGTGTAAATAGTTATCAGAGGTACTAGGATTATAATTTAGTACGCCAGACGCGCGTTTCGTCTACATAAGACTCATCAGTGACGCTTATATCAAAATATTAATAAAGCCAAACAAGTACGAAGTTGAAGAGCATTGAAAACACCCATAATGTGTTTTAAAATGAAAAAAAGAACTAATATCATATGTGTATGTACCGTATCTTGTTGGCAATATAAAAAAGAAGATGTGGTATGATTGTCAATCAGACAACTATCCACAAAAGATCAAAATGACACAGACATTAACAACTATAGGTCACCGTACGGCCTTCAACAATGAGCAAAGGCCATACCGCATAGTCAGCTATAATAGCCCCGATAAGACAATGTAAAACAATTCAAACGAGAAAACTAACGGCCTTATTTATGTAAAAAAATGAACGAAAAACAAATATGTAACACATAAACAAACGACAACCACTGAATTACAGGCTCCTGAATTGGGACAGGCACATACATAAATAATGTGGCGGTAATGATAATATTTTTAACTCTACATTTCACGGCCTACAACACGATAGCGTAAGGATTATGTCTACGTTTGGATGTATTTTGTCACCTAGGACGCCACTGAATGGTGTACACAATTAAAATGAAGTCAGTGACCATGGTAAAATTAAAGAGATAACTATATTACTAGCATTTTGACGGATACAATTAAGTATTTCAAATCAAAGAACTCATTGAGATTCGGATGACTTTCCGTTTTTCTGTTATTTGATATACCATGAAGGCAAATATTTTATCAGAAATTTAAATCCAACATAATTGTTTATCATAAAACAACATTAGATATCATATGCACATTTATCTCTTAAATGCTCTTCAACTTTGTACTTGTTTGGCTTTATAAATATTTTTGATATGCGCGTTACTGATAAATCTAACGTAGACGAAACACGCGTCTGGCGTACTAAATTATAATCCTAGTACCTTTGATAACTATTTACAGCACTGGGTCGTCGATGCCACTGCTGGTGGACGTTTCATTCCCGAGGGTATCACCCGCCAATTAATCAGCACTTCGGTGTTGACATGAATATCAATATCTTTAATCTTTAATTATGAACACACGTTCATTTTGTTTTTTTCGTATGTCCAGTGTATTAAGTATGTGATTCATATAAAAAAGAAGATGTGGTATGATTGCCAATGAGACAACTATTCACAAGAGACCAAAATGACACAGAAATTAACAACTATAGGTCTGTTTTTCAAAAAAACATTATATGTATACATAGATATAAGAAGATGGATATGTGTGCCAATGACACAACTATCTATAAAAGTCACAATTTGTAAAAGTACACCATTATAAATCAAAGTACGGTCTTCAAAACGGAGCCTTGGTTCACACTGAACAGAAAGCTATGAAGGGCCCAAAAAAATGACTAGTCAAAAATCATTCAAATTAAAAAAATCAACATAAAATCTATATAAAAAAAAGAACGAGAAACATTAATGAACCAAATGAACAAACGACAACCACTGAACATACATGTCTGGTTATAAAAAGAGAGGTAAAACATACCTTCGTCGTTGTCTATAGCTATGTAGTTATAGGTCCTTATATCTTTTTTTATCTTGAATAATCTTGCTAATGGACGGAATTTAAATTCCTCATACAATCAATAACATACTTCTAAATAAGGGTAACACTAGTATACCGCTGTTCAATAGTTATAAATCGATAAAGCGAAAACAAATCTGGGTTACAGACTTGAACCAACAGATAACATGATCTATAAGGAGGTTTAAGAATTCGTGTTAGTGCTTGATTAAAGATAAGGCAAAGGGAAAGAAAAAAATAGAAAAATAAATTGAATAATTTATGAAGAAAGGTCACAATGGTCACAGGTGTTAAAATAAATAAAATACTGATTTTATCGAGGTTTTGTTTCTGTGAATTGAATACCTTAGAAATCAGATAATTGGAAACCAATTGTGCCCCTCTTTCTGCCGACTTGTTTCTTTATCATTATGATGCTAATTTAATACAGGAACTTCTTAGGAAGAAAGATAAGAAGTAAGAAATATCCTTTAACTTTCCTCTCCGATATATAGATGATGTTCTCTAACTAAATAATTAAAAATTTGGCGACTATGTTGAAGGGATCTTTTCTATCAAACTAGAGACAACGGATACACCAGATACAGTTAAGTCTGCCTCATATATTGACTTACATTTAGACATTAACGGCCAGTTGAAAACAAAACTGAAAGGCAAAAGAGATGATTACATCTTCCCAATTGTGAACTTTCCATTTCTATGCAGCAATATTACAACAGCGCCTGCATACGGAGTAGATATCTACCAATTGGTAAGATATTCCCCGGCTTGTATTTCTTATCATGATTTCCTTGATAGAGGGTTGCTGCTCACTAAAAAGCTCTTAAACCAAGAGTTCCAAATGGTGAAGTTGAAATCATCCCTTCGTAAATTTTACGGACGTAATCACGAGTTGGTTGATGGAATAACCGTTTCACAGATGATATCGGATATGTTCCTTACGTCTTAACTACAATCCCCTTCACTTTTCATGAATGTGAACTACCGAATCAGACTATTTGCCGGGTTTGTAATAACAACACGACGGGTGCCACATGTGAAGCAGAATCTGCTTACCCTTCCGGAGCACCTGAGATCAACCCCAGTTTTTGGTGGAGTTCGTGTTGCTTATTCTGTAGTTTTCTATGTAGTGTCTTGTCTACTATTATTTGTTTGTTTGTCTTTTTCTTTATAGTCATGTCGTTGTCAGTTTATTTTCGATCTTTTAGTTTGACTGTCCCTCTGGTATATATCGCCCTTTTTTCTAGTGGTTTTGGGTAGAAGGCTACGAAACAATAAATAATTGTTGGACCGGGTTTGGGGTGGACTGGTATGTTGACCACCTTCACTGTGCATCATTTTATTTAGGTTCAACTTTCACACAGGCGATTATGGCTATGACACCATTTCATAATTTTCTCTGTTCAAGATTCAGGTTTATATTAGTTTCAACTTAATTTTCTTTGCTTACTTGATAATTATTTTCAACTGAGTTAAATCTTCAATAATAATAATTTTGTATTATTTAAGAATTGAATACTTTTTTGTGTGTAACTTTATTGGGGTGTAAAAGCGTTGACCGAATTACATTTTGTATGCAGTGCGTAAGCGCTTCATTCTAAAAATGTGCGCACTGTCAACGTTTTACAACATTATGAAGTTACAAAAAGAAGCATTCAATACTTATGATTATATTTTTTTAGCTAGGATCATGAAAACACGATTTTTATCAAGTTTTATTTATTTTAACCTGTGTACTTTATTTTGGGACCTCGTGTCATTATGAATGATACATTGTATTGTGTAATGAAGTTGATTAAGGAATAACGAGATTACAGTGTAGCCAATCAGAATAACGTATTATAATGAAATATACATCTAATGTTATTATTGATTACTAATAAAAACCAGACGCACTTTTCGTCTACATAAAAAACATCAGCAGCGCTAGAACTAAAACAGTTAACTAGTCGTACAAATAACACCTTGTTTACCTATGTCTGAATTATTGTACATGATAAATGAAGTTCAACACTAAGCACAACCGTCACATCTATGTGCATGACATAATTGAATTACAACTATTTACGCAGAGATATATGATTTTGCACTTATCTGTTGGTGTGATCAATACATATAAGCGAACATAAGAAATATACATAATTTGTTTTCATTTACATGTCTTGACTATAAAACAATTATGAATAAAAACTAACGGACAACATAAAAGTGTTGACTACTGTACTGGTGATACCTTTGATCATGAAATCTTCAACAGCAGTAGCATCGTCCTAGTGGTTGTAAAAAGAGTGGCGAAAGATACTAGAGGGACATTCAAACTGACAATTCGAAAATAAACTGACAACACAATGGCTAAAATAGAAAAAAAGATAAACTGACATAACAAAGAAAAGAAAGACTAAGCATCACGACTCAACTAAAATCTTGGTGTGATCTCAGGTGTGGCGGAAGGGTAGGTAGATTCTGCTCCATATATGACATCCGTTGTGTTATTCATATTATTACCAGCCCGGTTAATAGTCTAATTCAGGAGGTCACATTCGTGAAAAGGGAACGGGATTGAAGCAATGGCTCAAATAGAAAAAAGACAAACAGACAAACAGACACAACAAAGAAAACTGAAGACTGAGCAACACAACACAAACAAAATATGGTTGTGATGTCAGCTGTTGCGGAAGGTTTAAGTAGATTCTACTCCACATGTGGCACCCGTCGTGTTGTTCACGTTATTAAAAACCCGGTTAAAAGTCTTATTAGGTACGTCACATTTCCGAAAAGGGAACATGATTATAGTTACCACATAAGGAATATATCAGATATCATCTGTGAAACGGATATTTTATAACAGTCAACCAATTGGTAATGGCGTCCTTAAAACACTTTCTTTTCTACTTTTGTATATTAATTATTTTCTTCAATCTGAATATGTTGATGGTGGAAGTTTCATTTCATTGTGCCATTAGCTTCTCTTTACACGCGTTCTTTTCAAAATAACTTAATAGACAGTTTGAAAAAAACATTTTCTTTGGAGGTAGGACACATTTTATCTCCGTTGAGCAAGTTCTTTAAGGTAATTGATACATTTTGTTATTGTTTGTCTACATAAAACGGAATATGTATATTAATACAATGGCTCAAATTCCATGTTCTCGATTTTCTGTAGTCAATCACTGATAGTTAATATTGGAGGTCTTTCACATGACACCAATCATTAATGTTGTAACAAAGTTTATTCTGGAACATGTAGTTTCGAAACATTGCTTTATTTGTTTCAAGAAAATATGAATATCCAGGATCACCCGACAAAACGTTTAGCTTATATACCAGTATTACTTATTTGCATGTCAGATGAAATTTAACATCACTTTATATACGTTTGACAATTTTTAATGCCAGTTTTTCAAACTAAGAGCATGATTAGCCATAGAACAGATGCCATTTATATTGTATACTTCTTTTTATGTAATTTTTCTTTAAATTATATTTTTCAAAAGGTTGAGAATTTGTTTCTCATTTAGTGAACTTATTATAATATAGAATAATCTATTGAATATTTTTTTATCCATAGATTTAACATAACAATGAGCATATGAAAAACTGCGGTTATTTTGATTTCTTTTAATTGACTTGATGACATTGATGAGCTACCTCATACAAAAGACATGCAAGTTTGATAAAATAAAAAGTTTGTTATATAATTCATACAGAAAAAACCATAGACAGGTATCTTTTCCTTTTTATCACCAATTCTGAAAAAAACGCAAAATGATGATCATCAAATAACATTATTTCTATTGATAATCTCTCTTAATTTAATGTTGAACATCTGTTTCGATTGTTATAGAGTACGGCCTTTTTGGCATATTTATCTAGAAGCAATAGGCAGAAAAATATAATATAATGATTTTGATCATAACCAGAAAATGAATACAGTGTATTATCTGAAAAAAAAAAAATGGTTGAATATGAGTTTATGCTTCAAATGGGCACATAAAAAGGTTTTAAGATTTACTATTTCTTCATTGAAATCTGCAATAGGTACAAAAAGGAAAAATAAGATGTTTCAGTGCATGAAAGAGTTCACTCTTATTTTATCTGACAATAGTAATTGTAAACCTTTAAGTTGCTTGTTATTTCTTAAATTTTTCAAAATTTAAAGAGAATTGTACTACTTTGATTAAAACTGATAATGTTACTTCTTCACCAGACATATCATTCGCAAGGTTAACAGTCGTATACTTTAATAAGAGAGAGCTCAAACTGTACACAAAACAAGGCCAATCAAAATTTAATTGATATGCACCTCTCATGTATCATTTCTCATGCATTGATCACTGGCTTTGTGGTAATATAAGATAAAACGAATTCTTGTAAAATATGTCATTTATTAATTTTTCTATAATAAACTCGAATTCTTCCAACAGAGGTACAAAATATCATGCAAAATTTGGTATTTGCTGTCATGGACAGTAGATGGTTTTAAAATAGAAGAATTTCAAAATTACCGAACTACAAGGAAAAATCAAATGCTCAAACACATCAAACGAATTGATAACAACTGTCATAAACCTGTGTTGGTACAGTCATTTTTAGGTAGAATATATATATTAATCACTATTAAGATGAACAAATGTTTCAACAAACAAAAAACTAAAGTATATCAATTAATATGCAGGTATTTGAACACATTTACAAGTGATACTAGATTTACCAATCTTAAGAGTGAAGATGCAGTTTCTACGCACAATCATATATCGATACTTGTTTATCGACAATATACTTGCCATTTGCTAAGTACAGTTTGGTATAGTTCTTGTTGAAGGCAATTCCATACGGTTCATCCAATCCATCTTCCTTCTTCAGTAGGATGTCAAGAAGCTTCCCATCTTTTGACAGACGAAATACTGTGTTTGATCTCCAGGAAGCAACGTACAGATTATCTTTACCATCCAATGCCATGTCTACTGGTCTATTAAAATCAGGAGACTTATATGAGAAGATAACAGTTCCATTGATATCAATACAATGGAGAGTATCGTTATCTGTCTCGCAGCAATATATGGTATCCATCTTACTGGTCTTCAATGAATATAAATAACCCCTTCCAACATTTAATGTTTTCGATAGACTTCCAGTCAAACTGATGAAATAAACTTTTCCCCGCCCACCTAATGCTATCATGTCCTTAATAACAGTTACTCCATAGCATTTGTCGGGAACTTTCATTGATTTGCCTGGTACCATTCTTGCTATGTTAACAAACTGAATCGAACCAATATATGGTAATGTAACAACTGCTTCACTCGTTCCTGGTATCATAGCTATACCCCATGTAGGATCAGCCAGTTTACAGTCCTGAATGTGGTCTCCTGTCTCTGACCATATCGACAATGCTTTACTCTTGTTTCCCAAATAACATAACAGCATCCTATTATCATTTGTTACAAGCATGCTTGCTATATTATTGTTAGAAAAAGGTACTTGAAATTCATTTTTGAGTTTGAATTTAATTGGCATATTCACATATTCTGGTGGTATCTGTGCTTGTGCGTGCTTAGAGGGTTTGTGTTCAATTGAACACGGAGCAGATTTTATTTCTATCGATCCAAGATAAGTAAGTGCAGACTTTATTTCTGATGCCTTGAAGCTTACATCAATACATTTGTATGAAGGGACCAAATTTTGAAAGTCGTTCTCTTGTTTTGAAATATCCACTCTGATAGTATTCAACAGCATCAATATTTGGATTTCTGATCCGTGTTTTGTTAGAAATTCCAATTGTTCTGATAAATCTACGATGGCCTTACATCGGATTTCAATGTCTGAAAGCTCAGATTCGGCCTTTATGGTAAGATTTTTCTCAGTTTCATCTATTTCTGTCAATAATTTCTTTTCTAGTTCATCTAACTCTTGAATTAATTGACGTTTAAATTTGACTATCGTTTGTAGAGTGTTCGCTTTAGTTTTTCCGATGTTTTCTTTGTTTTTTGCTCTGTCTTCTTCTAATTCCTCTGCAGTTTTCAATAAAGCCTTTAAATCTGCTGTCACATCGTTTAGCATCACTGAGGTTTTTATTCCTCTTGCAGCAACATCGATTGGTAGAATTTTGCCACATGTGCGATGGGTATTCACGGAGCAAGTGCGACAGCATAAGTTTTCATGATTTGAGCAGTAAAACTCTAAAGCCATATCTGGATGATCACTACAGGTTCTTTTTAAGCTAAAAGCCTTGTCAGTTTGAACTTTCTCATCGATCAAATGATGTAAAGCGAGAGACTTAATTGCTTTGTGCATTGTGACACAATCTAAGCACAAAGGATCCTCACAATCAGTGCAAAATTTTGCAGCTGACGATAATTTGTTAACCCTAGAACATGGTCCACACATTTGATTTGAAGCCATTATTACTCTGAAAAATATATAGGTTCAGTTTAAGTATATAATCCAATAGTGAAGAATCGGGAACGTAATTTCAGTGTCATTTGGTCTTTTTTTTGTTAGAATTGTCTCATTGGCAATCATACGCCAACTTCTTATTTGTATACTTACAATTGAGAACAATTATAGTTCTCATTGTAAGTTGTTGACTTTAACCTGCGAGATGATTATCTATATCTATGAATACATTTTAAAAATATATACACAAACGTACGGGTGCATGCCTATTATAACTTACATCGATTTCATATAAATTGTGGTGGATACTTATCTCTATGGTAATCATACAACATGTCCTTATAATTTTATATTTGCAATCGTGAACAATTATAGAGAAATGAAGAGATGAGAACATGTAACAATATATAAATTAAGAAAACATAAACATTGTTTTCAATAGACTGATTAGTGCTTCCTGAACCTCCAATTGTTGTCTCCAATAGTTGTTAAATTAATCAAATTAGAGAGGGGTAATTGATATTAAAATTCATAAGTCCATGACAAATGACAAAGTCATGGCAAAACCAATGAAAAACTTATAGACCTTAAAGTCAGCTGTACCAACTGAAGTGACTGTTGATACCTCCCTCAACGTTCCAAAAGATACAAATTATCGATAATTGTTGTAAGGGTTCTTCAGCCAGGAAGCTTTGAATTTTCTTAGACATAAGGGGTGTAAATGACAAGACACAAACCATACGGAACGGTAACTTGCGGTTTCTTACAACCATGATTGCTTTCTTCAGAAACAAATGATATTTAAATATTTTTGTTCATCTTTTACGTGATCAAAGGTTTCGCGGAGGAACGTTTTCGTTTGGAAATGGACAGATTTTTCAGCGCATTCAAGCTTTATGAAGGCCAGTGATTTTCCCTCTTAAGTAACAGGATAACATTACTAAGACATGAGTATCCGTTGCTTTATGGAGTATATCAGTACCTATTTTAATGTTTAGTTCACATTTTAAGATAATAGGTAAAAACGTTTTATTTGGTAAACACAATGTTAATGAACTAGAACTCAAACGGAGTTGAAAAAATGAATTTAGTTACATGGTCAAATTTTGTTACATTCCTGCGTTAAAATTCCAATAACCTGTCATTAAATGATTTTAGTCCAATAAACTAATTACAAAAACTTATTACATTGGACTCAATGTTTGTTTGTTTTGTCTGATATATTTAAAATTTTGTAGAAAAGTGTTTAAATAATATCCATCTGATTAGATTTCAAAATATAAATATCATGGTAAAAATATTGCCTTTGGCATTTTTATCAACGACATTCGTTTACTTAAAAATATTTTTTTAGGTGAAAGAAATATCCTGATGCCAATGTATTTGTTTTAATCATTAGAACATATTTTCAAATAATTTTGTCAATCAAGTCGATAAATTTATATTGTTTTTATTTTTATATTATTTATGTATAGAGGTGAAAATAATTAATGAATAAAATACAAATAAAGATAATATATAACTTGCTATAACACGTGTGCCAATGAGACAACTATCCATCTAAGTCACAATTTATAAGTAAACCATTATAGATCAATGTACGGTCTTTAACAAGCTACAAAGGGTCCCATAAAATACTAGTATAAAACCATTCAAACTTGTTTACCAACAGTCTAATCTTTATAAAAAAAAACGAGAAACGCGAAACATTTATGAAGTGTATATTTGCAGTAGATGTTCATACCGATTTACTGGCAATGGGCTTAAAAAAACCACACGAACTTACTTTAATTAGCAATGTTATCGAATCAGTTTTAAAACATTACATTAACGGGTCGACAATTGATATTTTTCAAATGTCGATCATTGCAAATCTTATTGAAAATTAAAACCTAATACATGTACAAACATTTAACAGCTGATTAAACTAACAAGGACCAATATCAAATACAAAACTATAGACTCAGGACTCAAAGCTATGCATGAGGGGAATGCATTTCCTACTTTAAAAGAACTTATTTCATAAATGTTATAACAGCAAATTCAAGTTAAACAATATGCGTAATTTTGTGATAGATCCGGAATGATGTTGGGCTGGTGATACATCCTCGGAGACTTATAGGCAACTGAGCTGTACATTTATTCCACTGACCCAGATATACGAGGTTGGCTATAAATCTACATAGATGATAGAAGCACTGCTGTACTTTCCGACCTTAGAATATAACAAATCATAACTATTTCTTACATATAGAATAAAGTCAGTATTAAAAACAAAAAGTCCTTTATTCTCTTTATCGGTAATTTAAAAAAAAGAAAAATTACTACTATAATAGAGAAAATAACAAACGAACTACTTTTGCGTCGAATCACGGAGAATCACACTTGACGTCACAGACTGCATTACGTCATTTGAAATTTTGTCACAGTGCAGTAAACATGGTGTTCTCTTGCACAAAGTATTGAAAAGGAATTATTGCATGTGTTTTTTTAATATTCTGCTTTGGACATGACTCTAACAATGCCAAATATAATGTTAGCATACCGGTAAGTCAAGTTTCTTTTTTTTCACAAAGAATCAGCTTTCAGCTTAGTTTCACACAGAACGTTGTCTAGACTTGTGCCCCCTTTTTAAAATTTATCCTGACTTAGAACTGCTTTTAAATATGTTCTCTTTTTTGCTCTTTGTTTTATGAATATCTGTCTTTATATTGACAATGAAACCACATTTTTTAAAATTGTTTTTGACAGTCCCATAAAAATGTCGAAAATGCGTACATTTCATTTTCTTCCCTAGATTCTCTCATGCGATAGCGGTACCTTTTTGGTCAATATTTATGTGTTGCATCTAAATATGAATTGTAACATTTTATAGTGACTGAAAAGGTAAAACAAATACTTCTCAAGAAGCAGAAAAAGAATCTATACTTGGAGCAGCACCAGACTGAGGCTATGTATTGGTATTTTATGAATAAAAACTCAGATTGGAAGAGCATGGACGAAATGTTACTGTTAGTTGTACGTCCTTGTGAATAGCAAGAAAAGCATGAGTTTCATTTATCAATTATATTTTTTTTTTATAAGTTTATCGTGGTTTTCATACATTTTCTGTCCATATTTTCACAACAATCGTTCAAAAAAGCTAAAACAACTTTGTGGGAGCTTCAAACAATGACAAAGTGTTTCATTCGCCAAAAAACTCGTGCGTTTCTCCGAAAAAAAATATGCGCAATTTTGCGAATGAAAGGGGAAAGTAGATCCTTGCGCGTTGCATTCGCGCATGTCATTTGCGTACTGACCCAATAATTTTTATATCACGGCCAGTTCACTGATACTGACATTATCAGCGATTACACATCAAAGGAAAAATGGACAAATTGCCGATAAATTATACTTCAGTCCAAATTTTTCATTGTATAGTTACCACTGTGCCAGTTGTGAATTGAAGCCGGTACAATATGCCACCGCTCAGGCAAAACAAGAACATACATATTTTTTACGACAAAATATAGGGTTGATGTGATTTATTTATTATCTGTCAACTTTTTCGTAATTTTGTTTTTATTGGAAATGAAAAATGAGAACATGATATATATCTATCTAAATTATTGCCTTTCAAGGACAAGGACCCTCAGAAAGGGGTTTTTGAACCCCTCAATTTCACTAGAGTTTTGAGGTCTTGTGGAAGAAGTCGTTTATATACCCCAGTCAACCCTTGAATCTTTTTGTTAATGAAGTATGTGCAAACTTTTGCAAGTAAACTAGCAAATTAAGCCAAGCACAACAGAGGGTCTTCAGGTATAAATAAATCTTCAATATGATGAATGAAATTGTATATCAAAAATTAAAAACATACCAAAAACCCAGAAATCATAGAAAGATCAATATGCACACATTTTAATCCGCGATTGTAATGATTATTTTAGGCTACCATAATTCAATTCAATTCAATTCAATATTTTTTTGTATTCAACTATTATCAGCCATGTCGTTTTCTGTTAATTTTCGACTAACGAGTTCGAATGTCCCTTTGGTTTCTTTCGCCTCCCTTTTATAAAGGTTACAATAACATGAATAATGACAAGAACAATCAAATAACGATAACGAAACTAAAATGAATAGCACTATGTGTGTATATAACTAACTGTACATCAAGATATTGAAAACGTATTAGCTCCAGTGACGCTTGTTTCGATTTGACAGAGTTGTATTACCCTTAATTGGCTTCTTTCAATTATTTTTTTATTTATCAAAATAAAACAATAGGAGTTACTACTGTTTTGTTTTCGCATCTTTAAAATAATTTCTCGATTATGAAGAATAGAGCTTTTTGGTAGAAAAAAATCAAGTGGGACAAGATTAATGAATCAACTAAGCATTTAGGGGCGAAATTTATCTTCATTCTCTCAATTTTTGACAGATAGAATATTGTGCTTTTTATCCCCTTTTCATTTCGTTTAATATATAAAAGGAATGTATCTATCAAAAAGTTAAATTTACTCCGAGGAAAATTCAAAACAGAAAGTTCCTAATCAAATGGCAAAATCAAAAGCACAAACACATCAAACGAAAAAACCCAACTGTCATATTCCTTACTTGGTACAGGCATATTCTGATGTAGAAAATGGTGGATTGAACCTGGTTAAAATTATAGCGTTACACCTCTCACTTGTCCGACAGTCGATTCAAATTCCTTCTCTTTTATTTTATTTAAGTAAAACTACACGTGAAAATATATAAACGAAGAAACAAGCGAAAAAATCAAACCCCCTCCCCCTAAAAAGAATAAACAAAGTTACATATTATATATAACAGTTGTTATCCATTCTGTTGATGTGTTTGATTATTTCATTTTGCCATTGAATTATGGACTTTCGGTTTTGAATTTTCCTCGGAGTTTGGTAATTTTGCTATTTTACTTTTTATATCAGGAAGTAAAATCACTGTTATATATATCGAATGATCACCGCTCAGGATCACCGCGTATCAATATATCATAAACCCATCATGTACAACGTTCATTGCTAGTTCAGAGTATATTTGTACATTGTACAATATTGTATTAATGAACATCTCCGTTGAAAAATATGAAAAGTAATAGTAAATATTAATAAAAAGTAAAACAATTGACAGTATACATACTATTGTGGTTATCTGGTACAATGGGAGTTGTCTTTTCTTTTATTTCGTTTATTAATAGAAATGACATGTGTTGTATAGGCAGAGTTTAAATTCTTTTTTATAGGTACACATTCACAAACTTATTATATGTATCGGGGTATTAGAATTGTGTTTGTTACCGTTTTTATGAAATTTTCAATAATTTCATATTTCAAAGAATAAAATGTATTGAGGCATACATTATCACTAGACTAGTATGTTATACTTAACCATGTTAACACATGTAATTTTAGATATTTCTTAATCTATGATACGAATATGTAAATAAATACATATAAATTGACTACAATTTCAAACCGAAGGTCGGTCTTTGTCTAATTGATTTTAATTGAATTTTATCTTTAAATATTGTCGGAGTTGGGGTGCGCAAACATGTCTAACACTTTTAAATTTGTGAATATATTTTATATTTTACAGTCGATTGTAGCTATAGACTATTGTTTTATTATTTTCTTAAATTTAATTTGTATTGCGTACACAATCGCATATATCATTTTAAAGCTGAGGCAGTCTAAAAATGGGCCGCCCATTTACTATAACTGTTCATTTGATGAACTGTTCAACAATGTATTTATAATTAGACTTATACGAGAAGATAATCTTTTTTTACTTTCAACAGAGGTCAACACCATTAAGATTTAGATGCATAGACATTTCTACAAACATAGATCAAAAGACTATAACATTTAACAAAATCCAGGGGTGGGTTGGGGTTGTGGGTCACTTCAATCTTTCTTTGGTAGAGGTCAGCAGCTGAAACAGCTAAGTATTCCAGTCTTTTAATGTATTTTTTATTTAACAAAAAACAGACCTAATAGTTATTAAATGGATCAGGATTATAATTTAGTACGCCAGAAGCGCGTTTCGTCTACATAAGACTCATAAGTGACGCTCATATATAAAAAGTTTTTGCCTAAATGTAAAATAAATTTTGTTTTGCTTATTTCACTCCTTTTGAGGCTGAATTTTGTCACCAATTATGTGTTATTGCCATTTTTCATTCATTTTAATAGTAATTTCGATCTTAATCTGAAAATGAATGTGCATTAGTGTTTTGAATACTTGTGAAGTGCATTATCAAAAATATAAAATGTGGTGATAAGTTAGTGCTGTAAAAATTTAAAAAAAAATATGTACATATTTGCTATTTCTTTAAGATATATATTTACAAATAAAAGAAATTTATCTTTCTCTGAACATGTCAGAGCACATAAGAACCAAATCTATCTGATTATAAAAATTATAAATATTTGTTTATGTATATGTAACCATGGTAACTGCGAGTTTGTTAATATTCCCTCTAGAATGACAATTAAAACTCGTAAATGATGGTTTTATTTTTTAATTGAAAGAGAACTTATTAGTTGTTAGTGGCTTTGAACTAGCTGTCAGATAACTGCGAGTACTCTCAGATCTGTTCATTGTGTCTTTTTGTGTCTGGATGTATAAGTACACGGCCACGTCCACTTGTATTTTTGTCCATCTGATGAGTTAAGCCTTTTTCAACTGATTTTTATAGTTCGTTCTTATGTTGTACTGTTATACCACTGTCCCAGGTTAGGGGAAGGTTGGGATCCTGCTAACATGTTTAACCCCGCCACATTATTTATGTATGTGCCTGTCCCCAAAAAAAAAAGTCAGGAGCCTGTAATTCAGTGGTTATCGTTTGTTTATGTGTTACATATTTGTTTTTCGTTCATTTTTTTACATAAATAGGGCCGTTAGTTTTCTCGTTTGAATTGTTTTACATTGTCTTATCGGGGCCTTTTATAGCTGACTATGTGGTATGGGCTTTGCTCATTGTTGAAGGACGTACGGTGACCTATAGTTGTTAATGGTGTAATTTTGGTCTTTTGTGGATAGTTGTCTCATTGGCAATCATACCACATCTTCCTTTTTATATGGTATAACTTTGATTAGAACTGTCAGTATTACTTTTTCTTAAGTCAAATGATTTACAAGGAATTGACTCTTGTACTTAGGTGACAGCTCAATCCAAAAAAAAAAAACACCGTGCCGAATAAACAATAAATTGTTTTTCATTCCTTATGGAGTATTTATTTGCATCAATGAATTAATCACTGGTGATATCGGAAAACACAAAGAGTTTTTTTTTATGTCAAACATGGCGTTCTTTTAGTCATTTTCAATAACTCATAAATTCTTCAAAAAGAGGAATATAGTTCACATACACAATTCAACTAGGACATGGTTTTTATTATTTTATAGAAACTCTTACAAATTATCAAGTGAAACGAGTCTTTATAGATATAGTCCGGCCGATCGGTGAAAAAATTGCTCAAATAATGAGGAAAGCACCAATTTTTGCATGATGGTACATTTTTGTGTACCAAACAATACTAGCTATGGACCCACCCTCAAAATTCGATATGGCGGCTTATTTCAAGATGGCTGCGGTCCGTACTAAAATATTTTCCTGTATTGCACAAACCACAGAGGATTTGATGCTGGAAGCACAAAAATCAACATATTCAAATGACTAGGTGTATTTAGCAAGATTTTGTTTTCATCTATCTTTCAAATACAAAATGGCGGCTATTTTCGTTCAAAGCTGCACTATTTGTTGGCTTGGGTCACACATAAAAGCTGTGAGTTGGGATTAAGATATTATTCTGTGCCCAACTTATTTCTTGGGTCGCAATGTTTTGCAATTTTAGATTTAGAATTGAAAATCATTTACACACATATTAGTGCAATGGCAGGAATTGAGGACAACAAGGACAAGAACATTGAAATGGCAGAAACTTAATCACTTGGGGATATGGAGAAACCCACAGGAGAAGTCGCTCAGAAAAGACTATTAAACAATTGTACCAAGAATTTTTAGCAGATAAAAAACAGCTGAGATTTACCGCAATATAAAACAGTTTTAGCAGATAGAAAATCTAATGCTCAAAGAACAGCTGATATAAAACAGATCGAAGCGCTAATTGATAAAATATGTGTTGGTCTCATGACGATTCAAGGTGACCAAAAAGAGGCAATGAATATTAATAACGAACAGATGGGAGCAATATCTCAGCAACTTCAGCAGTCTGAAGACAGGATAGACCACAAGGCTAGTGGTAATTGCTTGGCGGAATTGATTGTCAGACCAATAAGATATTCAATGTTGTGGTGAGACAGATGGACAATCTGACAACAAATGCGGAAGGAGACACATTTCAATATAAAAGTGCATTTGAACATAAGGGTACCTTCCAACAACTGGCATCTTTTGTAAATGAATTAGCGGACAATCGAAATAAAGAAGTTAAAATTCCTGCAATGGACACATCATATAAGCCAAAATTTTACCTTAGAAAGTACAACGCAGGTTTACCAAACATACACAACAGAATCCATGCCTTGGGTCTTTCCCCAATTGTAGTTCGCATAAACCATCAACCGCGCCAACTCTGTTTACGGTGTCTTCACTTTAAGTCAAAAGTCCTATGGCAGGGCTTTTGGCTCTGCATGAGACAGTTCAAATTATTCAACAACGACCTCCATTTAAGATCATACTATGAACTTCTAGTACTAATCAAGGATACCAGCAAAATGTTAGCATGTCTTCTTAAGCACACTTACCATCTACTATGAGTCAATCATATTTGGTTCAGAGCGGCGCACAATTACAGAAACAATTGGCTGCAAGTGGATTCTATCAAATTTCTCCAATCTTGAATGCAATGCCTATACTAACGGTATCATCCCTGTCGAGTCAATGGCAAATCCCACATTTATCACCCCAATTATGACAACCTCGTCAGCTCTTGAAGCTCTAACAGGTTTCCCATAACAGCAAGCTGACTCCACTGACCGATCCAAGAAAGGGAAGAGGTAACCAAAAGAGTGTGGCAACAGCTCTTCTTCAGACTCCTCATTGGAGAGAGGATATACCCCATGGCAAGAACAGCTTGGTGCAAGGGACTGGAGCCGAAGCCCACCGCTTCAAAAAAATGCAAAAACTAAATTGAAGAGGATCCTTGAATTGGGAGGCGTTCATTTACCAATTTGAACGAACTGCCGGTAGATGACAATGGGAAAACAGGAAAAATGTGTTTAGGCCCCAGATTGCCAGGCCGATGTTGGCTTTGAGTACGCTCGTAAGGTAAACACAGATGATGATTCCAAGGCCTTCAAAAAAGCATTTATTCGGAGCAGCGCTTCAACAAGAAAGACGACCAAAACATATTGGAACCGAAGCATTCCTCCAAAGATGTAAAGAGAAAGATTCGTCAAGGCATGTAATGGAGAGGAGCCCAGAAGCATTCAAGTCGTTAAAACAATTGAAAACCTAAATAGCAAACCAGATGGCAATATATGGATAAAAAGGTGCTAATTATGACCACTGAAAAATCTACTTGGCTGATGGTGCAGTATCACCAACCGAGAAAGAAAATATGAGCAGTGTTTTGGATAACGAGGTGCATAGCCTCACATAAATTGTCAGAAAATAAGATGATGTTATGCTTTCAAATAATCAGCATAACCATGGATTGGCCGATCAATATAACCTCGGTTCTTCTGATCAAATGATCATGGAAGATCCCCAGTTCAATGGAAGATCACCTGGTCAATACACACGTGGAAGAACTCCTGAACAATACAATTGCGGTAGTTATACACCTAATGTCTATCGATCAGCAACACCACCACTAAGCTATAGATCATATAGTCCCTCAAGACAACGGTTAGCATCTCGAAGGACGAACTCCAGAAATCCCGGATATTTCAGACAGCGGTCACCTTCACCAGGATACGTAGCAGATCAAAGTACAACCCCAACAATGGAGTCTTTAAAGAGCAAAGGGTCGGGCCAGTAGGCCAACGCACGATTCCAAAGTATATTGGCCATGAAACATCACCTCATTACAAAATAGAAAACAGAGGCCTACTGCCTCGTCCCATATTGTCATCAGACGAACCATTTAAAATAGCTTAGCAGTACGAGGTACTATACATGACAAGAATGTGAGCATGATTGTGGATACTGCTGTAATGATAACATTAGTAGATGATAAATTAGTTCCGGCAGAAAATGATGTTTTGGCGAACGTAACATTCCGTGGTTTAGGTTAACACCTTGTTATTGAGAAGATTATAAAGAACGAATCTCGACATTAATAGAGTAAACATACAATGGGATGTGTGCAAAGAGCCATTGACAGACGATGTTATACTTAGGCTAGATATTTTGGATACACTGAGCGCAGTGATAAACCTGAGTAATCCCACAATAACCATCAACAACAAAGTGATAAATGCGGCATAACAGTGGAAACGAGATTTCAACTCAGCAAGTTTGCATAAAACGAACCATCACAGTTCCGCCAAACTCAAAAATAACTGTTATCATTAAAACTAATAAAAGTGCTAACCAGGAGTGCATTTTAGAACCATGCTCGCTGAATAGTTGCGAATAGGTTCCGCACGTAGTTGAAAAAGGAAATAGTTGCCCCTTAATCATTTTAAATGATGGCAATCGTCTAATACGTCTGAAGAAAGGTACACCTATTGATTACATACAAACATTTGACGATGTAGTGTGGACGGCATATGAAAACTCGATAAGTGACGTAAGACGTTGCATTGATGAGGCAAGGTGCTCTCGGCACTGCCTTAAAGTTCAGACGAACTACCTACGACTAGTATTCAACCACATTTAATCGACATATATTAACGTTCAATCGACTCGTTTGCACCTATTTTATTCCTACCATTAAAACTGAAAGCGTTTAAAGAACAATTACAATAACATGTAACATATTGATTAACATTTAGTATTTCACTATTTGTTTTTGTATATGCAGCCATATTTGCAAATGTATGTGTTTTGGAAATAACCAAATTATTTTTTTTATATTTAAAACAAATTCAAGAACATAAAGTCCATTTTTAAAGAATCATTACTTTAATTTCCGAAATTATATAGAATACTTTTAAGACAATCTTGATATTTATAGCGTTTTCTGCCATCTTGAAAGTGGCAGCCATATTGGATTTTTCAGAGTGGGTCCATAGCTGAAATCAAAGGGTATATAACCAAGAACTACTATGCAAAGTGTCATGCTTTCCTCAACAAGTGAGCAATTCTGCTCTTTATCTACACCAATCGGCCGGACTAATATGCAGTTTTTAAGCGCAATCAAATATCAATACTTGTTTATCTATTAAAAAGGTTCCGTTTACTATGTACAGTTTGGTATAAATCGTTATGAAGGCAACTGCATACCGTTCATTCAGTTCATCTTTCTTTTTCCTCACCTTTATCAGTAGGATGTCGAGAAGCTTTCCATTTGATGACGAACGATGCAATTTGTTTGATCTCCAGGTTGTTACATACAGATTATGTTTACCATCCAATGCCATGTCTACTGTTCCATTAAAATCAGGAGGTGTATGAGAAAATAACAGTTCCTTTGATATCAATGCAATGCAGTGTATCCTTTTCTGTCTCACATACAGCCAGATGTCTGGTATATCATATCCATCTTGCCTTTCTTCAGTGAATACAAGTAACCACTGCCGACATTGAATGTTTTCATGAGACTTCCAGTCACTCTCAGAAAATAAAGTGTTCCCATTCGACCCAAAACTATCACCTTCTTAATAAATGTTATTCCATAGCATTCCGAAGAATCACACTCATTCCGAAACAAAAAAATAAATACATAAAATTAGCAATATGCTGGATTTTTTTTATAAACGATATATTTGTTGAGTTTGGTGGATTGATATTTCAACAGACAGTCGGTATTACAGTCCTTATTATGTACTTTTTTTTGTCGACTTTTGTCTGTATTCAAACGAGGAACAACTTATAAAAACTATCACAAAAATCAACATCTCTAAAAGTTAAAAATGTATAAAATAAGGTAGCCCTTCTAAATTTTAACTCCAGTCAAATAGTTTATCATATGCTTACAAGAGCATGATTATGCCATTTATTGTTACGTTCTATAAAGTTTGTCTATCTCTGTTTCATTCCGCCATCAATTTGTTTTGTTAATTGCATGCCGGTACATGTATGTCATTGAATTATTATATTAAACACAATGAGGATGATAATCAGTTTCTTGTTGTGCTAAAACTGTTATACTGGTGCATGTAATGTGAGAAACATAACTAGGTTATAACAGTAACGGTAAAGAAGGTCCTGCATATAATGCCCATTTCGACAATTAATGCCTCTTCAGTGATGCTACTCGAGAGGCCAAAATATTTCAAAATCTAAAAGGGTATGAAAACATTGAGCGTTTTATAAACCAAAAATTACCTAGCAAAAGTGCACATATGTGATTACTAAATCCATGATCAGAGAAATGCATAAATCTGTGACAATGATGCTGCTTTTCTAATAACAAACAAATATCATTATTTGTTTATCTTCACGATGGTATCCGTCTGCTATGTACAGTTTTGTATAATTATTGTTAAAAGCAACAGCATATGGTTGCCGTAATCCATCTTCTGTCTTCAGAAGAATGTCTATAAGCTTGCCATCTGATGGCAGACGATGTAATTTCCGTCCATAACGACAATGCTTTACTCTTGACTCCGGAAAAACATAACAGTAATGTATTGTCGTTCATGAGTACAATATTCAGGATGTCACCATTCCAATAAGGAACATCAATTTTTTTAATTTTTTTTTAGTGGCATTTTGTTATATACAAAGGGTATCTGGGCTTCTGCATGTTTATGAGGTCTGTATATAATTAAACAAGGATAATATTTTGATTCTTTATTGTTGAATTCTTGAAGATAAATTCGCTAAGTTCGTAAGACGGGATAACATCTTGAAAGTCATTCGCTTGCTTGGAAATATCCATTCGAAGAGTATTAAACAGTAACAATATTTGCATTTCTGAGCCGTGTGTTGTTAAGAGGGGTGAAAGATACCATAGGGAAAGCCAACTCATAGATCGAAAAATAACTGTCAACGCCATGGCTAAAAAAGAACACAATATAGAATATTAAAGACTAACTGAAAAATCATATTCGGCAATCCAAGTGAGCTTTTCCTCAGTCCCATCATCTTGTGTTAATAATTTCTTTTCTAGCTCATCCAACTCTTGAATTACTTCACGTGTACTTTTGTAAAGTGATAGCTTTAGATTGTTTGATATCTTTCTTGTCTTTTGCTTTGTGCTCTACTCACTGTGCTTAAACGGCCGTGGGTAACTTAAGTTACCCACAGCCCAAGATGGCGGACTCTAAACTCGTTGAGATGATAGTTGATACGAAATCTACTTTTTGCAACGTTTTCCATGATCTATGTAAATATTGATAGGATTTTAGAATAAAGAAATCACTTACCATCACTACAAATTTGTTAATTTTGACTTCACTTTAGCGCAAGACCAACTTTTAAAAAATGCACAAGATGTCCGTAACTTATAAGTCAAAAATAACTTTATTTTCGGATGTTGGTAACTTTTTTTTTTAAATTGAAAGATTAACAATTTCAACACTTAAAGGACAATAAACACTAGCAAACCCCTTAATTATTACATAGATTTATACAATAACGATATGCTTCAAACTAAACAAGAGAAAAAAGCAAACCAGAGTGTCACGGATTTTCCGTTAAATTTAAAAAAAAATATTCTCGGGATAAAACGGGATCTGACGGTACGGCAAAATGTATCTAACACTCTTCTAGCTTTTTAGATTGTTCACTGATGAGTCCTTGGCCTGTGTAGCTGCGGAAAAAAATGATATCCTTTCCTTTAAATAATTTCTGAATTGTTAGCCAAAACAATATGGTCTCTTCACTATATCTAGTGTGATGTGTTGTTGATTGTGAAAAAAAAAATGCCAATATCTAGGAGTAGATGGAAGGCTATATTCACTATTGTTGAACAGGTGTCAGTTTATTATAGCAATAAAGGTAGATTTAAAATCTTCTAAAATTTTCATTGACATCAGTGGTTCAATAAGATCGGGTATCAAATCATACATATCTTCTTTAGAGGTTTGGACTGATTCATCTATGTATTTCTGCTAAGGATTAACCTCCGAACTTGTTCTCCTAAGGTGATTTTCATATGTTCACTATCAATGTAATTTCTGCAGTTGGAAATGGTGAGATTTATAACCTGCATGTCATGATTTATCATCTAAAACTTAAGTAGTTAACAATCTATAAAGCCAGTAGAATGTAAGATACATTAATTTTGCCGTACAATTTTCTACATAAGAAAATGCCTGTACCAAGTCAGGAAAATGGCAGTTGTTATCGATTCGGTTGAGCTTTGGACTTTTCCATTTGATAAGGGACTTTCCTTTTTATACGACCGCAAAAATTTTAATTTTTTGGTCGTATATTTATATCACGTTGGCGTCGTCGTCGTCGTCGTCGTCCGAATACTTTTAGTTTTCGCACTCTAACTTTAGTAAAAGTGAATAGAAATCAATGAAATTTTAACACAAGGTTTATGACCACAAAAGAAAGGTTGGGATTGATTTTGGGAGTTTTGGTCCCAATATTTTAGAAATTAGGGGCCAAAAAGGGCCCAAATAAGCATTTTCTTGGTTTTCGCACTATAACTTTAGTTTAAGTGAATAGAAATCTATGAAATTTTTACACAAGGTTTATGACCACAAAAGGAAGGTTGGGATTGATTTTGAGAGTTTTGGTTCCAACAGTTTAGGAATTAAGGGTCAAAAAAGGGCCTAAATAAGCATTATTTTTGGTTTTCGCACAATAACTTTAGTATAAGTAAATAGAAATCAATGAAATTTTAACACAAGGTTTATGACCACAAAAGGAAGGTTGGGATTGATTTTTGGAGTTGAGGTCACATTAGTTTATGAATTAGGGGCCAAAAAGGGGCCCAAATAAGCATTATTTTTAGTTTTTTGCACCATAACTTTAGTATAAGTAAATAGAAATCTATGAAATTTAAACACAAGGTTTATGACCATAAAAGGAAGGTTGGGTTTGATTTTGGGAGTTTTGGTCCTAACAGTTTAGGAATAAGGGGCCCAAAGGGTCCAAAATTGAACTTTGTGTGATTTCATCAAAAATTGAATAATTGGGGTTCTTTGATATGCTGAATCTAACTATGTATGTAGATTCTTAATTTTTGGTCCCGTTTTCAAATTGGTCTACATTAAGGTCCAAAGGGTCCAAAATTAAACTTAGTTTGGTTTTAACAAAAATTGAATCCTTGGGGTTCTTTGATATGCTGAATTTAAAAATGTACTTAGATTTTTAATTATTGGCCTAGTTTTCAAGTTGGTCCAAATGGGGGTCCAAAATTAAACTTTGTTTGATTTCATCAAAAATTGAATAAATGGGTTCTTTGATATGCCAAATCTAACTGTGCATGTAGATTCTTATTTTTTGGTCCAGTTTTCAAATTGGTCTACATTAAGGTCCAAAGGGTCCAAAATTTTTGATTTTAACAAAAATTAAATTCTTGGGCTTATTTGATATGCTTTATCTAAATATGTACTTTGATTTTTGATTATGGGCCCAGTTTTCAAGTTGGTCAAAATCAGGATTCCATATCAAGTATTGTGCAATAGCAAGAGATTTCCAATTGCACAGTATTGCACAATAGCAAGAAATATCTAATTGCACAATATTGTGCAATAGCAATTAATTTTCAATTGGAGTTATCTTTCTTTGTATAGAATAGTAGTTGATATTATATGTTGGAAATTTGCCAGACATGACTATGATGTCATTTTCTATTTTTATTTGCCAATAACTTTATGTAAATAACGTTAACTTCATTGGAAATTTGCCAATATAAAATGTTGCTGATGAAGCTTATTTTCCTTATCTTATCTAAAATGTTTTTAGATAATGTATGTTGGACATTTGCCAGACATGACTATGATGTCATTTTCTATTTTTATTTGCCAATAACTTTATGTAAATAACTTCATTGGAAATTTGCCAATATAAAATGTTGCTGATGAAGTTTTTTTTTTTTATTGTTTTATACAATAAACAATGTATATTCACTTTTACTACCAACCAATCTTTACCATTCAGTGATAACCATCACTTTATTTTACATTTTAATATTTTATGATGTATTTAAAAGAGTAGTTATTGTTGCAAACTCTATTAGAAATTTGAATTGATATCAGTTTTGGAAAAAGGCAAAATAAAACTTTTAAGTTCATTAGACCACATTCATTCTGTGTCAGAAACCTATGCTGTGTCAGCTATTTAATTTTAGATTTAAAAAGTTTGAAGAAGAAATCTTTCATCGATTTGTAAAATCTTGACATTTTTTTTGTGTAAAAAAAACCCCATGTAATGTCAAAAATTTGATCACAATCCAAATTCAGAGCTGTATCACGCTTGAATGTTTTGTCCATACTTGCCCCAACTGTTCAGGGTTCGACCTCTGCGGTCGTATAAAGCTGCGCCCTGCGGAGCACCTGGTTGAATTTTCTTCAGAGTTCAGTATGTTTGTAATTTTACTTTTTAATGCCTGTACCAAGGCAGGAATATGACCGTTGTTTTCCATTCGTTTGGTGTGTTAAATTGAGCTTTTGGCTTTGCCATTCCATTAAGGACTTCCCGTTTGAATATTCCTAGGAGTTCGGTATTTTTGTTATTTATCATTACTTTTTTAAAATAATTACATCCACGAATAAAGATTCTTTAAAAGTTACTGACATCATGCTGAAGTTACGGACATCCTTATTGGTATAAGGAAAAAAGTTACGGACATCCTTATTGGTATAAGGAAAAAAGTTACGGACATCCTTATTGGTATAAGGAAAAAAGTTACGGACATCCTTATTGGTATAAGGAAAAAAGTTACGGACATCCTTATTGGTATAAGGAAAAAAGTTACGGACATCCTTATTGGTATAAGGAAAAAAGTTACGGACATCCTTATTGGTATAAGGAAAAAAGTTACGGACATCCTTATTGGTATAAGGAAAAAAGTTACGGACATCCTTATTGGTATAAGGAAAAAAGTTACGGACATCCTTATTGGTATAAGGAAAAAAGTTACGGACATCCTTATTGGTATAAGGAAAAAAGTTACGGACAAGTTGTTTTGAAGTTACGGACATCATGAGTGTTTTGGCAAATCGTGCTGTAATCGTTTATTTTGTAGTAACAAACCACGTTTTACATTGCAGAGTTTCCCTAAAAGATTTATATAACTTTTTAATTACTGAACATTTCTTTTGTATTCATGGTATTGTAATTATATAGGAGCAAACTTCCTAATCGAAGCCAGGCGGCTCCATCTTGGGCTGTGGGTAACTTAAACGGCCGTTTAAGCACAGTGCTACTACTCTTTTCTTAGGGATGTTAGATGTTTTCTCAAAATGGACAAATATTTTACTCTTCTTATGTATTACATATTTGCATCAATGCAATACTAGCTGGCTTTGTGATATCATGATAAAATAAAATGAATTCTTGTAAAATATATATTTCTTTAATTTCTTTTCAATCAATATAAATTCATTAAACTCAGAAACAGACATACATAGACAATTTTTACGTTGGCTTTTGAGGACAAGACAATGTTTCAATTCTTTTGGGAGGCATTTTTACAAATATCAACAGATCAAGTGAAACTACAAAATGTAGTTATACAAGTTTTGAGAGTTATATGCAGTTTCTAGGCACAATCAAAAATCAACACTTCTTTATTTTCAATTCCCAGTCCGTTTGCTATGTACAGTTTGGTGTAATTTTTGTTGAAGGCAACAGCATACGGTTCATTCAATCCATCTTCCTTCTTCAGTACGATGTCAATAAGCTTCCCATCCTTTGACAGACGATGTAATTTGTTAGTTCCCCAGGTAGTTACGTACAGATTCTCTTTACCATCCAATGCAATGTCTATTGGTCCCTTAAATTCGGGTGATGAGTATTGAAATATAACAGCTCCATTTATATCAATGCAATAGAGTGTATCACCTTTTGCCTCACAGCAATAGATCATACCCGTCTTATTTGCCTTCAATGAATGCAAGCATCCACGACCGACATCAACAGTTTTCAATAGACTTCCTTCCATACTGCAGAAGTGAACTTTTCCTATCCCACCTAATATTATCATGTTCTTAATGATTGCTACTCCTTGGCATCTGTCAGAAACTTTCAATACTTTACCTGGTACTAGACTGGTTATGTTAACAAACTGGACCGATTTAATTAAAGGTAATGTTACAACGGCTTCATTTGTTCCTGGTATGATCGCCATACCCCATGCGTAATCAGCAAGAGTACACTCCTGAATATGGTCTCCAGTCCCTGACCATATAGACAACGCTCTACACTTGTCTCCGAAAAAACATAACAGTAGCCTATTTTTATTGGTTACAATGGAAGATATTCTCCCGTCAAGATAAGGTACTTGAAATTCATTTTTGATTTTGAATTTTGTAGGCATTCTATCATATTCTGGTGATATTTGGGCTTGTTTGTGTTTACGGGGTGTGTATGTAATTGAACATGGAACCAATTTCATTCCCACTGATCCAAGAGAATTCAGAGCGGACTTAATTCCTGATTCTTTGAAAAAGGTTATATCACTACATGCGTAAGACGGGATCAAATTTTGAAAATCGTTCTCTTGCTTTGCAATTGCCACTCTGATAGTATTCAGCAACATCAACATTTGGCATTCTGACCCATGTTTTGTTAGAAATTCCAATTGTTCTGATATATCTACAATGACCTTTCTTCGGATTTCAATGTCTAAAAGGTCAGATTCGGCCTTTTTGGTAAGTTTTTTTTTAGCTTCATCAACATTTGTCAATAATTCATTATATAGTCTATCTATCTCTAGAGTCAATTCGCATTTGAATTTGGCTATCTTTTGTAGTGTGGTCGCTTCAGATTTTCCGATACCGTCCATGTTTTTAGCTCTGTCCTCTTCTAACTGTTCAGCTGTTTGCAATAAATCCTTTAAATCTGCTTTCGCATCGTTCAGCATTACTGATGCCTTTATCCCACGTGCAGCACTATCTATTGTCAACATTTTGCCACATGTGCTATGGATATTCTCTGAACATGTACGACAGCATAAGCTTTCATGATTCGAGCAGTAAAACTCTAAACCCATTTCTGGATGATCAGAGCAAGTGCTTTTGGTGATAAAACCCTTGTCGGTTTGAACGTCTTTGTTAATCAAGCGGTGGGAAGCTAGGGCTTTGGTTGCTTTGTGAGTATGGACGCAATCTGCGCATAAATGATCCTCACAATCAGTGCAAAGTTTTACAGCTGTGATTGATTTGTCCATCCTCGAACATGGTCCACATGTTTGACTTGAAGCCATGTTAATTCTGAAAATACATGTATATGATTTGTTTAGTTTCATTTGACACCAAAGGTATGGAAATTTTTAATGTCCATTCATTTTACTATTTATTGGGAGCTGATCCACTGGTACTTATTACTAATAGACATGTTCACCATAAGCCTATACCGAAGCCGAAACCGATACAGAAACCAAAATTAGTAGTGAGATAAATGGTAAATGTTTATTATGTTTAAATAACTCTACACATCTACTCCATTATATTGTTTGAAATTTTAATACACTCACTATATTAATTTTGGTTTCGGTATCGGTTTCGGTTTTGGTATCGATTTCGGTTTTGGGTTTGGCTTATGGTGAACGTGTCTATTAGAATGTATCTGTATGATATAGGCAGACATATTTGCTTTTTAAAAACTTAAAACTAACAGCTGTTTAAATCACCAAGAAACAAAGGATAAAGCCAAACACTAACATGCAATAAAATTTATGCATGAGTGAGATAACAGGATTTTCAAAATTTTATAGTAGAATCTTTCAATAAAAATCATCCGGACTTTCATGACTGTACTAAATTCCTGCTATGGATTGTTGATTCCCAAAGTTTATGGCGCAGCTTTTTGAGTAAGCAATATATTTTCATAGATTAAAGAAAGAACCGCCTCTCAAGAAGCAATATACCAATTCAAATGTATCCCGACTCTCAAAATTCAAGTCAATATCAGTGGACAATTCTATTGGAGAGGCATGGTTTTCCTTATATATAACCACTGTACCAGACGGGAGTTTAATCCTAGACAAATGCACTGCTTATAACAAAAGTTAAAGTATCTGTATTGATTGCAACATGATGAACACAATTAGGTTTGGTAGGGATATTTTTATTTACCGTTATATGTTAAAAACATAATAGGATATAGGCGTAAAACAGAGTTGGTCGGCTGAAAGTCAACACCAACACTTTTTTTTATCTTTGCCTCAACCAAAAATGGGTGCAAGCTATCAAGAGAAAGTTCAAAACTCAGATTGTGTCTTTTTTGTTGTTATCCCTGCAATGGAAAACATTATTTATTGATTTGTTGTATCTGGCTTTGGACATACTTTCAGTAACTCATAAACAGAAACTTTGTGTCTCTTTTTTCCCTTTTTAATGCTTCGTTTCGATTAAGTGATTCAAGCACTTTCCAATCATTTTAACACTTTTTTACTTATGCTGAAATGTTACCCATATGTCCCAGGTAGGTGGGCGTGGAGGGGAAATGCTCACAAACATTTCTTATTTTGTTAGCGCCCTTCCCAAGTCAGGAGTCTATTATTCAGTGATTTTCATTGGTTCATGTCTGTCGAACATTGATTTATAAGGACTTACTTATACAGTTCTATTTTCGCTCCTTTTTCCGATTAAATATTTTTTTAAGAGCATTCATGTTGATTTTCATTCATTTCCTTCTCTTTTCATACAAAAGAAAATTAATAAGGAAGTGTTTATTCCGGGAAATGTTATGAATACCAGTCATGCATTACGTATCTCGTTTGTCATGTGCAAAAATATATATTGAAAAAAAATCTGTAAATAAATATTATAATGTTAAAAAAAGAAATCTTTTACATACGTTCTCGTTGTCTGTCGCAACGGAGTTATATTCAACTTTTCTTCTTTTTTGTTTACCAAGAAGCGTTATGACCGTACTTTCATTCCGGGATATGACTTCCTTCACCACTCTTAGTGTGTCTAATCTCTCGGAAATGAAACCCTGGAAAAAACACGTCGTGAATTTTTATATTAGTGTATAATTTCCAAAATGTATAAAGACCTACAAGAGTACACTGCAAGACGAGATTCACAGGTTCAAAAGGGCGGGTCTAAATTTCTTATTATTTTAGGTACTTCTGAGACAATGTCAGAAAAGTTATCTGTTTATGCTTTATTTAAACCAGAAATACGACCTTATTTACACCAGAAACATGACCTACCAATACAAAATAAAGGAAAGGAAAGAAAGCAACAAAATAACAAAAGAAAAAGAGAAGAAAAAAATGAAATGCTGATTTTTACTTCGATTCTTTTGATTAATTGTTTGCCGTTTTTTCAGGTCAGCGGTTATGTTGAAAAGTGAGGGGTTTGTAAGTTATGTACATGTATAAGATAATATGATAATCAAAAGACGGGCCATACTGGGCAAAATCTGTACAATGCTTCGATACATACAAGCTACAAAGTAATAATGAAAATTGGACAAATAGTTCACAGACATCTTGAGTTTCTTTATATAAAAACAAAGGTTATGATTTTTAACAAAGCAGAAAGCAATTTTCAATAAATTTACCAAAAAGAACTTAATTTATCTTGATCTAACATAAACAGCAGTAATTGTCCTACATTTCAATTTCTAATTCCGTTCTAAAATTTCCGACAAAAGAGACGATGCTTCATTCCCTATTGTTAATTTTCCTATTTCAGACGACAATGTTCCTTTTGCTTCATCATACGGTGTTTATATATCCCAACTCGTTCGTTATGCCCGTATGTGTAGTGATGTCATAGATTTTAACGAACGTAATCAATGCATGATGGGTAAATTATTAAGTCAAGGATTTCTTTCCCATAAATTACTTAAAACGTTTACTTAATTCTTTCATAGATACAAAGATTTGACTAGTAAATTTGGCTGTACCTGCAGAAAACTGATTAAAACGGTATTTTACATCCTAGAATTTACGGTAATATTGCACTAAACGCGCGGAAATCAGTGATCAGTGTAAAATCGTCGGACCTTTAAACAAACTTGTTAGTAAAGGTTATCTTACCATTGTTGTAATTAGATCTTTGAATATAGTTGACATTGACACTAATATCGATTTTGTCATCAGCAAATTAAAATATAACTAAATATGTATTCTTTTCAAACGGGATGTATAAAGACACACACACGTTCATTTTATCTATAAAGAGGTTAACTCCTAAGTCTAACTATCCTTCTGCCTGACGATACATTAATGTTTAACATTGCACAAGTCATGTCTTCTTTGACTGTTTATGACTTTAAAAATACTAAATCTCTGGGACGTGTTTTAGTGATCTCTGATTGTATGATATTTTATCATTTATTATTTTGGTTTTTAACTAGTTGCATGTCAGTATCTGTGAGTACTCTCAAACCACACTTTCTTGTTAATTTGACCTGTTGATACTATGTGTAATGCTTTTATGTTATTTAATGTTAACTTATATACCAGCTTTGAAAACTTCTTTGGAACTTCTTAGGAAGAAAGATAAGAAGTTAGCAATATCCTTTAACTCTACTTTCCGCTATATAGATGACGTTCTTTCACTAAACAATTCAAAATTTGGTGACTATGTGGAACGCATCTATCCCATCGAATTGGAGATAAAGGATACTACAGATACAGTTAAGTCGGCTTCATATCTTGACTTACATCTAGAAATTGACAATGAGGGTCGGTTGAAAACAAAACTTTACGAGAAAAGAGATGATTTCAGCTTTCCAATTGTGAACTTTCCATTTCTAAGTAGCAACATTCCAGCAGCACCGGCATACGGGGTATATATCTCCCAATTGATACGATATTCCCGTGCTTGCATTTCCTATCATGATTTTCTTGATAGAGGGTTACTGTTCACAAGAAAGCTATTAAACCAAGAATTCCAAATGGTGAAGTTGAAATCATCCCTTCGTAAATTTTACGGACGCCATCACGAGTTGGTTGACCGTTATGGAATAACCGTTTCACAAATGATATCGGATATGTTCCTTACGTCGTAACTACAATCCCCTTCCCTTTCATGAATGTGACCTACCGAATTAGACTATTTACCGGATTTGTAATCACATAAGCAACACGATGGGTGCCACATGTGGAGCAGGATCTGCTTACCCTTCCGGAGCACCTGAAATCACCCCTAGTTTTTGGTGGGGTTCGTGTTGTTTATTCTTTAGTTTTCTATGTTGTGTCATGTGTACTATTGTTTTTCTGTTTGTCTTTTTCATTTTTAGCCATGGCGTTGTCAGTTTGTTTTAGATTTATGAGTTTGACTGTCCCTTTGGTATCTTTCGTCCCTCTTTGAAAGGTTTTTGTTTGGTTTGTGTTGCTCCGTCTGCTGCGTTATGTATTGTGTTTTGTATATTATTGTTTGTCTGTGTAACTTTTTTTTTCGACTAATGAGTATGAATTCCCTTAGGTATTTTTGTCCTTGGTGTACTTGGGAATACATTTTCGATTTTGAATTACTGGCTTCATAATATTGTCATATAAACTAAATTGTTCAAAAATATGGTCTTATCTTCAACACAAGTTCCTTAAGATCGATGGATAGATCACTCACAAATCAACTTATGACAACCATGGACAGGGTTTGATTTTAAATCAATTAACCTTTTGTTGTTTTTTTAAATTTTTTCTAGATAATTTTCACTGAAGACAAATATGTAAAGATTTTTTTTATATTTCTGTCTCGGGGGTTGGGTGTGGAATCCAATACTTTGATAAGATTATCTTACCCCACCTTTATCATATAATTTAGATCTTAAAAATTAATACCTTTTCATAGGTTGCTTACGTAAAAATGTAACCTTTCCCTATTTTGGTTGGGTTGCGAGTGGTTTGTTGGACAAGTGAAATATTAAGGACTAAGATTCTGTATGTAGAGCTTACTTACGACGAAAATTACAGGGCTTTTCATAAACAAGTAATTGGAATTTTCATGATCTTATGATATATTTCTGATAGTTTGTCCTACCTTTTCAAATTTTCTCAAGCCGGAAAAAGTGACCTATTCCAGTGGCCAGTCCTATCATGTATATAGGAAGTACCCCTCCCCCGAGATTTCTGTACACGTTCTGTAAAGTATGGTGTTACTTAATTCAACAATTCATATAAGTAAACACCGGTACAGTTATATCATTTAATTACCATATTGAATGCGGCAAGGATGGTACACAGCTGTTAATTTAACGCGGACCAAACATATAAAGATGGTGTTACTGATGGGCGAAATGTGGAAAACAAAACTCAATAAACATTTTCAAAACAAACATTGATCAGACAAATTTACAATCATCAAACAATGATGAGTCACTTGAGAGTTTCCTGGTTTCCTAAGCACAATCAAATATCGATACTTGTTTATCTTCACGATGATATCCGTTTGATATGTACAGTTTAGTATAATTCTTGTTAAAAGCAACAGCATATGGCTGCCGTAATCCATCTTCTGCTTGCAGTAGGACGTCGTGAAGTTTCCAATCTGATGACAGACGATGTAATTTATTTGATTTCCGGGTTATTACGTACAGATTATCTTCACCATCTAAAGCTAAGTCTACGGGTCCTTTGAAATCTGGAGATTTATATGAAAAGATAACAGTTCCATTGATATCAATACAATGAACTGTATCCTTATCTGTCTCACAGCAATAAATCCTATCCATTTTATTTACCCTAAGTGAAAGCAAAAATTTACTTCCAACATTGAATGTTTTCAGGTGAAATCCTGTCATATCAAGGATATAAACCTTTCCTTCCCCGCCTAATACTATCTTGTCCTTAATAACAGTTACTCCATAGGCCGTATTGGGAACTTTCATTACTGTACCTGGTATCATGCTTGTTATATCAACAAACTGAACCGCTTTCATGGATGGTAATGTTACAACTGCTCCATGTTTTCCTGGTATCATAGATATACCCCATGCCGATTCTGCAAGTGAACAGTCTTGAATGTGGTCCCCAGTTTCCGACCATAAAGACAATGCTTTACTCTTGACTCCGGAAAAACATAGCAGCAATCTATTGTCGTTCATTACTACAATATTGAAGATGTAACCATTCCGATAAGGAACATCAATTTTCTTAATTTTTTGTTTTAATGGCATTTTGTCATATTCAAACGGTATTTGGGCTTCGGCGTGTTTATGAGGTCTGTATACAAGTGAACAAGGATCATATTTTAATTCAACTGATCCAAGAGATTTAAGATAAGACTTTATTGTTGAATCCTTGAAGTAAATTTCAGTACACTTGTAAGACGGGATAATATCCTGAAAGTCGTTGTCATGCTTGGAAATATCAACTCGAATAGTATTCAACAGTAACAATATTTGGGTTTCCGAACCATGTGTTGTTAGAATGTCCAATTGTTCAGACATATCTACGATTGCCTTTCGTCTGATTTCAATGTCTGAAAGATCAGATTCGGCCTTTCTTGTAAGTTTTTTCTCAGTCACATCAACTTCTATCATTAACTTCTTTTCTAGCTCATCCAACTCTTGAATTACTTCACTTTTAAATTTGGCTATCTTTTGTAGAGAAGTCGCTTTAGATTTTCTGATGTTTTCCATGTTCTTGGCTCTGTCCTCTACTAATTGTTCGGCAATTTTCAATAAATCCTTTAAATTTGCAGTTACATCGTTCAGTATTACTGACGTCTTTATCCCGCGTGCAGCAACATTGATCGGTAACATTTTGCCACATCTGCGATGTGTATTCACGGAACATGTTCGACAACATAATCTATCGTGTTTTGAGCAGTGAAACTCTAAAACCATATCAGGATGCTCACTGCACATTCTTTTAATGTTAAAAGACTCGTCGGTTTGATCCTCTTCTATTATCAAGTGGTGAGAAGCCAGAGCTTTGATTACTTTGTGAGTATGGACGCAATCGGTGCATAAAGAGTCTTCACAATCAGTGCAAAATTTTACGGCTGAGGCTAATTTACCCATCCTACAACAAGGTCCACACATTTGAGTGGAAGCCATACTTATTCTGAAAAATATATTGTTTGTTAGGTTTCTTTTATGTCGAAAAGCTGGTAACTGTTCATACAATCGGGAACCATGCGATTTCACCTATCAGTCGAGTACTTTATACGAATACGAAATACTTGGTGGTAGTTCATTTGATTCGGTTACATATAACAACATAACCATAAGCTTTTTGCAGCTTGTTATCAAAGACATATAACATAGACGTAACATAAAAACATTCTGATAAAGGATTTGTGAAAGCAGCCTACATTAAAAGGGGATCGAAAGATACCAAAGGAACTGTGGCACCCGTCGTGTTGTCCATGTTATAACAAATCCGATAACTAGTCTTATTCGGTAGGTCACATTCATGAAAGGGAAGGGGATTGTAGTTACGACGTAAGGAACATACCGATATCATCTGTGAAACAGTTATTCCACAACGGTCAACCAACTCGTGATGGCGTCCGTAAAATTTACGAAAGAATGATTTCAACTTCACTATTTGAAACTCTTGGTTTAATAACAACCCTCTATCAAGAAAATCATGATAGGAAATACAAGCACGGGAGTATCGTATCAATTGGGAGATATAGACCTCGTATGCAGGTGCTGCTGGAATGTTGCTACTTAGAAATGGAAAGTTCACAATTGGAAAGCTGAAATCATATCTTTTGTCGTAAAGTTTTTTTTTCAACCGACCCTCTTTGTCAATTTCTAGATGTAAGTCAAGATATGAGGCCGACTTAACTGTATCTGTTGTATCCTTTATCTGTAGTTCGATTGAATAGATGCGTTCAACATAGTCACCAAATTTTGAATTATTTAGTGAGAGAACATTATCTATATAGCGGAAAGTAAAGTTAAAGTATTGTTAACTTTTTATCTTTCTTCCTAAGAAGTTTCTGTATGAAGTCAGCCTCGTCATAATAAAGAAACAAGTTGGCAAGAAGAGGGGCACAATTGGTTCCATTGGAATAACATGAGCAACACGGCGGGTGTCACATGTGGAGCAGGATCTGTTTACCCTTCCGGAGCACCTGAGATCACCCTCAGTTTTTGGTAAGGTTATTGTTGCTTATTCTTTAATTTTATATGTTGTTTCTTGTGTACTATTATTTGTGTTAGTCTTTTTCATTTTTAGCCATGGCGTTGTCAGTTTATTTTCGATTTATGAGTTTGACTGTCCCTCTGGTATTATTCGTCCCTCTTTTATTACATATCCGGTAAATAGTCTAATTCGGTAGGTCACATTGATGAAAAGGGAAGAGGATTGACGTAAGAAATGTATCCGATATTATATTTGAAACGTTTTTTTCAAGGAAATACAAGCGCGGGAATCTCGTATTAATTGGGAGATATATACTCTGTATGCAGGCGCTGCTGGAATATTGCTACATAGAAATGAAAAGTTCACAATTGGGAAGCTGAAAAAAAACAGCACAATCATATCAATAAGCATGCAGAGTTCAACTAAAAATTCTGAACACAACTAAAACTGAGGAACAACACAATGTTGACACCATTATTTGTATCTGAGACTACGATAACGCGGTGTTATTTAATTACAATAGGCTATTAGACTGTTAGCCTACAGGGTATGACCTCTTAAAAATGTAAATCGTACTCGAAATAGTAGATGCATCATCATAGAACTGTGACCATTTGCTTTTAACCACGCATATCTTAACCAAAACAAAAAACACCTACCGTCCTTATTTTTGCAACTATCATTAAAAACTATAGCAATGTTAATTTGTGTATAATTGTTTGGTGAATGGTGCTTGCTTAACATCCAGTGTCATATATTGCATTCATATTCAGACCGAAAACAGCTTTGCAATCAATGCAACAGGTTTTACAAAGTAAGTGGACCGGGATAAGAATTAAAAAGTTGGACTGTCACTAGAAATGATAGTTGTGGCAAGGTTTCTTTAACGTACAAAAGGCTTGGAACTCTACACAAAACAAAGCCTTTAGATTTATTAATTTTTGTCTGATTTGTCGCAGGTTCCATTTCCCATTAATATAATGGCAATTCTAGGTACGAAAATTGAAGTGAAAGTGCACATCCAAACATAGGCCTCACTTATAGCGGGGCCTTTTTCAGGAATGAGCATTTTTCTATATCCAAAATCAATTATAGAGGTCTATTGTTTAAGACAGTATGCACACTTTCGTCTCAACTCGGCCGATTCCGTACCCTCATCTGGAGATTAGCGGATTCTACCGAGGATTGCCGAATGAGTATGCACACTTTCGTTAAGACTATGATACTAGATACAAGTTTAAAGCAGATGCGCTTTCCGTACGGATGGTCAGATTAAATACGGATGGTCAGATCAATACAGATGGGTAGATAAAATATGGATGGGTAGATCAAATATTATTGGTTAGATCAAATACAGATGGTTAGATAAAAAATGGATGGGTAGATCAAATACGGATGATTAGATTAAGTACGAATGGTTAAATCAAATACGGATGGTTAGATCAAATACGGATTGTTTGATCAAGTACTGGTGGTTAGATCAAGTACTGGTGGTTAGATCAAGTACTGGTGGTTAGATCAAATACTGGTGGTTAGATCAAGTACAGATGGTTAGATCAAGTACGGATGGTCAGATCAAATACAGTGGTTAGATCAATTAAGTACAGATGGTTAGATCAAATACTGGTTGTTAAACAAATACGGATGGTCAGATCAAATACTAGTGGTAAGATCAATACACATATTTAGATCAAATACGGATGGTCAAATCAATACAGATGGGTAGATAAAACATGGATGGGTAGATCAAATACTATTGGTTAGATCAAATACTGGTGGTTTGATAAAATACGGATAGTATGGTCAAGTACTGGTGGTTAGATCAAATACTAGTGGTTAGATCATATACTTGTGGTTAGATCAAGTACGGATGGTCAGATTAAATACTGGGCGCTAGATCAAATACGGATGGTCAGATCAATACAGATGGGTATATAAAAAATGAATGGGTAGATCAAATACTGTTGGTTAGATCAAATACAGATGGTTAGATAAAAAAATGGATGGGTAGATCAAATACAGATTGTAAGATTAAGTACGGATGGTTAGATCAATACAGATGGTTAGATCAAATAAGATAAAGCTGGCATACGAACATTAATATGTACAACTACTGTAGTTGAACATTGAGCTGTGATTAATTAAAGCTGTTTCTTTCCTTCTTGACAACATCAATCAAGGTTTTTAACCTGCTTTTAGTAACCCGTATACTGAAAGATCGGTAATTTGTGTCTTTTGTCTATTTCAGAGGGGGTCTCATTGAGGAGGGGGTTCTGATCCCGGTTCCCGCTTATTTCGTCAGATTCTCTTATGCCGCTTATCATTTAAATAATAACGCTTGTAATTTCATGTGTTCCGCCCGATTTTGTTGCCTGTTTTCACGCTTATAACTTGACTTTCACGTGTCACACTTTAACTCCAATGAAACAAACTTTAGTAAATCAAGCCATATTTAAAGAATATTTCTTCTATTGAGTTGTCCAAGAGAAGGGAAGGGTAGTCGCCACAATCTGTATGCGCATGTTCTAAATCATGTACCTGTTATTCGATGGTAGCCGTGTGTTGATGTTTGTCATGTTGTTATTCTTTTAATGATTTATCAATAAGTTGGTTTTGTCGTTAGATCGTTTTTTACGTTTTGTCACTTCGGTGCCTTTTGTTGCTTACTATTCGGTATGGGTTTTTCACATTGTCGAAAACCACGTCATGTGGTCTATGGTGGATAGCTATTTTATCGGTTATCATACCACATCAGGTTGGCTTCATGAAAATTTGCCCTCAGTTCTAAGTGATATGCATAGGTTGATCCAGAGTGGCCCTGGTGGAGCCCAGGCCCCCCTTTTCGTGGGAAAAATTTGGTTGATTATATAAGAAATGACTGGAGCCCCCTCTTTTTTTATGTCACTCAGCGCACCCCCTCCCCCCACCCCCACCCCCTTTATGAAAAGTTCTGGATCCGCCAATGGAAAGAAATTTCGTTAGGGAAAATTGACTGTGTGTATATGTATCAAGGGATGGTGTATTCTTACCTAAAAAATATAAAAGATATGTTTTACTTACGAACTTAGTTGTCCGTCGCAACAGCTTACACGAATTCGTGACCAGCTTGTTTTCTTAGAAAAAAAATTAAAATGGGGAAGGTGTAAGCTTATTTTCTTTCCGACGTAAAGACCTTCCTTCTTCACGCAAGTATACTTATTTCGCGGGAAATGAAACAATAGATAAAATACTCAGGAAATTTAAACACAAGTGTATTATTAATACACTACCGGAAAAAATACTTCAAGAACGGGGTTCATGCTGGAATTTTTTCTATTAATACTTACAAAACTACAAGCAAAAAAGTATCAAAAAATAAACAAAACATAATAAATAATAAAAAAAAAATCATGTAAAAAAAAAAGGAGGTTAGTTGACACAGTGAAATGCTGCAAACAATCAATTTTGATTCTTTGCTACAATTAACGGTCAAGGTTGAAGGGGGTAGGATGGCATGCAATACTTTCTGTGATCCCGATAAATACCAATAACATTTCAACTCATTTTCTGTTACATATAAATTCAAATTCATTATTAAGCTACAATATATACTCAATCCATCAAATTTTCAACAGGTACAAAGTTTAGGTTCCTTTTTAAAACAGTCAATGAAACCGAGGACAGGGGACTCTTGATTTACCATTGTTAAACGTTTTGTGGTATATTGATATGTTGTTATTTGTATTTTGACTTGTCACTATATTTTAAAATTGCAACAATTGATATATTTATATACATATCTATTATATGTATGAGTGTATGTTAGTTTTTTGTTTTGTTTTTTTGTTTTTTTTTAGTTTGTCACAAACATATTGATTTGTTTATATGACAATAAAGATTATTATTATTTCCTAATCACTTGTCCCTTTCGGGCATTACAAAATTTAACACGATCATTCACCCTTTCATATAAATCTTTCTCACTTCGCTCGCTCTGATTATGTTACAGTACATTAGAACATGCATGTATAAAAGATCATAACTTGAAGTCTTCATATAAATATTAATTATACAAGTCCAGTTAGTGAATAAAGAGAGATAACTCTGATAGTTTCTTTTTACCAGGTAGATGAGTACAATTATGCTGTTTTCTTTCTTTCAAAATTCACACAATAAAGATAAATATGTGCTGTCTTCATTTATCATTATCCATACATACAGGAGATTCTATAACTGCAACAAATGTGTTACGATATTTCCGCACTCGAGACAGTTACATTTTAATTCTTTATTGAAAATCACTTTACGCCCATATGGGCCAATTAATGGCTTAAAACATTAACATGATGTACAGTTTACATATAAACAATGAAAATAAACAACGTAGATATTTTCTACTACAATCTGGCCAAGCTTTTTTTTTTAAATAATTAGAATTTAACTGATAAGAGTTGAGAAATATCGTAACTAGTTATAGTGGTGGAATCTTTTTCTCTAATGATTTTTATTCTCCCTTTTCAAAGATTTTCTTTGTTCTTTATATGTGACGGCATCAGGATTTTTTTCAGGACGTCACAATAGGAAATTCAGAAAAAAATCAAAAAAAAAATTAGCGTCATAATTAAATTTAGAGCAATCATTTGCTGAGAACAGCGATTTCACTAGTGATGAAAAATATTTTTCTCACACCGCTCAAGAAATGTAAAAATAGCACAAAAATTTGAGAAAATTGTTTAAATGTAAAAAAAATCTTCTGTCTAAATGATGGCTTCTTAATTAAATCTCTCTGTAATTAGATGATTTCTTTATTCTGCACATCGTTCATTTCTGTATGTTTACCTCCCAATTGTTTTATTACCCACAATTATTCTGTATACATTATTCTATTTATTTCTTATTTACTCTAGTCATTATTTTTTTTTGCCATAATCTTCATTCTGTATACCCAAACCAGACCCTCATTGTTTTTTTCAATACTTTTTTTATTTTTTTTATTTTTGTTAAATTAGGGGAGAATTACTAAGCCAATGAGTATATTTTGCCCGTTTTACATATTTCCATAGAATCAAAGGATCTCGTATTGTTAATGTATTTTGAACAAAGGAGACATTTTACAGGGTTATGTATTTCTTCACATCGGTTAAAACAGAGCTAGGTTGATATCATAGTGTTTCCCCTACACAGTATAATATGGACAAAATCTTCTTCCAATTGGTCTTATTTTATCCAGGAACATATATATACTGTTCCCAGTTTCATCGCAAAACAAAAAGGGTATGATATAGTAGTAGCATATGTTGTCTATAGCATTGTAAAAGTTTAAAGTCAACAGTTTGGACAGTTCAAACAGAATAATTTGGCTATTTAGTGTAGAAAGTGTTCATTTTAAAGAAACATACCAAGTCGTTAGCTTTCTCGTTTGAGTTGTTTTATATTTGCCTTTTCACGATCATAGCTGACTATATGCGGTATGAGGTTTGTTCATAGTTGAAGGCCGCACGGTGACCTATGGTTGTCTCATTGGCAATCATATACCACATGATCATCTTATTTTTATATGTAATTTCACATACATTATATATCATAACCACAATTGCATAGTGTATTATAATATATTATCATCAGCTATTTTGGGGAATATTCGCTTAGAATCTTAGAAAAAGGGTTATGAACTTCCTTTTATTGAATGTTAAATGATATTATCTTTTACAGCCGATTCCATTGAGTGTGTAGGCAAAGGTAATTTCATTGATAAGCTTGCTTGCTAGCTTAACCGTGAAGTCATTATTAGGTAAGGTATACTACTTTCCTTTCGAAGTAGCCTAGTCCTACGGACAGATAGATTGGTTATCTGTCGGACTAGTCTACTCTTAAAGGAGGGTAGTTTACCTTACCTAATAATGACTTCACGGTTCATCTAGCAAGCAAGCTAACCAAAGATATTACCTTTGCCTACACACTCAATGGAATCGGCTGTAATATCGAATTATTCTTTAATGTTATTGTCATGTCAAAAATGTATGACCTTTGAGGCCCTTAAGCGGAAACTACAAATCTTTGTTTCATCAGTGGAAGATACTTTATAATTTTCGTATATCCTTGAGGCATATTCTCGTTGTGCCAACTGCATTCAAGTAACAATGCTAATCTTTACTTGTTATGAGCAATTTGAACATTTAATCAAACATTTAAACATGTCAATCAGTCCATAAGTGATTCCATTGTGTCAGCAAAATTTAAGATATCATATATACTACCTGCTCACATAAGACATAAAACATAAGACCTAAAGCTTCATTTAGAGTCGGTATATGCAATGCAATTACAAACATGGCATAAAGAGCTTTTAAACCCGATAGTTCTATGAAGCATCTTAAACACTTATCGTATGATGTAAAAACACAAAAGAAAATGTAAAATTGTTTGCAACATAAAAATCACATAGAGCATTGACTGTAACTATGCTAATCATATTGGCTAGCTAGAATAGGCATATATACATTTTTTTTTCTAATTTTCACATATTAATTTTGAATCTATAAAATCAGCCCTTGGTTTATACATCTATGGCCACATCTACTTGCTTTGATGTATTCCTTATTTAGTTAAATTCTATTTAATTGTGTAAATCTAGATCTGGAGTTGTAGGTCGAATGTTTACATCCGAAAATGGAAAAATGACATTAAATTTTACTCTTTTTGTTTGTTTGTTATATACTAGTACATGAAATATACTAGAATTGTATTACATTTTTATTCTTCGAACTATACATTTGAAGTTTATTCCATATATTAAATAATTCCTGTGCCCACTCGAGTGTGTTGATGGGGCTTTACAGAATAGAGAATAATGGTAGAAAAATTAACATCAAGAATAGAGAAATATGGACCAACAAAATGAAGAATAGGGAATATTGATCGAGCTGCTAAAATATAAGGAAAAGAGAATAATGGGCAAAAAGTCAGTGTAAAAAATAGAGAAAAATTACCTTAAAATTAAAGAATATAGAAATTAATCCAGACCCTACACTATTGTTTCATGTAAGGTTGAAGGTTGGTACCTATTAAAACGTGAAAACCCGCTGCATTTGTTTGCATCTGTCCTAAGTCAGGAACCTGATTTCATGCAGTGGTTGTATAGTTTGTTGATGAGGTTCATAAGTGTTTCTCGTTTCTCTTTTTTTTTTGTATATAGATTAGACTGATATTCATATAATGAAGACATAATCTTTCAATCAGTGTAATTGAGGTCTGGAGCTGGCATGTCAGTAACTGCTAGTAGTCTGTTGTTATTTATGTATTATTGTCATTTTGTATATTTTCTTTTGTTACCTCTTCTGACATCGGACTAGGACATCTCTTGAACTGAATTTTACTGTGCGTATTGTTATGCGTTTACTTTTCTACATTGGCTAGAGGTATAGGGGGAGGGTTGAGATCTAAAAAAAAACATGTTTAACCCCGCCGCATTTTTGCGCCTGTCCCAAATCAGGAGCCTCTGGCCTTTGTAAGTCTTGTATGATTTTTAATTTTAGTTTCTTGTGTATAATTTGGAGTTTAGTATGACGTCGATTATCACTGAACTAGTATATACATTTGTTTAGGGGCCAGCTGAAGGACGCCACCGGGTGCGGGAGTTTATCGCTGAATTGAAGACCTATTGTTGACCTTCTGCTGTTGTCTGTTCTATGGTCGGGTTGTTGTCTCTTTGACACATTCCCCATTTACATTCTCAATTTCAGACTGTCGGTTTTCCTGTTTGAATGGTTTTACATTAGTCATTTTTGGGGTCTTCTTTCACAATCAGTGCAAGTAAACTATACCAATAATGAGGTCCAATTGTACGTTAACAGTATAGTCGAATGAAAAATGATCACATTTTAGCTAAAACGACTATAATGAGGTGGATTAAGGGGTCTAGTTTAGTTTAAACATATTTATTTTAATATAGTGGATTGGGAAACAAGTTATTGCAACTTATATCAATCCCTTTCCACTTTGCGGGTGCGAGTGCTGCCTTGTAGTGGCATTATAGCCTGCTCTTTTTTAGAAATCTACAAGGGTGTCTTTTACGTGCAAGAGATTCGGCTCTCTCTTAACACGGCCCAGCCATTTATCGTCCCCTTCCGACGGACTATCCTCGTTTGGGAGAGCCGAACATTCAGTCCCTGAAATATTCTCCCTGGAACGGGGATCGAACCAGGAACCTTTGTGTTAGAAGTCCGATGTACCAACCACTACACCACGGCTCTCCATTTAGGGGGCAAATGGGGACCCCCCCCTTATGAAGTTACAAATTAGGGTAAATGCATGGCCGGATTTTTCAAAATCCTAGATCCGCATCAGTTGTGTATGTATAGTCTCTGGTGCAATACATATTATCAATGGTGCAATTAACCTGTATATCTAAGACATCTTATACGTTCAGGTATTTCACGTCCAATATTTAATGGTAATCTTCTTTACAAAGCACAACTTGAAATGTCGGCATTCACCTCAAAAAGATATAGTTACGATACTGTCGTCAGGTCATTAAGTATTGCATATTTTGGTATCAATACTGAATCACTCATGGGGTCTTTGCATCGGAAATAGACACATTTATTCTAAACCGAGTTGTTGGCATGATACGGGTCATGTTCTTCACATATATTTTGTAAATATATGATACTAAACCCCTAACGGGATTGTACTTAATTTTCATATGATGACGACATATTCTTTCAATCAGTTTAATTGAGGTCTGTAACTTCTATAGTAGTCCTTTGTTAATTTGTGTATAATTGTCATTTTGTTCAGTTTCTTTTGTTACCTATTCTTACATCGGACTCGGACTTCTTTTAAACTGAGATTTACTGTGCGTATTGCTATGTGTTTCTTTATTCTACATTGGCTATAGGGGGCATAGGGGAGGGTTGAGATCTCATAATACATCGGTTTAACCCGCCGCATTTTTGCGCCTGTCCTAAGTCAGAAGCCTCTGGCCTTTGTTAGTCTTGTATGTTTTTCTAATTTTATTTCTTTCAATTTTCATATGTTTTGGAGTTTAGTTAACGTCCATTTTCACTAAACTAGTACACAATTTTATTTACTAAGGGGCCAGCTGAGGACCACCTCCAGGTGCGGGATTGCGGCTGCATTGAAGACCCAATGGTGGCCTTCAGCTGTTGTCTGCTCTTTGGTCGAGTTGTTGTATCTTTGACATATTCCCCATTTCAATTCTCTATTTTTACTCTTATGTTAATAGTACCCACCGTTGGGAGGCTTAAACATGCTAAATTTCTTGTGCATCGTATAGATATTATTTTTGTCAGCTGCTTGTACGGTTTATTTTCAATTTATCAGTTTGTTCGAAACATGTCGCATATACACATATTTTCCTAATACCTTATTTCCATTCAAAGCTTATCACGGTCTCTTTAGACATAGACCCCCCTTTTTTACTAGTCTTTTGGGGTTTTTTTAATGGGGGGGGGGGGGGGGGTATTTTTATTTTTTTAAACTGTTTATAGTATAGAGTATTTAAACTTATTTTCGCCGTATTTAAAGAATCCTTTCCCTAAAAAAAAAGTTGTTTATATATGCTACACCACTAGCCCGATTCCCGATGGAAAATTTAAACACAAACAAAAAAGGTAAAAAGGGGGGTCCATGTCCCAAGCTTTCACACCAATCATCAAGTTGTACAACGCCAGTTCAAATGTCTAATTGTCATCCCATGTATAATAAACAAACTACGGTTTTTTTCAAATTATAATGTGGGCAAGGCTATAGATTGTTTACTATTCTTAATGTGGGCGATTCCACTTCAATTTAAATCGTCCGCATTCCATGGGCGGATCCAGGGGGATAATGCAGGGAGCAGAAGTCCCGCCCTGTCTAAGTAAAAAGAAATTGGTTTTGTCACGTTGTTCTTTGTTTGTTTTTTGTGCTTTGTTTTATTTAGATGAGCAAAAGAAGTCTGTAAAGGAAACAGATTCAACTATTTACCAAAAATTGTTATGAAAAAAACCCACCATAAAACATAAGTAAAAAATCTGCACTATAAATCATGTTGACTGACAAAGAAAGATTTCAGTAATCTTGTATTAAAATATCAAAACTTACTTGAGAGATCAAATTAGGCATGTCATAATAACCGTTGTTATTTCATATTTATCGTTCATTTTAGCCTTTCTTTTACAAAACATATCTAATTACCCCTTATGTACCTCTACACTGATGGAAATTACAGTTCCTTTGATGTTGTCGATAAAGTAGACATTAACACGTGCCCCTTACAACGCCTAGCTGTCAATCAAAGCTCTCATACCACGCCAGACACCGGTTTACCATCTATTGTATTGATTATTTAATCCGATATAAAATGTAGTTCTACAGACAAACGTCTAAAAATTAATAAATAACGCATTTAAATATCTTTGTAAATTAAGAAAAATATTAAATAATTGAAAATCATGAACTTCTATAAAAAAGAAAACAATGAAACTGTCTAAATCATAACGCGTCTTAATATACAAAAATATTCGGCTTGGAAGGAAGCCACAGTACAGGGGCACCTTGCTTTCTTTGTTGACTGCCCATTTTTTGTTTGTAAAAAATTGTGTATTTGCTATTTTAAGAAAATAAACAGTCTTAATGACCTCGACAGCATCTAAGAAAAATAACCAGGACTATGTTGTTCCAGGTGGAGCAACGCAAGTAAGTGAAAATTATTTTTTTAATCAAATTTCGGTTCATATTGACGAAAAAACTTCGCGGTGGCCATTGTGATGCACACCCCTAATCTGTGACCCCGCCTCGTTTCAGGAAACACAGCCATCCCCTTTGGCTCTCCTAGCAGCAACATGCAGTAAGATTGGAGCTCCCCCACATAATCAAGAGGAGGGACAGAGTCAAAATGGTGCTCAACAGCAGGTTCGAGTCATTGGGGCTAATGGAAATGGGAGTGGCGATGTTGTTGTTCCCAGCTGGGTACAACTTCCGGCCGGTGCCGTAGTCGATTCGAGTGGTAAACAAACTTTTGGAATTCCCCTTTCATCATTGGGCGGAGGTCAATTCGTTCAACAGTCAGTGAACTCAAATCAGCCACAGATAATAGCGACAGCAGGCCCTGGGGGAAATCTGTCATACAATGTCGTACAGCCGTTTCAAACGATCAACGTTGACGGTCAAGAAGCAATTCTTATTCCGTCTTCAATGGCATCTGGTAATAACGGTCAGATAATTGCAGGAAATCAACAACAGCAACAAACTTTATTCGCCACACCATCAGGGCAAATAATTCGTGCAGGTGCACAAGGGATACCTAACCTTGGCAATGTTTTAAACTTAGGTGGTAATATTGTTAACTTGGGAAATGTTCAAGGTATGTCTGGCGTCCGACAAAATAATAATATATTACAGGCCTTACAAGTGCAACAGCCGCAAAATCAATTTCAAGTGGCAAACGTTCCAAATTTCATACAGATACCCATGTCAACTGCTAATGGCCAAACCGTAATGCAGACAGTTCAAATTCCAGTTCAGGGTATTCCTGTATCAGCATTTCAACAGCAACAACTAGGGCAACAGTTTACTACGTCCGATGGAGGCATGACAACACAAGCGGGACAAGCACAGACTTCTGTTTCTTCAGCAACAACCAGTGCACAATCAATACAAATTCAGCAGCAACAACAACAACCACAATATATAGAAATCCAAGCTAACCCAAATATTGCTTCAGTAACAAGAGCTCCATCAGAAGTGGATACTAAACCTTCAACACAACAACAGGCTGCAACTGTGGTAAATTCACAACCAGCAAACCAACAACATCAACAAATTTTACAAGCTGTTCAGCAGAATGCTGCTGGACAAACAATATTGACACCAGGGCAAAATTTGACACCAAATATTTTATCACAGCTGCCCTCGCTTGTTCTAAATACAGCAACTGGACAGCTTATACCTGTATCTAATGGTAATAGTGGGCAAAGCTTCATTTTGGGTTCAGGAACACAAGCAAATGGTTCAACAACAAACACAGTTTCTGTTGCATCATCACAACAACAACAATCAAATGTTCAAAATATAATGACGCCGCAACAATTTGCTACAATTCAAATGCCCAACCAGTCTGTTGGAGGAGTTCAGTTAAATGGACAGAACCAAGTTCTCAATCCATGGCTCAATGCTTTAAATATTGCGAATATTCGTCAACAAGGAGTTCAGACAATACAAGTTCCAAATTTACAGGCTTTGCAGAATATGCAAAACTTTCAAACTGTGCAGAACAGTGGTATCCAAGGCTTTCAGTTGACACCTTCAGGACAGTTAATTGCAACAGGTACAAATTTTCCACAGAATTTAGGAACTGTCACGTTGACACCACAAGGCACATTAGCTATGTCAAATCAGACCAACCAACAGCAAACCAGTCCTCAGTCCTTCCCTGCATCTGTTACCAACATCAATCTACAACAAGCTGGGAACCAACAAGTGAACGCCTCACAGCTTATAGGTAAGATTTTAACATGAATAGTGATTTTTGTCAATAGACTATTTTCATAGTGATTAGGCAATATGTCAAAGATTTCTTTAATCTGATGAAAATAGTCTGTTAAAAAATTTACTAATATGATTTTCTTATTACATGTACATAATACACGTGTCTGTCCAATATCTGTCATCAGCAAACATCTACACATTGAAATAAAACCAACACTCACTTTAAAAGTTTTAATCAAAACGTATTGTACAAATTAAAGACATATTAAAGAAAAAAGAGAAAATTACTTTTAAAGTTTAATCTGTACACTGTACAATGTTTTATATCATGCATATATTTGGCTCTAAACGTAAGTTTGATTCTATGTATGTAAGGCATAGTACATTTTTGTAACATCAATGCAATGCAGCATGGCTTATTATGCTCAGTACATCTTCACTGCACAAAAAAAGGTGATACATTTGATTTAGATATTTTAATTAGTAAACTTTTATAAAATAATACAGATATTTTAATCAGTGAACTTTTATCATGTTTATAAAATAATAAATAACTACTGATAAATATATCCCAATATTTTGTACAGCTTAACCATGTTTAACTGCTAACAAAAAAGAAGTGTTATTTAAAGATACATGTAAGAAATACTTACTTGACTTATGTTACAAAATGTAATTTTTAGTTGAAAGTTGTTCCAATGAGTCTAAATATATGTTTACATCACTTCTAGCTATATCATTTTGTACATGTTACATGCTTTATTTTAAACAGCAAAATTTCTCAACTCAAAAATTGAATAGTATTTGAACATGTATAAAATTTGCTATATATTTTTAGGTCAGCCAACTACAATACAACAAGATCCCAATGACCCAACTAAATGGCAGATTGTTCCTACCACACAGACAAACCAAGTTACCTCCCTTAGCCCACAATACAAAGGAGAACAAATCATACAAGACAGTGGCACACCTGGCAGACGGTTACAAAGGGTAGCTTGTACCTGTCCTAACTGTAAAGACAATGAAGGAAGGTAGGATACAAGGCTAAGCTTTGTTAATATAAGAAGATGTGGTATGTTTGTCATTGGGACAAATTCTACCAGAGATTGAATGACATGCAAATTAAGATCACTGTTTTAGAGTAAGGCATTAAAAAATGAACAATACACATATTTAACTATAAATAGGATCTCGCTTGATGAAACAAATCCAACTAGAAATTCAACAGCCTGATTAATTAAATGTACATTTATGTACATGTACAAAACAATAAGCAAAAAACAAGTACATATAGATCACATGTTCCTGGCTTGGAACAGACTAAAAATTTGTTGATATGCAATCTGTAATCATACTCATCGCGATATTTGTACAATATTTTGACAATTTTTTTTTTTTATTTCCAATCAGATGCCAACTAAAAGTGCAGTAATATTTACGTGGCAAACATGTTTTATTCTTGTGATGATGGGCCTATAATTAGCGAATTTGTCTACATGTTTTCTTTTTATTTCATCATTGTTAATGTACATTTGAATTTTGTCTTTTTCAGGACGGGTGAAAACAAAAAGAAACAACATATTTGTCATATACCTGGCTGTAACAAAGTTTATGGAAAGACATCACATCTCCGAGCTCATTTAAGGTATATTTTATTTAGCTTTGATCAGAATTCAACTAAATACTTGTTAAGATATGTTGAAAGGTTGATTTTATTTATGATAACATCCATACATACATAACAGGTATTTTTTTTGTAAATTCTGATTTATTTTTCGATTTTATCCAAACTTTAAGAAAATATTCAAAAATTGAAAGCATAAATTGATTTGATATATTCTATAAAACTTATGGTACTTGACATATACAAGACTCCCTTTTAAATAAAAGAGTGCAGTGAAGTGATCAATCCTTAGAAATTGAGGTTACAATTAAATGTGTGTTTGAATTACCATACTTGTCTAGAACACCTTTTTTTAATTCAAAATTGCAAAACATATGAATCTGTTAAAAAGATAGGTCATGTACAAAGGAAGATAACTCTAACTCAGATTAATATTACAATTCATTGTTTGAAAGCAATCTTTACTCTAAAGTGTTAGTTTGGTTAGTTATTTGGTATGCACTGTACATCAACTAGGCATGCATGTAATTAAACTTTAATGATGCAAATAAACCTTTCTTACTAATGTCTGTTTGTGTTATTACAGCCTTCACGCTGAACTGCTAAATCTAAAGGCCCGCAGCTCAATTTTTGAAAATTTTTAGTTTGATTCTGTTGGTCTGATTTTTACAGGCCCGAGAGCAATTTTACCAGCCTGGGCTGCCACTCGACGTGAAGACTGTTATTATTTTCAATTTACATTGACCTGAAACATTAAACAAATGTTGCTGATTTTACTCTTCTAAGAAAGTAATAATGTAACTTTGAATTTCAGGTGGCATACAGGAGAAAGACCTTTTGTTTGTAACTGGTTATTTTGCAATAAAAGATTTACACGTTCAGATGAATTACAGCGACATAGAAGAACACACACAGGTTTGTATTGACATTTTGGAAACATTACAATTATGTTTATGCTCCTTTCTGTATGAGGTTGACAAAGGAGAACACACACAGGTTTGTATTGACATTTTGGAAACATTACAATTATGTTTATGCTCCTTTCTGTATGAGGTTGACATAGGAGAACACACACAGGTTTGTATTGACATTTTGGAAACATTACAATTATGTTTATGCTCCTTTCTGTATGAGGTTGACATAGGAGAACACACACAGGTTTGTATTGACATTTTGGAAACATTACAATTATGTTTATGCTCCTTTCTGTATGAGGTTGACATAGGAGAACACACACAGGTTTGTATTGACATTTTGGAAACATTACAATTATGTTTATGCTCCTTTCTGTATGAGGTTGACATAGGAGAACACACACAGGTTTGTATTGACATTTTGGAAACATTACAATTATGTTTATGCTCCTTTCTGTATGAGGTTGACATAGGAGAACACACACAGGTTTGTATTGACATTTTGGAAACATTACAATTATGTTTATGCTCCTTTCTGTATGAGGTTGACAAAGGAGAACACACACAGGTTTGTATTGACATTTTGGAAACATTACAATTATGTTTATGCTCCTTTCTGTATGAGGTTGACATAGGAGAACACACACAGGTTTGTATTGACATTTTGGAAAGATTACAATTATGTTTACGTTCCTTTCTGTATGGGGTTGACATAGGAGAACACACACAGGTTTGTATTGACATTTTGGAAACATTACAATTATGTTTACGTTCCTTTCTGTATGAGGTTGACATAGGAGAACACACACAGGTTTGTATTGACATTTTGGAAACATTACAATTATGTTTACGTTCCTTTCTGTATGGGGTTGACATAGGAGAACACACACAGGTTTGTATTGACATTTTGGAAAGATTACAATTATGTTTATGTTCCTTTCTATATGAGGTTGACATAGGAGAACACACACAGGTTTGTATTGACATTTTGGAAAGATAACAATTATGTTTATGCTCCTTCCTGTATGAGGTTTGGGTTAATGGTAACGATTCATCTTAACTTAGATTTTATACACAAAATAAAATTGAGTTTATATTTAAACATTCATGCATCACATGCAACTTTAAACATATTTAAAGCCATGAAAAACAACTTAGCTCATGGTTTGACACTAAGCTATAGAAAATGGAATTAAATAATGATTATTATGCAGAGACCTGTAAAAGCATGGCACACTCCAAAATGAAAAAAATAATATTGCTGGGTGTTCCTGTCCCTTTCAAAAAATGACCAACTGAAATCACTGATATTTTATGCAAATATTTGGCAATCTGGCAAATTTTCAAGACAGATGTGTCTCTTTAAGGGAGTAGACCTTGGTTCAGGGAGATAACTCTTAAAATCATTTAAGCGTTTGTAAAAGTCAAGTTCATCAATGTATTTTAAGCATTTACCTGAAACAGATTGAAAATAATCTATGTAACTTAGAAGCTTAGAATATATTTTTAAAAATGGTTGACATATATAAACGTACTGATGATTTTAAGAGTTATTTCCCTTAGCCTAGGTCTACCTCCTTAAGGGGGTTCGCAGGTCTAAATCATTTATATAGGATTTCTCTATATTTTTCTATAAATGAACTTTATCTTATAGTTAATAGAAAAATAAAATAAAAAAGTAGGGTCACCGTTCATTTGCACTCACAATCTGCCTTCGAAAGAAGCATACATTTGTGAAAAGGCGGTTTTTTTCTGTTGAAGTAATAGGAGAAATAAAGGTAATATCGAAAGAAAAAAAGAAATTTATTACAGAAATCGCTAAAATTTTACAATAATTTAGTTTAGGTACAGCTTTTATGGAAATTATATTAAATAAGATAGGTCACCGATGAGTTGAAAAAGATATTTCAATTTTAGAGCCAAAAAATGGCATTTTTCCACCAAAGGGAGATAATTTGGAACTTTTTCAATGATGTATACATTTTGAAAGTCATCTGGGGCCAACACGAATTGATTGTTTTGAATGATTTTTGTACCATATGATAAAGTAACAACTACAAAAGGAAATAAATAAAATTTGTAATGAAAAACAAATGTTTGATTTTTTTCTGAAATTTTTATACCCTCGAGCCTCCTTAAATCATTTATGATCTATTTACAAATCAAACTCATTAAATATACCATTTTGTAAGTAAAGGCTTGTTTCATCTACTAAAAACTCATCAGTAATGCTGGAATAAAAAAAAGATAAAGCCAAAGTACAAAAAAATGTACCAAGTTGAAGAGTAAATATTCGCAATAGACCAATTGGAGTATTGGAGATGTACAAAAATTTGATTTAACTTGTTACTACATTTATTAACTGTAATATGAATTTGTATGTATTTTAGGCGAGAAAAGATTTGAATGTAAAGAATGCCACAAGAGATTTATGAGAAGTGACCATTTGTCAAAACATAGAAAAACACATTTTAACAACAGAGGAACAAAAGGTGCAGCTATAGATGGTGGTAAGTCTAATACAGTGAATTTAAAAATACCTTTGAAGTAAACAACTGATAGGGTTGATATAGAGAAACCACAAATTTAAATGTCCAAACATAGAATTCAGATTGAATGCAAAATTTTACTAAAAAACTAAATTTAGATATTCATTAAATACACTTATTCTTCAATATAAGAAAATTTGTACTCACGAAAAAATAAACTAATCTACATTATTACAGATTAGTGTTTATGATGGTAACTTTTGCCACTTTTTTGCACAAGAATATAGGAGTCAGTAATTGATTGCAAATATTTTATTAAAGAATTAATTATACTTCTTTAAACATCTGTCACTCAATTGGATGCTTCAGAACCAGTTTTGAAAAAATAAAAGATAGAAACATGCAAACTTTGAATTTAAAATAGTCTTGTTAAGCAATTTAGAAAAGATCCAGTTGAAAAATTTGCTAAATGATTCATATATTAGAGGATGTATTAAAAATTTTCAGCATTAAAAGTTTTTGTCAAATAAGTTGTGCATGTGGTAGGAGAGTCATTAACTTTTTGTTTAATATCTTTCAATGGAATTTATTTATTGGTTAATCGGGCATATTTACATTTTTGTTTAAATTCCCATCAGTCGTTAAAAAAAAATCATGTAAAATAGAAGTATGATCAACCAAGTTGTTGAAAATCTTTTACCTACTGTGAACTTTTTTTTTTTCATTTAGAATTAAATTGTGATAAGGGAAGTAATCCATTATTTATTGTCTCCCTTAGACTCCATGGCAGTGGAAGTTGGTGAAGGAGTTGATATGGAAGGAGAAGAACATTCAGAAGAAAATAATACAAGCATAGAAGAACATGAGACTGTTTTAGTAGAAAGTGAAGAAGGCACAGTAACTGTTATAGTACAACCTCAAACGGGTTGAAAATATTTTGATATTCGAGTCATTATCTTAATTATCTTAGTTAAGATGGCACAGGGACTCATCTTGCTCTGAGTAGAATTGTCAAGAACTGTGCGTACTCTATGTCAGTGATATGAAATCACGATGACTGTTCAACCTCATAGTTCAAGTTGACTAGCGTTAGCAAGGTTGTTATCTGTAAAATATGACAGAGGCATGGATACAGTTGTTGCAGAAACAAAATTGTTTCTTGTCTGTTTAAAGATGCATTTGATTCAGTGCAAGAAAGGAATACATGAGATAACTAGTGTAGAAGTACATTATTTAAAGAAGAACAAAATAGAACAATAATGCCATATTTTGCCATTTGATATTGAAATTATGTATAAGTAGCAGGAAAAAAATTGTGTACATTTTAATTCCTTTTTTTTTTTAAAGGAGATCATGTTTAATTAGAAAGCAATAGTTCATATGTAGTTATAAAAGTATGGTTTGAGGTCATTTATTTTCCTGAAATTCTGTAGATAGACATTTTAGTAATGCTTGTTTTGAGTCTACTATTATTTTGAGACACACAAATTTTTTCCCTTGAAAGTTTAATTAATAGTTGGTTTTTTTTAAATAAAACTCTTTTATAAGTGTTTGTAGTTTTTGAGAGAGAGAAAAGCCTTCTCATGTAACATTTAAAAAAATGAGATGAAGCTTTGAAATAAATGTATGAAAAATAAGATTGTTTAAAAGTGAAATTATGTAAATTAAACAAAATTGGGTTGTCTCCCTTTAATCACAAATTTGGCATTTATTTTGAAATTTAATCTTCTAAAAATTTCCCTTTTCTACAATACTCAACAAGCAGAAAGTAAAGTATTACCTATAAACTGCTTGAAAGTTTAAATTTTAAGTTGATATGTATGCAAACTACAATATATTTTTCCCCCAAAAGTTGGCTAAAAAACAAGATTGTCATACAGAATGAATTTTCAATTGCTCTGTGCAGGTTTTTTATCCTGTGGCAAAGGTATTTGTTATAGAAAATTATGTTCTTTAATAGGAGGACATTGTCATTTAAGTATTGGAAGTTCAGAAATTGTTTTTTATAAAAATGTATAGTGAATATCGCATTATTTTTATGAGCTGAACGGAAAAAAAATATCATGATTATGTACATGTTTTTTTTAACATGTGTGATTATTTTTTTAAATGTAAAAATGTTTTTTGTAAATCTATTATGAAGATGTTTAAACCAGTAGATACATTGCAATTTATAAATTAAGTGATCACTGTTTAGGAACTACTTTGACTATTAAGCTGCTGTCTCACCATTTTCATCAGACAACTATAAATGACAAAATCCACATCAAGTATAAGATTGAAATACTCAAAACAGTTCATATGATCTACATTTCTTTCAGCAATTTTTTCGTGATACAAAAACTACTGTAGCGACCAAAGATACAACTTGATTACACTTTGCTACAAATGTATATATACCATTTAATGACACAAAATAGACAGAGTGTAAATATGCAATAGTAAATGACTTCAATTAATGGAATAGTTGATAAATATTAAGTTTTTAACCTGATTTTCGAGCTAAAAGTTATTGGTTTGGTGATGTATGGCGGGCGGCTGCCAAACAATGTCTGTTCATTAACATGAAAACCCCCTTTTTCAAATTTAGATATGTTGTATCTTGCCACTAAATGAAGTTCAACTTAAATTTTCACGAATTTAGTTATTCTCGTTGTTAAGTTATCTCCCTTTGAACAGATATGGTTAATTATACACATAAAGTTTGAATACACTAAGCCTTTATAGATCATTTTCACCTGTTATCCGTTTACTAAGCATATGGTTTATGTCTTATCTCACAATTATAATTATACCTCTTCATGAAAATCTGGTTTGCTGTCATTCTGACAGCCTCTTTGTTTGTTCATTACAGCTGTTTATCAGAACATTACCATTCTCATTCATAACAAAGAAATACCCACCTGATGTATTTTTAGATCAGAAATACCCACCTGATGTAATTTTAGATCAGAAATACCCACCTGATGTTGTTATTGAAATCTAGTTTGAATGTCTAAAAATTAAATTTAATTGTAAGTTATACATTTTGAAAAATGAAACCATCAAGAGACTCATGGAATACCAACCTCTAGAAATTACCCTTAAAGGAGATGTTTTCATTAAGAAATTATATCATTGTTTTCTGTGAAAAAAATATGTCTGAATTTTTAATGTTTAAAAAATTCTGAATGTATCATTTATAAGATATTGATTTGTTGATGTTTATTGTGTAAACAAACAATTTTTTGACTATAAATTGCATTTTTTTAAAAACCAAGAAACCTATTGATTGCGATGAAAAAAGTTTTTAACAATCTCTCTATACAGCCCTTGCAGAGTCTGCAATATTGATGGTTAAATTTTTATTTGGCATCTTCTCTCCTCCATACATGTACATGAAGAAATTTTCTGAATGGAGATATAGAGGTTTTCAATTACATTCTGAAATTTTAAAAATAAGCACAAGGAAAAACTAAATTTTAATTCAGATGTTAAAGTCTAGGAGTATCATCACTCCTGAAAAGAGCAATTTTCAGCAGAAGCATATTTTCAATATTTTCAATACATGGTTTGGAGATTTTTGTTTAATTTTAACAAGCAAAAAAGATATTTTGAGGGTAAAATACAGACAAACTTGTACATGTAAATGTTATGTTTAAAATTTTTATTGTTATTGTGTTGTTACTGTTAATGAAGTAAATTGATGCTATTCAATTTTTATATAAAAAAATAATTAAATACATTGTTGATTTAAATTGCCATCAGACTGGCGGACAAGGTTTATGAAAGTAGACATTGTAGTTGTCGTCTGTTTATGTAGTTCATACTCGTTTCTTGTTTTTATATAGATTAGACCGTTGGTTTTCCTGTTTGAATGGTTTTACACTAGTAATTTTTGGGGCCCTTTATAGCTTGCTGTTTGGTGTGAGCCAAGGCTCCGTTATTGAAGGCCGTACCTTGACTTATAATGGTTTACTTTTATGAATTGTGACTTGGATGGAGAGTTGTCGCATTGGCACTCATACCACATCTTCCTATATCTATTGACACATTTTTAGACGACAGTCTTTTGTTGAAAACTGGATTGTCTCCCCTATATTTATTTTGTTATTTTAGTGATTTTTTTGTTATAACATTGACACCTTTTATCAGTGCAAGGTATAAAAGTGAAAATACTGAATTTCAAGGAAAATTCAAAACAGAAAGTCCCTTATCAAATTGCAAAATCAAAAGAATGGAAAACAACTGTAACTTGGTACAGGCATTCCCGTATTTAGAAAATGGTGAATTAAATCTGGTTTAATAGCCAGCCAAACCTCTCACAAGTTTGTAGAATGACTAATAATTGATCAAAAAAATAAAATTAGACTGATTGAGTGTTTGCAAACTACCGGAACCAATATTCCATTCATATACAGGACTATTCAAGATAAAAGACAAAAAGATCTAGAATAAAAGGGAAGGAGAAGATAGTTAACATGGATGGAAAACAAAAGACATAATTCTTAAACAGACAGCACCATGGCAAAAACAAAAAAGGACAAACGGAGAAACATCAAGTCACAGCACTACAAGTACACAGAAAACACACAAACTCTACAAAATCCCAAGGGTTAACTCTGGTGCCCTGGAAGGATCAGCAGTACCTATAATATTGAACTAGACATTCCTGTCTTGTTTCTTCCTGTTTGAATATGTATATTAGTCATATCTGAAGACAAAATGGTCAAGGTTTCTTATCAAACTCATCTCCATATGCCCACATGCCAGATCATATGAATGCTCTTGTGCCTGAACATTTTACCAAATTGGAAAGTTGAAATGAATTATAAATATATATAGTTTCTTACTCTTAAACTTTCTGATACCTACAGTTTTGCAAGCTCATAGAATGCTGCAAACTACTGGCCACAATAATCATTATTGTATCTAGTTTAAAAAATGTGTGAGGAGCTTGCTATCCAATGAATATGGTACATCTAGCTTAAAAAGGTTCTTCTAAATGTTACAATGTATCATTTTTAACACCACAGTGTTGTATCTCTCAAGCTTTCTAATTAGGGCCCCGCCGACGGCGGGTCGCCCTATAGTGATCAGTCTGTCCGTCCGTCTGTCCGTCCGTAACACTTTCGTGTCCGCTCCATATCTAGAGAACCGTTATGATTTCATACTTAATACTTAACATGATTATTAACCAACACCAGAGGGTGTGTCATGTTGTATGTACAACTTCCTAGGTCAAAGGTCAAGGTCAAAAACTTTGGTTTCAGTTGACAACCCCGTGTCCTGTGGTGAAGATCGTGTCCGCTCCATATCTAGATAACCATTATGATTTCAAAGTTTATACTTGACATCCATTTTAACAACCACCAGAGGGCGTGTCATGATGTATGTACAACTTCCTAGGTCAAAGGTCAACGTCAAAAAAACTTTTTGTTTCAGTTGACAACCATGTGTCCTGTGGTGAAGATTGTGTCCGCTCTATATCTTGAGAACCGTTATGATTTCAAATATTATACTTGACATCCATTTAAACCAACACCAGAGGGTGTGTCATGATGTATGTACCACTTCCTAGGTCAAAGGTCTGTCTGTCTGTTGGTCTGTCCATCGCTAACAAATTTGATCCACATTATATTTTGAGAGGACAGCTGTTATTATTTCATACTTTATACCTGACAAACATTTTCAACTTAACATATATATTAACCAACACCAGAGAATGTGTCATAATGTATGCATCCTAGGTCTAAGATCAGTCTGTCGGTCTGTCCATCCGTTCGTTGTTCTTAACAAACTGTGTCCGCTCTACCTCTCGAGAACCATTAATATTTCATACTTTATACTTGGTGGGTCATAATATATTGAAGGCATAATTCTAAAAATATGTGACAAATATCAATTGGGCAGCACCTTTAAACATATTGTTCAAACATCAATCCATATATCCAGAAGTCACCTTAGAGTAGTAAACAATGAGTTCACATCATGCAGTCATATCACTATTATACTATGAAAGTAAGATGAGAATATTTATCAGTTTTAACTTAAAATCTTAGATCAAAATCACACATGAGACTATGTAATAACTTCAAATAATGCTTCATATCAGATTATCCATACAACTTATTTACCCCACGTTATTGACAGCGGGGCCCACAGAGATGGCTCCCATCTCAATGATATCTAGTTGATAATGGATGGAAAATATCCAAATTTTCAGGTTGCCATTAAAGTTAATGCCCCTGTCAGTATTGACTTTCAAAGGACATCTAAATGTGACTATAAAATGCACAACGTTAACCATTATTAAAAATTTGTCTACTATCTTGAAAACCACTTCATATACAGAAAAATCTGACAGCTACAGAAATATTTAGAAAATTTGTTGAATTCAACATACTGTTCATTTACCAAAAAAAAAAAACTGTCAAATGGCCCATGAGTTAAAAGATGATATTTACCAACTTTCTGTTATCTAGGGAAAATAATAGATCAAGAAATTTTAACTACCAAAAATGATAAGATAGGCTATTAGGTGTACAATTTGTCAACATAGCTGAAATTGTCAGTCGACTCTATTTAAGCTCCCTTGAATTATTTTTTTAACAATATTTGACGTTTTTGCTAATCTTGAAAACCATAAAAGACAATAGAAATAAATAGCAGTACATGATCTAGCTGCGGAACCGTAGCTCATAGGTCCTTATGTTATTTTTTTACTTTTTGCGGACCATTTATATGGTCCGCAAAAACCGTAGCTCATAGGTCCTTATGTTATATGGTCCGCAAAAAGTCAAAATATAACATAAGGACCTGTGAGCTACGGTTCCGCAGCTATACAAGATCTACAAATGTATTTATATAACAGAAATCATGGGTTGACTACTTGTATGAGTTATTTCACGTAAACATTTGCTTACATTTTTTACAAAAAAATCGAGTAGATGGAAAACAAATCAGTAAGACTAGCTACATACAAATAGGTCACCATAGTGGTAATAGCATTCTACTCCTTTAAGGTCTTTTTGTCATTAAATGATTATTTTTATGCCCCACCTACGATAGTAGAGGGGCATTATGTTTTCTGGTCTGTGCGTCCGTCCGTCCGTCCGTCCGTCTGTCTGTCTGTCTGTCTGTCTGTCTGTCTGTCTGTCTGTCTGTCTGTCTGTCTGTCTGTCTGTCTGTCTGTCTGTCTGTATGTCTGTCTGTCTGTCTGTCTGTCTGTCTGTCTGTTCGTTCGTTCGTCCGTCTGTCCCGCTTCAGGTTAAAGTTTTTGGTCAAGGTAGTTTTTGATGAAGTTGAAGTCCAATCAACTTGAAACTTAGCACACATGTTCCTTATAATATGATCTTTCTAATTTTAAAGCCAAATTAAACTTTTGACCCCAATTTCACGGTCCACTGAACATAGAAAATGAAAGTGCATGTTTCAGGTTAAAGCTTTTGGTCAAGGTAGTTTTTGATGAAGTTGAAGTCCAATCAACTTGAAACTTAGTACACATGTTCCCTATGATATTATCTTTCTAATTTTAATGCCTAATTATATTTTTTATCCAATTTCACGGTCCATTGAACATGGAAAATGATAGTGCGAGTGGGGCATTCGTGTACTTTGGACACATTCTTGTTTAATCATTTTTTTCAAGGAAACTTTAATAGAATAAGATTAAGAAAATTGATGAGCAGGACAAGATCGACACAATTGTCAACATTGCCGAAACTGCATATTTCCTCCAGTATGAGTTATTGCCCTTAAAGACGATATTTATATCATTTTTATGTGTTGGACAAAATTATAGAAAATTAAGTGCAAAATGATCAACAAGACATGTGAAGAAGACCTCTAAATATTAGTTGGTAACAAAGACCAAATAATCTGAAATCAGAAATAACATTTTTTACACATTTTTATTTTGGGAATAACATAGAAAACAAAATATCAGCAATACAAAATGAACAAAATTGTAAAAAATGTCTTGGTGACCGATTAGTCTAAATATTTGATTTATCATGTGTAAATTCGGACTCTGCAAGTTGACTAGGATTGTCACTCAGTTTTCCGGCCTAAGGTCTGTAGTTGTCTCTGGGCACTCCAACCTCCTCCACCAATATAAAACAAATGACGACCACTGTATGACCAATTATGCTGAATGTGGCGTTAAATTCCAACAGCCAACCAATCGTTTATATGAATTATATTCTTATCCCCAACGAGGAAAATTAAAATAAACCCATGTGAGCGACATACTAGGCTGTAAGACTTCACCGTGACAGGCACTTATCTCAGAATGTTTCTCTATAGGAATTCTTTTCTTCTGAGACAAGTGCCTGTGGCTGTTCAGCATGTTTATAGCCTATTGTTATATTTTCATTCTTCCTCTTTTAATTCATCTATATATCATACACTTTCACTGGCTGTGATTTAAATCAAACATTTGATAAATTTTCACTTGACAAAATTTACATAAAACAAAAAATTAAGTTCAAACAAATTAAAAAGACATTACATAAAATCAAGGTTACTGCTCAATAAGTTAAGGCTGACTAGGCATCGGCTTGATAAAATAGCTTTTCTGTTGAGTCATCGGAAAAACAACAAATGGAAGTTGTTAACGACCTTGACTGGCTATACAGCCCTTGCACGGTCGGTTCGGAAAAACATAAGAATAAAAAGGGTACTTCAATAAGACAGAAACCCAACAACACCCAATGGCCAATAGAGGTTTGACAATCTCCTTCAGTCGTGCAAAGTTGCTTATGCCGACTTTAGGATCATGTAAAACATTTTTTTTAAGAGAACGGGGGTGTCCAACGATTTTTTGCAATTATAAAAATTCAGAAATATGCATGTATTTAAACAATTCTGTTTGGCTACAGACCACCTGTAATCATCCAGAACCAGAAATTTAATGTAAATGTATGTTATTTTCCCACGTATACATTCAATATCTGTGTTTAACGAAGTCACATAGTATATATGAGGGTCTGGATTGGGCAATCTAATTAAAATATAGAACTACGTATTATAACGAAATCCGAGTTCTATATTTTAATTAGATTTTGGATTGGGATATCTTCAATCCGGTTTTCTTTATTTTTTAGGCCATTTTTCTCTTTTCTTCATAAATTTTGCCCATTATTCTCAATTCTATATAATCAGGCACCCTCTTTTTTCTCATTTCTATTTTTTTGTTGGAATTTTTGTATTCTCTCTGTTCTTTTTAAACCTTAATTCATTCTGCACTTTAATTTTTGCCTAGCTACTATTTTCTATTTTGTAAACCCTATACAGACAGTAATGTATATACGTGATATACCAACACTAGCAAAGCCCCTGATAAATACATTCACGATAGAAATAGTTTGCGGTCCATTGGAGCATTATGCGAGAGAAGGTTATACAATATTCATCAACTGGTTGTCCATACTTGGTGTACTGTTGAACAGTGATGTTTATTGACTGAAGTAACCAGGTAAATTTCTTGAACATTATGTAAATCAATTCTCTTGGTTTTACTGTTTTCAAATTGTGCTGTCTTCCACTGTATACTGCCCTTTTAATGAGGGGGCGGGGGTCGGAGGGGTCATGATTCCGAAATCCTGAGGTCCGGAATTTAAAGAAATTGCAATCCCGACATCCCAAAGCTTAAAAACACCCGATCCCAGAGACCGATAAATATCCAACCCCCTCTTTAATAAAATAACTATAGTAACTGTGCATTATGTGGGTCCGAATCGGGTTTACATAATAAACTGAGACTTATTGGTCGATTCTTACAATTCTACGTTATTATGTCTCTTGTGGAAGTTGTCCCGTTGACAATCATACCACATCTTTTTATTTTTATACAGATCTAAATAAAAATAAAAAAATGATTAAAATATATAGAGAAAAATGTGTGTATTAGGGAAAAAAAGGGAAGGGGAGCGGAGGGTGACACAAAATAACAAAAATGATGGGGTGCTAAAATATATATATAAAAAAAGGGACAATAATAGATCAAAATATTAAGGGTATAGAGAAAAATAGGCGTAATTATTAGATAATGCAGAAATGAAGGACCCCCGTCTACACCCTTAGTAAGGTGGACGTATAAGGAGACTCAGTGCATTGTATATATGTGTGTATTACCTTTAAAATCATTTTGTGATATTTATGAATATTTATGAATATAAAACTGCTGGTGCATTAGCCGTATCAAATAAAGTGAAAATATGTGATCATTGATGCAGTTAGTTTAATCGATTTTAACTTATTAGGGAAAGCTAGGTGAGTTAATAGTATTTTAGTCAAACATAGTGTTGTGAAGAATTGTGAAAAAATACTTTACAGCTAATTTCTTAATGCATGTAGATGAAGTCTTAGGTTAGCGTACTTGCTATGTTTGTATATTGTACAATTATATTGGGAAAATGTCCAATTGAATTTAAATATGATATATACAGGTTTAACTATGTCATATATATTGTTTGGAGACGTCAATCTTAATTACAAAGCTTGAATATATAAACATTTATACAAACAAAGCAAGCAAGCCAACCAACGTTTTAATCTACAAGCATTAGGAAACTAGCTATAATGTTAAAAAAATCAACAGTACGTTATCTATGTAATGGTAATACAACTATAATATAACACTTCAGTACTTTAGTAATAATGCTCTTTTATATAGCCCAACTTAACTGAACTAGTACACATTTTTGTTTAGAGGCAGCTGAAACCCGCTCCCGGGAGCAGTATTTTCTCGCTTTAGTTGCCTTCGGTTGACTTCTGCTCTTTGGTCATTATTGGTAGGGCTGTTGTATCTTTGAAGTTTACTTACCCCTATTTCCATTTCCATTTCCATTCTCATTTTCAATGTTTAATAAAAAGGATGTTATGTCGAGAAGGAAATGTTTTGCATCTTTGACTCTTTATGTTTTAAGTTGAACTCATATTAACCATGATTTCAAGGGCAATTAAAAATAAGACTGACAGCCCTATCTAGATCCCCTGGTATGTGTTAAGGCATATCTAGATAATATACTGACGCAATTATTCTAAGTAGTTCTAAAATTTTGAAATAAAAAAAACCTCAAGTAGGACAGACATCAACACACAACGATAAAAGCAATGAAGTTAAATAAGACCCAAACCTATACGTATTTCCATAAAACACCAGCAGTGGTATGAAATGCTTCAAAGTATAACTATGTCATATATGTCTTTTCTGCTTTCTGCTTTATCTATTATGGTGATGGTGTTTGGTGCTACATTCACTTTAATGTAAACATAAGGAGATGTGGTATGAGCAAATGAGACAAATCTAGTCTGAATTCAACAAATAAAGATAGTCGTTAAGATAAATTCGTTACATAGTGTGCTAATGACCTAATACGATATATAGGGGGTCAGCAAATTCCATATGGGGTTCGAGATTTGTCTTCTAGCAATTGCACTCCACACATTCTGAAGTGTGTTAGAAATTGAACTCACAATGGCTTTTTCTAATGCCTTAATTAAAAACAAAGACTTCATTTATATAGCGTTTTTCAATTGAAAATACTTTTTTCCATCAATATTATAGAAGTATATATATATATAGATACGTCCGATTTGTTGTTCTTGAGATACAAGTATTACAAACAAAATATTGTTTTGACAGGAAATGTTTTTATATTCTTTTATAGGTAATGCATGAGATGAAATTAATGATAGACCTTATAAGATATGAAACATAAATAACATTTTTCAACAAATTTCAGTTACCTTATTTTTTCCCTGTATCTCCATTGTGTCCTGCCAATAACCAGTATCCGAACAGTATTTCCCATCCAATTTATTTTGTAGGGATAGCAAATCTTAACTTTTTCAGCCTAAACATGGGAAAAGGCGGTAAATTGGATGAAGAAAAGACAACTTATACATGGGACGAAATATCAAGACATGACAAGAAAGACGACCGATGGCTTGTTATTCAGGGGGATGTCTATAACATCACTGATTGGTCCAAAAGACATCCCGGTGGCAGTCGTGTTATAGGCCATTATGCTGGACAAGATGCAACGGTTAGTAGTATGCTTTTCATATACCGATCCGCTTCTAAAACAAAAAAATCAGATGTTTCTGCTCTGACCAAAGATCCACACACTTTCTGAGAAAAAAAAATTAAGTCAACAAACATATAGCATTTTGTAGCTCGCTAGATGCGGTATGGTGTTATGATCATTGGGCCATTCCAGTTAATTTCTGACAGGTGGGGATGCATGAGGAGATTTTTTTTCATACCTATCAGAAAAAAAAACATCATGAAAAACTACCTATCAGATCTATAAATTAAGACCTATCAGATGTAGAGTTTCTGTTCATATTGGGTGGATGGGCTTTCATGGGAAAAATTGACCTATAAGAATTTTTGAATGCAAGGATTGTACCCATCAGAATTTTTAATACAATACCAGATAATGCATGATACGAAACTGTCTACATTCCAAAGCACCCCTAAGATCTGAAATATGTATTTTTTGTAACCCCTAAGATATAATTATTAACCGGATTTTTGTGACAAAAATGTCGGTTATTGATTTGGGGATGTACGGCGGGCGGCCGGGCGGCCGGGCGGTCGGGCGGGCGGTCGGGCGGGCGGCAATCAAATGTTGTACGTGCATTAACTCATGAACCGTTCAACCAAAGCTTTTAAAATTTTAATATGTTATTACTGACAACTATACGAAGGTCAAGTTCAATAATGGCGATTTTGACTTTTACCGTTCAGGAGTTATGGTTCTTGAAAGGCGGCAATAAAATGTTGTCCGTGCATTAACTCATGAACCGTTCAACCAAAGCTTTTAAAATTTTAATATGATATTACTGACAACTATACGGAGGTCAAGTTCAATAATTGCGATTTTGACTTTTACCGTTCAGGAGTTTTGGTTCTTGAAAGATTGAAAAATGGAGTTTTCAGTCGTGTCCGTGCATTTATGCATGAACTGTTCTACCAAAGCTTCCGAAATTTTAATATGCTGTTACTGATGACAAAATGGAGGTCAAGTTCAATAATGACGATTTTGACTTTTACCGTTCAGGAGTTTTGGTTCTTGAAAGATTGAAAAATGGAGTTTTCAGTCGTGTCCGTGCATTTACGAGGGCCCTCATGGGGTTTTTGATTATGTGATTACTTGGCCGTTTTTTTAATGATTATTTGATTATTAAGCCAAATATTTCATGATTATTTGATTACCTAGGACTGTATTTTTAGTTTATGATTATTTGATTACTAAAGATAAGCAAATATTTAATGATTATGTGATTATATTGGCAAAAAAATGGTGATTATGTGATTACTAGGACCCCCCCATGAGGGGCCTCATTTACTCATGAACTGTTCTACCAAAGCTTCCCAAATTTTAATATGTTGTTACTGTTGACAGAATGGAGGTCAAGTTAAATAATGACGATTTTGACTTTTACCGTTCAGGAGTTTTGGTTCTTGAAAGATTGAAAAATGGAGTTTCCAGTCGTGTCCGTGCATTTATGCATGAACTGTTCTACCAAAGCTTCCGAAATTTTAATATGCTGTTACTGATGACAAAATGGAGGTCAAGTTCAATAATGACGATTTTGACTTTTACCGTTCAGGAGTTATGGTTCTTGAAAGATTGAAAAATGGTGTTTCCCGTCCTGTCCGTGCATTTTCTCATGAACCATTCAACCAAAGCTTTTGAAATTTTAATATGTTGTTACTGATGACAAAATAGAGGTCAAGTTCCATAATGACGATTTTGACTTTTACTGTTCAGGAGTTATGGTTCTTGAAAGATCGTAAAATGGCGTTTCCATTCACGTTGTTGCATTTACTCATGAACCATTCAATCTTAGCTTTTCAAATATTATTATTTCAAAATGTTGATACTGATGACAAAATAGAGGTCAAATTTGATATTGATGATTTTCACTTTCACCATTAATCAGTAATGATATCATCTGATATTGCCAGGACACAAATAAATGTAAATAAATCCGATTTGCTGTCGTTGTGACAGCCTCCTGTTTTTAATTATTTACTGCTGCAAGACCCTCAGAAATTTTTGCGTATAAGTGTACCTGTCAGATGAAAAAACCCAAAATTTCACCCCTAAGATGTATACATTTTACACCCATCAGAAAGGACCATCCATCCCCCTTTATCAGATATTAACTGGAATGGCCCATTGTTGAAGATCATACGGGAACCTATATATATAGTCAAAATAATTATGACGTCTGGCAAGGCTATTTTCATTTTTTTCTGGGACGCCTTCCTAATTATGACGTCTGTCAAGGCTTTTTTCTTTTTTTTTCTGGGACGCCCTCCTAGCAGAAAAAAAAATTAAAATAGCCTTGCCAGACGTCATAATTATTTGGACTAGGGGACCTATAGTTTCAACTTTTGCGTCATCTAGGAAACATGACACCCACCTTACACGCGTATGGACACATGCTTACGACTTAAATCAGACCGGTCTCTGCTGCTTCTACTAATGACTTCACGATTAAGTGGCGAAGCAAATTTAAATTATTTTGTTTTACCTGAGCAGGGATCGAACCTACGTCCTGAAGGGCTCATTGTAACACCTTTTTTTTAATAACATTAATATGATTTAAAGCAGATCCTTAATTCTTCCCGTTTTCTCATATGTCGCACACTAAAGCCTTGATGCGCGACATATGAGGAAATGGTAGCTTTTAAAAAATGCAAATATTATGATACACATACAGCCAATTTCTTGAAACACGTATACTTTAAAGTCGTTTTACTTTAAAAAAACAAATATCTACATTTTAGGACGCATTCCGAGCATTTCACAATGATATAGACCATGTCAAGAAATATCTTAAGCCGTTAAAACTGGGTGGCGTAGAACAAAACCAAGAAAGAAGCATCGAAGAAGATTTTAGGAATTTACGTTCGACAGCTGAAAAAATGGTTAAGTATAATATTGGAAAATTAAATTCCTACATATATGTTGTACCTTCCATATTAACTATAGGAGAATCATAATCTACGACTTTTTGTTTTGCCTTAGACTCAACAAACTACCAAAGATCGGCTATCAAAGTTCTGAATTATAAGCAGGTATTTGTATTTTGCTGTGTATATGTATTTTGCTGTGTATTTGTATTTTGCTGTGTATTTGTATATAGGAAGGAAAGAGACAAAGTCTAATTTGATCATTGCATTATAAATCCGAATAAATCACATTTAATTTTTTATCAGGGCAATGGTGTTACGGCTTTTTTGTGTGTGAGTGTAGTCATGAGTCTTTTTTGTTCACTTACAGTTGACATAGCATATTGGAATATTTTTGAAATAAGTCATGAACTGGAAGCTACCGTTTTTTAAAAGTTGTTTATTGTTTACTTACATGTAATTGCAAAGATTTCATGCATATTTATGAGAGAGAAAAAATACAACATATTAAATTGTAGTCCAAATAATTATGCAGAAGGAAAGTCTTTACAGAAAAACGTAAAATTAGCCTTTCAAAACGTCATAATTTTTTGGCCCAAATAAAGTGCATATAATTTGTGCTTTTCAGTATGTATTAAAAGTCAACTTCATGCAAATGATTTATGGAGAGAGCTTTTATAGGCTTTGTTGCTCAATCTTTTTCATATCTTAATGAATAAAATATGTTTAAAATCAAATGATTTCTGTTTCCATTTACAGGGATTGTTCAAGACAAGCTATGTGTATTTTGCTGTGTATTTGATACATATAATTGTTATAGAAGTGTTATCCTATCTTACCCTATACTATTTTGGTACTGGTTGGGTTCCACTACTGACTTCCATACTTCTGTACGGAATTGTGCAGGTAAGTATCTTTAAAGAATGACTGTAATATGATTTATTTATTATTACACGTAGCGACTTACTTAAAATTGTGCACCACATTTTTGAGGTTATTTCGAATGGACTGAAAAAAATATTGCTATCATTCCTTATAATTCAATTCTAAATTCCATTATTTCATTTTTAGGGTGTAAATAATAAAAAAAAAAAAACGTTGATGACGCCAAGGTCACATGACAAAATGATGTCAATAAGCTGATAGACAAAAGAACCTTTAGCAACCAGAAGCTGTGTTACACCCATCATTAAATCATAACAGCAAAACAGGTCTCCAGTTTAGTGAAAATGTACACTTGTATGCTTTCAAAAATGTGTTCGCATCAACAAATAACCAAATAATTTTTTGCAGCCAGCCAACTGAAGCACGAAGAATGATGTCAAGTGAACGTCACTTATTATTCACGAATTAGACTTATCACCGGGTTTGTACTGACATGAACAAAACGACGAGTGAAACATGTTGAGCAAGATCTACCAACCCTTCTGGAGGACCTGATATCACCCCAGACTCGTTTTGGTTAGTCTTTAGGTTGCTATGTTATGTTTTGTGCACTTTGTTTGTCTGTTTGTCTGTTTTTCATTTTCTTTTTAAGTCATGACGTTGTCATTTTTTTTCCACAAATGAGTTTGAATGTTCCTTTGGTATCCTAAGCCTCTCTTTCGCAATGCATCAGATAAAATAAAAGAAGACAAAGACAAACAGACAAATAATAGTACACATAATACAATATAGAAAAGGAAGACTGAAATATAAATTGGGGATGATCTGAGGTGCTCCGGAAGGGTAAGTAGATCCTGCATCACATGTGGCACCCGTCGTGCTGCTCATGTTAGTACATGTACAAATGTTGAAATAATTCTAATTCGGTGGTTCACATTCGATAGTTATTTCCTGTATATATTTAATGATAATTTTGATGCTCAATCTATTTTTTCTGTTCAACAATACTTTTTTTTTTTTTTTTTTTATCTTTTCGTATTTTCCTGTCGACCAAGGAGTTGTAAACCCTTATTTTAGTAATAATTTGTATTGCACCTTGGGGTCCTTTTTTAGAACTCCGCCTCATTCAGTAAATAATTGCTTATTCTAAGACCATTCGTATCGAATGTATCATTTATACTCAATTAAAACATTCATGCTGTTACACATTATACATTTTCCAGGCTCAAAGCGGATTCCTAGCACATGACTTTGGTCATTTGTCTGTATTTCACAACACAGCTTTAGACCATTTCTTTGAGTATTTTTTACTCGCCTATATGAAGGTATGATCTGTACTTATACACACACACACAACGATCACAAAACTAAACGAAAGATAATTTGATCTAGAGGCATGATTAATTATAATAAATATTGATTGGCTTTTCATTAATGCTAACAATTTCAACCTAGATTGATTTGGGTAATATTTATAGCACCATTTATATCGATGTGAAACGTAAAATCACAAAATTACTAAACTCCGAGGAAAATTCCAAACGGAAATTCCCTAATGAAATGCCAAAATCCAAATCTCAATTTCACATTTAACTTAATATTCTTAGGAATCATCCGTTGGATTGCATCATAAAGCTTTAAATTCTGAAAATAATTATTATCATTTATTAAATGTTGGAACTAATTTCTCATACAGGGCGTTTCACCGCTATGGTGGAATCATATGCATTTTCAGCACCATGCTAAACCGAATGTGGTAAGTAACTTCGGATAAAACAAGTACATTATTTTACTTACAAGTGCTTTAGATAACTTTCAATTTTTCGAAATACTACGGATTTTCTACTCCAGGAATATATTACCTTAGCTGTATTTGGAAAGCCTTTCTGAATGTTGTGCCCTAAATGCACTTCAACTTAGACCTTTATTTTGCCGTTCTTACTGTTTTAATTCTATTTTGTTTTGCTTTTGGTTGCTTAGTCTTTATTTTTCTATGATGTGTTTTGTGTATTACTTTTTATTTTCGATTTATGAGTTTGAATATCCCTCCGGTATCTTTCGCCCTTCTTTTTTTTATACAAAATACGCGTCTTGGGTTCAAAATTTCAATCCTGGTATCTATGATGAGTTTATGTAGGTAAGATAGCTATCACATAATATATACCTGACTTGGGTATATAGACGAGGAACACGTAAGTGAAGATTGTTGGTTTACTATAGGTACATTATGAAATTAATATAACCTTTGGTTGCTATCATTTTGATTGGTAAAAACAGTTGATACAACCAATCATATTGTATGATGGCCATTATATTTACAATATCTAATAAAATAAAATATGGTTCTGCTAACAAACAAGCAAATTGATTGAAACTGTGTTTTTCGTTTAGTGATTTGTATAGTTTATTCTTATGTTATGCAGTTGTATCATTGTTCCAGGTCGGGGAGGGTTGGACGTCAATTCCCGCATGAAAAGTCCAAAGCATTACCAAGAGATGGTTTATAATTTAGATTGTTTTTATGCCCCACCTACGATAGTAGAGGGGCATTATGTTTTCTGGTCTGTGCGTCCTTCCGTCTGTGCGTCCGTCCCATTTCAGGTTAAAGTTTTTGGTCAAGGTAGTTTTTGAAGAAGCTAAAGTCCAATCAACTTGAAACTTAGTACACATGTTCCTTATGATATGATCTTTCTTATTTTAAAACAAAATTAATCTTTTGACCCCATTTTCATGGTCCACTGAACATAGAAATTAAAAGTGTGAGTTTCAGGTTAAAGTTTTTGGTCAAGGTAGTTTTCAATGAAGTTGAAGTCCAAGCAACTTGAAACTTAGTACACATGTTCCCTTTTGGTTGATCAATTTACTTTTAAGGCCAAATTAGATTTCCTACCCAATTTCACGGTCCATTGAACATGGAAAATGATAATGCGAGTGGGGCATCCGTGTACTTTGGACACATTCTTGTTTCAGATGACAAAATTATTATGTTGATCAAAATAATAAACGAAACAATATTTAATCTACATCTCCTTTTATTCATATGCCCAATTGATAATTCAAATATATAATATGTGAAGAAATATTATATTGGAATGTTTTCTTTGATTGGCAGATGGGGAAAGACCCGGATGTTAGACTAGACACGTTTATGGTTGTAGGAGATGTCATGCCAGTGGAAGTGAGTGTTTATTGACAAGTCTCCATAAAGAATACTAGTAGATAAAAAGAACTTACCGATTCTAAATCCCCTCATATTTCAAAATGATAATTCCTTTCATTAGCAAAAACATTGCAATATTAATTGTTTTGTACATAACGAACAATTTTTATTTTCATGCAATTTGTTAGTTTCATACAACGGAACTTGAAGATCGGTAAAGTTTGTCTCTTATGTCGTTGGGTCACTGTATGATTGATGAGAAACCCAATATCTATTATCAAAATTAAACACCTTTATAATAAGCGTAAGGTTTATAGTTTGTTTCTTACTTTATTAGACTAAGTCAACAATAATTCTTTTATAACGCCAGTGCACAATGACGTCTTTAAAGGTATCAAAATTTGCTGAGATTGCATTTAAAGTTATGCAAATGGAGTTATTGTTATTGGCGTTCACTTTTGAATGGAATGGCAAAAAATGTAGAAGAAGACAAACTTTCAGATTTTTATTAAAACAAGTTTTTTATAAATCCACGACCCATTAAGCTATATCTCATATGTGCATTCTGGTATTATAGGTTCCCATTACCTTCATTTATATATAACCCTCTTAGGGATTAAGGGATTAGGCCCTAGTTTTGGTGGTGCTTGTGTTTCCCTAATTTTAGTTTTCTTTTATTGTATGTCTTTCGTCATTTTGTCACCATGATTTCGTCAGTTTCTCTTTAATATTTGAGATATTTGTTGTCCTTTTTGTATCTTCCACATAATAGTTTTACTGTTAATCAAAAATGGCAATGCTTGGTATTACAATTCTTGGTGGATGCCTTAGAATGTTCTGTTGTTGACTAGCAGCAGTACAGCTTTTATGTATCATAAATATTGTGCTCTGAGTTACTCTAAACTCCTGTCCTGCCTATTTTTAAATTTCACCCCCTCCTAAAACATCAAATGGTAACTCTCTAAGTATCTATACTATGTGTTTTGACATATTTTGATAAGTTTGTGACTAATTTTAGGTTGCTGAATCTAGGGGAAAATCCATCCCATTTGATTTACAACACAAGTATTTCCCAGTGCGTAAGTATAAACATTATATTCTATAAGAACGAAAGAAAACGACGCAATCAATCGGAGAACCAAATCACTAGCTGTAATGGTGTACATAGCATTCCGATATTAATGTCATGTGGTCGGAAAAGGATTTCACCGTCTTTGACAAAATAGGCAACATAAGTATACCGTAAAGTCATAAATCGATTGACAGAAAACAAATCCGGATAATAAAGTAAAACCGAGGGAAACACATCAACTATTAGAGGAAAACAACTTAACAGAAACACTGAAGTGCAACAAAACCAAACGACAATTCAACATACAAAAACGAACTATAAGATAACAATTTCCATTTCCTGACTTGGTACAGGACGTTTTTAAAGAAAAAAAAATGGTGGGTTGAACCTGGTTTTATGGCTAGCCAAACAAGTCTTGCATGAATTTTTTGTGAGAACCGTTGATGATCTTTATAAAACGTCTCCTCCACTCACTCATTATATCATCCTTCCCAGTTTCAACCATTTTCTCATTTCCTTTTATTCCGGTCGACCTACTTTACAGAACTTGTTATTATCCTTACAATACATGAAACATTTGCAATAATCAACTGATAAATCAGTCAAGGAATAAATTGGTTAACTAACCAATCGGCCAAACATTCAAAATTGCAAGGCAATTACTGGATCAACATCGAAGTTCGTGTTATAATGACTATAACAAATGTGAAATAAATTAATGAGAGTCACAGGGGCGGATGCAGGAATTTTCGAAAGGGGGGGTGCTAACCCAGGGCAAAGGGGGGTGCAGGGGGGGTGCAAAACATATGTCCCGATACAAATGCATTGATCGGCAAAAATAAAGGGGGGTGCGCACCCCCGGAACCCCCCCCCCCTGGATCCGCCACTGAGTCAGCTACCAACAACAATACCAAAATGTCCTTTAGAAGTCCGTAATTGTTCACAAAACTAGATTTTGTTAAATAAAAAATCAATATAAGAATCAGGAGGCGTGGTAAGGTTTATAGAGACAACCATCACAGATATATAAAAGGTTGAATGTAAGTATATTTTGTAATATTATCATTTTCAGTTGGTCCGCCATTACTATTTCCAGTTTACTTCCATTTCACGATTTATAGGCATGTGTTCACGAGAAAACTTTGGCTGGTATGTATAAATAAAGCATTTTTAAAGACGGCAGTAGTATACCGGTGTTCAAAAGTCATACATCGATAGAGAGAAAACGAATCGGGGTTACAAACCAAAACCGTGGGAAACACATTGATCAACTATAATAGGAAAATAAAGAAACAGAAGGAACAACAACCACAAACGCCAACACACATAACTAATTACAGTTCAAATGATCAAAACATAGACAACATCGTAGCTATAATGACAACAAATCTTTTTATGCTTCCTCAAACTAAACGCTAGTTTGACCACAACTGGAATATTTATGTAGAGTATGGGAAAAAAGTAAAATCACAAAATACTGAACTCCAAGGAAAATTCAAAATGTAAAGTCCCTAATCAAATGGTAAAATCAAAAGCTCAAACATATCAAACGAATTGACAACAACTTTCATATTCCTGTCTTAGTACAGATATTATCTTAAGTAGAAAATGGTGAATTTAACATTGTTTTATAGCTTGCTAAACCTCTCACTTGTATGACAGTCGCATACAACCCTCACATAGTTGAACAGTAGTTGTTTACTACCTTGGTAGATCATTTCTCATTGATATTCACCATAACCATAACATCAGTAGTCCTACAGACATAATCATATTTATTTTTAAATCTAAATTAATTTTACCATATTATACTATGGCTGTTGTCCATTCGTTTTATGTGTTTTATTATTTGATTTTGCATGCCATTTGATTAAGGACATTCCGTTTTGAATTTTCCGCGGAGTTCAGTAATTTTGTGATTTTACTTTATACTTGAAGATGATACGATTTCTTATAGTATCCATCGAACTATGCTATTACTGATAGTGTTCTGAAATATAAAAACAGATCCGCTTGCTTGTAACATGGATATAGCTCTGTCCGATAAGAGAAGAAATAAGAGGAGCTTATCATTGAATAAAAAACATGTGCGAAAATAATTGTGTAAAAAACCGTTATCATTTCCAATAAAACAGACAACCTTTTGGCCATTAGAAAATTACGAAAAGACAAAAAAAATTCACAGTAAACGAAAGATTGATCAACACGTATCCTAACACAAAATGGATGTGAACCCAGGTGTTCCGGAAAGGTTGGTTGTTCCTGCTCTGATGGTGGCACCCTTCGTGTTGACAATGCAAGTTAAAATCCGATATAAGTCTCATTCGTTAACGTCACAATCGATGCAGAGAGAAAGATCTCAGAAACTATACGCAAGTTTAGAATCTATTTTAAACATGAAGGAAAGAATCATATGCCTAATGACTTTTATCTATTATTTTTCTTTTTGAAGGATCTTGCTGTTATGCTTTTCTTCAACTTGAAATTTTTGTTAATTTTTGTACCTCTGCTAGGATGGGGTTGGACACTTTTCTATTACGAAGCATTTAGGTAAGGTATTATTATCAACGTTTACTCACTTAAGTTACAATTACACATTTTTTTTTCAATCGGTACAATTATGATAGATAATTCACAAAAAGGCAAGACTGGAGAAAGACAAGGAAATTATTGCATGCATAATTAATTAACATTAGTCTTTTCTGTACGTTATTTAAATTTACCGAAAGTTTGGTTCATTTCTGTATTCTTTATTTTTTATTATCCATTTAGCTCTATCTTTATATCTTTTGCCCATTATACAATATTCTGTAAATCATCATTCACACGCTAATAACATGCATAACGTATAATGGACAAACACATTTTCAAACGGCAAGTATTGATAACAAAACTGGGAGAAGACTATATAAGTTTGATTAACTTGTGTCTCATCCCTTTTGCACATTTAAGCAAATAAAATATGTTTAAACTAACAAAAGTTTACCTTTGGGATTTGGTACAGACGTTTGTCGATCTTAATCGTGATAAACAATCAACACATAATTATGAAGCACATGGGAAACACAAGTGAGATGGCAGAGAAATTAATTTGTATGCCCCATTTAATGGCATTACGTTTTATGGTCTGTGCGTCCGTTCGTCTGTCCCGCTTCAGGTTAAAGTGATTGGTCGATGTAGTTTTTGATGAAGTTGAAGTCAAATCAACTTGAAACTTAGTACACATGTTCCCTATGATATAATTTACTGAACATAGAAAATTATAGTGCGGATGGGGCATCCGTGTACTATGGACACATTCTTGTTGTTCTTCTTCTTCAATTGTCCACTTGTTCCCATTTGTTAATTTAAAAAGTTGTAAAATGCTTTTGTGTATTTCTTCCTTCCAGCATTGGTTTTAAGACTACCATCCTTTCATATTGTTTACCTTTTCTTTCATCAAGGATTTTCTCTTCTCGCTTGCGCTGTGCGATAGGCAAATATCTAACGAGATGTTTTACGGTTAAGGTCATTGTGTATGAAAATGTATAGTAATGGTGGCACAATTATGGTAAAATTAATTTGATTATTAAAAGTAAATAAGGAGTTTCGTTCAAACGAAAGTTTATGTACACATGTTTGATAGTATACAAAACATGTTCTTGTTTGTTTGAAAGATTATATGAATAACCTAGTTTGTTTATAAAACAAAAGTGAAATAACAAAAAAATCGAACTCCAAGGAATTTAATTCAAAACGGAAAGTCCATTAACAATTGGCAAAAATCAAATGCTGAAACACATCAAACGAATGGGAACCAATTGTCACATTCCTGACTTTGTTCAATCATTTCCTTATGTAGAAAATGGTGGATTAAACCTGGTTTTAAAGCTAGCTAAACCTCTCACTTTTATGACAGTCGAATAAAATTCCCCTATAGTGACAAATATGTGTAAACAAAACAAACGGACATAATAGGTAAAAATGTCAAAAATAGAGACACAGCAGTCAACAATGTGTTATTATCTTAATCACCATAACAACAAACAAACACGTCAACAAAGGAAAACAAAAAGAAATATAGACAAAGAACATTAGCAAAAACAAAATACAAGAATACAAAAATTTACCATAGCACAATGACAGAATGCTTCTTTTTTATTATACATGCTAAATAAGATGAAATTCATTGAGTAATATTTTTATCTTTACAAATGCAGGGTAGTAGACTCCATGTGGTTTACTTGGGTAACTCAGTCGAATCATATACCAATGAATATTGAACATGATGATAAGAAACCTTGGCTGAAACTACATTTGTTTGCCACTTGCGATGTTGAAAAATCTTTCTTCAATGACTGGTTTACTGGTCACCTAAACTTCCAGATAGAGCATCAGTAAGTAACTCAGTCGAATCATATACCAATGAATATTGAACATAATGATGAGAAACCATGGCTGAAGCTACATTTGTTAGCCACTTATGATGTTGAAAAATCTTTCTTAAATGACTGGTTTACTGGTCGCCTAAACTTCCAGTAAGTGAAAATAGATAAAAATGCTTTTAAACATTAATAAGGTAGCAATAAAAATATATTTGTTAATACTTATTTGTTATGGCAGATCATTGGCTTTCTCTTTTGAGTTGGTCTAAAACTTTAAAAGTTAAACACATTGCTTGGTATACAGTAAACATGTCTGCCTACCATTTATGATTATGCGTTATTTTTTAAGACATTTGTAGGGTAGGTTTTCTTTTTTATTAGTTGTTAATTAATGTAAGACCTACATCTGTTCTAACTCAATTGTCATTCAGTTTGTTTTAAATTTTACTGTACAGTTGTCTGACCAAAAAATTGTATTTCAGTTTGTTTTGTATTTTACTGTACTGCTCACTGATAACAATTTGTCTTTCAGTTTGTTTCCTACCATGCCAAGACACAACCTATACAAGATACAGCCATTGGTTAAATCATTGTGTAACAAGCATGGTATACCATTCGAGGTTAAATCTCTACAAAGGTCGTTTGCAGATATCTTGAAGTAAGTGATAAATATATGCACTGCATTAGTTCGTGTTTAATAGAAATATAGTTTAACTTTGGTCGCAGTATAAGCCTACTTATAAATATGCTCGACCAATGATATAGTAAAATAGAACGACTTTCCTATATTGCAACACCATTTCTGATTCTGTCAGTTTTGTATATATCTAAACTTATTTCTTTAATTAACATTGAAATTACTTTAAATAGGCATGAAATGACCAATATGAGTATAAAATTCAATGCGATTTTGACAGCGCCTTACAAAATAGGGTATAGATTCTTACTGTGCCAACAAAACTTCAAAACCATTGAACCTGATGTTTCGATTACAGTTTTGTTAACACACCAAAACTCCAGTGTCATTTCATAAATTAATTTATCTGACTACTCATATCCAAGAAAAGGAACATCACGACCAGTTTTATGTAATGATATGACTTATTTTCAAAAGAACTACTTTGTCCGCATTGACTTACAATACTTTATATTTGCAGGAGCTTGAAGCATTCAGGGGAGATATGGAGCGCTGCTTACAACGCCCACCATTTATCATAGTGATAAACAATTGACCCTTTCAATTAGACCTAGTGTGTGTAGACATTTGCTACTAATATCTGGTTGTAAATCAGATCCTTTGTGCACTCCTGGCTTACCACCAACTGTTTTAAAAACATGAAATTCAACCGTCTCGAGTGGATAAATATTGTATCACACTCGATGCAGCGGTAATATTTATTTCTTTCTCTTTCAACTCGACTTATTATTACGAAATATATATTTATAAATCATGTTACTCGTCTCTAATTTGTTTAATAAACAAACAAATGCTCTTAACTTATCTAGTGTTATCTACAAAACATATACATGTGCAAACGGTCTTACAAAATTCAGTTATCCTCAGCGTGGCGATTGTAGTTAATACTTTGATGAACATTTATTAATGTATGTGAACTTGTGAGGACAGTGATACGGTTACCAAATAATTCCTGAAGATTTTTTAACAAAGAGTTCCCATTGTTGAGGTTGTAATCAGCTCTTAGAAATTATTATAGACGTAACCACGAGTTGGATGACCGTAAAGGAATATCTGTTCCACAGAGGGCGACGAATATGTTCCAGTAGTCGTAGCCAAAGATCCGTCCTCTTTTCCTCTGATGTTACCAACCGACTTATATGTATATAATCTGGTGTATACTTACAGGATCAACCCGACGGATATCACATGTTGGACAGGTTCTGCGTACGTACCCTTCTGTATCACCTGAGGTCAACACCGGTGAAGGTGGAGTTGATGTTGCCCAGCTGTTAATTTCCTATGTTGTGTTTTTTTTTTCGTTTGTCAGTTTGTTTTCGATTGATTTTAAGTGTCAATGTTCCTTTTGTATCTTTCACATCTCTCTTTGCATTTAAAGTTTTAAGCGACTGAACAATATACTTCACAGAAGTATAAATGAATTACATTTGTTTATTTTACCGGACTGAGTGGATTCTATTCATAATATGCATTGCCTATTCTATTTTCTGTTAGAGGATACAAAAAAAGTTCTTTACCATTCTGGAACTAAACAACATAGTAATGTTTTGTTCCTGTTGGCTTTACGGTTTCCTCTGTTCTTAGTTTTTCTTATAAAATAGTCAATAATGGAATAATGTCAGCAATTAGTGGCATCTGCTCAACATTTTTGGAGCTTTGCTATCAACTGTTGTATGTTTTCAATTCGTCTGTTTCTGTCTCACATCACACAAATAAAATCGGTTTTATTTGCGAAGCATATTGATCTTTCTGATTTATTTTGTAGCGATACAATTGCTATACAAAGATGTCTTTTTTACTATGAAGTGTTGGTATACTGTTGTTTGTATGTTTGTTGTTTTCGTTTTTGCCATGATTATTTAGGCTTTTTGTCGATTTGTGAGCTTTGATTGTCCATCTGGTGTCTTTTGAAAAAAAATTTACTGACTGTAACTTGTTACCATTACAAGACAAAAGTATCCTTGAGGTCAAAATATTTCAGAATCAAAGCCTTCATAAAACGACTAGCTTGTAGAATAAAGGTGTAAAACTATTTAACATATTGTCCAGATTTATAGTATTTTTACAATTCCGTTTATAATAATGTTATGTTAAACAGAAGCGAAATATACCACAGTAACTCATAAGTTGAAATCACACTGCCAATGTGATAGCATTAAAACAAAACCGACCGAAAAGTCCCAGATGCAGGTGAGCTTGGTATATTGCTACAATGGTTGAGGAAATTGATATTTTCAAAATTAGAAATAGTCTCGTGTTTCAAAGGTTTTCGTACTGAGAGGACCGCTTATGTCAAATTCGAGGTATACGTCTAAAATTGAGACAGAGGAAGCCATGTCTACTGGTTCTTTAATTTCTAGTTCTTGAGAATATATTAATTGAATCTAATCAGAAAAAGTTTAGATTGTTAATGAAATGAACTTCATCAATAAATCGAAATGTAAAATTAAATTATCTGTCTTCTTTGATATTCTTGGTTTTAATAATTGTCTGAAGAAACTCTGACTGATAAGAAAATAAAAAGATGTCAGCAAGACAATGCGCATAGTTTGTTACCTTAGGAATGCCAATGATTTGTTGAAAAATTCTGCCTCAAAATTCAGGAAATATGTTGTCTATACAATCACTTTTCATGATAAAATCAAATGTTCTTATGTTACCGCAACAGATGCACATTTCTACAATTAATGTTTATTAAAGAGCTAGGGACGAAAGATACAGAGGGACAGTCAAACTCATAAATCGAAAATAAACAGACAACACCATGGCTAAAAACGAAAGAAGACAAACAGACAAACAACAGAACACATGACACAACACAGAAAACTAAAGAATAAGCAACACGAACCCCACCAAGAACTAGGGGTGATCTAAGGTTCTCCGGAATGGTAATTCATGCTATATATTTGAAAATCCTGAACATTATACAAACATTGAAGAGATAATAAAACCACAAAAGACTAAAGGTAAGACCAACTTGGCCAAGGTATCAGTGCTGTGCTTGTATTGCAGAAGACAAAATGGGATTTAGGCTACGACAACTTAAGCGTTTTCATAGCAGTGTCAGTCTGTTTTCGACTTATTAACTCAAATAACTCTTTGTTATCTTTCGCCTGCCTCTCTTCTTCATAACTTGATATTTATATATCTTTTTTTTTCTTTTCCATTATCATTGACCTATTTCTACAGTGGGACAATTCATAAAAAAAACTTCATATTTCGTTAATTACTATAGGCACCAATAACCATAAAACAAATCTTACTAAAGGCCTCAAAATAACAAAATGTAAAATAAAACACCAGATAATACATAGTCCAGTTAGTTGTACAAATAAGAATTAACAAAATAAAAACAAATATGTTAGACAGCGCCAAACGACAACCACTGATTTACAGGCTCTTGCCTTTTTGTAAACAGAACCTGTGTGAAACTAAAACATGTAAATCTATAAACAGGATACTAATTATTTATTGTTAATTGTAATTATGCGTCGACTCTTAATATAATTTATCTAATTTAAAATTTTAATTACAAGAACATACAATCCATAAAAATAATTCAAATGAAAATAAACTGATACAAAGATAAGTTTAACTCAGTTGTGCTAAATATATTGCTTGATTGATGGTGTTTACCGCTGCATTCAACACTTTTGGCTATATCATGGCGGCCATGTATTTGTGGTTAACCGTGGTTAATATGAATTCAACTTAAAACATGAAATTGTATTGAAATGATAAAGAGTACAGGATTCAAAGCTTTTCCTGTTGAAATTGATATCTTCTGAATTTCATATACTGTTGTTTCAATTATTGTCATGAGTGCACATTTTTGTGCATTGAGATAGAAAACACGAAAACCATTTGAAATGTATCTCTGCATGATATCATGAATAGCTCAGAATTTATATATTGGAAATCAGGAAACTGTTTTACAATGTTTTACTCAGTACACATAATAAGCAACAACTGCACCAGGAAAAGAGTTTTTTTTGTTTGGCAAAATGTCCTTTTTATGTACAGTTGTTAGTAATATCTAAATGTGTATGCCCATGAATGCAAATGATGCAATTTTGTTCCTTGAATGTAAAAATTTAAAAACCTAGGGTGAACATGTGAGCTTATATTGATATATTAATACCATAATCCGACAGTTAATGTCACGTGAAAATTTTAAGGATGTAATTTAATATTTTTATTTACTCAATTTCAATAACGTATTCGAATACAACCGAGACACAAAAAAAGGTTACATAAAACGACTAAAAATGTATTCCGTATGTGATATCTTTAAATAGAATCACATTTGTCAGCATGCAATAGCGTTAACTGTTTTGTTGATGTTTAATAACCTCGCAGTGCAAAATTATTTTAGACCTTAATTTGAATTACGCATCATAAAATCTGTGCTTGGTTAATCAAACGAGAAGACACTAATTTAACACCTCTCTTTTATCATTTATAGTATTCTAGTCTTTCAGTTTTGCTTGTGAACTTTAAGAGTGTCTTTTTGCCAATTTGGTTTTCTTTAATGACATACTTTTCTTATTGTGATAAATATAATTATACAATAGTGACTGATGTACCGAATGTTTTACTATAAAAACTGTTATGCACGTAAAAACTGTTATGCACGTTTGTTTTTCTCACACATTGTTGTCAATATACAAGTGAGAGCTACTAAAACCATTTTCTACATAATGGTAATGTCCGTTCTACTTTATGACTATACAATTGTGTCCCATTCGTTTGATATGATTGAGCTTTTGATTTACCATTTGATCAGGAACTTTCCGTTTTGAATTTCCTTAGATGAGTCTTTTGTACACAAAACGCGCGTCTAGCGTATTAATTCATAATCCTTGTACCTTTGATAACTATTTTGAGTTCTGTATTTTTGTTATTTTACTTTTTTTAGACACCATGTGTTTTATCAGTTGATGTATATCGCTATTTTGTTTTATCAGTTGATGTATATCGCTATTTTTTTCATATTGCTACATACTCATGCATTGGTTTGTCTATGATATTTTCTATTTTAGGAAGCTCGCGGGTACAAAAAATTCAGCAAAAACTTAACATTTGATTTTTCATTATAAATTTTATTTATTACACTAAAAGTTATTACTTTATAATATGGTACAAAAATCAACCCAAAAAAGCGATTCAGTTTAGCTCCAGATGACTGTTCAAGTGTTTATATCATTGAAAAAGCTCCAAATTATCTCACTTTAGTTCAAAAATGCCATATTTTGGCATTAAAATTGAAATATCTTTTTTTATACATCGGTGACCTATATTTTTATTATTGTTTTCAAATAAGCTGTACGTAAACTAAATAATTGTAAAATTTAAGCGATTTCTGTAATTAGGTTATTTTTTTATTTCAATATTACCTCTTTTTCTCCTATTAGTTCAACAGAAAAAAAGGGCATTAAAAAAAGTGTATGCTTTTTTCGGAGACAGATTATGAGCTCAAATAAACGGTGACCCAATTTTTTTATTTCATTTTTCTATTAGGTATAGAATAAAGTTTATTTATAGAAAAAATAGCGAAATCCTATATTAGAAAAAAAATTTGATTTATATCCGCGAGCCCCCTTAAGAAATTGTTGCTTGACTGTCTACTTAATTTATTGAATTAGACCTTGCCTGTATACTATAAGGAACCATATAAATACTTCATTGCTTCTGAATTTTCGGCTTTGAGAGTGTTTTGTGAATGCGCTTCGGACTAATGACCAAAATGAATTGTTGTTTTCATTTTTCCAAGAAATCAACAAATATCATGTTCGACATACAACAAACAATAGCGCCACCGCACCGCATTTCTGTTTCTGATATGACAAATATCAGATCATTTATCTTAACCATGAAACCTCGTGGTTACCAATTCATACTATACGTTTGGCTTGTATGTAAATATGAAGGTACAAGCCCTATGTGTCTGTTGTACCGATATATATATCAGACATTCATCGCAACAGAATTCATGGACGGGTTCGAATCCCAGTGAAGGCATATAGAAAATTAGAAATTACAAAAATTAAAGGTAAGTTTTTAAAACAATTCCATCAGTGAACAGGAATCAGTAAATTAGTCAATTCAAACTTAATAAAATAAGGCACACAAAGGAAACAAAAGAATATCATATGGTGAGCCCATTTCAGCGACAGATTTAGAAAGCGTTGATTCTAGAAAAAGAATCCACGGTAAATGAATAGGCTGACGTCACCACAATGGTTTAAATTAAGAGCAGTTCACTTTGACAAGCTACATGCATTTTGAATCTGTACAGTTTAAACAGTTCTGAGGACATGTTTTGCATATCTTCTGAGAAAATTGAATAGAACAAAGTATTTTAATGTTTGAAAATGGGGGTAATGATGAACGGGATTATATTACGTCAAAATAGTTATGGTACACATTTAGCATGTTAACTTTATGGTACAAATTGTTAATTTGCTTTAAATTGCTTTATGTAAATAAACTAATCATATATACCAGGATTGAGATTTTATATATTTGCGACAGATATTTTCGCCTACAAAAGACTCATCAGTGACGTCAACGTCTTAGACGAATCATGATTTGTATTCAGTTATATTACAATTGCGGACACTAGTGTTATAGTATATCTGTATCATGAACACTATGCATTTGTTCAATTTGTAGTTGTTGTAATCCCATCTATTTTCCTCGGTTGTCATATCAACGGACGAGACTTGTCGTACTTACAAACAAATTGACATATCATGAAACACAGTGTTGTTCTCAACTTGTTCTAGAAATTGGTTCAGACATTTTCCATCTTTTTTAATCGTTGAAAAATCAGCATATACAGCACATAGACAAATGAGACCGAAGTTAGTTGTGAATCTAATAAAAGAGAAATTACTTCAATTACGAAAAATTCTTTGTATAAAAGTTTAAGACATAGCTGAATTAATAATCGTTATCATTGAAGACAACACATATCTTTTCTTCTTTACATGTATACCCAATTTGTTTTACTTTACAGTTGGTCCAACTCTGAGTTTTCCATTATATTTCCACTATAAATGTTATAAACATGTGTTCACTAGAAAGTTATGGGTGGTAAGTTTAAAGAATATCTAGCAGTTTGAGAACCTAATATGTGCAGTAATAAAAAAAAATTTTTTTATATAAAAACGATTGCAAATTAAAACATGACACGTTCTACAATTTTGTTTTCCGATATATGTCTTACGTGATTTGAAAATGTATTAATACAAATAACGTTAAATCCAGTATTTATGAAGATACGCGTTCAACTATTTGTATTTTTCAATTTGGGCCTCCTTTATTTTACTATTTACAGAGGAGTCCTTCACTTTTAAATGACACTTTTTGAACACAAGAGACAAACGTCTAGTAGTTGTACGGTAACGTCCTGTTTTTCTTCTAGAGACTTTCATTATTTTATAGTTGATACTTGTTTGTTTCAGGATCTCGCCGTTATGATTATCTACAATATAAAGTTTTTGTTCCTTTTCGTACCAATGTTTGTATGGGGTTGGGCACTTGTGTACTATGAAGCTTTTAGGTAAGTTAATACCCAATACAGGTTGCTGTAAGTTAATAAAGCACTTAGTAAATAACAGGAAACAGAAAGTTAACATTTTAACTAGGTATAAAAATACTCATGAAAGATAGCCGGCTTATAAATTGGTTCACCAGACGTGCGCATCGACTCATCAGTGGCGCTCAAAACAAAACATCTGGAACCCATAATCAATTACGAAGTAGAATAAAAACCAAACAAATTCGAAAAGTTGGGACAAAAACAGATCAGGAAATCTGTGACTAGGTAGAAAACCCTTGTTGTTTTGAATAATTCAACATTTTATAAACAGAAAATGTACAGAAAACTAACATAATAACAATATTTGAAAATTTTGTCATCACAGAAGTGATGGTACTGTGCTGGTGAAATCCTCCGGGACAGAACAAGCTTCAACAATGGCATTGATTCAGTGGTTGTAAAACATCATTAAGGATACCAGGCGTATTATCTGTTACCTCATAATACTCATCATGAGTGCCCGAAACAACATAGTTGGAAGGCCGAAAAATGATATAAGAAGTTGAAGATCATTATAAACTGTAAAATTTCGAATAGTTCTGCCAAATACAGCTAAGACAATCTAGGCCTTGAGAGAAACAAAACATCAGTTTTCCGAATAAATTTTGTTTAATTTAAAAAAACATGCCGTTTACATAGTTATTTGTTTGTATTTATATTACAGATTCTACTATCTTTTTATATATACAATGTCATCATTGTAGGGTAATAGTTTCAATGTGGTTTGCCTAGGTAGCTCAGTCTAACCATATTACGATGAATATTGACCATGATGACAACAAACCTTGGTTAAAGCTGCAACTGTTTGCAACATGTGATCATGAACAATCATTTTTCAATGACTGGTTTACTGGACGTTTAAACTTCCAGATCAAGCACCAGTAAGTTACTATATCGACGTTAACTAATAATGGAATTCCATGCAACTGTCATAGAAGTGAGGGGTTTAGCTAACTTTCAAACCATGTTTAAGCGACCTTTTTCTAAATGAAGAAATGCCTGTACCAAGTTAAGAATATGACAGTTGTTTCCCATTCGTTAGATGTTTTTGAGCTTTTGATTTTTCCATAAGGACTTACCGTATTGAAATTCACATGGAGTTTGGTATATTCATTATTTTACTTTTCACGCCAATTTTTCTTCAATTTTGATAATTTGTACATGTTGTAATTATAGCAATCGTTATTTATCATAATTTGATGAAACAGAAAGCATATTGCAACAAAATGTGACAGTAACATCGAAAAGCTGCTTATATTGTTTTAAAAGATGTGGTATGATTGCTAATATGACAACTGTCTACCGGAGTCTAACAAATAACGTAGAAGTAAGCAACTATTGCTAAATATTGTCTGTACATAATAAATGTTTGGCTTTCAATGTTTATGTGTGGACATTCGTCTTGAAGTAAATCATAAGACGCACGAAATATATTTTAAAGACCTATTTCCATTTAGTACATATTATTGATATGTGCATGGTTAAACAGATAATTTATTATGATAACTCGACTATCGCCATGAAAATTATTTTCTATTTCATTTCCGACAGTTTATTTCCTACAATGCCTCAGCACAACCTATACAAGGTTCGACCTTTGGTTCTATCACTTTGCGAGAAGCATGGTATACCATTCTAGATCAAATCTCTACAAAGGGCATTTGGTGATATCCAGAGGTAAGTATAGAAGGCAGAAGGCTTATCATAATTATGATTAATTATAAGAAGTTAATAGATGTTGTCCGGAAGTTTACACTATTGTAGTAAATATTCTTTAGAACAGAATTTCATTGTATTATTCCTTTTCCCACAGCAGAATGACTTGCTTTTTTCAGAGCTTGATTGATTGTCGTTTTTGAACAAAGAGAAATTTCAATTCATGTACAGATAATCACTACATATCGCTGTTTGTTTGTGTTTACATGAATTTAATACTCGATTATCTCCCGGTTAACATGCCATTTGATATTTCATAATATTTATAATTAAGTCTTTTGATTCAAATCGTTCGAATCATAGTTCGGTTATCATTCTAATAATGATTTGATTATCATTCTAACCTTGATTTTGATTGTCAATCTATTCATATTTTGATTATCATTCTTACCATGATTCGACTATCATTCTAATCATGATTGATTATTTTTCTAATTATGATTGTTAACCTTTCTAATCGTGAATTGGTTATCATTTAATTGTGATGTGATAGACAGTTGCTGCGTAAAGATAGCTTCTGAACAGGGGTTCCAAATTGTATAAAGCGGACATTTAAACTCAAAAAGTCGAAAAATAAGCTGACAATGCCATGGCAATACAAACAAATACGAAAAGACGATCAAATTCACAAAACACAACAAGAAATGTGGTGAGAAACACGAAGTTTTATCGGTCACCAATTATATAGTTTTATTGTTGATATTCACCCCACCATTCACCAATTTTTATTGACATACAATAAATTTCTTAGACAGAAAAAAGGTATACTTAACAGCAAATTTATTTTCATTTACCTGTGTATAATATGATGTATTTATTTACAAAGTTGGTGTTTTTTTAAATTGTTTAACATTTCACAGCGGTTTTATACTTTTACTTTAACCATTTATCCCTTATTTTATAAACAATGTATTTACATTGTATCACATATCAAATGTATTCGTTTATTGTGTGTTAATTTGTGCTACTTCGTTTTTTGGTTGAGTTAAGCCATTCAAATTTATATTATATAGTGTATCTTTCTATGTTGTGATGACAGATGTTATACTATTGTTTCAGAAAAGGGAGAAGATTTGGTTCCATTGAAACAATAAATCCCACTGCAATTGTTTGCACCTGTCCTAAGTCAGGAATCTGATTTTCAGTGGTTGTCGTCTGTTTATGTGGTTCATTACTGCTTCTCGGTTCTCGTATTTATTTTTATAGACTAGACCGTTGGTTTTCCCGTTTGAATGGTTTTACACTAGTAATTTTTGGTGCCCTTTATAGCTTGCTATTTGGTGTCTAGGCTCCGTGTTGAAGACCGTACCTGAACCTATAATGGTTTACTTTTATAAATTGTGACTTGGATGGAGAGTTGTCTCATTGGCACTCATACCACATCTTCCTATATCTATTATCTTTTCATCTGATACCCTGGTTTTGTAACATATTTTCAACTGTAAAACTCTTATTGTTGATATATCATATATGTTTCAGAGTATTAAAACAAAACAAATTATTGTGTTCCGTAAGAACATAAATATCGATACGTAAAATGAAATATTATTTAGAATACTAGTATTAAATAAGGGAGAGGATAGCATAATGGCAACATAAAGACAGACTGGACAACAAAAACCCTGAAACCTAAAACAAAAAACAAAAAAACACACACAAAACGTAAAAATTGAGCATCATAAACCTATCGAGATCTAAGTCGCTTAGGACGGATATCAGGTTTGCTCTACTAGTAACAGTTTATGATCGTCTTTTAGGAATTGTCGCAATTTTCTGAAAGCAAACTCAATTTTATTAAAATTTGCATTTTATTTCAGTCTCTTTAAAGTACTTTATTTTGTAGGAGTCGAAAGAACTCTGGAGAGTTATGGTGTGCCGCATACCATGCCCATCATTTATCTTAGGAACTAAAACAATACTATTCTAGGTTAATTAAGTAGTGCTTCTAGGATCAAGTGATTTTTACTCTCTCTTTATTATAATAGCAGATGCATTCCGGTCGAAGCCTGGTATATAATCAGATTAATATAAATTGTATAGTAATGAATTAATTGTATTAAGATAGTTCTTTGAAATTTATAATATGTGTAATGTATTCCGACTTTTTCAGTAATTTGTATAATTCAGTTACATTTTGATTGTTTTGTAAAATATAGTTATATTCTATTTCACAAAGCATATTTCGATCGTTCTGATGTTATCTTTGAATGTCTTTTCTTTAATACATTGTACTAATCTATATTAAAAAAGGCACCTTTAGTATACTGCTGTTCAAAAGTCATTGATCAATACAAACCAAAACCAAGAAAACACATCAACTATGAGAGGAAAACAACGAAACAACAGACACTTAAGTGCAACAAAAAAAAAAAAAACGAAAATGCATCACACACAGTTAAACTATAAGATAATAACTGTAATTTTCCTGACTCAGTATAGTGCATTAAGAAAACTGATGGGTTGAACCTGGTTTTGTGGCTAGCACCATACATTTTTTTAGTGATGATTTTTTTTAGATTTTACAACCACTACTTGTAGCATCGACCAATGTGCTTATAAGAATTATCATTGATACCTTCATTCTATGCAACAAAAATTTTGAATAATGTTAAGGTAAAGAAACATGACTTTCTGTAGACTGTTACCTTGTTCGTATAAGAATTTTTACAAAAGTCACTTACAGATACATCACAGCAGCACAATAAATCCAAAAATATTTCCATACAACTAGAAAGCTAGCTCTCCCTAGGGATTGAAATGATGAGTTTGAAGTTAATTAATACCATGTTTACCAGAATGTATCAGACAGTGTGTTATTATGTATTCCCTGTATGATGAAACAGTTGAAAAACAATTAATCTAAAGTAAACTTTGTTTAAGGTAATCGATCTAAAGTAAACTTTGTTAAGGGTAATTGGAACTTTGCATATGATTTATTTTAAGCGTCTTGTGGTCTCCAGATACAATTGGAAAAGTTCTCTGAAAGCAGCAGATGTTTATCTTATATTTCATGTCTTCTTCTAATGAAAAGTTCCAAGCTAAAATACGTTCCCGAGTAAGTGATTTGTGGCTCTTAATATTCGTTTGTATAATGGTCTTTCAGTGACTGTACATGTTTAATAATTTGGAACTCTTAACCTTTTTTGGTTGGAATAATAATAACAAGAATGTGTCCTCAGTACACGAATGCCCCACTCGCACTATCATTTTTCTATGTTCAGTGGACCGTGAAATTGGGGTAAAATCTCCAATTTGGCATTAAAATTAGAAAGATCATATCATAGGGAACATGTGTACCAAGTTTGAAGTCGATTGGACTTCAACTTCATCAAAAACTACCTCGACCAAAAACTTTAACCTGAAGCGGGACATACGGACGAACGGACGAACGAACGGACGAACGGACGCAGACCAGAAAACATAATGCCCCTCTACTATCGTAGGTGGGGCATAAAACACCTTCTTTTAAATAAAAAGATTGCTTTATTTATAAAGATTTAGACAAACAACAAAAACAAAAAGCAATCATTCTTCAATTCATAGAACCTTAAAACCAGTCATATATTCAATAAATAAATCAGAGATAAAAATACTTTTAATGATACATTCCATTTTTGTGATTTAGATAGTCAACACAGAGGTTCTGTAACTTGTGATTTCAAAACTTTGCAAAACAAATTGTTAAGATTGATGATAAATTTAATTAATAGTTATCAAAGGTACCGGGATTATAATTAAGTATGAACTTCATTTTCTAGGAGAAATACTTATCTGATAGGGCTTGCCTTTAATGAATAAGTAAATAAAAGCATGTTCTATTCAAGTAATCAATAATACTATTTTAATTTTCTAGTACAAATAAAAATGCAACTTGAATATGTAATTGCTCAATCTAGCCAAGCAAAATTACGGTGTTAAATTTAAACAGTTTACACTAGATGAAAAAAAAATCATAAAAATCAAAAAACTATATTCTAAAGTAGAATACTAATAATAAATAAAAAAAGATTTTTTTTCATAATTTCTACTATATGGTTACTATCAGCAGTACTTAAATTCAATATACATTAAAATAAAGGGTTATATATTTTTAATGTCATGGAAAAACTATGAAAATAATCTTGTCACTAGAAATTCCAAAATAAGATCAAAAGGTTACATAAGTTTTCATTTTCTAATGAAAGTGATGTCGTCCACTCAAAGTAGCTTGTGGATATACATGTATAATCAAAGAAATATAGACAAAGATAACAATTTGCTTTAAAAAGCATCATTTTCATACAACAACAAAAAAACAACCATTGAAAGACAGAAATTCTATATAATCAAATCAGTCATTATATTTTAACTGTTTTGGGTAATTCAAACATAGAAAAAATAACCATACACAGACATTGATGCATAGAACATTAAGACAATGTAAACAATTTGCTTATGTAGAAAAAAGAAAGACATATAAATGGTTTCTGAAAAGATTTGCCTTTCTAATTTTATAGTTGAAGTACCCTTTATCTCCTTGATAAAGTTTTGAAGAAAAAAAAAGATTTGCTTTAATGTCTTTTTTCAAATTGCTTACATTTGATTATTTATCCTGTATTTGTGTTTCACAATTTAATTTTTCTTTCTAATCACCTTAATATTACAAATGGAATCCAAAAAGAGATTCATAATTAAATATCTTAAAACTCTGCCAGTCCTAGATAATACCTGATGACTATCTATAAATATACAGTGCAGTTTAATATTCTGTGAATTCAGAAATATTAGCATGCATTTATTATTATTTTTGAAGAATGGACAAAAGTGCAAGATTGATTATTGTGATGTCTAAGGGAGCTACCATTTGATTTTTATGGGGGGGGGCTAGGATGAAAAATTTTGTCCTGCATTTTTTTTTAGCTGTAATCTCTGTCCTGCCTTTTTATTTTTCACTCTGTTCGGTCCTGCCTTTTTTTTTATAGTTTATCCTGACTTTATTTTACCTAAATTGTCGTCCTGACTTTTTTTTTTTGTAAGTGTCTCATCCTGCCTTTTTTTTTTACTCAAAACTCCTGTCCTGCCTATTTTTTCAAATTTCCTCCTAGCCCCCCCCCCCCCCCTAAAAATCAAATGGTAGCTCCCTAAAGATAAATGCACAAGATATCTGAATGTCAGTTCTTATTATTGCGATATCCACTTAGTCGCATTATTCACATTAATAAAAATTTTGCAATAATTTCTGAATTTACGGTATTATATTCTGTAATCCAAAAGTGACAAAATAACTGAATCAGGCTTTTCTATTCTTACAAATGGTTTTATTAGGTTTTTTTTTTAAATCCTTTTAGTATCAGTAAGAGACATTTACACGAGCATCACTGAAGAGACATGTATTGTCGAAATGCGCATCTGGTGCAAGAAAATTGATACCGTTAATTTTATTACAGTAAAGCAGTAAATGATTGATTGGTTTTTAAACCATACATTGACAGATATTTCTCTTTGCATAATGTATACAAAACTAATTACAGTGGATTCCTCTTCTAGAGGTTACCAATTTTAATATATTGGGAAACATTTTGTGTGTTCGTGGACATTTGATGATGTCATGGTTTTAATGAAGTCTTGCACATAAGCCTACAACCTATTTACACTTTACAAAACATTCAAACTTATGGTTTAATTATATTCAAGAAATCCATAAAAATTGGTATCCAACGAATAAAATTGAATCCACTAAATAATAAGTAGCTCTGCATAATGTGATGTACAACATGAAGGAAATGAAGGAAAAGACAGTTTGGATTGCCACTGGGATAAAACATAAAAGCAAAAGAAGAGAGATTCTCAATATGTTCTTTGGTTAAAACCTATTGTAACAACTTATATAGCCATACTCCTACCACCTTAATGACAGGGTATATTATGATTTGTACAACCTGTTTATCTTCCACAAAGAACATTACATTTTGTATTTAGACAATACCGAACAATCATTCACATAATAAATATTAAACATCATAGAGCATTTTTACTATGTGACAAATGAAAAATAAATATTCTTAAAGCTAAAATACATGGCAAGAATAAAATGCACTCAACACAGAAAAATGATTTAAAACAAATAACATGTGTAATGCCAATACTAAATGTCTGTCGAAATATCTGATACTGGCACAAGTTACAACTTATATGAATATATGACTAGAAAATTCTATTATTACTTCATTACTTTTACCTAATAGTGTACAGCCTATGTAGGCATATTGGATAGGGGACAGATTTTTATAATGAAGGTGAAAATGCTTTGAAACATTCGAAAACTTAAATAAAACTGAACATTTGCATGGAAACATGCATAAGTGTTCTAGTATTTTCTTAGTTTTCCCCACTTCCATTAAAAAAATCTGCCCTCTATTCAATATGTTTGCAATAACTGTAAAGTGGCTTTTTACAACTATACAACCATGAGATTAAATAATACTCTGATTCTTTGGTAGTCAGTTCAATTAAACTCTATTTAAGTATTTGCCATTTTATGAAATATTATTTATCATAATCTTTACAAAAAAAAAAATGAAAACAACATGTTTAAGATTCTGAATGAGAATGTCCTTTAAAGTTAAATATGAAGCTGTTTCAGGTGAGCCAGATCAGGTGAAATTTACAAAATTATACAACCTTTTAAGTATGTAAAAAAAAAATAACAAAATAAATGTATTTAAATGTGCAATTACACTATTTACTTCTACCTGTATTTGAAAAAAATAATTCCAACACAATTATTTTTAAATGATTTTTATTCAATCTGAATGGGAAATAAATCTCAATCAATTTAATCAACCATATCATTATGACTTTCCTACTCAAGACTCGGTAATCAAAACTCGGGATTTGATGTTGCACAAATACTGTACTCTGAGTTATATGGCCGATGGTCTAAGTACAAACATCAATTGACACATTTGATGGAATATTACATTTAACATTTCTATAATTAATGCTGCAACTAAGAAAATCTACAGAAAAAAAGAAACCATTCTTCTAACTTATGGATGTAAACATTAATTGCCTCTCTTCACTCATAATCAAATACTCCTATACAATCACATGTATAACATTTCAAAACAAATACCACAATTCATTGAATTTAACAAGTACAAATAACATACTATGGATTCATAATTTTGTGGGGACAAATTTTCATAGATTTAGAAAAACTTGCATTTCTTGGATATTTGTTTCGTAGTTTTGCATAAATTTGCACACATTTTTATAAATAACTTGCATTTCGTTGTACATTAAAATACCTAGTTGATATCTAACAAATAATAATGAATCCACAGTATTCAAGACACACATGATTGCCTACATGTTAATTGGATTTCAAGTGCACATGAAACAACATTTAAGCTGAGTATAACGTGAGCTATGGACTCTTACCATAGGGACATATATTATATAAAAACACAAAGACGTGATACCCTGCTTCACTGATGAAATGGTTGATTTCAGTGGGACCAATTTTCATGGAGCTTCAGTTTGGATTTGGAAAGTTTTAGCATCAAGCTCTACCAAGGATAGTTATTCTAGAATCCTGTATTGTATATTTCAAGTTAAATAAATAATGTGTTGTCTAATGTTGACGTAAAAAAACTGTAATTTTTTCTTCTTCAAAATCATGAAAATTGGTATCCCACCTATAAAAATGAATCTACTTTATATATTCAACCCCACAACCAATTTAGATATTAATTTCTCAGATGATCTACATCATATGGTATTAATGCTGAATAAATGTCTATATTAAATTTATAGACACAGACTTGAGGAATTCATACATAATTTACAGCAATTCTTTGGTAAATTTTAAATTACCACTGACAGCAAACTTTGAAAAAATGTAATACATTTACAGTTATATATCAATTGCTGATGATAATCTGTCAACATATCCTAAATTATGATAACTTATCAATATCAATATGGAATGAATACCCTTATTCTTAAAATTAAGGGCTAAACCATTAAAACAAATTTGGAGGGTAGAAAGGGGTTTTATTTTTGGACATGGGTTTTGGGTCATTCAAGCTGTATGTCTTTTTGATGAATACAAAATTACTCAATGTATATTGGTTGTAGAAGATTTTGAAGTTCCCTTACTACCCTCTCATATCCATTTCTAATGGAATGACACTTACCATAAAAGAGAACAAATTCATATTATATTGTTTAAATACAACCTTAAGGGGGCTCGCGGGTATAAATCCCCCTTTTTTTTTCAATATAGGATTTTGCTATTTTTTCCTATTAATAATTTAAGCTCACAATCTGCCTTATAAAGAAGCATGCATTTTTGTTAAAATACTTTTTTTCTGTTGAACTAATAGGAGAAAAAGAGGTAGTATTGAATTAAAAAAAGAACTTAATTACAGAAATCGCTTAAATTTTACAATTGTTTAGTATAAGTACAGCTTATTTAAAAAAAATAATAAAAAATATAGGTCAACCTTAACTTACAATGTATACAAAATGTAAACTAGAAAATTGCGTAAAAAGTAAAAATATAAGTAGGCAGTGAAATAAAAATATACCATATTTACACACAAGGTCAATAAGTTCTTTAATCATACAATTTGCATATCTTTGAAGGTTATAAATTTTACAAACTTATGTGTACAAATGAAAATATCAGCATTGTCGTTTTATCAGAAATTGAATAATATAAGGATTATCAAGATTCCTTCCAAGAAGTTAGTTCTATATGAGATGTTTAAAAAAGATAACAGGTACTGAAGCCGTAACCCCTCATATGTAATTCAGTTTAAATGAAAATATAAAAATTACCCTGAAGTGAACACTCAATCATATAGATCTAGGAAAAATTATAAATAAACTGAACAAGAAACTAGACAAAGTAAATTAAGAAATTATTGCAAGCATTTATCATACTAAATTTGAAATAACAAATCAAAATTTGAGATTCCTTCTTGCAATTTATTACATTGGTTTCAATGAATTACATTGATTTTCCAGTTAAATAAAAAACAATAATTTCACATGTGAAATAAACATGGTTATTACACTTTCTGACGTCATTCAACAATAGGCATTGTCAAGATGTCAATAACTTTAGATCAAAACAATCATTACTTACATTTTCAAAATAATTTTGATTAAAAAAAGCTATTTTCCAATGTAATAAAAAAAAAATCTATTCAATATATCGAAAAATATTCAACTTGTGACCGAACAACACTGATTCACTCGTTTAATGTTTTTCTCTATTTGAATTCTTTCTAATTGATTACTTATTTTATAATTCAAAGAACACTGCAAACAAATATATGTATCAAATATTAAAATCAGGGTAAACAGACAATTTTTTGCTGAATCAGTAAAATAGGAATAAATAAGTCATGCTCTTTAAAGTTCCGATGGATTTCAAAATCAGATATTCATAAAAAAATTAGGCTTGCCTTCCTTATTCTGTTTTTTTTCTAAATGAAACAGATCTTAATGGCCAAAGGAGCCTCATGAACTATTTTACAAGAGATAAAACAAGATAAAAAAAATATAATTCTTGGATAAATTAACATAAGGGAGAAATAAGGCACTGAGCATTATTCTTCTTCTTATTTTCTTGTAACATCTTTTCTATGTTCGAGTTTCATCATAATTCATCATGCTGCTGTTGCTGCAAATATAAACAAGTCAAGTATTTTAAACAAAAGAAGATTGTGGAAAACTTGCAAAAATTAAAAAAAAAAACAATAATAAACATATATTTAGGTCATTATATAACCTTCCATGAAAGTGTTATAAAGAAATAGGAGCCTTTTATAGTTTATCATCGGGTATGGGTTTGTCTCATTGTTAAAGTCCCTACAGCTGCCTATAGTTGCTTACATCCACTTCATTTGATCTTTGGTGAATATTTGTCTCATTGACAATCATACCACATTTCTTTTTTTTTTCTTTTTTGAGGCATTTTTTGGGCACATGACAAACAATTTTGCAAGATAAATCAATTATCCACTCAATTTGCACTAAATTTATAGTGTACGTTTATAGTCTCCTGGACTTGCTCCTTTTGAGAGTGAACAGTTACGTTCCAATAACTGTTTATATGAAAGTTCAATTTTGGGTCCTCATCACTGTTTGTCTTTCAGTGAAATCCATTTCATGCAAAAACAAATTAAATGGTTTGGATGGAGAAGTTCAATGTTAAATTGCTGATAAAAACAAAATTCATACAGTGTAGAAAAGAATAATATTTACTGCAAATTCAGATATTTTTACGATGTTCTTACTATTGCAAAAAATGCAATGGGGTTATAATCGCAATAACTTCAACTTGCATTTTGAAATATTTTATATGTATTAATGAATTAAACAGAATTTTTTTCATGTCGCAAAAATTAAAATCGCACTATAGTCTAAAATAACAAAATCACAATAATAAATGAACTCAATAATTTCTCAATTTACAGTATATTGCTAAGAAGCAGGAGAAGGCTTTGCTTGCTTTTCTTTTTTTTTGTTTTAAAAAATGTTCCTAGAACCCTGCTTTTCTCTGTTTTTAAGGTTAATAAAATAAATTTCAAATTTCCCTACACTAGGTTTTATATAGCTATACCTATAGCATACAACTACTTACCTGTTGTACTTGACTTTTTAAGAAGTTTGTTATATATGTTGCATCTAAATTTTCTAAATCATATCCATATGTATCCTACAAAAAAGATAAAGTTAGAGGTTAAGTGACTTTTGAAAGTCTATAAACTGTTGATTGCAAATGCTTTTTAAGTGCTCGTTTTCACTTCTGAGGAATAGCAACTTATTCGGATCCAAAGAACTAAGATCTTTTCAGGGGATAGTTTCAAACCAAAATTTTCCCAAAACAGATAAAGTTTTTCTGTTATTAGTTGTTGTTTAAGGTGGTAGACCTAGGCTAAGGGAAATAACTCTTGAAATCATCAGTACGTTTGTGGAAACCATTTTCATAAATAGATTCTAAGCTTCTAGGTTACATAGACTGTTTCCAATCTGTTTTAGGGAAAACTTAAATACATTGATAAAACTTAAATTTTACAAATGCAAAACTATATCTAAGAGTTATCTCCTTGAACTAATTTATATTCCCTTAATGCTTAATGCCATTTCAGCAAGCTAGGATAAATCCGTGTCCAACAAGTGAAACTGCGAGCTACTGCTCACTGATGATACCCCCGCTGCAAGTGGATAATATTAATAGTGTAAAAATATGCAAGTGTTCGGTAAACAGGAAGTTGTCGAGTGATGAATCTGAAAACGCATCACACGGTATAGCTGACTTATATAAATCCTGAAACCAAATTTCAGAAATCCTTGCATTGTAATTCCTGAGAAAAATGTGACGAAAATTTTCAACTTGGCTATCATGTGTAAAATCATACAAGTGTTCGGAAAACAGGCAGTTGTCAAGTGATCAATCTGAAAACGCATCACACAGTATAGCTGACTTAGATAAACCCTGAAACCAAATTTCAGAAATCCTTGTATTGTAGTTCCTGAGAAAAATGCGACGAAAAATATTCATGGGACGGACGGACTGACGGAAGGACAGACAGAGGTAAAACAGTATACCCCCCTTTTTTAAAGCGGGGGTATAATAATATAAGATCAGTTGAAAGCACCAACTCACATCTACAACACAAGAAACTAGAACTTACCTGTGACATGCCTTCTTTACGTGCCCCTTTATAGAATTTAACTGTAGGATAAGCTCTGACACCAGCTTGATTACATAAGGCTTGTTCTTCATCACAGTTTACTGTTCCTGCCTTTACTAGACCATCTAGTTCCTAAAAAAAAATACCAAAAAAATAGAACAGTGCTGTCACATCTATGTAAGCAAAGAGGAAAATAGCAGACCCCCACACACATGTTATGACTTGGATAAAAAATTGTCTTATAGGCAATCATATCACATCATTCTAATTCTATCTACAGAATCTGTATTTTAATGAGATTGGCATATATGTAATAATTTTTGGCAGGAATCACTTCACGTTCTAAATACAATGCTCCTTTAAATAAAAACAGAATTACAACTGGCAAAGAAATTAGATTAAACTAAAAGATATCGTGCATATTTACCTCTGCAATTTTTACAAATTCTGGTTTAAACACTTGACAATGGCCGCACCATGGAGCATAATAGTCAATCACCCATGGTGTTTTACTATTTATAATATTATTGAAGAAATCTCTGTGTTTTATTTTCTTTACTTTAGATGGTAAAAATTCAAATGCCCAAGCTTGCAACGACTGAGCATCTCTATTCCAACCATTGTATGCACTGTAAAGAGAAAGATATAATGTTAGAAAGTTTATCGAGGGGGGTTGGAGGGGTCCTGATCCATAAATCCCGGGCTTAAAAACACGAAATCCTGAGGTTCTGAAATTAAAATAATCTAAATGCCGACATCCCTAAATTAGAAAAAAGAATTCCCGGATACATCTGATCGCGACGTCCCGAAAAAGGTCCTGCCCCCTCTTTATACTAACAATTTCACAAAAAAAGGAAGAAAAGAAATCTGTTCAGAGTAATTGCCTCTCATATACACTTTGTTTTTAATGTTTTAAAGCTCCTCAGACTTCCCATGCTTGCATCAAGAAGTTGTGTCTAGCGACTGTATTTCTCTATCTTTGTCATTTCCATTTTGTATTAAAATACCGTATAAATCGTTAAATAAGCCGCAGGTTTTTTTCTCTGTCTTTGTCCCTGCGTGTTATACTCGGGTGCGTGTTATGTAAGTATTATTTTCTGTTTTCAGGACGACGGTGAAAGAAAAAAATATCTGGATTTGTTTTCTGGAGACAGTCAGATTGTCAAGTGCTTGCAGTGACTTGATAAATTGTTAATGTTGCATATTTTGTTATGAATAAATAAATATATTAACTAAATCGTTTGTTTTTATTTCATTCAATCATTGTTGGTTTACAGGAAGTCGATAACCATGTGTTTAGTGTTCATTTCGTAAACAAAGAAAGATAACTGTGTCCATACAGGATATTAATTGTGTATTTATCATAAATATGTAGTTGTTAGTTGATTTAATGTGTTTTAATATAAAATTTTCTAATGAAATAATAAAGAAAGTGATTGTGTGTCTTGCCAATATTACAAGTTTCTTTAAATGACGATGGTGATGCATGTGCTTAAATCGACACTTTAAAGTGCTTCATAAACAAAGAGAGATAATCGTGTTTGAGAAGAGGTACCAAACAGGATAAAATACAGAAGAGTGTTTGTCGTTTTATTGTGTTTCAAAACGAAATATCTTTACGAAATATTATTGGATGTTTAACTAAAAAAAAAAGAATACTAATTTTTATAATTTAATCTGTTAAAACATTTATTTATTGCCGTCTTCTTTTAATCCCCCTTGTCATTGCTCATAACACTTTCATTTAAACAATGACTTGCAAAAAGTAAATTGTTTTGTTTCTTGTATTCATCCAAATTAAAATTGAAAAATGTTTGTTACGTTCAAAACTTCAACTTTTATTTTATAGACAACAATAAAATTCTTAAGATTGATTTAATTAAAAAAAAATCTTGACTTTTGGGTGAACAGTTTTCACACGTGGGTACAGGTAAGTAGGTCATAATCAAGGTAAACAATGGCAGTTTTATGGCTTGGGTGACCTTTCATGCATACATTTTTAAGATTAATTTAAATCCTTAATGCCAATTCAAACAATAAACAAGCAATCAATACCATACTAATTTTAATCAAAACAACAAGGTTCAATGGACACCCAAGCTGTCAACACATGGCCATTGTTGACAAAAAACATCAAACGAAACTGGCATAATTAAAACAATGAGAAAAGTATAATTATTTTATTACGATTTTTTATTTTAATATGACACAAATAAATATATTCAAAAATACTCTCAACTTTCTCACCAATCTGAAAATAGAAATGAAACAAATTACGGTGTGAGTTACAAAAGGAGAAAATATTCATGACACTATCAGGTCAGTAGAATAAATATACGTTTTCTTCAGTGTGCGCTTAATATTCAGGTGCGTTTTATGTAAGGACAAAAACAATCTTCCCCCCCAAAAAACGGCCGTGCGGCTTATAAAACGATGCGCTTTAAATTCGAAAATATACAGTAATATTAAAATTATTTTATTTGTATGAAAAGCTATGGACCAAGTCTGAGAACATATGGTTGTCATTGCATGGCAGTGGGGTAGAATTTACAATTGTTGCAAAAAACAATAGTAGTACATTAATATTTATGTAAAGTAATATATGAGGAGCATATATTTTATTTCTTATGCAACACTGTGTGTAATGTTCCCTAGCTGTTTGCAATGAATAAAGAATTAAATTTAAAAATATTCTATCAACTTACAAAAAGCTGCCTGTGCCTGAGCCAGAAGAGTATAATCTGACAGTGGGATAGGAATGTACTTTGTTATTCTGACAGAACCATTGGTTATTAGGATCAGCACAGTCGACCTGACCAACATATATATTCTTTGTTTCCTTGAACATCTGAAAAGGGAGAACTTGTCAGTTATTGTATATTGAATTTTTTAAGCGTTACTATTCCAATAATTTGAAAGTATTTTTGAATTTCTTGTATTAGCTCTTCCAGGAAAGGGATGTATGACGGGTGGGACATTTCATTTCTATGTGAAATGGAATTGTATTTTCTTCAATCCCTTTAACCCACAAAAATCAAAATCAAATCATGAGGTGTCGAAAAATTCCCATACATTTTCCCCAGGAATAGCCCAAAATGAATTCAGATGTTTACTTTGTTACCAAAGTTTCTTAAATTCAATTTTTTGACTAGAAATGTGTTGTTTGTATGGAATTATTCACATAGAAATCAATTTCCAAGGAAGAAAACTCTTACAAAACAAAACAAAAAGTTTGACAAATATTTTTAAATAATTTAGTATTCATAAATTGAATAATTTATATTTTACAAAGTATTTGAAATACAATACAATAAATTTTTTTTTAATATAATTATTGAAGATTTCAAGATGGAATGATAATGTATAATCTAAATAGACCTTATTTAAATGCATGCTTACATGGAGCAATCAACTCTACGAAATTATAAGATCAATGTTGATCTGTTTTGTAGATTTCTTAAAACAACACAATTTTCCAACAGTAACAGACTTGCTTTTTTAAAACCTGAAATAATTTAACAGATGTATTGATATTCATTTGTATAAGATTGGTTTCTATCCGACGCAGATCATACATAAGATTTCCAAGTTGAGAAAAAAGATTTTTTGTGCCATTTAAAATGTGTGTTTGACCTAGTCCTGAAAATAATGAAATACTGTGGATTCATTTATTTTCGTGGGTATCAATTTTCGTGGATAGTGAAAAAAAGACGTTTCGTGGTACACGTAAATTCGTGGATCGCTGATAACAAAAAAAAAAAAAATTCAGATACATAATTCGTTGATTTGTTTTTGATTTAGGAGATCATATAACCTCCTTGGTTTAATCAATAATAAAACAAACAAAAAAGAAGGAATTCATTGAAAAAGTTTTGAATTGTCAAAATCCTCGCTTGGTCATTTTAGGTTAAAGTGTTCATTGAAAATTTCTATTACAATAAGGGACAAAGACAACTAATTATTTGTTTCTTTTACAATTTATAAATGCTTGTCGGAATTCTATAAGGCAATCAAAACTTAATGATTGAAAGCTCATTTCCCTAATCATGATATAATAAACAGTCATATAAGTAAAAGGTGTGAAAATAAATGTTCCTGTCATAAACAATATTACCTACGGGCAATATCCCTGTACTTAATCCTATTGATTTTCAATCACTAGTAAACCAAAGTATGACACGGTAATTAACAACTTGCAGTTATTTTCCATTTTAATCAATTTTAAAAAGTAAATTATCACTGATATTCGATATATTTATTATTGATTTAATTAAACTACTTGTATCTTCTTTCAATAAAAAACATGTGTTATGTTACAATGTTTATCGCTAGTCAACACTATACTAGAACTGCATAACATAACCGGAAATAAACATCCGACTCCATACACATTTATCGGGATTATTCTTCGTTGAATTCTTAAATTTGTGGTTCGCTGTGACCCACGAAACCCACAAAAATTGGTATACCACGAATAAAAATGAATCCACAGTATTGCCTCGAGATGTAAAGCAAACAATAATAAAAAGCTTCTATCAATTGATATAATCCATATATCACCTTAGCCAATCTCCTCCATTCAGGAGCTAGTTGTTGACACGGTCCACACCAGTTAGCAAACCAATCTATCAGCCATATCTCATCAGGTTTCTTATTGACAACACGTTCTTCAAACATTGCTTCAGTTACTATAATAACAGGTGGATTTAAAGTATCCTGAAATAAAGCAATTAAAATTCATTACTTCCACATGAAAACATAAAACAATATATTTGTCTACAAAGTTATATCAAATTTATTTATACATCACACAGTAATAAAATTAGAAAATACCCATAAAGAAAATACTTATGAGACCCTTTCCCCAATCTTCAGTTTCAAACTTGATATCCATTCTGTCATCAGTTACAACAAATTAAAATTTGAAAAGCTTTGGTTGAACAGTTCATGAGTTAAAGCAAAGATATTACTGGATAGATTTTATTTCAAAATGTTTTTAATGAATGATATCCTATTTTCATTAAATTTTAACTTGAAAGATATCTAACTACATTTCAATTAGTAAACAATTTGATAAGAAATGTACAAAAAATATATGAACAGCTTGTTTAAAATACAAAACATAAATTATTTTTTAATTCAGAGTGTTATTCACTTTGAAGATTTTTGGTTCATTGTGTTCTTCTCCATTATAAAATCTTCTTGTTTTTTTTACAGCTAATTTCCTACAGATGTAGAGCAAGACTTTAGTTAGCTTGCTTGCTTTGTTTTTATATTGTACAATCATTAGGATAACACCCAATTAAATTCAAATATTATATATACAGGTTAAACTATGCCTATATAAATTGTTTAAAGATGTCAATCTTATTTTCAAAGCTTGCATAAACAATTATACAAACAAAGCAAGCAAGCCAACCAAAGTTTTGCTTTACATGCATTAGGAAATTAGCTGTAAGGGTTCTGATTTAAGAGATTTTCTTTAACATACCTGTATAAACTCCAATATATGTTCTGCTGAATGATGTCCACTGTACTGATGAGGCTTTGTGCTGTTGTACAGGATGGTAGTAGGGTATGATCTTATGTTATACTAAAATATAAAATACAGATTGTTTATGGTCAGCCATTATCAAAAAGAAAATGTTTTAACAATCTTTACTCATGTTACAGCACAATTAAAAAAAAATTCACTCACAATTTAAATTGATTTTTCATCAGAAATTGTCAGGTTTACTTTAATTGTTCCTTTTCAGAATCTCAATTAGTCTAATTAAAGAAACTTTACAATTTACACAATGTAGATATAATAAATTTTGAGATTAAAAATGGCAAATGAACTGTTAACAATGACTATTAAACATGCTTTTGAAATTAATTTCTGTATTGGTGAAAAATTGATAAAACAAAATAAATAAACATGGACTTGTTAATTTTTCAGAATTTCAATACATGTTGAATTTTAGAATTGACCCACATATCTGAGTTCCCAATGGTAACTTAATATGAAATTTATTCAATAGAGCACCAAACTTTTATTTAAACTTGAAAGCAAATTCTTATTCATGAAATTGTAAAATTCAAATAAATATTTTTTGAGTTACTTCCCTTTAGCTGTAAATTGCATTAAGTTTGCATGCCTAAATACTACAAGAAATACTGGCCAAAATATAGTAAGTATGGCACATGAAAAGAATCATGGAAAATCATAAACAAGAGTGCTGTTTAAAAGTATTAATCTATTAAAAGAATCAGATACAAATCAACAGAGAGCAGAAATCTAGTGAATATGAAGAAAAATGTTAAATAAGTTAAAACGATAATGCATTTTATATCCAAATTACATATCTCAGTCCACAATCAATAAATATGAGTTTACCATTTGACAAAGTTGGTTATGTACAGTACAATCAACAGTGCCAAATCCAATATCATCACCCTCATAATTCCTAGCAGCTTTTCTGAATTCTGGTAATAATCTCATGCAAGGAGGGCACCACTGTAAGATAAAACATAAACATGAGATTACAAAAAAAGGTATTTATTCTTACAACTATGATTCTACTGTGACAGGCCTTGGATGGTATAAGTAATAAATTGATAACACAAGTACAAAATTTGGTTCGATAACATAATGCAGATCATTTTCAAATATTGTTAAAAAATTTCATCAATTCATAATTATTTCTCGTTTGAATTGTTTAACATTGTCTTATTGGGGCCTTTTATAGCTGACTATGTGGTATGGGATTTGCTCATTGTTGAAGGCCCTACGGTGACCTATAGTTGTAAATGTCTGTGTCATTTTGGTCTTTTGTGGATAGTTGTCTCATTGGCAATCATACCACATCTTCTTTTTTATAGGTTAGTTTTCTAGAAAAACTATGAAAACTATGTTACTGCAGCAAAAATACAAATTTCAGGAAACAAGTTAAATATCATTACAATTGTGTTTGTATTAATTTGGATTATAATTGCAATAAGTGCATCACTACCACCAATTAGTTCTAGAATTTTTATTTCTGATTTTAGAATTGTAGGTGTTTCAAGACATTCAACTGTCCACCATGACTTTTATCATGAGACAACATGAATTTGAATCTCTGTATCTTAAGTACATTACACAAATACTTACTGGAGCAAAGAAATCAATGAACCACATCGACTGACTAGATGGTCCTACTCTCTGTGATTGAAAATCATCTAGTGTCAGGGACTCTAATTTAGTAGTCATACTGTCCTTAGCAAAAGCACTCACATCATGGGCTGTGGCTCTTCCTACAATAAGTAATTCAATACTGAATATAGACTAAACTTTTTCTTAGTTAATTCAGAGGCAAGCAAATGTGATGTTGTTATTTTTTTCTCTTGGAAAAAAGTTACTTTAAGAAAATGGTCTATGGTAGAAATTTGATTACATCATTTCATTTATTGGGTAAGTGATGATTCAAAGCTTAGACACAATCCATTTTAGAAGGTTGTATGTTGTCTTTTAAACATCTGTAAGTTATTTTTGTTATTTTTGTTATTTGATTGTTATCTTGTTTGGTGTGTACCCCACATCTCCACATATTCATGAATAACAGATGTCATTTAAATCCCAATGAAATCTTTGTTTTCTGCATAATTCAGGGCTCACACTACTTCAGAATCATAGTGACTTCTCTTTTTGAAACTGCGCAGGAGAAGTGGTGAGATTTGAAAGAGAAGTGGTTGTTCACTTGCGGCATTACAATGTTTGGATTTTCGGAAAAGATTGCATATCTAACAGAATATAGCAGTATTTTCTTTTCATTGGATTTCTTTCCTGTAAATTCACAAATTATTGCATATTTTTTTTTAAAAGGAAATAATGTGGCTGGATGCAATTCACAATGATTAGAACTTGCACTTTAATATAAGATGGATATATCTGTATGCAGATCTTCCTGAAATCACAATAATTAGATGTTTTTGTCCGTTCTCTGATAATTGCAATGATATATAAATGCACGCAATAATTTCTGAATTAACATATATTAAGAATGCACATATATAAAACAAATCAAGATACAGAAAAGAGATTGGTTCATCTAATACTATATGCTGCAGCGTTTCAAAACATAAAGTTGAGCATACCATAATACAGCTCAAAACCACCAGTCTGCTTGTAAACAACAAAAGAAGGGAACTTCATAACATGCAGCTCATTGCATTCTGATCTTAACTTCTTGCAGTCTACTCTGCCAATCTGAAATATTTATCATTCATTGACATACATGTACTTTGCAACATTGAATTTTGAAATCTAACAGTTCATTTCTTGTAAAATATTTGTTTTTGTTCATCATGTATCAAAGTTAACTTAAGTACAGGTTCAGCAGCATTTTCAAATGTCTTCTTGTAAGTCTGTTAAGTTTTTTTTTCCAGCAAAGCTTTTACCATTCACATGAATAACTTTTTTAGATATAGAAATAAAAATGTGTGGTAAAATTGCCAATGAGACAAGAGCCTGCTTTTCCCAATCTTGATCATTGTTGATAACAATAGCAAAAATGTTTTAAAATCTGGTAATGAATGATTATATCAAACATGTTTTCATGACTGTGGATTAAACAATATTAAAGGAGTTGCTTTTTTTTAAATAAGGGTTAGCTACAGTGAAGGAATTTGTTGACATGCAACAAGTTTTATTTCTGAAAGATTTTCTACAAAAAAGCTTTTAGGAAAATTGGAAGATTATTTCAAGGTAAAAGCATTCCAACACTGTATAGTGATATCAAAATTTGTATTCTAGAGTTGTTTCCCTTAGATGGTACCTTAATACCTTCCAGCATGGCTGGTAGTTTTCTGAATTCTATATCCTGGCTACCGTCCCCTTCCACAAAATGAATCAACCATGTATGATGTTGACCTGACTTCAGTCGGTTTATAATTTTCTGTAAAATAGAAAAAGAATTTTCTTTTAGAGAGATTTGTATCAATCTTACACATGTAGGGAAAGAGAAGATATACGTAAAGAATCCAGATGACAAAACTTATATGAAAAACAATGAAATAGCAAATAAATCTAATAGTGTAGATATTCATTGAACAAGGAGTCTGAAAGGACATATAATACATCATCTTTCAAATTTAGTCAATTCTATTTTTCCCTAGTAATATACTCAACTGAGGAAATAAATTGTATTGATTCACAACAAATTTTGACATAATAGCTAAATATGGAACAAAAAATTTGGTTTCTTTTTTTCGTAATATGTTCAAATATTTGAATTCAAATTGCAGAATATTATCTATGGATGTTCCTGATATGGCTGGGTCCAAAGGTGCCATTTGGATGCATGAAGCCTCAATGTGTATACCCTTGTATTTATATTTTACTTAATTTGTATTGTATTTGTATCAGGAAATGTGTATATGGTCTAATATTTTACTTTATTGATCTGTGAACTGCAAAACCCCTTTTTGTTGGTGTCTATTCTAGATTTATTTTCACCTATCAACAGACAATGAGCCCTTCATTTTGTGACTCAAAGTAACATTTGATAAACTATACCATACCTTTAGAGTTTTTGAATCCAGGTTATCAACATCAGGTAACCATGACAACACTTGGTGAGCTATTTCTTGAGCATTTAAACTGGATATTTTCTGGAATATAAAGTCCTAAAATTAGTTTTATATAAACTCATTTATTTGGCACACGTCTAATTATCAAACATGATAAATTTTGTAGGATTTTTTCTCTGTGTAGAAGACCTATTGAGGTTTTTGTCTCTTTGACACATTTCAATTCCCAATTCTATGTAAACATTACATGTACAGGCCTCGACAATAACGCTTGTCCGATACCAAAGGGAAAAAAGGTCGGACAAGTAAAAGCTGTGTTAAGCTTGTCCGTAGGGACAAGTACAATTATTCTGCAGAAAATGAATTTCATCCAACTTTGATGAACAAAGTATAATTATAAACAAAAAACAAAAAAACAAATATTAATTTGACATGTTTCTGTATTCTTTTTATTCAAATGCAAAACCTTTTTCTTCAACATGTTTACTTGCAATCGATAATTTTTAACTGGTTCTTTGTCAGGTACTTTTTAAAAGGTAAAAGGTATACTATTCTCAGAAACCATTCTTACTGATCTTCGCTTTGTAGATAAGGTAACTTTACAGGACAGTTCGTCACCTCAACAGGTTAAGCTCAAAGTTTAATAGACAGTTTGGCACCGTAGGAGACATATTTAGTAGACATGATTGATAGACAGTTTGGCAAGGCAGGAGACATTTCGGGACCAAGACAAATCAGTACCTCATTTTTTAACCTTATTCTGTTCTTTATAATAAATACAATACCGGTAATTTTTTCACAACAATAATTTTTTTTTATTTACCAAAATTTCATAAAATTCACAAAATCATATTTGATCATAAGTAGAAAAAAATAATACTATTACTTGCAATATGGTGACCTATAGTTGTTAATTACTGTGTCATTTGGTCTCTTGTAGAGAGCTGTCTCATTGGCGATCAGACCTTATCTTCTTCTTTTTATTGATTGCATTTGAATAAAATTTTTTCAACTTAAAAAAAAAAAGGATACAAATCCAATGAGTGTACAGGGCTATCAGATGGTGCCTCATTTTTAGAGTCTGATGAGACTGGCATTGATGAAAACTAGAACCTAAGTTCTGTGACATGACTAGATTCAGTTGTACATGACTCATATTTTTGAAAAGTATCTCAAAAGAAATACATCAAATTCTGTTCTATTGTTTAAATTCGTTTTGTTCCTTTAATCAACTTAAAATGTAAAAAGGTTATTTCTAATTAAAACAAGAGGCTCTCAAGAGCCTGAATCGCTCACCCTTAAATTTTTTGCTTAAATCTTCCATGAATGATTATTTTGGGTTTTCAATTTATATAAATGGTTCTTCGATTCTGTCATATCTTCTTCAAAAGCAAAAACAAGAGTGGACACACTGAAATGTCTCGTTTGTCTCGTGTTCATAATATAATTTATGATGAAAGTATAAAAAAACATTGTATACCCCAAGCATTACATTATTGCCGTTTACAGTTTATCTACATCTATAATAATATTCAAGATAATAACCAAAAACAGCAAAATTTCCTTAAAATTACCAATTCAGGGGCGGCAACCCAACAACGGGTTGTCCGATTCATCTGAAAATTTCAGGGCAAATAGATCTTGACCTGATAAACAATTTTACACCATGTCAGATTTGCTCTAAATGCTTTGGTTTGTGAGTTATAAGTTAAAAACTGCATTTTACCCCTATGTTCTAATTTTAGCCATGGCGGCCATCTTTGTTGGTTGGCCGGGTCACCAGACACAATTTTTAAACAAGATACCCTGATAATGATTTTGGTCATGTTTGGTTAAATTTGGCCCAGTAGTTTCAGAGGAGAAGATTTTTGTAAAAGATAACTAAGATTTACAGAAAATGGTTAAAAATTGACTATAAAGGGCCATAACTCCTAAAGGGGTCAACTGCCCATTTCGGTCATGTTGACTTATTTGTATATCTTACTTTGCTGAACATTTTTGCTGTTTACAGTTTATCTCTATCTATAATAATATTCATGATAATAACCAAGAACAGCAAAATTTCCTTAAAATTACCAATTCAGGGGCAGCAACCTAACAACAGGTTGTCCGATTTATCTGAAAATTTCAGGGCAGATAGATCTTGACCTGATAAACAATTTTACCCTATGTCAGATTTGCTCTAAATGCTTTGGTTTTTGAGTTATAAGCTAAAAACTGCATTTTACCCCTATGTTCTATTTTTAGCCATGGCGGCCATGTTTTTTGATGAAATGGGAATTAAAACACAAACTTTATTTTAGATACCCTAGGAATCAATCAGATGAAGTTTGGTTTGAATTGGTCCAGTAGTTTCAGAGAAGAAGATCTTTGAAATAGTTTAAGACGACGACGGACGGACGACGACGGACGCCAAGTGATGGCAAAAGCTCACATTTCCTTTTGGAAAGGTGAGCTAAAAATTTGGACAAGTAACAATTTCATTCGGACAAGTAAGTTTCGATATCTACTTGTTCTACTTTAATATTTTTGCAAAAATAAAACCTCTTATTTTGAATTTGGAGAGGATTATTTATATGAGGCTTTTTTAAATCGCCAAATTAACTAAGTACAATGTATTTGTGCGGTTTCCTTCAGCAGCCTCAATAATTAATGGATGAACAATTGTTGAATTTACTGTATTCATATGTGTGGATGTAAACAACTACAAGAACACACCTGCGAAATTGCAGGCATTTAGAGCTTGGTTGAAACAGAGACATATAATAAATATTATATGTCTCTGGTTGAAAGAATGTAAACTGTTGTAGGATGATTTTTTTGTGAAAAATTTTAGGTCTGGAGAATTTCAGAAAAAGTATCAAAGTCATTGGTACATTGTATTGGAGACAGGACAATTATTTTAAGCCCTCTCCCTTTTTTCCAAAGTCTATTATTTTTTGTTATTGTTTTGAATTAAATTCCATGATTTTCGTATTACTGTATACTATAAACACACGTATATAATAAATAAAGTGTATTTGCTTTTAACTTATCAATTCCAAGTTTCTTCTCCATGGCGACCACTGTTATATTCTATAAAAAAGTCTTTATATATTATAGGAGCATCATCATAGTATACATGCATAATAACGGTAAAAATAATTGTCCTGTCCCCGAGTGATAGTTAAAAGTTTAAAATCGGAAGTCTTGTCTATGACTTAAAAGTCTGACTGATGACGGAAGCAATGTCTGGATGCCTTTTTTTCTTCGTTTTCTCTCAAAATAATCCATATGGAATAATCATAAGAATGGATGACAAATGGGACTATGCATGGTACCAATAGGAAATAGAGACTTGATGATTAATTTATTGCAGAAGGAAGAGAAGCAACACACAAAATGAGGTCTTCTCCTTTAATAATATAGATAGGACATTGTGATTTTCTGTTTAAATTATATACTCATACCTTTCCTTCATCTTTTGTAACTTCTGCAGTAGGATAATAATATGTGCCATGTTCTATTCCAAGTTTCTCACAGAACTTTTCGTCTTTATGACAATCTACTGATGCAACATTAACCAAATCAGTCTGAAATTAAAAGTTATCAAATACTATGGATTCATATATTTTTCTTGGATATCACTTAATGTAGAAACAGAAAAGATATTTTCATAGATATTTGATTCTTGGATTTACCAGTCTGTATGCAGATGTATATACAAGGCTATAGAAAATGTGAACTTCTTTAGACATTTAAATTGATGATCATCCTTTACCCACAAAATCCACAAAATGTATTCCACAAATATTGAATCCACAGTAGTATAAAGGTTAAACAGTATGTTTAATTATGCCAAAAAGATACCATTATTGGAAACTACAAGTTGAGAACTAGTCTGACAGAATATTTTGGCAAATTGCTTGCCTTCAAGTAAGATCTATTTTAAAAGTCTTTCTTTTTTTCGCTTTGAGTAAATTGAATTGCTATATCATTGATAAAATGTCAACTAATCTTATTGATTTTTAAGATATTCTAATTTTAAATAATTCAGATATTTAGATAAAAATTCCTGTGTAAGAAACTCAATTGCTTATGTTCAGAAACAGTGTTTTCCATTCGGCATTTAAGCCGGGTGTGCCGACCACCTTCTTTTGAAAGCCGACCACCTTTCGTTTTTAGGAGGTGGTCGGCTTTTTTTTTCAAATTTCGGATTTTTTTCGGTTCCGTACCGTTAAAATTTGAATACTAATCTCGCCTCGCTGATTTGTTTTCATTGACAAAGATGGCGTCCAATCGTCAAATTTCAATGTTTTCATTTATCAATCGGGGTACAAGAAAGGCAGATGACGATGATGATAAAGAAAATACTAGACCAAATAAGTTAAATAAAATTGATAGTAATGTTGAAGTTGTGGAAATTGAACAAAAATCAACGAAACAACGGAAAAGACACGCAAGTGAAGACAAATATGAGCAAGACTTCAAATGGCTTATAGTCACAGAGGAAGGATACTTCTGTTCTATGGGCCAAAAATACGGCACAAAAGCAAGAAACAGGACATAAAATTGTAAATGAAAGAAGACAGAAAAGAGATAAATTGTTGAAAAAAATTAAATCAAAGAATATTTGACAATTAATATGACTTCGAAGTAAGGCGTCAAAGAAAAAAAATATAATAGCCTTTCAAGACGTCATAATTATTTGGACTACGTCTATTTATGTTTGTTCAACTCCATTAAATGTGAATATTATACTAATCTTTATTTTTGTGACCCCCACGTGCACCCACAGTAAATTAAAAAAAAAACATGTGGATATTTAAAAAAAACCACCCGGTTGCAAGTGATTTTTTTAAAACACCCACATTCCCTTAGTGAAAAAAGGAAAACACTGAGAAAATTTAGTGTATAACATGTTAACCATATCATCAGAAGTATAAAAAAAAATCAATTGTGTAACATACACCTAAGATGAAAAAAAACTTCTACCCTAAAAAAAAACTTAAACAGTAAAATATTACCAGTATTGCTGATAACTTGGTTGTTGCAGTTGATGACAGACAATCTGCGAAGAAAAGACGAGGCAAATTATATAATGACATATATATCTGATAAATGATATCAACATTGAAATATACATAATATATAAGTGAGACAAAAGTCACTTGCATTATCATAGTAAGATAACAAATGACATACAAAGCTTGAATTTCAATTTGTGGGGAAAACCATCTCCTGTTTCTCAGATTATAACCAAATGATAAATAGTTTATTTGGTTGTTGTAGACTTAATATCAAGTGGGAATTATCACAAGTACAGTATAAGTAGTTGTGTCACAATTTTTTTATTTTGACACCATTATAGTCATATGAAACCTCAAATTAAAAAAAGATTATGCATATGTTTTTATGACAAAATGGATAGTTGCCATCATTAAACTTATGAACATATACTTGTTTCTGAAGAAAATTCCTTTATTTGTCCATATTTAGCAGAGGTTTACTTTTTTTCAATTGCTTGCTTCCAGGAAGCAGTTCACCAACATATTTGCTGTATTCAAAGTGACCTTAGCCTGACCTTCTCGTAAACATCCAGTGATCGCAATATGCATGGAACTGTCACTGAAATAAACCTTTATTTGATTGTACATGTTTTACACATGCTCAATATCCATGCTTCCTTGTTGATTGTTTACTATAAGATGACAATCGGTAAACTATAGCTTCAAAACACGACAATCAATGAGCTTTTATATTTTCACTTCATAACAGACAGAGAGAAAGAAAATTACGATTATACGATACATGCATTGAATCAAGAATTGGATAAACATTATTTTTCACCCATCAACCTTTCATATGACTTTAAAATCAATTTTCATTATTAGTTTGTAAGGATGGTCACAAAGTTCAAATTGTGTTGTTATGCATGCAAATCAAAAAGCACAGTATGGGTAATGGCCATGATAAAAAGTGCATTCCGGACCAACCACCCAAAAATTATTTGTCTGAAATAGTCATAACCAAATGCCATAATACCTCCACTATCTCCGCAGAATGATATCAACCATGGAAGCCCATTATCTTCTATCTCTTCCTCTGACCTCAGTGTATATGCATCAGATTGTATACTTTTCAGGGCAAACTTTACCATCTTTCGTGTTGTTCTATCTCCATGATATTTCTCAGCCTGAAAAATTATTGGAATTTCATGATCATCTACAGAAATCCTGAACTACATTTTTTCATTTATTAGCTCTGGAAAATAAATTTCTAATCTTAATTCTGTGAAGTACAGTTTATAGTTCTTAAAGTATGAACATTAGCTATCCTGCAATCTGTTGATACATATACTTTTGGCATTGCACAACATCGTCATTTCTCTGAATGTGTAAGTATTGATATTCAATGATTTTTTATTAGTTGTTACTAGCTTTCCGTGTACACATGCCAGTAATCTAAGATCTGTACTTTGTGTGTCTGAAATCTTTTTTTTTTTATTATTTACTTATGAACAGATCTGACACAATAAGCTTTTTCAAATGGTTTTCAAATGGTTTTCATATTTTGTTTTAATGTTGAGTTTTAGATCATAGGCCAGGTTAGGAAGAGGTTTTGGTGCTTACAAACATGTTTAACCCCACAACATTCTGTAAGCACCTGTCCAAATTCAGGAGCCTGTAATTGAGTGGTTGTCAATTATTGCTGTTTATCATGTTTTTTTCAATTATTGTTATGTACATAAATCAGGCCATTAATTTTCTAGTTTGAATAGTTCTACATTTCTCATTTCAGGGCCTTTTATAGCTTACTTAGCAGTATGGGTTTTTCTAATTGTTGAAGGCAGTATGGAGACCTTTAGTTGCTTTTAAACTCATTTGGTCTCTAGTGGATTATCATCTTATTGGCAATCATACCACACCATCTTATTGTTATATACATTCGATTCATATAATTATGTGCGTACCAATTTTAGTTGTTTGAGGAAAACAGACACTTTCATGGTGGCAAATAAGTAATTCAGTGTATATTTGAATATGTGGTTACCCTGATCCAACGGCAATTGGTATCCAACAAATAATTATGAATCCACAGTAATTTGAAAACCTATTTCTGTCAAGATTAGTAAGAAATCTCGATGGTATCAAGCATAATTACTGTGGATTTATTTATTTTGCGTGGGTATCAATTTTCCTGGATTGCTGTAAACTTGCATATTCATGGATATTTGATTTCATGGTTTTGCAGATCTCTGTATGTAAAGCCTATTGAAAATATGTTATTCATTGAAAATTGGTATCAAATGAATAATAATAAATCCACATTAGAAATCTTACGTTAGGATACATGACCAGTGTGGGATATGACCGTATTCCCTGCATTCTACAAAGATTCCAATCATCTCCACAATTAACAGCTCCTATACGTATCACACCGGCAAGCTCCTGCGCTACTTCTCTCCACTGAAAGGTAGAAACAAAATTTGTGAATTTTCTTTAAGTAGTTTTAAATTGGATCAAAGTACAAATCCACTTTCCATGCTTACTTACAAGAATTTGACAATCCTTTATTCTAATTTCATTTTGGAAGACCTTCTTTATATCTTTCTGTTTTGTCGTATTGATACACACCATACAAATTTTTAAAGACAATTCCTTGCTCAATGTAATATAATAAGAACAGGAAATTAAATACATTGCAGTCAGATCCTTTTAAACTATGGACACAGGGTTTTCATTAATCGAATTTGATTGTGTATACAACTGACCTTCAACTCAACATGATGTTTTAAAGTGTTAGGTTTCATAAAATTATGCCATGGGTACTACACATTTTCTTATCATAAGTGTAAAAAAACACACAAAAAAAGATTTCTGCTTCAGTTGGTCTTATAAACATCTTGTGCCAGTTGTAATTGGTCTCTAGTGGAGAGTTGTCTCATTGGCAATCATACCACATTTTCATATTAATCATTTCCATTACAAATTGCCTGACAAAAAATAATCTTGTTTCAGGCAGGTCATCATATGGTGTACTACCTTTATGAAATTAGGACAATAAGGGAGCATTTCACTTCCAAGGTTCTCAAACAATTAAAAAATTATCCTAAACTTTGAGTGGTGTAAATATCATTTCTTAAAATTTCAAATTAGGATTCAGCAATCATATTCAATCCTTATTTTGTTTCATATGCAGAAAATAGTCAATATGAGTACAAACCATGAAAACTGTTAAAATAAGGTTAGAGTCAATAGGGGTGATTTAAATAAGGATTGTCAAAAAAGTTCATAAAAAGGGAGATAACTCTAACTTAATCTACTTACAGCTGGTGCCAAGTCATGACAATGTCCACAATGTGCCGAGTAATAGTTGATAAACCAGGTATCTCCCGATTCTTCTACTGATTGTTCTGTAAAATATAAAGTAGGAATTAAGAATCAAATTTTAGAATTTGTAATAGATAATATGCCACTAACAAAACAACAAAATTAATTTGTGACTGTGTGTAGTTCAAGGACAAGTTAAAGGTGTTGTTGGTAAGAGTTTCATCATATTCATATTTTTCAAATAAAAAATAATAATACTGGAATTATAATTTCAATATCCCTTCAAACAATTGAAAAAAAAAAAGAAAAATTATCAATCAATACTTTGCAACACTAGTATCAAGCAAGCAAAATGTTTCAAACATTTAAAAAAAAAAATACAATCACTACTCTGAAATGGTGATTAAAAAACAGTATACAAGTTTACCTGCTTGTTTATTTCTATAAAATACACTCACCAAAGTCTGATTTGCTTAATGTTATAATCTCCTTATCATCATCATATAAACCTGTAAAAGATGTTAAAATATAATTTTTGTATGTCATGTATGTTGAATAATTAACCAAACCTACTAGTAAAACTAAGATTCACAGTTGATAGATGATTGTTCAATGTCCAGTGGCAAATATTACATTCATATTCATAGTGATATCAAGTTTATGTTATTACAGTAATATGAAAATACCTTCTTTCTAGTCTCACATGCATATTTCATTTGCAAACAATTCGAAACATTATTCTTACCTATATAAGACATAATCAAGTCTTTGTTCGGCAGAGAAGCAAAAAAAAATAATTTTTAATCTTTGTTTTGACCAGAAATCAAACAATATACTTTCTGTACTAGAAACAAGCATGCTGTCAAGAGACCTCCAATTAAAGCAGTAACGTGAGTTTAAGATCATAAATTTGAGGTATTTTTTTTTCAACCAACTCCCTTTGAAATCACTGCAGATCGCAGTCATCAGTATTCTTGTCTGTTCTTTGAATTGACAAATCTTGTTATTACTTCAAATAAACTAAGTGCTATTTGCCTTAGTTCAGTGGCAAATATTTTAAACAACTGGAAAAAAGAAAACAAAATTTAATTTTCATTAGCTGGGACAAAATTAAAGTAATAAAAATTTGCGTACATTCATAATATTCTTAAATATAAATTTACACACAATCTTCATACATCATTTACATGTGATGCAAATTCTGATGAAATAAATGAAAATTTACCGAATTCTTCTTGATAAAATTTCCAACTTTCATATCTATTTCCACCATGGAAATCGTCTTTTAAACCTTCTTCTCCATGCATGTCAAACTTTTTACGCATATCTTCATCTTTTAAAACTTCATAAGCTCTGTTTATCTTTAAAAAGTTATCGTGAGCTTCTGGATCATCCTAAAACATAGAAAAATAATCAAAATTTGGCATATGATAAATAATAAATACATTAAACTGTAATAACTTCATGTCAAAATGCAAGATTTCGATTGGTTAATAAGAGGGAGACACATTATTCTATCCCATAACTCTATTACCCTTAACAGAGATGTTTGATCAAGTGTGTGCTTTAATAATTTGAAATTGAAATTCAATACATGCAATAAGACAGTATAAATAAATCATTGTTTATGATAAAATAAATCACATATATCTGAGAGGGTGATAGAGCAGATTGTTACCCCGGGAGAAGACATTGTCAACTTTGGCTTCGTTTGATATCAATCTGATAAACTACCCTCTCAGTTATCATGGTTATGTGTTATTTATAAAATGTACTATGCCAGAACATATAAATAATTATTAAAACAGAGATATACTATACAACAATGAGATAGCAACATAATTACACAGAAGCAGACTACATCTTTGACACTTAATAATAGAAATTAAAATTAAAAGTATCATCATTTTTCAAATATCATGAATACATATATATATGTATCAGTATGCAGCCCCATATTAACATGGCATGCATTATAATTACAATCTTGAGAACACTCTTATCAACTTAAAAAAAAAAATTAGCAATTTATCACAATGAAATCAAAATGACCACCTGCTAAGATGTTTAAAATACAGAGTTCTCAAAATCTTTTTTTCTGGCGGTCTTTGAAGAAAATCTGCTGGTCTTCACTTTTATTTCTACTGCAAAGTTCAAAATTTGTGTCGGTCCATAGAAAATTTTAGTGTTAAAAACCTTTAGACCCCACTTTTCAAGAACTCTGCATATAAATAATGTTTTGCTATTAAAATCGTAAACAAACCGGATTTTTATCTGGATGCATGGTAACAGCTAGCTTTTTAAAAGCTTGTCGTATTTCTTTTGTGGTAGCACTTCTTTGAATTCCTAAGAGTTTATAATAGTCCTCAGCAGCAGTCATAGTCAATACACAAATAAATAATATAAACACACTTGTAAATAATTGTTTGATCCTTAACATGTCAGTACATAATAAAATCTGCATGATGGTTGATTAGCTTCTGTACAATTTAGTATCTCGTCCTGAAAATAAAAGGAAAATTTAAATATATATATATATATATATATATATATACAAGTACACACCCGTGATATCGCGGGTCTGTGACTGAATTAAGTTATATAACTATGCCTAAGCCTTATTTTAGTAATTGGTATTGACATCTGATAAAGTCATGTCGATTATAAGATACACAGTTTTCTCTGCTTTCAAATCTTCCTGTTTGAACCCGTCGACCTGAAACTTATCAATTATTGGTAATATTAATTATTTGGAAAAACAAAAGGTCCTGGCTATCCAGGAATGGAGTATTTTTTAATCAACAGCACTGTCCTATATTAGTTATCTTAGAAAGTCTTGCTGATTGGGCATTTGCTGAATAAAACTACAATAGGGAACAATTTGACAATGATTGAATTTAGTAGTGTCAGCCCTTTGATTATGTCCCGTGTATATAGCAAAATCCTAAATACACCGTTTGGTGGTGCGCCTGTCAAATGCGGAATGTACAGATAAGGTAATAGCTAACAGGTGAATATACTATTGGTATGGGTATCGGATTCGACCCGGAACTTGTTAATTATTGGCAATATTAATTATGTGGAAAACAAAAGGGTCTGGAGTGGTGTAATTTTTAATCTATACCATTGTCCTATATTAGTTATATATAGAGTTGAATTCTTTGATTTGTCGTTTTTACCCGATGACGGCTGACAAATTGGACCTCGTAATTTTAGTATTATAGATATAAGGGTCATTTTCAAAAAATGTAGATATTTTGTAATGGTGTTTTTCAAAAATAAAATTACTCATATCGTTTTAAATTTTATTTTGTTTCAACACAGAACTATTCAACTGTATGAAAAAATAACAGAGCATTACTATTGAATGCACAAAATGTCAAAAATTAAAAAATTGTACCTCTTGCTGTCTGCAAGTGTCACTTGTGTTACCATAACAACTGATTTGAAAAAGAATACTTAATTTTTTAAAACCATCTTTGTAAACGTTCTAAAAGTATTATTAGTTGAAAATTACTCGAATGATATATATTTTATCTAATTTTAAAGATTTTTGAATATTATTTTTTTAAATTAAAAGTCAGTCACAGAAAAAGCAAATTTTAAGTAATAAACTTTGGTAATTTATTTGAAAACAAGTTGAATAAAAATATTCGTTCTCTCTCGAATGAAATGAACTGGCAATGCATTGTACAAAAGCGAACCAATTATTAATTTAATTCAGGGGTTCAGCTTTAGCATGCATTTTTCTATCAGTAACGCAAGTGACAATTTGGTAACACAAAAATGAAAAAAGTAACACTAGTGACAATCATACAAAATAACAACATATTTGATACAGTGAAAATACTATCAATGTTTCTGAAATATTTAATATGACATTGTTTGTTGTTCATTCATATCTAAAACCTATATTGATCTAGACACACATTTGAGGTCTATCAGTTAAGTCACATTTTGATCATTTCAAGGGCTTGTTTCCAAAGACTGACATCAACGATATACTTTTGTCCAACAAGTTTGGGTTCTGGAATTGTTCCCAAAACGTTCTCCATGTCGTACCAACATTCGTCTCTTACTGCAAGAGGCCAATAAAAGGATGGATTTTCTAGGTTTCCTATTCTGTGCATACAACTTACAAACACCTCGGTTTCATCGCAATCTGTTACGATTCCAGGGTACGGTTTTTTGTCATAATCCACTAGTACATACTGTCCAAGTAAATCTTGAGGACTTATATCTGAGACATTGAGATAGTTGTGTCTACTCCCGCCTGGATTATCGCCATTGTCAGTGTGTTCTTTTGTATTAACATCTTTGAATTCGTTACCACTATTGAGTTCACCTCTTCCAGTTTGTTCCATTGGTAGTAAAACAATGAAATGATTGGGTACCCAATTGTTCCTTCTGATGTCGTTTCTCGTTGTAGTCCACATTATAAAACTAGTTTCTTTGCTTTTTATTTCTCTAGGTTGAATCATGCGGTGAAGGTCTCTTCTGACGTTAGGGTTACCAAGGTTTGGATAAACCGAATATATGGGACGACATAGCACACTAGCTAGGGCAAATACTTGCCAAATACCCATATAAGATTTATTCTTGCAAATTTTCAGGACCTCTCTCTCATATAACCTTTCGATTTCTCCATTTGACAATACTTCATTTGCATATTCATCCGAGTAAAACGCAAAGGTTTTCGCAAGAGAATTATTCTTTTCCCGAATTCCCCTTTCCAAGAAACCTTGATTCAAGTATGCATCCTTGAAAATACAGGATTCGAGAATAATTCTGACTCTAATTTCCTCACTCATACCTTCCTTTCCAGAGACCAGTATACTACCCGAGTATGGTAAACAATTACCATCTGCACTGACTTTGACAGGATGAAGCGTTACATCATGTGGTATGTCAGATGGCAGAATTGAATGTGTTCTTTCATCAATTGCGATCCCAGTATTTGTGATATTTGGCGAGTAATTATAGTCTATTCTGTAACCCTTCTCATCTATGATTCGATATATATTTTCACATTTTTCTAGTATTTCCTCGTATGTCTGACATTGTCCAAGTTCGGTTAATGTACGTGCGAAATAATACTTTCTTTTAGCTACTGTCCTATCTTCAGGTACCTGTATTTCTGGTGATTGTAGTGACCAGTGTCCTTCTTTATCATTGCACGCTCCTTGGTGTTCTGTTTCTGGTTGTTCACCTTTTTTTCGATTTTCTATTGTTTTAGCTTTTCTGTTGATCAGAGAATGCACTTTCATATCGTGTCCTGCATGAAATGAGCCTTTCACGCAAGTGCAGCTCACATCTCTGTACAGTATATGTCCATACCCAGAGTACGATATTTGATGGAGTTTTAACGTTCCTGGAACGGGTTTGAGTGTTTCCTTTGATAAAATTATTGCCTTATTGTCTATTTCTTGCTGTCCTACTTCATACACAAATACGGCAGAATCCTGGAAGTTCTTTACAAAAGACTTGGCACTCATTATATCTTTCCCATGAAGCACTAGGTCATTTGCTCGTCTTTTCAGAGCTCCACCTACACCGTCTGGTACTCCTTTTCCGTGTCCACTTTCATGGAAGTTCCATTCTCCAGATAAATTTCTGACTGTCATTTCGTGCGTAAAAAGTAAGAAATTGCCCTTCTGCTTGTATTGCGTTGCCGGACCATCGCTAAAAAAGTGCACAGTGTCAACATCTTTGTTGGCGTGTAGAAGTTTATCCAAAATGGGGTCCATAAATGCCCAAACTGAGCAAGGATTGTGATCTAGACTATCTGACACTGCGCAAAATGTTTGTGAACTTAATGCAGTGTAAAAGACTCCAGTGTGAAGTGTTAATTGCTTTTTCGATGCCCCAAAATGCATGCTTTGTATTTCATTTGCTAATTTGCATTGGAAATTTTCAGCAAAATCGATGTGAACAAGTGCTTCGTTTGGCTTTAAATTTTCTTTGGTATTTCTGTAATGTTTCATCTGATTTGCTATGTTGAATGCATGTATTTTGAACCTTTGCATCTCTGTAGAAAAGGCATCCATCAACACATGAATGCTATCTGTGACTGTTTCCTTGACGGTCAAAGTGATTTCTTTCTCGTCACCTTTAATATTTCTTTTCTCCTTCTTTGTTTTCCATTGCAGCCAGGATGTTTCCTCATTATTGTCTCCCTGGTCGTTTGTAATGATATTTATTTCTTTGCATTTCTCACATTTTCCATACATGCAATCCAAATCTTTTATGTCACAACTGAAAGTTTTTATCAGATCAGAAAGAGATTTCGACTCGACATGTTGTAATTTAAATAGTGAGTCTACAAGAAACTGCATGTTCTCATGTTTCTTACAACCACAGGTGTCCCTATCAGATTCTTTTGGGGGTTGAACCCAGAATGGTCTAAGTCGACTAAATGTTGTGTAGCTTAGAGTTATGTTTGTATTTTCAATCAGGAACTTCTCATGTAACTTTTCTACAGTCTCATTTAATATTCTCCTTTGTTTTTTCACACCATTTTTAGTCACAGTGTCCTTCATACCAGGTGTTATCTTGCTGTTGTCGTCTCTTTCATAGAATACAAAAATTTTCGGTTCGAGTCTGTATGACAAGGACCCTTTCTTAAAACGAGTTGTACCTGCTTTCATTTTAAGTTCTTCTCTTGCTTTGTCTATTAACTTATATTTCTTAAGCAGTCTACCCTGTGTCAACTCTGCTAGATACTTCTGTTGCTGTCTTTTAGCTTGGCCATATTTTGTCTTCAGTTCATCACTCAATGAAAGTTGAAACATAAGAGTTTTCTTTGCCTTGTTTTTCATTTTTCGTCTATTTCGTCTACTTCCCTTCATTTTTCTATTTTCTGTGTTCCAATTCCGTAATAATTTGTTTGTTTTGGTTCTTGGTGTATCAGGACATTTCATTAAAGGTGAATTCTTCCTTTGTCTACTTAGGCGGACGTATAACTTTTGATTGAGTCGTCTTGCTGCTTCAAGTTGATCTTTTAATTTCATATTGTCTCTATAGCATTTTGCTATTCTTCTTTTCTTTCTCCGTGTATTGTGAAGACCGATCTGTGGAGTTGGATCAGGTACATGTACTAACAGACCTGGCACAGGAGAGGATGGAGGCGTAAGAATTTGAGCATGATTAATAGCCTTTCTTTTTCTTTCTGCTATCTTTTTTTTCTTCCATTCTTTTCTTTGTCTACGCTGTTCTCTATGCGTCATGTCATTAATATGTTTCAACTTTCCTACTGCAACATCTTGTTGATATTTCGATCTGCACTTTGCCTGGTGTTCTGCCCTTTTAAAAGGATCTGCGTCTCGTTTTTGTCGATAGCGACGTTGTTTTTCTGCATTTGTGAGTACCATGCTAAAATTCCTGAAAATATATTGAAGAAATATTTATCAATAAAAAAAATAAAACATTATTATGATAAATCTGACTGTTTTATGTCATTTGTGTTACTTCATTTGTCACTTGTGTTACTTGTTCTATTATTGTATGATAAACATCTTTTGTGACAAAGAATTCATTATAACTCTGATAAAAATGAGTGTAAATGGTATTTTTATCGTTATCATCTTGCTAATTTGATAATTTTTCATTTAATAACTTAGAAAGAACTATTGATTTGTCATTTGTGTTACCAATTTTGTCATTTGTGTTACTTTTTTAATAGTAACACAAATGACAGTAACACAAGTGACATACGGGCATGTAAATTGCACTTTTTATGAAATATATTCTCCCTGACAGCATGATTTATCTTCTGTCATAGTAAGTGTTCTAAAACAAAAACACTGGTCATAAAAAGAATATGAATTTAATATGTAAACTGCTTATTATTGCAATAACATTGTGGACAAAAATAAAAGTTATGTTATAACTGTACATACCTTTAAACTCAAGTTTGATGTCAAAACTGCATCATGTTGTCTGCTAAACTACCCATAATTCCAAAGAGGAAGCGCTGCTACCGGGAGAAACTATTTTTTATTTAAATTCATAAAGAGAGATAACCCGAACTTTAATTTTGTTTTACAAAGTAACACAAGTGACAAATTAAAACGGCACACCTAACACAACTATTTTAATATTTTTTTCGTAGATAGTTGCCTTTTTATCTTTTAAAGTTTCTAAATTCAAAAGAAGTCAATGGATAGAAAACTAACACACCAAAGCAGAAACAAAATATTCAGTATTATGCAAAGATTTTTGTGTATCTTTATCATACTGCGGCGCACTTACATGCATTTTAAAGCATACCTAGCAATTTGAAATGCATATTTTATCACATAGAATTGCAGATAAGCGATATTTTCGGTTTAGATATCATTTCTTACATTTTATTGTTGAATTACGAAAAGAAAAAACATGATTTTTTAAAAGTATTAGTCCAGAAATCAACTGCATTTTGTTACTTACACAAATATCTACATTTTTTGAAAATGACCCATATACTTGTTATAAAATGAACATTTCAACTTCACTTTTTATCAACTTGTCATGCTTGTTAGCAAGATTTAAAAATAAATGAAATTGTGTGCACTGAATACTGGTTTTGACTTCAACATCAGTAAATATGGTAAACAAGTGATTTTATTATCACCTAGGCTACATGACACAAGTATGTCCATTTCGTAAATAAAATATTAATTTACTGGTGAAGACATCTAGGTCAAAATTAAGTAGTTTTTTATTTTTTATAAAACTTAAATGCAATTGAAAGAATTAACAACAACATTTTGCTTTTAAATCTTTTATTCATTCCAGCAATTAGATAATCGTAAAAAGAAAATGTTGTAGACTTACATAATTATTACGGGGCCAGTATTATGCCTAATGAATGGTGAAAAATTTTTCCTTTTTACTTGCATATGTATACAAAACTTTTAGTCACATAATTTTCAAATAAAGACTTTAACTTTGAAGTAGAATATTGGGTTTTTCACATATTCCATTATATTTTATAAACCTTTTCTTTTTTAAAAAGAAAGTACATTAAGGTATTAAAGGTAAAGATATTTTTAGATAAGCAAACAAAAAATACGAAAATATTTTGACTTATTATTACCACAAATTAAACTTAATTAGTATTAAAAGACATTTAAAATTATACACCTGTTTGAAACTTCAACTGATACAGTAGACCGGAAATACTTTACCTGTCAGGCAATATAATTACCCTATCAGTCGTTTGCCGGTAGAGATCAAAGTAGGATAAGGCCAAATAATTCCTCGGTGTAGAGAGTGAGCTCGCTATTACAATAAACATTTACCTGATTTTGGGAGAGATTAGGGAGCAACCATTTGATTTTTAGGGGGGGGGGGCTAGGATGAAAAATTTTGTCCTGCTTTTTTTTTTAGTTGTAATCTCTGTCCTGCCTTTTTATTTTTTACTCTATTCGGTCCTGCCTTTTTTTTTACTAGTTTATCCTGACTTTTTTTACCCAAATTGTCATCCTGCCTTTTTTTTTGCCAAGATGCTTATCCTGACCTTTTTTTTACTCAAAACTCCTGTCTTGCCTATTTTTTTCAAATTTCATCCTAGCCCCCCCCCCCCCCCCCCATAAAAATCAAATGGTAGCTCCCTTACTCCCAAATTCCTCCAAACATTTAGGGAGGAATATTTTCGGAGTGACTTTGACATTTTCCTTGGTGAAGGGTGTGGGAGAGTTGGTCCTTTTGAATGGTACTGAACATGTAGTCCAAATAATTATGACGTCTTGAAAGGCTATTATAATTTTTTTCTTTGACGCCTTACATCGACGTCATAACGCCAAACTCATATATTCAGTTGGACTTTGAGAAGGAATTTACTGCTTTATTTAAACGTTTAGCTGATTTCTCCTAAAGATGCTTCATTTTAGGTGTATAAAATATATTTTTTAACCAAACTGGGTACATTTTCACCGACCTGAATTTCCGGATAATGTAAAACAATGGTTCCGGAAATTCGGGTTTTACCGAGTTTGGTGTGAAAATTATTTTATAATCTTCTTAAAGGAAATCAGACAAACGTTTTAAAAAATGCAGTCGACATGTTCCCGCCTCGGATGGAATTGTTCCTTATATTATTATTTCTGTAGGGATTAATTGGAAATATTTTGCACAAACAAACACATAAAAGGTAAGAATTTTTGTTTATGCATTTTGTTTTAGCCTTCAATGAAAATTTGATGGCTAAATTGGGTCTCAAAGTTGAGAGCAAAATATGCTCTCAAAGTCCAACCGAAAATGGCGGCTTCAGCATTATGACGTCGATGTAAGGCGTCAAAGAAAAAAAATATAATAGCCTTTCAAGACGTCATAATTATTTGGACTACTGTACATGTAGATGGAACGGCGGACCAGTTTACCTGTTTACAGGGTAAGACAGATAAAAGATACCACAATTTAGGCGAAAACAAGATTTACTGAACATTAATTATCATTAATGCCTGGTCAATAATAGTTACAGTCGTCTACGACTCCTGACCATGATTGGAAGATGATGATGATGATGATGATTACTATCACTGACAGAAATTATAAAAAAAAAAGTAAAATTTATTTAGCATGTTTAGCAAATGCTGAAGTTTTAATCACTTGTCGATCGAGAGTAAAAACGACACATTTAGAGCTTTGCAATGTACAGGCAAGTGAATCTCATTTAAAATGACGTAAAAACTGTTATATACAGGGATCTCCATGGATGAAAATTGAACCATGGAGGAACTTTCACCATTACAAACCGTGTCTACGTTGTACAGTGTAGCGCGATCGGAAGTATTTTATCCCTCCATACAAGGAATGGTGAACATGCTAATTCATTGCTTATTTAAATTATATTTATTTGAATTTTCATTTTAGAATTAGAAGTATCAATATTTTCATTTATTGCCGTTTTTAACCATTCAAATGCCAAGTCTGCATGGTCCCCCCCTTAGTCGAGAATGACCAAAAGCTGTCATGAAGGTCCCCATGTAGATTTCTTGTATTTTTGGTAATTGTTATGGGGGTTAAAAATCATATGATGTGGAGCTTATTTTTCATGGACACTGTCAAATTCAGAACCCATTACCGGTATGGCTGATTTGCAGCAACAACAAAACGATTCGTACGGGTTATATAAAAGGTTAAAGAGATTTGTAAAGCAAACGTTGACAAATGAAAAGGTTTTTAATGACTTTATCTGGCAAATTGATGCTGTGCAACATGTATCTTTCGAGTCTGAATAGAAACTGGAAACGCGGATGTATCAATTTGATTGTAATATACGAAATAAATTCGGAATTACGATACGATATTTCTTTACAGGAAATATTTAAAGTTTTTACTTTTAAACTTTGAAAGTAATTCTAAATTATCGTTACAGCAGTACTCGAGTTATTTGCGTTGAAATAATATTTACTGTTTTGCGTCTTATTTTGTACTTCTTAAAAAAGGGGGATGCTGATTGCGTAAGTCAAAACAAAGCACGTGTTCGACTTGTTAAACTGTTTTCTTTGTAACTGGATTATTAATTTATTTATTTAATCTAAATTATCATAATCATTTGCTAAAACTTAGTTGATCATTTTGACAAATGAATCGTCTATCCTCAGATAGTATTCTCGTGTCTGGTTTGTTGATCTACCTGTACAAGCTCAGGTACAAGTGATTAGCGATCTTAATCCGTATATTCCTCAGGCGTTAGAACTGTATTGGATTATAACATAAAAAGCCTAAGGGTTATTCAATTACATGCATTTGATTATAATTGGTAAAAAAAATGGCGTCGGGCTACAAAAAAGATGAATTTTTGAACGATGGCGGAAGACATTTAACGATGGCGCAAGACAATTTAACGATGGCGCGAGTCATTTGACGATGGCGCATGACATTTGAACGATGGCGGGGCGCCATCGTTAAACAGGCCATGGAGATCCCTGATATATATACCGATTAAGTTTGGTTTATCGTCCACGGCACAAAAAACGTCTGCATGTGGAGTACCGGATGTTGTCAACGTGTATTTGCGCACGCGTACTCTTAGAATATTATTTTGGTACACTCAAACTCGTACCTTTCAAATCTCGTACCTTTGTAAACTCGTGTATAAATGAGAAGATTGTACAGGCAGGGCCGTAACTCGGGTTCGAATCTAGGAGAGGCAGGGGTTTTGGGGCCACCGATTGAGACCCCAAGAGAGGGAGTTTGGGGGGGGGGGGGGGGGCGAATTTTTTCTCTCGGTAAAATGGCTAAAAATGACCTGTTTTCCTTCGATTTCCTTACTTTAAGAAAACATCAGTATTGCTTGAACCTGTATGAAATATTTGGTCCAAAATAAGCTGAGATTGCTGTTCGGGGTGAGCCAATGCTCCGTCTTGAAGACCGTACTTTGACCTATAATTATTAACATTAAATACATTGTGACCGCGGATTTTTTTTCTCTTAATAAAATCAGTGGCTAAAAATAACCCGATTTCCTTAATTAAAGACTCATCAATAAGGCTTGATCCTGAAACCAATTCTTGTGCAAACAATTATTATCTGTATTTAAAGATATTTTTGTTCGGAATCAAACCATAATAAAACAAGATCATAGAACACAAGATATATTTTTTATCGAGGACCTTGAATTTCATTATTGTTGAAAGCTGAACAGACATGTATATAACTACAAGTCTACAACCACCTGACCACGGAGTCGGGACTTTCTAATCTAGGATATACTTAGTAGAGAAAGTCCCTGCTACAACGAATGGGAGTGTTTAACTACAAAGGCATTGACCATAATATTCGCGTACAATCGGGAGACGTAGTATAGCACTTTCTGACCAGACACGTTAAAAACAAAATGATCCAACAGCTGATTCAGCCGGTTACGAATTTCCAATATTATTAAAGGTTCACAATACAAAGGGAAATTGCTCTGCTTAATTAAGTCCCTAAATAAATGTGAATAGTTAACTTAAGTTTTATTCAAAATTGCCAAAAGCAAAATTTTAATTGTGTTCTCGTACGGCATATTCCTGAAATATTGAATAACTGACGGACAGCCACACGAAAAAAAAACCCACCAAAAAACAAACTGAAACGATTCACTATCGATCAAAACTATATCAGATATATCACGTATAATGATAACACTGTTAAAACTGTAAACTTGTGTTGTTTATAATATAAATTCAAGTTCTTCGTGTACATATTGTTATTACTTTAAATTTTAGAGTAGAAAATTCAGGGGAGGCAACTCTGCCTCATAGGTAGTTACGGCCCTGACAGGGGCGGATCCAGCTATTTTAAAAAGGGGGGTTCCCAACCCAGAGTAAAGGGGAGTTCCAACAATATACTCCCATTCAAATGCATTGATCGTCCCAAAAAAAAGGGGGGGGGTCCAACACCCGGAACCCTCCCCTGGATCCGCCACTGTAATGTGTCCATTTTTATATTGATATTTACCAGACCAAACTTAAAATCTATTTAAACTAAATAATTGGAAAATTGAAACTATCTAGTCCAGACATGGCCTCAGTGATCGACTTATTTTCAATTTTTATTTTTTGTTGTTGTCAAGTGAGATCAAGTGATACAGCAGGAACATATATCATGTATATATTGATATATAATTGATATATAATTATATACTGTTCCACGAGTACAGTATTATTAATTTCCCCCTTAAAAAAACAACAAACAATTTATATAACAGTTTCAGTGTAGTATACGTATTTTCATTAGTAGGCGATCCCAATCCCCCCCCCCCCCCCCCCATTTTTGTCGGCAATATTTGGTCTATTAATTTATAGGGAATCACTGAAGCATGACAGGAGACCCCCTCTTTTATGTCAGTCAGAGCCCCCTTATATATACATGTTTCTCGCGTACCCTATGAAGGTGAGATAGAACAATTCACGCTTACTCAAGTTTCCATGTTTAAAGAGCAAGTAAATTGGATAGCAAGCGTATGGCACTTACTTTACTATTGTAGTGATAAAAGTTATTTGGTAGGAGTTAATAATTTAATAACGGAGTTCAGTTATAAATGAAAAATAATGTTAATTTCCGGCAGAAAAAAAATCATACATATACCTGCATTGTTCAATGATAGAACTATACGGGTGAATGAACGTTATATGGGAATCAGCTATAGCAATCCGACTACAAATACAACCAAGAGAAAACGAGCGGGTGACAAACAGTATTCAACAATAGACCAACTGGTGTCTATACATGTCTAAACGATATAACTAGCGTTTGATCGTTCCGACTCTTCAACTTTTTAGTTATGAATAAACTTTCACTTTGGGCTTTGCTCATTGTTGAAGGCTGTACGGTGACCTATAGTTGTTAATGTCTGTGTCATTTTGATCTCTTGTGGACAGTTGTCTCATTGGCAATCATACCACATCTTCTTTTTTATAATTTCACGTTTAATTCCGCCGCATTATTCTAAATGATTCTTTGTGTGCCTGTCCCAAGTTATGGGCCTGCAGTTCAGTGGGTCTCGTAGGTTCCAGTGGCGTATTCAAGGAGGGGGGGGGGGTAGGATTTCCGGAGATTGTAACCCACTTTTATTTTATTTCCAACAATGCATTAGAATAGGGACATATATTTGGAATCCACTCCTTTCTCCTGATTTTGAACCCCTTTTAAAAATTGCTTGATCCGCCCAATGTTTGCCACATTTAATTTTCGTTACATGAAGTTGTTGAAGGGCCGTTAGTTTTCTCGATTGAATTGTTTATAAATACAGTATGGGTTTTGTCATTGTTGAAGGCCGAAGGCCGTACAGTTACCTTTATATTCGCTTACATTCACTTCATTCAAATTTAAGTGGATATATGTCTCATTGGCAATCATACCACATCTTCTTATTTTTCATATTTACCGAAACAAACAATTAAAGATCTGCAACTCCAACCAAATTCTCCAAGTAAACATAAATAAAGCAATGTTACATATGAAAACTATATCTTAACGATCTTCCTCACTACTCAGTCGGACATACATATACAATGTTGCAATATTAAGGTAGATTCACTGAAAACCGCTATATATCTTGGATTGTACAGTAATAGCTGCACACAAAAGGTTTAGTTCTTTTCATAAATCTTCAAATTTTGTGACATATTATTTGCAGTTTATATATAATAGATACTATGATAAGAAGATGTGGTATAAGTGTCAAATAGACAACTCTCATAATACATAAGACTGTTTATTTGTACGATCAATATTAATAAAATGGTCAAAAAATATCTTTATCAATCATAGTTGAAGGCCGCACGATTGCCCATTTCAACTTTGGTGAATATGTCTCATTAGCAATCATACCACATCTCCTTATTTTTAAATTAACCGAAATAATCAACGATTTGCTATTATAATAAAAACGAAATGTTCCAAATAAACAAAAATAAGGCTATATGAAAACTATGTATTGAATCTAAAACGTGTAAAATATATTTCAATTATTATCTGATTGGGCAAACGAAAAATATAACGCCCGTTTAATTTTGCAGGTGACCAGGTTGTTTTTTTTATAAAATAAATGTCATGCTGTCAGAAGGTAAATATTCTTACCAAAGACGGTATGAATAAAGAATACCCTGCAACTAAAAAAAATAAAAAAAATTAAAATAATATCTATGTAATGAGTTAAATTTTCATTACTATAGATGGATGACTGTGGTAACACTTCAATATGAGAAGTTGAAATACTTCATAAAACTAGAAGAAAAATGAATAATGAAATCACCTCTATTGGCGATGGCGTTGTCAGTTTATTTTCGAATTATGAGTTTGAATGTTCCTTTGACACCTTTCGCATCTATTTCACTGAACACACATAAAAAACAATATTGTAATTATTTGATGAAATTGAGGTACAATGAATCATTCCAGTATTAGTATTCTGATAACTATAAAAAGTAAAATCACAAAAATACTGAATTCAGAGGAAAATTCCAAAATGAATGTCAATTAAGGTGAATAGTATTGGTTGATAGCTTATTTAAGGCAAATATACCTGAAGATATTCGACAATATAAAAATATGGTAAATAGAGGCAAAGGGGCAATAATATTTATTAAACAACTTTGTTTCAGTGAATTAGACCATTTGAGTATAAATGACACGTAAAAAGGTGTTTTTTTCGGTTCGTTACCATTTATTATTCATGTGAAATACATTTGGCATCATCTTCAGTAGTAAACTTGCAAGAGTTCACTGATACTTATTATTATTTATAAATGCAATCGAATAAAGTATTCAAAGAGAAGGAGGATTGCCTACCCTGACTCACTGCAATAATTAATGATAACAGAAATATATATTATATACTATTAGATTATTCAATCCATCTTGTATGGGAAAGGATTTGTAAAGACATTGCCTTTCGGCTTATCCCTTTGTTTAAATGTATGTTTTATATTTAAACAATAAAATATTTTGAATTGAAAAAAAATATAATAAATAGAGCAGGGGACTGAGCATTTATTAAAAAAAAACGAAAAACGCAACTTAAAAAAATAAATAAAAAGGAATATACAAAACGTAATTTGAAGTCGAGATCATCATGGAACGTAGAAGCTATGCATACTAGGAAGTGTATAGGAAGCTGGAAATATAAACTACTCTGACTTATAATTTAAATCAGCAACACTAACTTCTGATTAAAAAATAACATAAAGATAAATGTCAATTTATCTTTCAAGTTTGTGCTTTCAGATAATCTCCAATCATGTGTGTATTATAAATAAAATGTACTACGTATTGATAAGTTCGTAAAATTTAAGAACAAAGTACACTGTTTTAGTGATAAGGGACAACATAGAAAGTCACAGTTTAATATTTCTTTTGCACATGGTTAGTTTAAAAAAAATCACACAAAAATGTTGACAAAGAGGTGAATTTGATTGCATAATTAATTACATATGGTAAGACAATAACAATTCCCTCGCAAAAAATAACTAAACAATAATAAAAAAAAAAACAATTGGTTGATGGTCCTTTTTTACCATCCAAATTTGTTTCATGTTTTTAAATTTCTTCCTGAATAAATTCAGCATCCTTTAAGACAGCACAATACAAAGATTTTTTTTATTTCCAATCACTAACCTTTAAAATGCTGTAACTTTCTTATGAATGCATAGAAAATAATAAAAGAGGTATAGATAGAAAGATAAAAGATTAATCTTTTAAATGATTGCAATATTTTTATTATGCAACCATTATGTAATCAATTATTATGTAATTAGTGGCAAAATCTGGGACTGTTCACTTGAATGAATTTAGCTCTATCATCTCTTTAACTATACAGAAAATTTTAACGAAATCATAATCAACACATCATGGGCTTCAAAAGAGTGTCCCAAATTGTCCTTATGGTATTCCATTCTCTCATAAACTCTAATTAGTGTAAACATCCTAATCACACCAAAGAAGATAATGTTTGATAAGGTGTAAAATTTGTTTTATACATTCTATCTGAAATCTGAGACACCCTTATGTAGATAATGGCCATAGGAACAACATATAATAAAATCAATCCTCTAGGGATACCTATGCAGAAGCTAATTTCATTTGAAAGTGGAAATTTGGTGAAAAATATTTCAGACACAGTTAACATCATAATTAGTTACATAATTGTTGCATAATACTAACATTGCATTAATTTGAAAGAGTAATCTGTTAGCTATCCAAAACTATTATTAAAGCATTATTAAGAAAGTTACAGCATTTTAAAACTTGGGAGTTGGAGTTATAAAATCTTTGTATTGTGCTACCTTAATAAAGTTGTAAATTTCAAATAATTATGAGCCTTTTCTACAAAGGTATGAGCCTTCAAAGTTTAAGTAATCTCAAATGAAGTGTTGTTAAACAATCTTTGAGTAGTTTTTTTTTTTAATTCTCTTTACGTATCTAATTGATTGAGATCATTTCGAATATAGCAGTGTGAGAAACAATTTCTAGCCTTTTCCAAATCGTAAAGAAATGTCAAACCTTGCAAAAAAAAGTTGACCTCCTTCCCTTTATCATAATTTGAATCCTCCTGTTTATAGAAGAACATAGTTGACCTCCCTAACAATTTGACCACTTCCTCTAAATCTCAGGTATATACTTAGAAGAAACTTCCCTAAAATTTATGTTTATAGTGTAAAACTCCCTCCCCTTTTCTTAATGTTAACCAGAAGATTAATGTATATATTTGAAATAATCCTAATGTACAAGTTTGCTTGTTTAAAACTAAAAAAATAGCAAATCTTGCCACAAAGAACCATTTTGACACTGACTATTTAACTTTGCCAAAATAATAATAAAAAAACCCAACTAAACCCAGCATTTGTTGATGATAAAAAAAAAAAAAACACCACTTGATGCCTCTTATATTATATTTTTACTATCCCATCCAATGTAAGCTACAAATTCCCTAAACTAGCTATAGATATTGAGACATATAAACTCCCCCCTTTAATATTGATCTGGAGATGTATACAATTCAGTGTGTATGACATGCAATATGTTCTTATTATGTCTATGTAAACATTAAATATATTGGGTATGCACTTCAATAAAAATCGTTTCTAGTTTATAAGAAGATCGGAATTCCGAGACAGGTAAACATAAAAATATATTGATATTTCTCTATAGGAATTAATTCAATTTTTCTCAATATGAATTCATTCAATTTAAAGTCGCAAAAATAGGACGAATAAGGTAGAAAAAACGTGAGAATAGTTTTACTGAAAGAATTTTTATGAAATTGAGGTTAAACATTTTGTATGTGTCTCTTTAATTATTCAACTTGCATAAAAGAAAATAGTAAAATGTATATATAGCCCATTGAAAACTGAGAGAGCTGAAGAAATAATACGATATGACAAATCAATACGGTAAATACTTTGAAATCATTTAGTCTGACATCTATTTTCGCGTAAATAGTAAATATTTTTATACGACCATAAATTTCTTTTTGGGTTCGTATTATGCTACGATGTCGTCGTCGTCCATGTATTCGTCCAAAGACACATTTGGTTTCCGGACAATAACTTTAGTTTAAGTGAATTGATCTTTATGATGTTTTTAAGAAGGACCATTGCCCCAAAAAGATTGATTTTGGGAATGATGGTACCAACGGTTTAGGAATAAAGGGCCACAAAAAGAGCCAAAAGCAAGCATTTTTCTAATTTCCAGACAACAACTTGTGGAACGTTGTATGGCGTAAAATACAAAATTTCAATCCTGGTATTTATGATGAGTTTATTTACGCATATTGCTATCTGAAATTATCAGAAAAAAAGAAAACTATGCCAGATGATGATTTCACCTTCAGTTTTCTGTAAGGTTAGCGTTGCTTAGTCTTTAGTTTTCTATGTTTTATCTTGTGTACTTCTAGTTATTTGTGTGTTTGTCTTTTAATTTCTTTGTTAACCATGGCGTTGTCAGTCTAGTTTCGATCTATGAGTTTGACTGTCCCACTAGTATCTGTCGCCCCTCGATCAGATAAATAGAGCATTGAGGATCCAAAATTCCCAAAAGTATAGCTTTAACTTGACATGTTAAACCGGGTTTGAATAGACATGGTATTATCGATTGTGATAGAGCCGAACACATAACGTATTGTGTGATTTAAATAATATAGCTTTTATTCTTCTGATAAAAGACCAAACCTACGTTTCATTTATCTTTACAATTAAAGGTGCTATAAGGAGTATTTATAATAAAAAACATTACCTTTTTTGGGGCCTTTTATAATGCATTTACAAGACACGTCACATGCTCAATTTTGACAGTAATTTTTCAGCCAGAAAATAATATCCATACATTTGGTAAACCTGTTATACAGTTCTCTTTTAATTAAAACCCCTAAAATGCCTTTTCCCAAGTACGAGACGACTTTTTGAAATACCCATACACACAAATAGTGGTAATCAAAAATTTTAAACTGTTGGAAGGCCTTAAATGCTTCTTTATCTATATGACATGATAAACAACGGTAAGTTCATTTTTTTGCAGATAGATAAATTGCATATGAGTTATTGGGTTGAAATAAAGAGCTCAGTCATATTTGGTCATAAATAGAATGTGTTTAATTTCCGACTTTTGTACCGCCATTTTTTGCTTTTTTCATTAAACCCATATACGATTGACTGAAGCCCTAATACTATGTATCTCCTAAAAATTGAAACAAAAATTATTTTCAAATGTTTTCGAGTAATTTTTTACTGTCTACTAGAAATACAATTTAAGCTCATCACGGTAATGTCTTACTCAATTGAATGTTTAAAGACTACAACTTCCGAGTGTACCTGTTAAAGTTAAAGACTTGAACAATTATTGCCAATGTACAGATTTCAATGGTTGACTGTCACAAAGCTAAATATATGACAGATCTAATAAATAGTTATCAAAATTACTAATGTAGATAAAGGACTAATACGTTGTACAAGTAGTTATCAAATATACCAGGCTTATAATTTAATACACCAGATGCGCGTTTTGTCTACATAAGACCCATCAGTGACGCCCAGATCAAAGTAGTTGGAAAGCGGAACAAGTATATAGTTGAAGTGCCTTGAGTACTCAATATTCCACAAAATAATGTCAAATACGGCTAAGGTTATTTATGCCTGGGCTGAGAAAATCCTTAGTATGTTGAATAATTCATAATTTTGCTAACAGTAAATTTATAAAAAAAAATGACCATATAATTGATATTCATGTTAACACCTAAGTGCTGACTACTCGGCCAGTGATACCATCGGGGACGAAACGTCCACCAGCAGTGGCATCGATCCAGTGGTGTAAATAGTTATCAAAATTACCAGGTTCTCATACATCAGACGCGCGTTTCGTAAAATATTGGTAACATAAATGGATTGAATATTTTAAATTTCTTTTTACATTGTTGGAAAAGCTACTTTGATATTTATGTATTGCATTTATCACATACACTGTAATTACCATGTGCATAACGATTTGTTGCACATGTGAATCAGGATGTCTGACTTTTATGGGCTCATGTAATGGACCTCTATATTTAGTGTTTTTCTTTATTCTTATTCCTAACCTGCTTTCGAAGTAGTGTTTCGTACTTTAAAATTTATAGTTTGTTAGTGTTGGTTTTTTTTTTGCCATTTGTTGCCGTTTCTCCACTGCATAATGAATTTTGATTTTCACTTTTGTACTTCACTCACTTCATGGAAAATAAGTTTAGGTTAATAAAATATGTTAAGGTATAATACCACCAAATCCTAGTACATTACATCCGATTGTACACGCAAAAGGGTCGAAAAAATGTCCTATTTAATTTTTTCAGTTGCAGGTAATTAATCCTACATTTCATTGATTGTGAAAAAAATCTGGCTAATAAACATAAATCTTAGGTATTTCACCATTATTTATTTATTTTATGTTTCTATAGAATATTTTAGAAACATGAAGTTACATGGTTACTAAAGCTTGCACACAGGTAAAAAAAGAGGCGAACATTTGTTTGGTTAACTTCCAGTGATGGTTATATTAAATGCAATGAAATCTTATGCGAAATTTGACTATAGTACTGGATAGGATAAAACATTACCCATTCTGTTTATTTGAAACAAAGACAAATTTTGCACAATTTTTGAAAGGTGCTTGAAGACTGAAATGGGAAAACCAGTGGTGTAGTTACAAAACTTTTCTTTATCTGCAATTCCATATCGAAAAAAATATGCTTGAAATTGCGGAATTTTTCAATGAGCAAGTTTGAACTAGTGAATTTTCCACAATTATCGAACATTCAAGTTTTAAGAATCATACCAACTATAAGCAACATTGGTCACATTTGATGTTTTAATCTTGTTAAAGTATCCCTTTTCGCTCATTTGTCACTTTACGAGCTGTCACTTTGAGACTGCTGTTGTATCGTCCATCGGTATTAAACTTTTTCTTATAATAAAAAAAAAAATTGTCCTCTGATACTACTGGGGCAAATTTACCAACGTTCGGCCACAACTTTTGATAAGATATCTAAGACGATAACAATCAAAACCAAGGAGTAAACAAAGACTCACAAAACAAAAGCACATTTTAATCAACAGTTATAAATAATACACAAGAAACAACACGAACTCCACTAAAAACCGGGAGTGAAACTTTCAAAATGTTCCCAAATAACTGAACTGACATGACATCATACATGGCCGACACAGTTAAACATAGAAAACACGGATAAAATGTAAGTTTTGTCTTAAATTTCAAAACGCGTTAAAAATAGAGAAAATATGATGGGGTAAAACATTCCAACTGATGAGATCTACATAATGTCTATTACATTAAAACTGTCCAACGACTTTTAATTGGAACTTTTGCTAATAAATGGTAAACTTGACTTTTTTTTTTTATTTCTGCCTACTTTATTGAATTAATAAAGAAACTTTGAAAACCAGAATTACCAACAAACACGATCTTCGAACAAATTAGCATAACACAGAAATCGTAAGTCAGCTCCTAATATGAGTTATTGCCTATACATAACATATTTTCCAATGAATTAGCGTATTTGCCTACATTAACCTAAAAACTACAATGCATAGAAAGAAACTTGTAGACGAAACACGCGTCTGGAATATTTAATCATAACCCTGGTAACTTTGAAAACTATTATGTTACCGGCAATTTAAATTGTCAATTGTTCAAGATTCAAATGTGAGCAACACAGGTTGTTTATCGCATTCTGTTTTGGAACATGAAATTGCATCCCTCACATTTAAATATAATTTAATTTTGGATGTAAAGCATCTTCTGATTGGCTGACGTCATCTTGTTTATCAAAGTATAGACAAACATTTGTCATCAACGTTTTTTTCATGATTTATGCCGGTTCAAAATGAATTTTAGGATTAAATTATAAGAAATAACTGTAATATTTGTTCTGTCTATTCGAAATAACATAAAATAATGTGGTGCACACTGTTAAATAACCCGCTACACATTTTTAATGTTATTTCTTCACAGACAGAAAAAATATTATAGTAATTCCTTAAAAATGTTAAAAAATATGATAATCGAAAAAATGTATCTAACCAGCCCACCTTAATGCTTAATCATGTTCTTTTTTAGTGAATGTCGTCGTGTATTTTGCAATCAGTCATGGTATTATTTTGTCATTGAATTTCAAAATTAAGAAAGAAATACTAGACATAATTTCAAGCAATCGGTATCTAACTGTTTACCTATATTTTTATATTAACATTTGTTTTGACGTAGTTTGACGTAGTTTTTATATTAACATTTGTTTTGACTGTCCCTTTGGTATCTTTCGTCCCTCTTTTATCCATGTAATGTTTTTCTTCTAAAGACACCAGATCTTTTAAAAGAGCAGTGAAAGAAAAAACAAAGACGCAGACGAAATAACAAATACATTATTTATGTACATAAGATATAACACCTCGTGATTAAATGGCATTATTATATCTAATTGACATAATAGCCTTTTAAAAGGTATTGAAGAAGATAAACCAGATATTTATCAAGTGCATGTGACATTCCAGAACATATAGAACGCAATTACTAAATATAAAAACACAAGAAAGATTCTAAAATCTTTTTAGAACAAATTAACTATCAACTGAGCATTGTTGGAAATATTTTAATTGTTTTCTATAATGGTATCCATTCAAGTGACAAAATGCTTGCTAACTTATCATTTTTAAATCAATTTTTAAACGATAATAAGAGGGTTACAAAAAAAAAGAAGAAATCATCAGGAGATTGCAAACGAAATTTGAAAGAAAAAAAGAAAAAGAAGGGTTTCGTGTATAAGCAAATTAATAAATAAGATGTATCGATACAAGTACGATTATACTCTCTAAAACGCAATACATATTATAGTGTGAATTTAGAAAATAAAAAAAACACTCATCATATTTATTTATGTTATTGAGTTCCCAATAAATAAATATCCGTTGCATACTAAGTTATGGGATGTTAACAAATTATTTTCAAGAAATTATTTTTGTTAGAAAATTATCAATTTAAGAAAACATTTGAACTTTCCTGCATTTTAACCCCTATCCAAAGCAAAGTGCATGTATCTATATTAGTTATAAAGGTATATATAACAGTTCCCTTTTTTGTTTCTTCTAAAGATGAATACCTTTCCCCAAATATATTTGGAAAACATCATAGAACATGTCAAGTGCTGGTAATTTTAAACTGGTTGGAATTCCGACAGGTAAATGAACTGATTTATCTCTAAATGAATACATGCGATTGAAAGATGGAAATCTAAGATGGTCATATAAATAGATAAATAACAATACCATTTCATAATCCGGACATATATGGTCTTGCCAGAGAAAAGATCAAATGAATATTCTACCAAAAGAAAATGTGTACAGAAGCGGAAACTATGCATGCGTATTCTGATGTTCAAGTTTCTCTTTTCCTAATTGTAGAAAAAAATCAGTTTTAAAGAAAATAGTTCACGCCCACTTATTATTTTTTGTAAAGAGTAAACCCTTTGATTATGATAGAAAACAAGTCATATTTCCAACAATTGAATTGAGAATGGCAATGTGGAATATGTGAAAGAGAACAACCCGACAAAAGAGGAGATAACAGCTGAGGCCACCAATAGTTTTTCAACGTAGCGGGAAAATCATGCACTCGCAGGTAGGTCTCAGCTGTCCACTTAATAAAAATGTGTATTAGGTCAGTGAAAATATACATCATACTAATCTCTAAATCATATAAATGAACTGTGATAATAAAAAAAGAGTAATAAAAGCCAGAGCCTCCAGACTTGGGACAGGTGCAAACATGGGTGGGGTTAAACATGTTTTTGAGGTCTCAACCCCCCCTTATATCTTTAGATAATGTAAATTAAAGAAACACACAGCAATACGCATAGTAAAACTCAGTTAAATAGAACCCCGAGTCCGATGTCAAAATGGGTTACAAAAAGTAAAATCACAAAAAAACTGAACTCCTAGGAAAATTAAAAGTGAGCAAAATGAGACATAAACTAACAAAGGACTAATATCGGTTACTGACATGTCAGATCCAAACCTCAACTAAACTGATTCAAAGATTATGTCTCAATCATACAAAAATCAAGCACAATCCCACCCGTAAGCGTTTTAGCATCATGCCATCATAAGATACAACGTATATGAGAAGAAAATAACCCGTATTATGCTGACATATTGTATTAGAATGAATACGTTTATTTTAGATGCAAACACCCTATGAGTGTGAATCAATATTACTACCAGTATATGTATATATGCCATTCTTAGTGACCTGACAACAGTGTTGTTACAATATCCCTTGTGACTAAATCTGTTCAAAGGTTAGGATAGATTTTGAGGTAAATGCCGACCATTTTGTGCTTTGTAAAGAATAATACAATAACAGATTTGATTGCATGTTGATTTATATTTACGAAACATGTCCTTGTACCGATGATAAAATTTAGTAATAAAATGTCTAAATTTACACTTAAATGTTCGGAAAACGCTAATGAAAATCACGGTCAATGTCAAGCATTTATAGTTTCAGACTGGTTGGCATTCAAACAGAAAAGTATTGTTTTTTTTTTAGATTTTATATTTCCTTACATGAATTCATTGAATTAAAGTTGCAATAACGTAAATATATGAATATATATAAATACGTAAAAAAAGCCTTAATGAAATAATTTAGATGAAATTCAGGTACATTTTGTATGTATTACCGTAATTACTCAATGCCTACAAACGATGAACAAACATCTGTGCCTACTGACGATAGAGATTGCTAAGGAAATTGAACAATATGACGATATCTTAAAAGGGACAGGCGTTGGTTTAAATAAACGACAAACTACTTGGGGAACGACCATGTTATTTTCTGGGAGAGGAATCAAGTGGACGTTGAAAATAACTATCCTTGCCTGGTTAGAACTGAACATGAATAATCATGCGCAAAACATGATGAGTATGAAAACTAGTATTCTGCAATATAACTGAAGCACGCCGCCTGGTGCTGGAGTTTTGCTGCATTTAAGACCCATTGGTGGCCTTCAGGACTTTGTTATGGGTTGTTGTCTCTTTTGACACATTCCCCATTTCCATTCTCAATTTTATAGCATATAACTGGTACTGCATTGAAGATAATTTTTCTTGGAAAAAGTATGAGCATGCACACATGTAGCTACGAATGAAAATGATAACAGGTATTTGATCAGTCAAAACAACTTCTCCACTCTTCTCTCCAGAATATCACATTGACATCGGATAATCATCTTGTGTTTTGAACACAAGTCCGGTCGTTTGTTACTCGTTTGAATTACTTTCCATCTGCCATTTCCGAGCCTTTTATTGGTTTCCTTGTGGTGTGGATTTTTCATTGTTAAAGGCCGTACGGTTAATTAGCCGAGCTATAGTTTTATTAATGGCTTTATCATTTGCTCTAAGGGAAAAGAGTTGTCTCATTGTCAATTACATCTACTATCTATCTGTTTCAATTGCCCTTTTACTCACTCACGAATTTAACGAAGTTTACAAAAGCGACTGGCGGATCAAATGATAGCCTTGTTTCTGTTAACAGTCATTTCAACAACATCTTGGTTGATACAACTGATGTTACAGCCTGTAACAGAGAAGTGATAGAATTGATCTTTCTTTACCGTCAAAATTAGCTACGTTATCGACAAACTTAATTGAGTAAGTGACCAAATTATTGGCACTTTAACGTTTTAAAGTTTGACAATGCTGACTAAATTTCATGTGTCGATAATCAAGTTTAATACTGATTATATTGAAAATATTTCTAATAATATGAAACAAAATATGTCCATTCACCATTTCGATTGGGCGAAAAGTAGTCATTTCTTCAAAGTCAGAACCGAAAAAAAGATTTATGGAAGGACGTCTTGATAGTATTATTTCCTTTACAATTTTACCAAAAACTAAAACAAATATACTGGTAAACAATTAAAAAGGTGTTTGATAGGAATGAAGTCCTTTATATTTTCGGTCTACAATGTGTACCGTATGTGTGATGGATTTGAATTCAATCAATAACTTTGAAATATTTTCTCATTTGTATACACAAAAGAGAGGACTGGTATTTATACTTCTGTTACAATATGTCTTCGTCCGTTTCACATGCCAAACTTTTTTCTAGTACAGTTTAAACGGGAAAATTTTTTGAGAATTTTTTTCAATATGACAAAATAACGAGTAAAACTATTTCTTGCAATGGCACACACAGAGAATATTTTTTTTTAGTGAAAATCAGTAAACAATTCTTCAAAATATACCATGGCAAGGTCCTGACAGTTTTTAGCTTTCATATGACAAAATATTGAGGCAGCAGACATTTTAAGTCAACACCAGGGTCAGAATATTGTTTTCTAAAAACTACCAGGTCCCTTCCTCCATGAAAATTAAATGATTCGTGGCAAAAATAAAAAATTCCCACATGTTCAACTTCAAAATTTGACCCGATTCTATTCTTAACTGTCGGATAATATACTTGGATAACATGGAAAATATCCTGTATGGGACGATTCTGTACTCATACTTCACGCGTAGTTGGGTACAAGTGTCCTTGTAGGGAACGCACCCTACTACGCGTGAAGTAAAAAGTGTACTCTTACGTCGGATACCGGGCAGTTTCTTTGTTATATCTGTACTTTATCAAATACATGTCGATATTTACTTAATATTAAATAGATAAAAATTATTGCTGAAAGCCTGTTCAGGGATTCTTTCTTGTGTATGCTTATATATTTTTTTACATGCCTGAACTCATTGACGATAATGTAAGGTGCTCTATTAGAAAAAAATGGATTTCTAGTTCGGGTTTGAAAAATAAATTTCGCCTTTTCTTGAGCCTGTTTTGTACATTTGGTTTAACAGATATAATCCAATGGCAATTTTCACATGGAACCTTCGGTAAATAGGAAAATGAAAAGATATGGGGTAATTTACAGAGAGACCACACTCCATCCATGAGAAATACGGAGGGAATTTAAAAATCTAGAGGTCTCCACAAGGCTTTAAATAAGGGTGGAATCTCACTCCTTCTGAAAAGCTCAGTGTACATACGTTTGGTCATCAAGAGATTCTGTGTGTCATAAACAGTCAATTCGGATTTGAAATTAATTTACCGAAACATTTCCGTACATTAAATCTTAGGACGGTCAGAACATTTTAAGGACGCAACAGATCGAAGTACAATTTTAAGTAGTACATAGACAATGATAGATGTGCAATAATTCAGCTTCCTGTACATGTTCATGAAATTCTGAATTTTGAATGTTGATTACTTTGAAAAACACCATTTTTTACAACAAAAATTCTCAACAATGAAAAAGTTTGACCATGAAAAATCACTTATCTAAGAAAAGCAATCGTTTAATTGATTATAAGAAAGTTTCAGTATATCATGTCAAATTTCTTTAATTTGAGAGTTTTTCTTTAGTTGCAAATGTGGCTCCATGTCTGATGATGAAAGTCTCAGAAAGTGGTGAATAAGTTTCCATAAATGACAGATAACTCGGACCAAGCCTGGTAACTTACAGTAAACAGACTACTGTAACATTGACGCACTCGTTGAACTGTTTAAAAGATTTGTGTTAATGACCAAAAATTTATATACAACTTTATTCATAAATTAATCTGAATTTCATAGCGCGTCGTCACAATAATGAAAGTTATAAAAAAAAATCTATAACCAGCAGATCTCTACTTCTATAAAGAAAGTATTCTTGTTCAAAAGGGTATTTATTATAAAATGGTCCTAACGATAGAAATCTAAAACGGAACTTTCGACAATTCTAAACAGAAGAAATTTGAAAATAAATTTAACTTCAAATAAACACTGAAATAATTTTAATACCTCGAAGGTGTAAAGAATAAACCAACAATCTCAATCTTTAAGAGTGTCTTCTTGCACTAACCGACGAGTTCATGTTTACAGTAGAAACAGTGGATGTGACTTCATTAAATTCATTATCATTGTAGCCATGAATATTTATCGCTTATATTAAATTGATAAAGATTTTATCGAGGTCGCACCAACTGTTTCTACAGTTAAGATCAGTAACATGTAAAGCACGACGAAGCCATTGGTTATGACAGAACACATATTCTAGATTATGTATATTTGTTTCCGTCAGTTCGAAAGTATTTGATCATTTCAACTCCTTTGTATTTCATAAAATGTGTCATGAACAAAGACATCTGTTCGATTGAATAATGATTCCCTCGTAACAAATGATAGAAATTTCGGAGATCCCGTATTTGATCATTTACCGTTAAAAAGAAAATGCCAATGACAGAGGTTGATTATAAAAAAATGTTTTACTGTGTTAAAAAAACTTCGACTTAAACAATGAAAACTTACACGTTGGACATGAAATATTTTGTCGATGAAGAAAACTAAATTATGTCACTTCTGAAATTTTTTTGTCGATAACGTAACTTATTCTGACGGTAAAGAAACGCGAATTCGATCACTACTCTGTTACGGGCTGTAGATGTTTCACTATGGAGTGAAAAGCTTTTTGGGTGCTTGTTAGTTAGCACTTTTGTGTTGACATTAAATATTATTGCTTTTGATTAATGTTCTATATATTCAATTTTCATAAAGTGTAAAACTATTCGCACCATTATAGCTATCCACAAATATATGGAAACGAAACGCGGTCTTGTGTACCATAAATGTTCAATCTATCATGGGTGTTTACATCCCCGTGGTTGTTGCCACTGATACTGGCAGATGTCACCAGCATAGTAGATCTCGTGTTTTGTTATTATTAACTTATTGTTATTATGGTTATAAATTGTACATTTGTTATTTATGTAAGATTAAATTATGTATATAAATAAAAATATAAATACTGTTAATTTTCATTCGGCACCTTTTTTGTGTTTTTAACGGCAACATTTAATTTCCAAAAAAAATTTTCTATTCTGTAAAATTTGAACGTATGTTGATATTGAAATGTTTTACAGATGGAGTTTTTTTGTGAAAGGCTATTGTGAAAGATAGACATCAATGTTGTTTAGATTCCTGATCCTGGTAAGTGTCGCTTAAAAACAGAAAAAATAACAAAAAGAAAAACTACACTAGTGAATTTCATGTCGCCGAAGCCGTTTACGAATATTTGAAAGCTAAGAAAAAGAACCAAAACAGTGGAAAAACTAAATGACGAAAAAGGACCTATGACTAATAGCCAGATATATCTGAGGTAAACATAACCAAAGGGTTTTCAAACCTTTAATGAGTTTCTTGAAAGGGAGGCAGTAGTTACCATTTTGGTGTAAGAGTTCGTTCTAGGCCTATGATAAAACTTTTTACTTTTTGAGAACATTTATTGCAAATGTTTTTTTTTGTTTAAGCAGCAGCCTTGTATTATATAACATAAAAGGAAACTTAAGCTCTAATAGGTGGTAGTTTTTTGTGATGAATTCCGATGCCGCTTTGCTTCATTGGTATGTAAGTCATGTATTGTATGTGGCGAAAAAACAAAGATAGTATTGTTCATTTGCAGGTGTCTTGTAATGTTGTAGCGATTTGTCATCAACATTCTGCATTTCATTCATTTAAATTACTTCACAACATTTCTTGCATGCATTCCATAAAGGTTATTCAAAAGAGGTACAACACTTAAATTGTTTCTAAACTTTCGATCTCTCTTGTAACTGTTTGCTGTGCTGTATTTTGATGACTTAATTGTCCTATTCCAAAGAATAAATCTTACACTTTTTCCAGTGGTCTGGTTAAAATCAATAGGCCATTAAACTATGAAACGTTATATGTAATTGGGTTTTCCTAAAATTTTTGAAGATTTTTCAGGGTTCATTTTTGTACCCATTGAAATTCATTGCAAATAAAAAAAAATATTTTGTTTTATTTTTTGGTAAAAATTTACAATTTTTAGCCAATTTTTTAACCTTCACAACAGGTGATCGTATGCACTTTGAAATTCTTGTTGTCACACTATATATAGCTAGATGATTTTAATAAAAAAAGTATCACATGTTTAAAAGGTAATTCATAAGGTATTTTGAATAAACTTTATCATACATAGATAGTCAGATGACAAAATATCTATTTCAGGTTCACGTTTGTGAAGCGTTTCCATTAAAATGTCCCGAGCCAGCGCAGTGGTCATTCCGTGCAAAAAGTCATTGTCCTGATCCGTCTAAGTATTTCTGCCTTAAGAATGATCTTATCAGCGGATATTCTGAAAACTGCACAGTATTCGATTTTCTAAAGTCAGGTAAATTTCGATTATTATTTAGACCATGACATCGAAATGTTCCCTTAATGTTTTGTTTTTAATTGATGCAAGAATATCTATCACAAAGCTGAAGTTTCATCTGTAAATATATCAATGAAACAAATATTTTGTTGGAAGATACAGTTATTATCATTATAAAACGAAGTCGATATTCATGAATCATTGAATGAGGGCACTTCTAAGTTTATGAAAATATTTCCAAACAGGTAGAAAACATGTTATTCGTGGAGGATTAGATGCGGACATTTGTTCGACAGAACGGTACCAACCATCGTCAATTAATTTTTACACCAATGTCAGTACCAACTGTATCTTTCTAAAGTCGGTATGTAACGAAGAAGGACAAGTTATTAATGGTAATAGGAATCCAAATACCGATACTACATGCAGATGTGACTACACGAATGGTTATGATTTCCTTGTAAAACCTCGAAATCCATGTTTTTGTATGCCATCAGAAGAAGATTGTTCGTGTTATTTGAAGACATGCATTGATTCTACTTTCAAACTCTCACCAGGTAATTATAAATCTGCATTAAAGTTATAGTGTTACATGAATTACAAAAGATAAATATACCAGTTGCAGACATCACCGACCGGAATGCAGCACCAAAAATCAAACTCTGTCAAATAGAAGACCTGAAAAACGTCAAATAAAAGTGTACAAAGGACAATCAACAAAAAAAATACGAACAAAATACGACGCAAGGTAAGGGTATGATATTATTCGTCGTTGAGTTTTTATGAGGAATACTTTAATTTAAATCTGTCTTTTTATGTTTTTCATTACATCATATTACAAATAATAATTTAATACACAGGTGCAAGTCAATTGCATTTTGTGTTAACTTGTCACTGTTCTTTTGTCTGTCTTTAGATTACGGATGTATTTATTCAAGAATGAACATATTGATGACCCAATGCAGACCAATTATAAATGGAAGGTAAACAAAAATTACAAGACTTAAATGAAAGCATATAACTCTGGCACATAACACAAATTGATATAAATAAATATAAGACTATATCAAAAACTTATTATGAGCTTTGTGATAGTCATTGCAAACCAATATGATTCTTTGATGTGTTTTGTTTCTGATTTGTTGTAATTTAGGAAATGTTTAGCCCACATGTCCCAAGGAGCTCAGTGAACTTTTCTTATCACATCCACGCCAGTTACAATTCGTAAAAGAAAATGATACGGTCTTAAAGATGGAACGAGAAACTCGTATGAACCACATCAACAAACGACAACCACTGAACAGTTCATGACTTGTGACAGACGCAAACACATGCAGCAAGTTTAATTAAACGTTTTAACAGACGTCAACCTAGACCCTAACCTAAAACAGTAGTGTTACATTAAAACATAGAAAGGCACACTAATAATCAATTGAAATGACTAAACTCAATCAAACACATATATAAAAAAAAACCGCAAGTAAACATTTACTGAACGAATAAATTTGATATCTGACACATTATAAATACAAGATTAATAAGGGGGAGGAGATGTAAAACAATATCAGAAAAACAACTATAACCTTTGACAAAATGGCGTTATATAAATTAACGTACACAAGTAATTTATATAAATAATTGTGATTTAAGGAGTACATAGAGTACGACAATATTTTTAACAAAATAAATAATTTGTTGTTCATAGTACAGAAGAGAAGTACAAATTTATCGTCTTACTAATTACTTCTCAAACGTGGTACATTTAAATAATAGTGAGACGATATATAACAGAAAATAAGTAAACATTAAATAATAAAAATGTCTTACCTTTTTGGGAGTATTTCTGAGAAAATAACATTTTTCTTTGTGTCTGTCCATTCTTGTGTTCTGATTTTCCCTAACACAAACAGACACACACAAATTCACACATCTCGTGTTGCTAATATGTTTACGAGAATGGTTATATATTTCAGTGATACCAAAGATAAAAACCAAAGTCAAACACATCATTTATCAAGAACGGACAATATCTCACATCAAGGTATGAAAGAAATTCGTATAAAAAGATGTGGATTGGGTACCAATGCGACAACTCCCAATCCTTGTCACAATTTGTGAAAAACAAATTTAAACCATTAAAGGTCAAATTTATTTGTGATATAGCTGTAAGCTTCAAATGTTTTTTTTCTTCATATTAATAATATCAATATGGCATACGTTGGTTATTTCAATATCCTACACATGTATTTAACAAATCCTCTTAAATTCATAAGAAACCTCAAATTGAAAAAAAAATATGCATATGTTTTTTATTACTAAATGGATAGTTTTCATTATACAATTTATGTACATATACTTTTTCTGAGGAAAATTCTTTAATTTGTCCACATTTAGAAGAAGTTTACTTATTTTTAATTGCTTGCTTCCAGGAAGCAATTCGCCGACATATTTTCCGTATGCATAGTGACCCGAGCGTAACCCTCCTCGTAAAAATCCGGTGACCACAATACGCATGGATCTATTATTGAAATAAACAAAGATCTGAAGTTATACATGTTAAACATGTGCTCAATACCCATGCTTTTTGTGATTTGTTTACTATAAGGTGACAATCGGTAAAACTCGGCTTCAAAACACGGCATTTAATGAGCAGCCATATTTGTTAAATCATAACAAACAGAGAGAAAAAAAGTTGACGATTATATCATATATTTACGAAAATAATGATAAAATCGTGCACAGAGGACTAAGTTTATGATGTATACATGCATTGGTTCAAGAATGTGACAAACATTATTTTTCACCACTCACTCGTTTCATATGACTTTAAACATGTTAAATAAGTTGAGCATTTCAACATAATTAAAAAAACAGATTTATTATCTAATATGATGCTTTAATGTGTTCAAATGTGATATGTAATTTTATTTACAGTTCTATGGAAAATATTCGCATTGAAGTATACCTTTGTTTTCTGCATCGGTAAGAACTAAATTTAATAACTTTGGAATAACACATAATTTCTGTAAAAGTTGCTTGTTTATCTTTTCTTATGTTTTACGTTTTCGTATGTTTTTAAGGGGAAGTACATGCATGTTGTGTTGTGTTTATCCTCAGTTTCGTTAGTGTTTGTCTACGCATGGCATCATTAAGTGACAGTAAACGGATTTTGTTGTTTCATGTGCATCATATGTAAAAGATACAACGTGTTATTTATTTGGCCTGTTGACATATTTTAGTTTTAATAATCGATCGGATTAATGAAAGTACCTCTATTAAATTTGAACAAAATTCCTTTAAGAAATTTAAGCTCAATGTTTTCTTGCAAGAAAAACATCAAATGTCCAAATGTACCTCTGAGTTCCAGTTTAAAATGGAAACTTTTCAACTATCTCAAGGATGATGTTTGAATTCATAAAATTGAAGGAATATTTTTTTTTAGTTGAATTTGCTTTTCTTTCTTGTCAAAATTCGACTAGAATATTTTATTGTCTTGATTTGCAAAATTTACAAATTTGGGAATGGAAATTGGGAATGTGTCAAAGAAACAACAACTCTCCCAATGAGCAGAAAACAGTCGAATTGTTCTTCAACACATCGAGATGTATTGTTTGTTTGTTTTCTTTTCATGACAGTCAGTTGGTTTGTTGTTTTTTTGCACTTATTTTTTTTTATTTTAATGTGGATCGTAAAATTGATTAGAGATCAACAAGGAAAGTTTGCATTTGTTCATTAAACATAACTTTGTAATGCCATATGTAAATGTAATTATTTTTCTGAAATACGAACAATGAGATAAAGGATACATTTCTGTTTACCGTTCACTGTTTATTTCGACAATTGTTGTAGCTGAAAAAATCAGACTCTTTTCGTTTTAAAAGGCATTGAAAAACATTGACCACAAGTCAATTTTCATTCGAAAGGAACCCGACATCCACGAATGCCAACATCTTTATATAATTCATGTCAACCTTTATTTCTATATATTGTCGAATGTAAATACTTCATTCATAGGTTCATTAATATGTTTTGGTAAAATACTGTAACTGACTGGATACCTTTACTTATAATATACTCAGTGGTTGTCGTTTGTTTATGTGTTACATACTTGATTTTCGTTCATTTTCTTATTTAAATAAGGCCATTAGTTTTTCTAGTTTGAATTGTTTTACATTGTCTTATCGAGAAATTTTATAGCTGACTATGCGATATGGGTATTGCTCATTGTTCATTTGTTGTTGAAGGCCGTACAGTGACCTATAGTTGTTTATGTCTGTTTCATTTTGGTCTCTTTTGGATAGTTGTCTCAATAGCAATCATGCCACACCTTCTTTTTTATATTAGTAGTTAATACAGATACATTGCATGTGTAATACGGTCAACTACTATCGTGCAATATCAGCTATCCGTGATGATATCAATATCAGTCACGGTTGCAAAGGTTTTATCAAACATCTGTATGACGGCATGTCAATCTCTAATCTGAATCACCTCATTTCAAACCCCTTATTTGTATCACATGACGTCATGTCACACAATAAACATCTACAAGAGGTATATGTATATAATAAAGTGTATATGATATGGCCTTTTCAATATCACACACCGTATCAACCCTTAACAAATATAATCCCTCGAGCAGAGCTCTTGGGATTATACTGGTGTCTCGGGTTGATACAGATGTGAAAAAGGTATATGATTTTCTCTATATCATTGTTTGCATCAATCCTAGACGAATCGTGTGTTTCGGCGGCAATTTTATGTTTTTTTTAATTGGTTCAACAGTAATTGTCCTGTATGTGCTTCAAGGAGGAATATAGGTGTAAGATACGCATACTAACAACATATGCTGGTCCATATATTTTGATGAAACTATCAAGATGTAAACAAATAATAAGTCCAATTAAAAATCAAACTATCATTAATGCAGAAATTGGTTATTGTTATTGTAATAATATCTTACATTTTGCCACCAAAAGTGTATACAAATCCTGGTACATTTGATAACTATTTACAAAACTCGAGGTGAATCTATTTGGCGCTTTACAAGTTTTGTTAGCCTACTCAGTAAGCTATTAATTTTGTTCTCGTTAATCATATCTCATAATGGTTCATAAATGCATTTTGTTCTTTACAGGTATGATTGTCGTGTTTTGCGGAAATAAATTATTAGACAAATACTACCGCAGAGGTGAGATTATTAATGCTAATTCATCAGTGAGCTTACTTTGACAAGATTTTTGATATTCAATCGAAAAATGAATATGATGTGTGACATCGAATGTAATATTCCTCTGGCTCTGTATGATTATAATGGTTCACAAATAATTTATCAGCGCAAAATTTTCTCAGAATTCTGAATCTAAGATGTACACGTAATGATAATAATAATAATAAAAATACTATTTGTTGGCACTATTTGATGTGTAATTTTGGTGCTTATTCTCGTTATTTATAAATATATTGCAATGACTAGATGAACAGTATCATCTTAGTAACGGGAATACTTTAATAGTTCAATAGATGTATGCCGAATATCTTGTTCGTTTAAAATAATTATATCTTTCTTGTTTAGCAGTTTTTGTGAAATGTCAATTAAAGGTCTGTTACAGTTTTTTACAGTGTTCCATACGAAACAACAGTAAACTAGACATAGAGGAAAATAAGTATTGTAAAGTAAAATTTGCACATTATGATTCAACTATTTCTTTATTCTTTTAGGAACGCCTAAGAAAATTACCTTTTTGATAACGTAATTGGTATGATCATAAATCGACTGAGTTTCGTTAACATAAAATAACTTTTATCAAGCGAGTTTTCTTACTATTTTGGTCATTTATGAATATATTTAATTTGTCATTGAAAATGGCAGACGGTTTTATTTGTAAACATTCAAATATTGTTTTTGTTTTTGACATAGTAACTAGCCTTTTGTTCATTGTTGGAGGTCGTACGGTGACCTATAGTTGTTAAGGTATGCGTTATTTTGGTCTTTTGTGGATAGTTGTCTCATTGGCAATCAAACCACATCTTCTTTTTTATATATATAAATCTTTTTTTTTTCATCTTCCGTAAATGTACTGTATATAAACTCATATGTACCGGGCTCAGACTTTTATACGGTAGACTCGCGTTTCGTCTATTAAAAGACGTGCCAAACTCGCTCGAATTAGCAACTCACAATCAAAATTATATACGACGTTGAAGAGGATCGCGGACTAACAATTCGAAAAGGTTAAGAAAAATACAGCTCTGGTGAACTATGCCTTGGGTCGACAATCCTTTTTACTTTGAAAATTTCAAAGTATATAAAATGTGGAATTGTTTAATATTTTAAGATTTTTCATAAAGTAGTTTTGTTTTTTCTATCCCTATGTATATACTATGTAAGCACCAATGTTTTCGAAATTCCGGTTTGTTGAAGCTCTACAAATTCGTATTTTTGAATTTGAGCACCACTGGTGAGTTCAATGTAGATTGCACGCGCGTCAAGCATACACAGTGATAAGTTTGTGGAATTTGACAATTTTAAGTTTATTCATCTTCAAAGTTATATCTAAGTATTTAATGCTCTTAAAAGGGAAACAAATTCAGGTTTCTTTCTCACCTATATTTCGTTTAACTCTCCATTTTATAACATGAATAGAAACTTGACAGTTTCGTTTAATTTTTCTTATTTTAAAAGTGACCTTCAAAACGCATGAGTTACTTTAATTTATACTGCAACTAGCTGTGTTTATTTCCTAAGTATATAACACAGCTATATGTTATGAAATGTCAATTTCATCATGGATAACTTTTTCACAGTCAGGGGTCCATAAAGGGAGGAAAATATGTTTGAAATGTGTGTTAAAATTTAAATAGCTATGAATTAGTTATTTTAGTTGCAGTATAAAAACAATATAAGGCCAATGTCAGAAAAATATCAACTATTTTGTACTCGGCGCAGAACTAGTGAAGGGCGTCCATTTTCTTATCCTCATACACAAAAGTTGATATTTGTCTGACATTGACCTAATATTGTATATAGATTCATCAGAGTCGACGTTATAAGTTTTAGTATATCAAGCATAATGTGGAGCCTGTTTATGCAATCACTCATGGGAGGTATTAAAGTGACCGCGTATTTATTAGAGATAACCATTTACAAAAGGTTTCACCAATTCTGATTTCGCACTTTGGCGAGATCAGGAAAAAGTTTTTATGTCTTTTTATTATATGAGAAGTGCAAGAAAAACTACGGATTTCGGTTTTGTAAATTGACAGAACACTTTCGAAATATGTTAATAATCTTAGAGAAATAAGTCAAAATCATTCAATCGCATAGTGGAATTAACTATTTGTGAATTCTTATAAATTATATATATAACTTTTGGACAACTTTAAGTCTCGGTCTATTTCTGAAATTTATTCTTACATAGTTTTGATTTTTTATCCCTGTGTGCTAACATTGCCTATGAAATTTTTAAATTGTTTGTATGCACATTGAACGACAAATTTATTTGACGTATAAAAGTTTCTGACGTCAGACACATAAATCAATGAATGTGTTTGTAGATAGATGTTTTTGTGTTCTGTTAAATTGTTCCTTTTAAAATTGATATACGATGATGACTGATGTACCCATATTTTGACTATTTTATTTATTGTGTCTTTTTGATGAACGCATCAATGTAAATATAACGGAATTTGATGAGACTGTCATCAAAGTGAGAGGGTTCGCGCTATAAAATCAGGCTTAATCCACCATTTTCTACATTTGAAAATGCATGTACCAATTAAGGAATATGACAGTTTTGTCAATTCGTTTTTGATGCGTATTGTTATATGATTTTGACATATGATTATGGACTTTCCGAATTGATTTTGCTCTAAGTTCAGTATTTTTGTGATTCTACTTTTTTCAGTGATGTTATTTTCAATGGAAGCGAAAAACATATATTGCGAAGAACATATATTGCACTCACACGCTAGTGCAATATAAAATTCTACTCGGGACAATATTTCCCAATATTCATGCAATAACCCTATAATATCAATGTTCAGTAATACTGAGATAAATCATTAAAAAAAAATAACTTGCTGAGGGTCATATGAATACTCTAACATCTGATTTCCTTTAATTATAAATGTCATATCCAAATATTACAATGGTTATCAGCAAAGCCTGCAGAAGAATACCGTTTGTATCAGATTTTGTACGATTAAGAACCGATTATTTTTTTTTCTTTAACATGTTTTATGTAATTCATATACAATATAAAGTGTTCAATCACAAAAGTGACATGATTGAGTGATAAGAACTATTTTTTATTCTTTTACTTACAGCTTACTTTATTTTTCGGCCAGATGAAAACATAACGATTATAGAAGGTCAAACTGTTTACTTAAAATACAAGCTATTGATAAACAGATTTGCAATTACATATAAGAGGAGGAATTTATCTTCAGGAGAGGCAAACCATATCTCTTTAATAGATGAAGGACGTATAAAGATATTGATGATACAAAATATAGCCCTGACTGACGAAGGAGAATATTGTATTGAGGCGAAAGGCATAAAAAGCAAATCAACAAAATTGATTGTTAAGCGTAAGTTATCAGAATGATGAAATTATTTTAAAGTAAGGATTAAATCTTCATGTAAAGTTCCGAAGCCTAAAAAGTTGCCCTATTTTAAAGTACTCAATATGATAAATTTGCTGATAATTCTGTGTGACTCTTCAGGTAACGAAACATACATTTCCCTAAAATACTAGTCAGTTTGGGATCTCAATAAGATTCGTATAGTCGTTATTACACACTTTCGTAATTGTGATCACTGATAAGATCCCTTATAATAAATTTTCTTATAAAGTTTATTGAGTTAAGTAGGCTTGCTATTAATTACAAAATTATTTTTTCTATTGCAATTCCAAAGTTCCAAGATTTGTTTTGAAATATTGATAGTCCTGTCTATGATATATAAAGATTTGCTAACTTGACTGGCACGCTATTTGCAATCTAACATGTGACAAAAATAATCAAAAGGCTTTCCGAAATTCTCCAGCGATTAGAAAATCTGATTTACGTTACAAAACGTTACAGCAGTACATTAATTCATAAATTAGTTTTTCAACTTCTGAAATATTTTTTGGTATAATGGATTCATGGTTTGATCTACGGCTTCACACAAAAACTGATGCATGGGAAACATTCAAATATATACAATGCAGACATAAACTGATCAGAAAAAACACATATGCTCTTCATAATACAGACATGCTGAAAATGGTATGTAACATTCTAGATCAAAAGGTGACCAATCCTCGGGCAGAAATATCAAATTTCTTACTCGTAACCATCATTCTTGTGACTATTTCTGTAATACCCATTTTGAATATTACAAACTCGTCTTGTAAACCAATTTGTTTTATATTTGCTATTCCTACAAAAGCTACACAAAATGTTGAAATAGACTTTTCCATGTTTTCTTCATACCATTTATTCCCATGTTAAGGTAAAATTACAGTGCTGGATAATTTTGAAGATTCATCGGAATGGTTTACACAATACATTGTACAATAAATAATTCATGTTGACAAAACGCGCATCTGGCGTACTAAATTATAATCCTGGTACCTTTGATAACTATTAACACCACTGGATCGATGCCTCTGCTGGTGGGCGTTTCGTCCCCGAGAGTATCACTAGCCCAGTAGTCAACACTTCGGTGATGACATGTTTATCAATATTGTGGTCATTTTTATAAATTTCCGGTTAACAAAACTATGAATTTAAAAAAAAAAAGGATTGTCTTATACCAGGAATAAGCCCGTTGGTTTTCTAGTTTGAATTGTTTTACATTGTCTTATCGGGGCCTTTTATAGCTGACTATGCGGTATGGGCTCTGCTCATTGTTGAAGGCCGTATTGTGACCTATAGGTTTTAAGGTATGCGTCATTTTGGTCTTTTGTGGATAGTTGTCTCATTGGCAATCATACCACTTTTAGAATTTTGGATCATCAATGCTCTAAAACTTTGTACTATTTACACCACTGGGTCGCTATCACTGCTGGTGGACGTTTCGTCCACGAGGGAATTAGCATATCAGAAGTCAACACTTCGGTGTTGACCCGAATATCAATATTGTGGTCACTTTTATAAATTTTCGGTTTACAAAACTTTGATTTTTTCGAAAAAACTAAGGATGTTCTTATCTCAGTCATAGTTTCCCTTAGCCGTATTTGACATACCCTTTTTGAATTGTGGGTTCCAAGTCTCTTCAACTTTGTACTTGTTTGGTTTTATAAATATTTTGATATGAGCGTCACTGATGAGTCTTATGTAGACGAAACGCGCGTCTGGCGTATTAAATTATAATCCTGATACCTTTGATAACTAACTACAATGTGAAGAGACGGGGAATATTACTTTATAGTCGAATTACGGTATACTAGAAAATAGATATTCCGACTTTTTGGGGAGTTTTACAAGTATATACACGTCGGTTATATTTTAGTATCTGGCTGAACAACACATGAAATGTATGTTGAAGTTCATAGACTTATATGTAACTTAGTGAACACACTACAAAAATGAAATGTTAGTTCATTTACAATTAAAAATTAACAAAAATGGCGGAGATATTTGAAAAAATTGAAAAGTTTGATCAACATAATTTATTCTTGACAGATGAATTATTGTTATGAAAGAAAGGTGTTTAGTTGTCAGTACTTATTGATGAAATTGAAACTGCATTATGTAGTTGACGTCTTGGACCTAATTTGACATTAACATTGGTACAGCTACCTGTATAATGCATCTGTCTACAGTTAATTCGGACAGTAAGGATATAAACGAATTGTTCGATGTGAGATTTCAAAGTTTGGTTTAAACCTACTAACCACCATAGAAAAACAAAATTGTCAAGTTGTTCATACCTTCTTGTTTGTAATCTGATCCAATTATAGGAGCAAATACATAATAAATATATATCAAAACTTGCAATATCAAACTGTACTCTTCAGTAAACAGACAACAACAGTATTCTTGAATACTTGTTTTATTTGGCCTTTTTATTCAACCGTCACTGTTGAATCTTTTATAGACAAAATGCGGGCCTGACTAATAAAATCATATATTATCTTTCAAATAGCGCTGTTCAAACGTACCCTGAAAGTTTCAAGAAGTGTAGAAGGTTCAGATACAATATTTGAATGTGAAACAGAAAAAGAAGACAATAACGTTGAATGGTTTAAAGACAACGTTAAGATGACTGCTGATACAGAGAAGCTGGAAACCGAAGGAGGATATATATATAGATTTACAATAACACAGATACAAATCCTAGATAGTGGAATATACCGAATACAAAAAAATGAAATTCATAGCGAAGTAATTTTAGAAGTTAAAGGTAAGTTATCATAATTCTATCTTTAAAAAAGGGAAAACAAAATGCTAAACATGTCTCAACATACAAATACTCGTTCTTTGAGTAAACACATTTTCTGTCTGATGCACCAAGGACCTTAATTCAAGATTACCTAGGTAATCACATCTATCTTATTTCAGATACAGAAAGGGATATAAATCGCATACGGTGTCTCCAGAATGTTTCGATAAAAATTATTCTGTAAATGAGGGCAAAATGAGCAATGGGTTAAATAGTTTTCTCATTATCTTTTACGGGTTCGAAGGAGATGCACAAACAAGAAAAACAGTGTTTAGGGAGATAACTCCTACAACAAAAAGTGTTCGGTTAAACAGTGTCAGTTTCAAAAGCGCAATAACTATCTGAAATTATATCTTACATTATCTAAAATCTTGTGAAGCCACTATATACCGCAAGAAAAAATGTGATAGAAGAAGAAATGATTATAAATTAATAATCAAATTATCAAAACCATGGTCCACCTAAATTCACTTAATATACGAAAATTAAGTTATAAAACAATATGTTCAGTATTTAGACGAAGTGCACGTCCGACTTATAAAATGATATATTTGGCCCAAGGACACAGTTATCGTCCTTTGGTTTTCGATGTCTACGAAAATATTCCCTAATGTGAACAGTGTATAACTTGAATTTTTAGTTGGATACACTTTCCCAATTTATTTCTTGATATCTAATGCATGGCATATTAAGAAGGGGATGAAATTACATGTTAACTAATTTGGGTGCTGAATCTTTATGTTAAGTAGTGATTTGGTCCAGTTCAGAAAGGTCAAATTTTATTACGCCTGAAGCTGACAAACTGAATTTTAGACCCCTTAACACAGAATTGTCAATATTTTGAGTTAGAGCTGGTAGAAGTTTCTATAATTTTGATATTATTTGTCAAACTAGTAGTACTCTACACTGTAAAAATATTTTTGAGATAGAGCAGGTGCGATGTTTTAAATTTGAATTTATTGTCTAAAAGAAATGCACAACGAATAACTATGTTCTCGGGCCAATAGGAAAAATGGATATTATCGAAAATGAGACAACTCTTCACAAGAAACAAAGACCATACAAATAATCAACCATATATGTACGACATTCAATGATAAGCAAAACCTTGACGGCAAAGTCAGGTATAAAAAGCCAAAATATTAAATAGAAATGAGAATCAATCACCTTAGTATCATTGGTGTGTTTTCTTTGTTGAAAAAGATATATACAAATGGCTTTTATACATAGGTATAATATTTCAAAAGGAGAATCAAAACTCTCAAGAGTAACAGACACAATTGAGAAAAAAAACAAACAAACAAGTGTGTACAAAACTCTGTATTAAAAACATACCGACCGATAGATAACACAAAAAAAAAACCCCGAGAGTACTGTTATGTGTTCTAGTAAAGGTAGTTTCATTTGGTAAACTTGTGGTAATATTTATCGTGTTCATTGTGGAAACAATGCATACAATACCATTTCGGATTTTACTTTCTTGGAATTCGACATACATTCCATTGCAAGACCAATTCAACCGAGAAAGACACACTTTTCTTTAAAATTCATTCAACTTTATACGACCGATGATCGGTTTTGAAACGTTTAAATTGCACTGTTCAAATGGCCATTGAAAAATAATAAAACACAATTTTTAATCGTCTTCATCTGCATTTCTATACTTCAAATAGCTCTGTTCAAACGTCCCCTGAAAGTTTCAAGAAGTGTAGAAGGTTCAAATACAATATTTGAATGTGAAACAGAAAAAGAAGACAATAACGTTGAATGGTTTAAAGACAACGTTAAGATGAATGCTGACACAGAGAAGCTGGAAACAGAAGGGGGATATATTTATAGATTTACAATCACACAGACACATGTCCTAGATAGTGGAATATACCGAATACAAAAAAATGGAATTTATAGCGAAGTAATTTTAGAAGTTAAAGGTAATTAATCATAATTTTATCTTTAAAAATGGGAAAACATGATGCTAAACATGTCTCAACATACAAATACTCGTTCTCTTTGTAAACGGTCGTATGTACATATGTGTACAGTATACATATCAGTGAACACTTGAATATATCAACTAAATTAACTCAGCATTTACTTTATTTGAGTACATGTCAATAATTTTTTTCCCGCCCTAAGTTTGAATGTTTAATGTCTGTAAATTTTTATTCTTCTGCTGGAATAAACAACCCATCCATGTAGACATGTAACCAATACTTGTACCAAATATCCAAGTATAACCAATATTTGTACCAAATATCCAAACATATATAAACACTCTGAATATACACACCATAAAAAGGCTATAATAACATGGATAAATACTAAAGACTTTGTAAAGTTGATAGTCGCACGGCAACGCCGATGCTGAACCCAAAGAACGGGAAGCTATATGTAACTATAGTATGATTTTTTTTATAGTCCGAAATGTAATTAATTAAAACAAAAAGAAATTTATGAAATACCCAAATTCTTGGAAACGATCATACGTTATGATAAATCTTCTTTAATATAGCCATCCTTTGAAAATTGTCCGATTTCCAACGTCCATGACATTTAAAAAGTATGTTTGCAACTCCAATCTCGATGCGGCTGTAGCACCCCCAGATCGTAAACTATGTAATCCGTATGATTTTATATCGGGAACAAATGATGAAAAAGCATCAATGAAAATTTCTTGTATAGCTTTGAGGCTTATTCGTTGAACAAAAAACAAATGTTCCTTTCAATTGCGACAAATTCCTGAATAAATACAGATTGGAACCAGATTGAATGCCACTCCATTGCATATATAACTCCAAATTTCGAATTTGACACAACGTTGTCCCGGTCTTCGCAATAATCAACCAGTTTCCATCTCTGTAAATATCTGTCCTGCTTTTTTCAATGAAATGTGAAATGTGGGATAATTTGAAATCAATATCAAAATAACGCAAATTTAACAATTCTGATACACGCATAAGTCCTGCGTATCCCAATATACACACACAAATGGTACGTTGTGAAAAAAGATATTCTACACAAAATAACTTATTAAACATAGCCTGCAATAACTCGTTATCGGCTCTTTTTTCCCTTCAGCGCCTTCAAAAAAACATTTCACTAATTGAGAATCTGCACCAATAATCGAGTGCGCCCACTGTATACTATGATATGCATCACATACAGGACTTGACGTGGCAGAAAATTGCACAAAAGAAGCTAAATATAAAACCAAACATAACGGTTTTGTCTGTAAAATATCGACATCAGAAATGTGGTTGATTTCCGCCCACTTGTTCCATCTCATAAAACCATAGTAGTATTTCTTTACTGTGTTGTCCGATTTACTTTGCGCTAACAAATCAGGAATAAACTGTCAATATCATTTAAAAACTGTAATATCATTACTGAAACCTGGAAAAACATATTTAATGACACAATTTTAAATAAATATGTGGTTCCTTCAAGGTGTAATACCACCATTGATTTCCCCTATTAGTCTTTGTTAAATTTGCACTTTTCAAAAAAAATGTACAGAATTTATCTTTGTTTCAAATAAAGAAATACTTGACATGAGTTAAGTTTTATCCTGTCCAGTACTACAGAAAAAATTCACAAAACATTTCATTACATATAAGAAAATAACCATCATTGGAAGTTAACCAATCAAATTTCTTCCCTTAAGCTTATTATATCTGTGTACAAGGTTTAGTCACCACGTAACCTCAAGATTACAAAATTTTCTATAGAATCCCATAATAAAAAAAAATAATGGTGTTTTAAAATACCCAAGACATTTGTTTATGACACAGATATGTTTTTTCTGCAATAAAATGTAGAATTAATAACCTAAAACTGTCAAATTCAAGGAAATATTTTTTCCGACCTACTTTCGTATACAACCGGATGTGACGTACCATGATTTGGTGGCGTTACACCTAAAGAAGACATTATTGTTCAATAAACTGAATGTGACTTTTTTCCTTTGTAATACTGGTTATTTCAAGCATTTCTGTCAAGTTTTGTCATAAACAGTTCAATAGTTTGAGAAAAATTAAGTATAATGAAATACGACATCTACAGCGATTCGAGCAAATTTTTTCGACAAATCCAAACCATGCCGCATCAAGAGAATATAGTGTATTCCAATAAATGATCACATATCTCTTTTATCTGCCTACAAACAGTTGAATATGATACATAAGATGAATTAAGGAAGATAATTACCACTAATGAACCTCTTTGTCTTCTTTATAAGGTCTCTTTTGGTCAATTCATACCTCTCATTTCCTCAAAATATCAACTTTTCAGGCCAGTAAATAAAAATAATTGAATAACTTTCACTCATTTATTGTAGAAATATTATAAGAAATGAGAAATTGAGGCATTTTAGCAGAATAAACAATCCATATAAAACTATACTGTCTCCAAGGAGGTTTCAATAAGTCCTTACGTAAAAATTAAATTGACGCCGCGTTCCAGACTGGGATATAGAAGGCTTCTCTTTTAGTGAATAATTTGTCGTTACAGTATTAAAAATAATTTCATCTACTTATAACTATAAATATATTTAAGTATTTCCTAGGACAATGTTCTATCATAGCAGAATATAAGAAATAAGAAGAAAAAAGCCCCCCCCCCCAAAAAAAAAAAATAATAAAAAAAAAAATAAATAAAATTAGATAAAATAAAAAAATTCGTATGGCTTGTTCCGTCAACTAAATATTCATGGTAGAGTCCTATTTCAAGACAATTTGCTAATAAAATGTGTTTTGGAGACTCAATCCATGCAGAATATTCCAGTTATGTAATATTTCACTTAAATAGCAAGAAATATTAACACATGAGATTACTCACAAGGTCAAAGGTGCATGTACAGCTTCCCATATTAGGTGTAATACCACCATTGGTTTTCCCCTATTAGTCTTTGTTAAATTTGCACTTTTCAAAAAAATGTGTAGATAAATTGCATAGCTACACGGATATCTTCAAATTTCACAGATGTCTTCCACAGATGTAAATTTACATGACGTAGATCTAAAATTAAACGTGTTTTACCATTGTATTGAACAGAAATAGTTAGTAAATTTATAACTAATGGTTTATTATTAGTACATTCAATAATAAGTCCTCTTAACAAAAGATCATCAATAGCTTCTAAAACAAAATCCCTGTGTGTAATAGCAGAACGATTGTTTTGTAAACAAACGGAAAGCGGTGAAGTATAAAAAGGTATTTCATATCCGTGTGAAATAGTATCAATAATGAAATCATAACAACCAATGCTATACCAAATAATCAATATGTCTCTTTAATCTACATTTGACGATGAATTTAGCCTGACCTTTTTCATATTCAAAATAATTGTGTGTAAGATAGTGTGCATTAGATTGACTATCAATAGACATATTGAAATACTCATCTTTTATGAAATCAGTCCGTTTTTGGCTTGCCGACTTCTTTAGGATTGAATGGGCATCTATTCCTACAGTGTTGGTTAGATCCACAACTATAACAGGCTCCTTGTTGAAATCTAGGCTGACTTCCGCTTGTTCTGGACATGTTTGAATATAACGGGCATCCGGCATACCAACCGGACTGAGATTCCCGAAAGGGCTTCTGTTGTTGGAATTTTGCTGAAATATTAGGTACATTCTGAGCAGAACTATTTACATAATAAGTAGAAGATTTAACCTTTTTTGGCGCCTTGAATTTGCGCTTTTTAATAGCTCTATTTTCTGCTTTGATAATTTTGTTTTCATCCTTAGTATCACTTGCAACCGGGTTTGTCTCATACTGCCTAACAGTATCCCAATTACCATCACTGCTATCAGCAATGTTAACTAATTTGTTGCATTTTATAAGCTTGTCAATAACATCAACGACAGTTTCACGTGCGTAGTCTGATTCATAAGGTTCAATTGCCCAAATTACTTGATTAAGGTCTTCTACAAATTCAGAATTAAGTGTATGCTGCACTTTATAACCCTCATATTTCCAGTGATATTCATTATCAACTTTAAGTTTTTTAACTTGCGAAGCGACAGCTAAGGTGGTCCCCTGAACCTCATTTTTAAAAAATCAATGAACTCCTGACGGAGTTTAGAGCTAATGTTACCTTTCTGTATAACAACTCTGAAAATGTCCTGTAATGAAACATCAGGAGATTCTTCATGTGGTGTTGGCTACTCTGGATCCATGGCTAAGTTCAAGATGAAATTTAATAAGAAATGCGACTGTTTAGATTGACGGTGTCGTGCTGAATGATTACATGGGCAATAAAATACCGTGAAAATAATTTTGAAGCGGGAAAACCTAACGCCATCTATGCTACATTGATGAAAACACCCAGGAGAAATTAACTTCTCTCGCCCGTTTACACGAATGAAATTAAAATATTACATAGTGTATCAGTTTATATAATCAACAGAACAATGCACAATAAGAAAATACGTAATATATCAAACATGCAGGAAAGAATACATATGAATACATGAATTCATAGTTTCCCGCCTAGCAAATTAAAAGAGTTTAAAAATGTTATAAAACCAATTGTTCAGAGAACAATTAAAGGTCTTTACAATTTTCAATTTTCAATTAATGCTCTTCAACTTTGTAGTTGTTTGGCTTCATAACTATTTTGATCTGAGTGTCACTGATGAGTCTTATGTAGACGAGACGTGCGTCTAGCGGATTTAATATCTTGTGACAAATATAATCAAAAGGCTTTCCAAAATTCCCCAGTGATTCGAAAATCTGATTTCTGTTAGAAAAGGTTACAGCAGTACATTAATTTATAAATTAGTTTTTTCAACTTCTGGAATATTTTTTTTGCATAATGGATTCATTGATTGATCTACATGTATGGCTTCATACAAAAAATGATGCATGTAAAACATGCATATATACAAGGCAGACATAAACTGATCAGAAAAACACATATGCTCTTCAGTAAACAGGCATGCTGAAAATAATATGTAACATTCTAGATCAAAAGGTGACCAGTCCTCGGGCAGAAATATCAAATTTCTTACTCGTATCCATCATTCTTGTGGCTATTTCTGTAATACCCTTTTTGAACATTACAGACTCGTCTTGTTAACGAATTTGTTTTATATTTGCTATTCCTAAAATAGCTACCCAAAATGTTTGAATAGACTTGTCCATGTTTTCCTCATACCAATTATTCCCATGTTACGGGAAAATTACAGTGCTGGGTGATTATAAAGATTTATCGGAATGGTTTTGAAATACATTGTACAATGAATAATTTATGTAGACGAAACACGCGTCTGGCGTACTAAATTATAATCCTGGTACCTTTGATAACTATTTACACCACTGGGTCGATGCCATAGATGGTGGATCACCAGCACAGTAATCAGCACTTCGGTGTTGACATGAATAGAAATTATATGGTCATTTTATAAAATTTCCTGTTAACCAACTTTTAATTTTTCGAAAAACATTTTCTTTTCTTATCCCAGTGATAGATTACCTTAGCCGTATTTGGCATAACTTTGGGTCCTCAATGCTCTTCAACTGTGTTCTTGTTTGGCTATATAAGTATTTTGATCAAAGCGTCACTGATGAGTCTTATGTAGACAAAAACCGAGTCTGACGTTTTAAATTATAATCCTGTTACCTTTGCTAATAGTAGTTAGTAGTTATTGCTAACTATTTACACACAACATCACTCCAGCTAAGAAAATTAAAAAAAAAACAGTATTCCGGTCTTAACTTGACACACATGAATATTGAAAAAAACTATTTCTATTGCTCTTTTTTCATCAATTTAGAGCGATTAAAAGTCACTTCCGGTGTCAAATAAAAGCTTACTAACGCTGATTTTGATCATGAATAAAAATGAATCTATGGCAAAGGTCAAAATATAACGTCAAATTGATCTTTGACCTTGAACCTTATATTTAGGTCATGAAGGAAGTACCTCAATTCAAATGACCATAAGTCTCTACCATGTAACGGAAATGAGTTCTATGCAAATACAGCTAATTTTTAGTAATAGAGGTGATGAAACTCCCATCAAATGTGAACGAACCCTCTAAACAAAAATATGTATGGTACGACATGTCGAACATAACAGTTTAGTAAACATATTCTGTTGGTGTCTTCTGAAAAAGCTCGTCCTGAATATGCATGAACTATTTGTCACTGGACGTTTAGAAACCAAGAATCAATCAATCTTCTGAAAAAGTAAAATCCCAAAAATACTGAACTCCGAGGAAAACTCAAAAAGTAAAGTCCCTAAACAAATGGCAAAACCAAAAGCTCAAACACATGAAACGAATTGACAACAACTGTCACACTGAAAAGAAGCAACATCAATTGAAATCAAAATTTAGAGCCTAAAATTGACCTCTGAACTTGAACTCATTTTCGGTTTGATGCACCAAGAACCTTTTTTCAAGAGACCACTTTTGATTTACCAGTTACAATTTTATGTACCTTATTTCAGATACAGAAGGGTAATAAATCTCATACGGTGTCTCCAGAATGCTTCGGTCAAAATTATTTTTTAAATCATGAGGGCAAAATGAGCAGCAAATGGGTGAAATAGTTTTCTCATTATCTTTTACGGTTTCGAAGGAGATGCACAAACAAGAAAAACAGTGTTTAGGGAGATAACTCTTGCAACAAAAATTGTTCGGTTTAACAGGGTCAGTTTCAAAAGCGCAATAACTATTGGAAATCATATGTAACGTATCAAAAATCTTGCGAAACCACTATTTACCGCAAGAAAAAAATATTAGGAGAATAAATGATAATATGTTTATAATCAAATTATTCAGAGACTTGATATACGAAAATTTAGATATAAAACAATATGTTCAGTCTTTAGACGAAATGCACGTCTGACTTATAAAATTATATCGAAATATGAATCATGGATAAAATCGAAAATGAGACAACTCTTCACAAGAAACAAAGACCATATAAATTAAAATGTCAATTGTTCTTGAACAATTGAGAGGTCTTTCCTTTTGTAATGTAAAATACATGTTCCAATAGTTGAAAAGCTCTCAAACACACATTAAACCGTTAAAATATGACAAAAACAACAAATTCGCTTTTTAGGACATGACCTTGACTTTTGACCTTGTGACCTTTGTAAAGGTCATTGGTCTACGATGTCATTGTAAAAGACCCCATGGGTCTAGAACCTTTGGTTCAAGAGTTAAAGCTAATTTTGTCTTTTCTGAAACCGTTAACGTGGTTATGCCCCTTAAGGGTATGTCAAAGCTCTTCGGTCAAAATGTAAGAAAGTTGCGCCTTAGTCAACTCAACATTTTTCACTATTTACTATTTCTGTAAGTATAATCGTTTTTGAGATATCCAATAAAAATTTGAAAGGTCAAAGTTCAAGGTCAACCTTAAAAAGCTTGAAAACACACTAAAAATCCTTAATATAAGGTTAAAAACACTAAATTCGCTATCTGGGACATGACCTTGACCTTTGACCTTTTGACCTTTGTCAAGGTCATTAGTCCCCCATGTCATTGCTGAAGACCCCATGGGTCTAGGACCTTTGGTTATATAGTAAAGGCTGATTTTGTCTTTTCAGAAACCTAAATCAGGGGTTATGCCCCTTACAGAAAGATCAAATCTCTTCGGTCAAAATGTAACAAAGTTGCGCCTTAATGACCCAAACATTTTCCACTATTCAAAACGTCTGTAAGTATAATGGTTTCTGAGATTATCCCATAACAAAGTGTTAGGTCAAAGGTCAAGGTCAACATACAAATTTGACCTTGGGGTATTTTTCAAAGTCACATGAATTGATGATGAATGGTGAAGATCCTAGGTGTCTACGACTTACGGTTTCTGAGTTTTGGTGGCCAACCGACACCGGTTAATTTTCATAGGGGCATAACCCTACCAATGAGTCGTTGAATCTTTTCAATCCAAATGTAACGAAGAACCGGGGTCTGGTCCTGAACAAATTTCACCCTTTGTTTTTTTTTCTACCTATTACGGTTACGGTGTTGGAACGATAACAATGTTTTTGAGTTTCGGAGGGATTACTCCGAACCGACAAAATATTTCGACTAATAGGGTGAGTTCTGGATAGGTATTCATGACCCCGATACAAAGTGTGAACATGAAAGCGACACGTCTTACGGTTACGGAGGCTAACTTCGTCAAATTTGGCGGAACAAAAAGAATAATAATAAACTGTCAATTGTTCTTGAACAATTGAGAGGTCTTTCCTTTTGTAATGTAAAATACATGTTCAAATAGACGTAGAATGTATTGAAAAGCTTTAAAACACACTGAAAAACCTTTAAATAAGGTTAAAAACACCAAATTCGCTATATGGGACATGACCTTGACCTTTGACCTTTTGACCTTTGTCAAGGTCATTAGTCCCCAATGTCATTGCCGAAGACCCCATGGGTCTAGGACATTTGGTTATATAGTAAAAGATGATTTTGTCTTTCCAGAAACCTAAAACAGGTGTTATGCCCCTTAAAAAAAGGTCAAATCTCTTCGGTCAAACTGTAACAAAGTTGTGCCGTAATGACCCAAACATTTTCCACTATTTAAAACTTCTGTAAGTATAATGGTTTCTGAGATTATCCCATAACAAGGTGTTAGGTCAAAGGTCAAGGTCAACATACAAATTTGACCTTGAGGTATTTTTCAAAGATACATAAATTGATGATGATTGGTGAAGATCCTAGGTGTCTACGACTTACGGTTTCTGAGTTTTGGTGGTCAACCGACACCGGTTAATTTTCATAGGGGCATAACCCTACCAATGAGTCGTTGAATCTTTTCGATCCAAATGTAACGAAGAACCAGGGTCTGGTCCTGAACAAATTTCACCCTTTGTTTTTTTTCTACCTATTACGGTTACGGTGTTGGAACGATAACAAGGTTTTTGGGTTTCGGAGGGATTACTCCGAACCGACAAAATATTTCGACTCACAGGGTGAGTTCCGGATAGGTATTCATGACACCGATACAAAGTGTGAACATGAAAGCGACACGTCTTACGGTTACGGAGGCTAACTTCGTCAAAGTTTGGCGGAACAAAAAGAATAATAATAATAATTAAAAACCAATTGTTCAGAGAACAATTGAAGGTCTTTCCACCAGTTAATATCTATTTTGATATTAAAATATTAAAAATCAGTCTAAAATGTCAATTCCTATGGCTTTATGATGTATAGATATGAATTTCAAGCAAAGGTCATAATCTAGAACGTCAAATTTACCTATGACCTTGACCTCAATTTCAAGGTCACAAACTGAGGATCTCAAATCAAAAGACCCTAGGTCTCTAATATGTATGGTAAATAAGTTATATGACTTTACGCATAATTTTAGATATGATAGGGGCTAAAACTCACGTTTATTGACTACGCACCCTTTCAACCAAAATTATTAAGTTACGACATGTTGCAACTAACAATTTAGTAAAAATTATTTGTCGATATCTTATAAGGTTAATGAAAATGAGTGAAAATAAGCCAAAACCAAAAATTTAGAATATGACCTTGACCTTTGACCTTGACCTCAATTTCAAGGTCACAAACTGAGGATCTCAAATCAAAAGACCCTAGGTCTCTAATTTGTATGGTAAATAAGTTTTATCACTTTACGCATAATTTTAGATATGATAGGGGCTAAAACTCATATTTATTGTCTACGCACCCTTTCAACCAAAATAATTATGTTACGACATGTTGCAACTAACAATTTAGTAAAAATAATTTGTCGATATCTTATAAGGTTAATGAAAATGAGTGAAAATAAGCCAAAATCAAAAATTTAGAATATGACCTTGACCTTTGACCTTGACCTCAATTTCAAGGTCACAAACTGAGGATCTCAAATCAAAAGACCCTAGGTCTCTAATATGTATGGTAAATAAGTTATATCACTTAACGCATAATTTTAGATATGATAGGTCTAAAACTCCCATTTATTGTCTACGCACCCTTTCATCCAAAATTATTATGTTACGACATGTCGCAACTAACAATTTAGTAAAAATAATTTGTCGATATCTTATAAGGTTAATGAAAATGAGTGAAAATAAGACAAATTCAAAAATTAGAATATGACCTTGACCTTTGACCTTGACCTAATTTTCATTTTTTTGGACCAAGGACCTCAAATCAAAAGATCCTAGGTCTCTATCACTTATGGTGTTCCAGTTTAAAATACATTTCAAAATTTCAAATACAAAAAGGGAAATAACTCTCATATGGAGCGTTCATATTGCTTCGGTCGAAATTGGACAAATCATGCGAAGGATATAACGAGCAATTTTATAAAATAAATTTGTCGTAATCTTTTACGGTTGCGAAGGAGATGCGCTAACAAGGAAAACAGTGTTTGGGGAGATAACTCCTACAAAGAAAAGTATTCGGTTACGCAGGGTAAATTTCAAAAGCGCATAAACTGTTCGATATCATATACCAAATATCTAAGCGACATATTGCGAAACAAATGTTTATCGCAAGAACAAAATTTGGCGGAAGAAAAAAAAAAAAAAAAAAAAAATAATCAGAAGAAAAACAATAGGTCTTTCCACAGAAAAGTGGAAAGACCTAATTATTAACTATATGTTGATGTACAGCATTCAAAGATAAGCAAATCCCAAAGCACACAGTCAGGTTTTAAGGCAAAAAAAAATAAAAATGAGAATTCAATTACCTTAGTATCATTGATGTGTTTTTTCTTTTTTGAATAATATGTACACAAATTGCTTTTATACAAAGGTATATTATTTTAAATGGAGAATCAAAACTCATAAGAGTAACAGACACAATTAAAAAACAGGCAAACAGGTGTCTACAAAACACTTTATTAAAAAAAAATATACCGACCGTTACATAACATATAAAAAAACCGAGAGTACTGTGTTGTGTGCTGGAAGAGGCAATTTATTTTGGTAAACTTGTGGTAATATTTATCTTGTTCATTGTAGAAACAGTGCATACTATACTAAATTTAACTTTCTACGATCGATGATTGGTTTTGAAACGTTTAAATCGCATTGTCTTAATGGTCATTTCAAAATATTAAAACAAAATTTGTAATTGTCTTCATCTGCTTTTATATCTTTCAAATAGCGCTGTTCAAACGTCCCCTGAAAGTTTCAAGAAGTGTAGAAGGTTCAGATACAATATTTGAATGTGAAACAGAAAAAGAAGACAATAACGTTGAATGGTTTAAAGACAACGTTAAGATGACTGCTGACACAGAGAAGCTGGAAACAGAAGGGGGATATATTTATAGATTTACAATCACACAGACACATATCCTAGATAGTGGAATATACCGAATACAAAAAAATGGAATTTATAGCGAAGTAATTTTAGAAGTTAAAGGTAATTAATCATAATTTTATCTTTAAAAATGGGAAAACATGATGCTAAACATGTCTCAACATACAAATACTCGTTCTCTTTGTAAACGGTCGTATGTACATATGTGTACAGTATACATATCAGTGAACACTTGAATATATCAACTAAATTAACTCAGCATTTACTTTATTTGAGTACATGTCAATGTTTCTTTTCCGCCCTAAGTTTGAATGTTTAATGTCTGTAAACGGTCGTATGTACATATGTGTACATATCAGTGAACACTTGACGTCAGACACTCAATAAATGTGTTCGTAGATAGTAGATGTTTTTGTGTTCTGTTAAATTGTTCCTTTTAAAATTGTTAAACGATGATGACTGATGTACCCATATTTTGACTATTATATTTATTGTGTCTGTTTATTTAACGCATCAATGTAAAAATATCGGAAATTGATGAGACTGTCATTAAAGTGAGAGGGTTAGCGCTATAGAACCAGGTTTAATCCACCATTTTCTACATTTAAAAATGCCTGTACCAAGTCAGGAATATGACAGTTCTTGTCCATTCGTTTTTGATGCGTTTTGTTATTTGATTTTGCCATGTGATTATGGACTTTCCCAATTGATCTTCCTCTAAGTTCAGTATTTTTGTGATTTTACTTTTTTTTTGAATATATCAACTAAAATAGCTCAGCATTTACTTTAGTACATGTCAATATTTCTTTTCCGCCCTAAGTTTGAATGTTTAATGTCTGTAAACGGTCGTATGTACATATGTGTACAGTATACATATCAGTGAACACTTGAACATATCAACTAAATTAACTCAGCATTTACTTTATTTGAGAACATGTCAATATTTCTTTTCCGCCTTAACTTTGAATGCTTAATGTCTGTACATTTTTATTCACATTACATAGTGTATCAGTTTATATAATCATAGGAACAATGCACATTGAGAAAACACATCCTATATCAAACATGCAGGAAAGAATACATATTACCATGTATTGATAAATTATCGCCAAGCAAAACAGAAATCCTTAAAAGTGACATTTAGAAAGAAAAACATTTTTTTCGTTGAGCTTTAATCGTGAATTTCCAGAGTTAATTTGAATTTGCTGTTTCGCAATTTTTTGAATTCTTTTAAAGTCCAGATGTTGGCGATGTTCAAAGGTTGAGATATATGAACAAGTTTATTAACTATATGATTGTAAAGTTGGTAATTGAACTGCTATAACAGTTATAAAAGTCTGGACATCATCGACGTTTTTACAAGTTTTTACATATTTCGATGTCAATAATCAGAGAAGATAATTTAACTGTCGAAATGCGCTTTTGGTGTAGTAAAATCTGTACCGTCAATGTTATCTTTACCTTTGAGTCAATACTTTTGCTGATGAACTAAATTACCGCCAAGTTGTCAATTCTTTGTAATTATACTAGCATAGCAATACTGATATCAGTTGATTGAAATTTGCTCTCATAAAGTTTTTGAAATTATTTCAATTTCAGGAATATACAATGTATCTCCCACATGGATAGCTCTGATTCCTTGTTCGAAATTAGTTGTACCTTACTTCTTTTCGTTTTGAACAGCTGTTCAGTGTTAGGTTTGGGTTTGAATGTAAAGTAATTCGGCACCGAGCATCATGAAAGAAACACGGTCACACATAATAGCTCTATTCAAACTGATTCAAAAAACTATATGGTTGATATATATTTTTGCTGTAAATAAGGGAGATGATTTTCAACTTCTGGTTGATAAAATGTCACTTCCGGTCTCAACTGATAACTGTTCAAGCATTGATTCCAGAAATATATGGTTTCTGTATTCTTTTGTCTGTTTTAACAGAGATATTAAGCTACTTCCGGTTCGTTGGATGTCACTTAGGGTCTTAAATGATAGGTTTATGTATGACTATTAAACACATCACGAGTTGGTTGACCGTTATGAAATAACTGTTTCACAAATGATATCGGATATTTTCCTTATGTCGTTACTACAATACCCTTCCCTTTTCACGAATGCGACCTACCGAATTAGACTATTTACCGGATTTGCAATAAAATAAGCAACACGACGGGTGTCACCTTTAGAGCAGGATCTGCTGACCCTTACGGAGCACCTTATATCAACCCCAGTTTTTAGTTTTGCTAAGTCTTTAATTTCTATTTTCTATTGTGTCTTTAGTATTGTTATTTGTCTGTTTGTCTTTTTTTATTTTTAGCCATGGCGTTGTCAGTTTATTTTCAATTTATGAGTTTGACTGTCCCTCTGGAATCTTTTGTCTATCTTTTATAATCAATTAACCTATAATGTAACCATTTGTCATTGGATTGTTTCAGACCAAATTGATCATATCTTTATTACTATGAAGCAATCATTTTGCACTAATTCTTTTATATATAACTTTAGAAGCGTCAGAGGAGATCATAAAACAAACAAAATTTGGGATTGAAATATGACCATGACCTTTGACTTCCGGCTGCCACCACCAATAAAAATACACCGCCCTATGGTGGCGCTTAAAAGTGGCGTTAAAACACAAACAATAAATCAATCTTATATCTATGCAAGGAAAATGTTTAGAAATGAAATTAACACGTAGTAAATAAAAGTGGTGGAAGAGGAAAAAAATACTGATAATAGTCAGAACAAAAGTCTTTCCATGAAAAAAAAGGAAAGACATAATAATCAGAAGCAAATCAATGGGTATTTTTACATAAAAGTGGTCATATCTAAAAACTAGAACTAAACCAATAAGTCTTTCTACAGAAAAGTAGTTATATTTTATGTTTTCGTCTCTTATTTTTTTCTGTGTACAGTTGTAATGTTTTCCGGTAGTGTTTACCCGACTGAGTAATTTCCAATCGATCATATTTTATTTAAAGTTGACAGAATTGTTCATTCTCGTTTATGCATTTTGTAATAGGATTTTATAGAATTTCTTTTCGTTTTCTATAATTTCAATCTTGTTCTGCACAAGAATATATGAGGAGAAAATACAAAAAGGTTAAATACGACGATTGAGTAGTTTTTGAGTTGATCACCAATTGAAATAATAATCCCTTCTTTAACACAACAACTGTTACTGTACGATTATGTTATCAAACGTTTAAAATCTTTTTTAATAAACTTTGACAACTGATTATTTAACAAAGTGATCAAAGATTACATTAAATAAACACTCGTGGAGTTAGAGTGCCACAAACCAATAAAGTGGTCAGGAAATTTAACTACACGTGTACTGTCAGATTAACTCATAGGTCCGTAAAAATCCTCAGGATAATACCAAATGTATATTAGTTCGAGAATAATAATGAATTCTGAAAGCTTTTTCATTCTTGTTTAATTTTGTTCGAGTCAACTGATATTTCGACTTATCCAATTTCGAAATACATACATGTATAAATGTAAACATACTTATCTTAATTAATTACGGTATACACAATTAGTTAATTCGGAAAATTTAGACCTGGGAGTACTATAATTGCTATGCATTCTTTATACGTTAATTACTACGTGTGGTTTGTTTTATTGGTTTTCGTTTTTAGAAGCATTTTTCTGTTTTCAAATTTTGCATATCTCTTAATCAAAGATAAGTAAGTGAAGGAACATAAATATTATGTTGTCAAACGCATATTGTTGATAAGACAAATGATGGCATATACAGCATGCTATTGTGTAAGCACGTGCACATGTTGTTATAAAATTGTAAAACATGACAAGTAACATTTACACGGATCATTAATGTAATTTGATTAGGGTTCTTGGCACAGGACTGTATTCATATTTATATTTAAAATGTATTATAACAATATATATTTTGACCAATTAGTTAGGGAACATCCAAATTGATAAAGATGATGTGTGAAAATATTATTTTTCCCTTATAAACCTACATGTATATATATACATGCGTATAGAAAAGGAGATGTGATATGATGGCCAATAAGACAACTCTCCTATAAAGACCAAATTAAAACAGAAATTAACAACTTTAGGTTACCGTACGGCTTTCAACAAATTAGCAAAGACCTTGTTGATACGACAATCCCGTGCTTGCATTTCCTATCATGATTTTCTTGATAGAGGGTTGCTGCTCACAGGGGAGCCATTAAACCAAGAGTTCTAAATGGTGGAGTTGAAATCATCCCTTTGTAAATTTTACGGACGCCATCACGAGTTGGTTGACCGTTATGGAATAACCGTTTCACAAATGATATCGGATATGTTCCTTACGTTGTAACTTCAGTCCCCTTTCCTTTCATGAATGTGACCTACCGAATTAGACTATTTACCGGACTGGTTATCACATAAGCAACACGACGGGTGCAACATGTTGAGCAAGATCTGCTTACCCTTCCGGAGCACCAGAGATCACCCCTAGTTATTGGTGGGGTTCGTATTGCGTATTTTTTAGTTTTCTTTGTTGTGTCATGTTTACGATTGTTTGTCTGTTTGTCTTTTTCATTTTTAGCCATGGCGTTTTCAGTTTTTTTCGATTTATGATTTTGACTGTCCCTCTGGTATCTTTCGTTCCTCTTTCGTATTCAGCTATAAAATGCCCCGAAATGACAATGTAAAACAATTCAAACGAGAAAACTAACGGCCTAATTTATGTACAAAAATTGAACGAAAAGCATATATTTAACACATAATCAAACGACATCCACTGAAATACAGGCTCCCAAGATTCCGTTCAAAACGATTATTAAGAACCCGGACTGTACGAAGTTTTAATTGAAAGTGCATTAAGGCATAAAATAATTTCCTATGTCCAGCCACTCTTTACTCCGATTATGTTACAAACATCATTTGTGAGGAAAACGTATTAGATATAATACAAAGGAAACACAGAAACAGGCCAGACTAACCGTTGCCGGATAGTTTTTCTGCACCACAAGACAGCGCTTGTGTTAATTTGATTACCGTAACTTAGTTACGGTGATCCCAACATGGCGGAGCCCAAAACAGGTTAAATCGTCTTTTTGTAATTTTTCAGTGTACACGCATTGTTTTAAAGATTTGCTCAGCCGCTAGGTTGAAATGTACAATATTGTTGTATGTTTGTGTTCCTAATATCAAATGTGACCTTGTTACCGAAATAAAAGCCATAGAAAATAATAGTCTTAGAAAATATCATTGTTACTCCAAGAATTTTGTTTGTGATGATAGTGGTAATTTGATTATTATATAGTCGTGATTTGTACATGATCAAAGTAACGTGTCAGTGATGATCGCAACTTTCTATATATGATGATGGACGACTTTATATCAATCGTGTTTGAATGTTTGATTTACTAATTTACTTTTTGCTTGGTAGAGATAGTCTTTATATCTTACAAGTCATAATTTATGGTAAATGTTCATCATCTGATGAAGACATAATTTTAGTTTAATTGAAGTCTGGAGCTGGCATGTCAGTAAACTGCTAGTAGTCTGATGTTATTTATGTATTATTGTCATTTTGTTTATTTTCTTTAGTTACATCTTCTGACACCAGACTCGGACTTCTCTTGAATTGAATTTTAATGTGCGTATTGTTATGGGTTTACTTTTCTGCATTGGCTAGAGGTATAGGGGTTGGGTTGAGATATCACAAACATGTTTAACCCCGCCGCATTTTTGCGCCTGTCCCAAGTCAGAAGCCTCTGGCCTTTGTTAGTCTTGTATTATTTTAACTTTAAGTTTGGGTACAATTTGGAGTTTAGTATGGCGTTCATTATCACTGAACTAGTATATATTTGTTTAGGGGCCAGCTGAAGGACGCCTCCGGGTGCGGGAATTTCTCGTTGTATTGAGGACCTGTTGGTGACCTTCTGCTGTTGTCTGCTCTATCGTCGGGTTGTTGTCTCTTTGGCACATTCCTCATTTCAATTCTCAATTTTATATCATGAACAAGCAGAGGCAAACATTTTTTATGTTCACACATTATTAATTGAAACTGTAATGTTTAAATTACGTTCGTTTTCAATTCAAGATATGCTTTAGGTCACTGTATCGTATTTTCATGTGAAGTTCGTTCATTTTTCAAACACCTTGTTTCGTAATCTGAATTTTGTATAAGTTCCTCTGGTGCATGTAGTTAAGGTGTGGCCAATAATGTATTTGCACTAGACATAAAAGAACACATATAGCGCATATAACCAACAAACAAATAAGTGACTAAGAGTATCAGATAAAGATATTGTGGCGGAATTGTTTTTTTTTATAGTCCAAATTATGTGTAGGGATGCTTGTTTCTATTTCCAATTTACTTTCATTGTTTTATTTGCCTACATGTTCGTATCCGGGGTAAAGTAAAAAGTGTAGTTGGTTAATCAGTAAGGATTCTCGATGTTTCACATAAGTAATAAAAAGATGTTTAGATTAAAAGTATTTCCGAGTGCACCTTTTATACAAGTTTGGATCGAAGTACGCGGTCGATTAAAGTTGTTATTTCTTTCCCTGTAATTAGTATATAAAGTAGATATCTTATTATTTCGGCCGCTAGATCGTATAATGCCAAGGTCTGTATATCTTAAGAAATAATCAACATTTTGGTTTGATTAAAACCGCCGTTTTTTATTTATTTTATTAAGGGCTTACGGGTTTATTATACCCCGATGTCTGAATAAGACATTACAACTTACATAGTTTGAGTAAAACCGCCGGATATGCTTTATTTCTCAGTGTGATCTTCGTTACTTTATTTTACCCTGTTTTATCTAAAAGTCCCCCTCTTAATATAGAGTCTAATTTCACAGCGTGCTCTATTCATAATTGAGTTAGAGAGTTTTTGTATTTCGGGGTTTTTAATTTTATAATTAATTAGATAACGATAAAAGTAAATAGTTTAGGGTGTTAACGGTAAATTTCCGTTTGTGTAGAAGCCGTTAATATTCATCTTACATTTTTTTAGGAACTTGTACATTGTTTTACAATGCAATATTTTGATGGACTTATTTGAATGCTCTGTTTTTTTGTGTACATTGTTGAAGTTGGTACTTCAGATTGTTATTGCAATTTACATGTGTTGATATTTTAAGAGGCCTTATTAAATTAAAAATTTACTTATCTCATTCTCCTAAGCCACAAAGACTCAGGGCCTAATGTTTAGAACCTTTATACGAGATTGACAGACGGTTGACATTTTAAATTCGGAAATATCAAGTAGATTTGTGTTTCGGAAATTAATTATTTCCGATCCAAAAGATCAACTACCTTTGATTTAATATAATTGTTCGATTGCTGGAATGCATTTAACTTATAGAGATATTGAGGTCAAGGTTCGAGATCAGTATCAGAGTTTACTTATTGCTCTAGAAGTTTGTATATTTTTACACACGATACAAAGAAGCTCATCATTACAATGTAGAAAATAGTGTAGCTTTTGGGTTAAAATTACGGACTTTATCAAAAACAAAAAATACAAAAATAATTAAAAATAGAATTTTTGTTACAAAAAAAATATACTAAGGCCAAACCGTCTCCTGTTACATTATAATGGCATTTTAAGCTATAATTTAGTATAGTTTTAACATTAGGATGCATTATATTCTTAACCTGTGGTTGTCCCGAAAAGTATACCAATATTTGTATAAATGATCATGAACAATTGCTAACTTACCTTATGTAGAAAAGGTTTTTCGATCACGAATATTGTTTACGCGGTTCTCTTTACACAACATTTTTAATTAGATATTCTGTTAGCAGAGGTTTCTGACTAAATCGGTTTCTATGCTCATAGACATAATTTATACAGTTACGATTATCTCTCAAGTTATTTGTCAACAAGTTACGACTATCTTCTTGTGCAGTTACGATGATCTTTTGTAAATGTTCAAAGGCTATTATTTCGGTAAAAAGGTCACATATAATATTAAGAACACACATATACAACAATACTGTACATATCAATCTGGCGGCTCAGTAATTCTTTAAAACAATGTGTGTACACGGAGAAATTGCAAAAAGACGATTTTACCCGTTTTGGGCTTCGCCATGTTGGGATCACCGTAACTGCAGTTACTGTGATCAGTTTTCACCAGTGAGTTAGGTCGATGTCCGAGGCGATAGCTGAGGACCTTGACCCGACTATAAGTGCAGAAAAACTAAACGGCGGGTTCGTTTTGGCCTGTTTTTTGTAATTTTTGTTTTGCATCTAACGTGTACGACGTTTCAAAAAAGAAGTAGTACATTTTGCATTTATAAGAGGTCGCAAAACTTAACATATAATAAACTTAAATGTCCATATACTAGTGTAATTAAGTAACAGTTTCAAAAACATTTTTTTCACTTCCGTTAGCCAAGAGTTTTTTTTTTAAATTCAAGAATCTAATAATTTTAGGAAAAAGAACAATTTAAAGCAAAACAAGAATGCAGTTTACGTTTGAGACTTTTTAAAATGCAAATTCGCAAGCAAGTAATGTATAAAAAAAAAAGATTTCATAGGTCAGCAAGCAACGATGTGATGTTTTGGGAAAACTAAAAATAGAGGGCGCGGGGATTAATATAAAATTAACATTACCGGGCTTAATTTTTTCTTGTTGAAAGAATGCAAGATGTGCCATTCCATCCCCACGTCCCCCTTAAAAAGATAGTTTAGAAAAAAAGCTGTTGTTTTGACGAAAAATGTTTAAAAGCAAGAAAAATCTCCGATTTAAAACTTTAACTATCCTTTGACTTTAATATAGCTATTAGGTAATTGCTTAGGGAGACTACTTTAAAGTCGTTTGAGTGACACACGTGTTTCAAGCATAGTTTTACGTCTCAACTTTTTCATTTACGATGATCAAGAAAAGAAAACGTTATGAAGAAATCTATCCAAAAGGTTGGGAACAACCCCTCGAATGAGAGTAACCCTTCGATGTAATGACTACACATGAAATGATTGATCAATTTTATGTGATAAAAGCTTTTGTTTTGTTGTAAAAACCACTTCTTAATACAAAAGGGCACATCAATATTTTTCTTTTAAAGAAACTGTCCCTACGAACTAGACTGGTATTATATGATGAAAACATGTCCATTAATTTTGTTATATTCTAGGACTTATATCTTCTTTATTATTAAAAGTATAGTGCCCCCTCTTATGAAATAAGTTGTTTAAAATACCATGAACATTTTTCCCTTTTAAGTTAAAAAAATATCTGTTGTTTTAAAGTAGATGTTTAGTGTTTTTATTCATTAAAATGAAGACTCTAAAATAAGTTTGAGAGAATAATAATAGACACATTAGGGCAAAATCATCTTATTTAAGGGAAAGGGGGAGGTAGAAAAAGAAGGTTACTTGGCGAAAAAAAATAATAAAGTGCCGAAAATATATTGTTTTGGCGAAAGAGGTAGCGAAAAAAAATAAATGACCCAGGGGAAACCATGCAGTATTGGTTTTGCTCATTGTTGAAGGCCGTAGGATTTATTGGAGTTGCCGACTGCAATCCCCCCTTGTAGCCTTCTACTTGAGTGTAGCAATTATACTAAATTTTCTTAATTTTGTCATCAACAATAAAACAAAATTGGTTAAAAATATCTTTAGATTATAGCTTACATATCCATTGTTATTAACACCTACTTATGTGTGATAAAGTTATTCTGGTCAATCAGCTGTTAAACAATAACTTTGGATATATACTGTCAATTGTAAAATTCCTTTTGAATTGATCAGAAGACATAGGTAGTAAAACTAAAGACACTGATATCAAGTCAAACAGAATGTACATATATATATATATATATATGTCTTACAGACTGGTTATGTAACGGATGATCCTGTACATTTACATGTTCATTTTAAACTTAATATAAGATGCAAATAGTCAATCAAAATACTTTGTAACTGGTTATTTGTGGAAAGGAAATATTTGATCATATATATATATTATATATTTATATCTTTATACAATATTATTATATATATTGTTGTTGGCATGATGAATATGTTACAATGCCAGCACATGTTGAATAAAATGTGCAATGCATTAAATTCCAAGACAAATTGATCCTGCTCCACATGTGACTCCCGTCGTGTTGCTCATGTTATTATAAACCCAGTATATAGTCTTATTGGGTAGGTCAAATTCGTGAAAAGGGAACGGGATTGTAGTAACAACAATATAAGGAACACATCCGATATCATCTGTGAAACGGATATTCCATAACTCGTGATGGGGTTTGTAAAATTTACGAAGGGATGTCTATAAGGCTATGTTCTAACAGTGAGTTCAAATTAGTATGGCATTATGAGACAAAGTTTAGGTTGGTGTGGTTTATTGTGTTCACCGGTATGTTTTGCGATTATCCTACTTTTTGTGAGAAATTTATAATTTGCAAGAAAAAAATTATAATAGATAACAGTTATATATACAAGTTTTTCTAAAGAAAATGAATCTAAGAAAAAGTTTAGTGTTCTCGTCTGTTATTCGGTCTATTTGAATACAGAGCATAAGAGATTTTGTATTAAAAGATAAGCAAATACGATTGTCTTTATTAATTCTCTTATCGAAAACAAGGAATAATCATCTTTTAATTTTTCAACTAACTGTATTATCAAGTGTCGTTGTGTATTTCTTTTAAAAGCACTGTTTAAACAACCATTGAAAAATATAACAGTTATGGAAGGTTTAGACATACATTTTGAGTGTAAAACAGAAGAAGACAATAGTTCTGTTGAATGGTATAAAGATCGTATTCTAATCAAGATGAATACTGGAAACCTAAAGATGGAGACATTGCCAGGACATATCCACAAACTAACCATTTTACCTGCAAGACTTCAAGATAGTGGTAGATACAGGATAAAAAAGAATGGAATAAGTAGCGAAGCTGTCTTAGATGTTAAAGGTAATAAAGTAAACTGTTTCAGCTTGCAAAATAGAAGAGAAAGAAAAAGACAGAGGTAGCTAGAATTCTATATCCGAAATAGGGGGAAAAATGAAATTAGCAATTACCTACATCAGAAATGCTCAAACAGATCTGAACATGTTGAAAGCCGGCAAAACAGTGGGATATATATACAACTGGATAGGAAGAAGTAATCCAATGCACGATGTTTTTTCGATCTTGTTACATCGCAATGTCTACTTGATCGTAAAATTGAGAAAGGAAATAGGGAATATGTAAAAGAGCCAACAACCCGACCAAAGAGCAGACAGCAGTCGAAGGCCCCCAATGGGTCTTTAAACGCAGCGAGAAAATTTCGCACCCGGAGTTGGTCCTCAGGTGGCCCCTAAATAAAAGTGTGTACTAATATATTGAAAATGGACGTCACACTAAACTCAAAAAATGAATTAAAATTAAAAAAAAAAAGAATACAAAACCAACAAAGGCCGTAGCATTATTGGGTTGATATTGTACTATACCTATCTATATATACCTTTGTGCTTACATCTTTCCCGTCGTATACATTGTGATGTTGACAATATCGTGTTCACAACGTTTACATCGTACTTATGGTTTGTACCTTGTTTATACTTTTGTGTTAACATCGTTTTGTTAACAATATCGTGTCAAGATCGCGCATTTCTACACCTTTGTGGTTACATCGTTCACATCTTAACAATATCATGTCAACAGCGTGTTTATGTTGTATACAGGGTCTACACCCTTCTGTTTACATCGCTCACATAATATATATCGTGATGTTTACAATGTCGTGTTTACACCGTTCACATAGTCAACATCGTATGTATGTTGTTTAATAAGTCTGTACCTTTGTGTTTACATCGTGCACATTGTTAACATCGGGTTAATGTTGTGTAACAGGGTTGAACCTTTGTGTTAACATCGTTCATATCGTATACATCACAACATCGTGTTTATGTAATACATAGTCTAGACCTTTATGTTAACATCGTTCATAACGTATTAATACTATGCCAGGCATGTCACATTATATTACCTGTCTGAAACAAAAATTACCAGGTATTTGTCAAACATGAACCATGTAGTATGTATTTTCAGTAAAATTGAGAAAGGAAATGGGGAATGTGTCAAAGAGACAACAACCCGACCATAGAGCAAACAACTGCCGACGTACATGTTTATTATTTCTTAATATTTTCTGTAATTATCTTAAAAACAAGTTTTCCATCTATTCAATTTCTTTTCCTCATTTATATGTTTCAGATTTCATGTTTACCGTTTGTATTTGTATGTATTTTAGAACAACAAATACTTTGATATTTTCCGCATATGGGATGATTTTAAATTTTGCTGTGAAAATAATCATATAGGCAATAATTGGTGATAGCAATTGAGACATTGTTTTAAAAAGGGGCGAATGATACCAGAGTGACATTCAAACACATAAATCAGAAATAAACTGACAACAATATGACAACAAAAGAAAATAAAACCAAACAATAGTAAATAAAACACAACATAGAAAAAATAGAGACAAAGCAACACGAACATATCCGATATTATCTGTGAAACGGATACTTGTGTTCCATAACGGTCAACAAACTCGTGGGTTCGTCCGTAAAATCTATGAAGGGATGATTCAACTCCTCCATTTGGATCTCTTTGTATAATAGCTTCTTTGAGAGCAGTAACCTTCTATCAAGGAAATCATGGTAAGAAATGCAAGTCTGGGAATTGGGAGATATATACTTCGTATGCAGGCACTGCTAGACTGTTTCTACATAGAAATGGAATGTTTACAATTGGGAAGCTGAACTCACATCTTTTGTCGTGAAGTTTTGTTTTCAACCGACCCTCATTGTCACTTACTATATATAAGTCAAGATATGAGGCAGACTTAACTGTATCTGTTCTATCCTTTATTTCTAGTTCGACAAAGTAACTAAATATTGCATTATTTAGTGAGAGAGCATCATTTATATAGCAGAAATTAAAGTTAAAGGATATTACTAACTTCTTTTGTTTCTTCCTAAGAAGTTGCTGAATGAAGTCAGTCTTTTAGGAATAAAGGAACAAGTCGGCAAAAAGAGGGGCACAGTTGATTCCCATTGAAATGGGAATAGTCCTCCAAACGTAGCAAATATGTTGTCAATCAAGTAATCAAGCATCTGTAATGTCAGTTTCAGAGAATGTTTTTGTTTAAATCAGATTGAAGATCTTTTAGAAATTAAGTAGGATTTATACCTCCCTAATACAAAATACATGTATCTATGTTGGCCATTCTTTTTTATGAAACAGAGCAATACTAACTCTTTCAATTTGTCTTTTAGTTTGGAATGGGGAATACTTGTGTAAAGTGTAGAAAAGTCAACTGTTTTAATACTTTTGCAAGATGAAAGAGTTTTAAATTGTAAGAACTCTCAAAGATCTTTGGATCTTTTTATAGTATTGAATGTTTAAAAAGGGTGGTTTCAATTTAAACATATTATTGACGGATGCTCGTCATTCTTTTCCATCAAATAACTTCTAACATTCTCTGAGTGTTCTGCATAGCGTAAAACTACTTCACATAATTACATTTTCTATATTGTTGATGTTCCAATTGGGGAAAACATGTAGAACATACCCTAACAGATTCCGAAGGTATTCTGACATTTCAGTGTCGTTAGCAAATAACAAAAATTGACACATTAGTAGTCCCTTATCGATCGTTAATAAATTGTAACATATTGATAATAACGATGTTAAAGGGAAACTTCGCAAAAAAAATCAAAAATTGATATTATGTCCATTTTGTATACAAATGCTCAAATTTATAGATATTAAAGTTTTATTCCGCTAGATAAGAGATCACCATCAGTTTTAAATTTTGAGTATCAATTCTCTGCGTTCCGCCATTTTGTCATCTTCTCCGATTAAAAATCACGATATGACTATAAACCACAAAGGACCAAAACTACATTAACCGATGTTGTCGTAATTGCGTGTCGATATCTTGTTAATCGTACGGTTGTTTTATCTGACTAACTAACTTGATACGGAAAATGTTCTTATTTTTTTTAAATAACCATAGTCTGTTATTTTTGAACTGTTAATATTGGAATTAGTTAAAAAGTCAAAGTTCAAATTATAAATAAGTGTTCCGTGAAAATTGTTTTCGAAAATCTAATTCGTTCATAATTCTTTAAAGTAATAAACTTTATTCAAATAAATTCGGATCTTCCCTCATCTGATCACCAGCATGGCTAAAGGTATTACTCCCAAAGATATTGTGAGGGGTGTGATGACTCAGGTGACACGTCCATGTATTCAAGCGATTTCCTGTCGGGTTTGCAAGTTCATGCATCGTTTCACTTCTGTAGGTATTGATTAGTGTACACGGCCGATAACTTATAACTTTCCATTTTGAACTATCAGGTGTATAATATACATCTCTGTCTTGCGTGTCCGAAAGTGATATAATAGTCATTACTTAACTCATACGCTTGTTTATAAATAAAATTTCTGGTGTAAAGTGTATAGTTTATAGAAATATAAAAAATACCCCCCCAAAAAAAGATTTGAAGAAATAAAAATCTATTTACATATTTTTACCAAGGGTTAATTTGGATGTAATATATACTCGTTGTCAATAGTAAAGGCCAGATTGGAACATACCAAAAATATTGATTTAAAAAATGTACGCACTTGTCGACGATTACGGTTTATATGCCTCGATAGAAGGCTCGGAACTATAGATAGTCACAATTTAGAACATACACTTGCATACAAAAGATGCATACATTGTCTTTAATTTGGTTTAAAAGAAGAAGAAGAAGAAGAGAACCAATTTGAATTAAATACAGGTTGATATATATTTAACTTGTTTTCGTTTATCTAAGTTATGGACATAGTAAAATCACAGATTTATATTTCAATAAGATTGTTCTCGAACAAAGGGAGAATTGTTGAGTATAATGTATATAATAATGTTAACATGGTTCTGAAAGTACTTTATGCCAAATTTCCTTTTCCGACATGCATGTTACATATATATGCCACTGGACGTACACTAATTATCCCCAAGGGATGTGAATATGTTGCTGGAAAACTATTGAGTATTAAAGTTTTAAATAAATTTCGCTTGGTATTCAATAACAGAAAAAAAAAATAAACTGCTTGTCCGCTAAATAGGGGTATTCTATCCAGACAAAAGACTTATAGTTCTATTAAAAAATAGGGAAATATGACATTAAATTGGTTCTGTTTTTGTTTTGTTTAAAACATTGTTAAAAAGATGTGTGTCTAAGGTGAACGACGCAAGAACCCTGTAATTTTAGTACGAGAGAATAACATGTAAACACTTTTTCTCAATATGGTTGTATTGGAAATCTTTTCATACAGATAGACAGCTCATGGTCCGATATGCATGTAACATCTGACACATGACGCCGATAGTTCTTTCTACCATCATCGTTTTCTTTGATATTGCTGAAAACATCGATGGTTCACACCCAAACAAAATGGGAGTAATGTACCTTCAGAGCTTCAAGAACAAGCGATCAATGTCGATAGTCCGTTTACTAACTTTTAAGAGTCAAATATGTCACTTGTTCATTCTTTGAAGCTTTCATATTTACCGTCCGACGATGAGACTCTTTCTGATTGTGTTGACTATAAATGCTTGTATGGTAATTCTGTCGTTTATCTGTACAAGTGGTTGCATTTTCTCTCTTTTCCAAACAAACAAACTAACGAAACGCTACTACTCTGCTTTCTCCTGAGCTCATCCTCAATGGCGTCTATACGTCAGGAAACTTACATGTATACTAATAAAGATTGTTTCATGAACAACGATGTAGGGACGAACTATTCTAAATTCGTCAATATCAGTTATGCATGACTAAAATATAAGTTTTATTAATATTACAACTATTGTGTTACTTATTTGGATTAATGACGGCTATCATGTTCAACATTGCACAAATATTTTGATCATAGAATTTAAAAAAAAAAATGAAAAATCCTCAAACAAAATAATGAATTAGATTACATTTATTATATTGTATGTATATCCATTAATGAGATAAACGATAATTGGTATTCTTTTCACAAATATTTCGTGTAAATGATTGTCCAATAAATTCAATTATGTAAGAATTTAATTTAAAAAAAGAAACTTTAAAAAATGTTGTATGTTGTATTTTTCTTTCAATTTAAAACTTTAAAATTGCGATAGTTTTACGATTGTTAGCATTGAAACACAGCCAGATTCGAATACAAGTTAAGAAATTCCGGTAAAGTATATCAAACAGATGTGCAATGGTATATCCTTATCAAATTGGGAAATATTACATTTAGTTTTTATTAAAGATTAAAAGTACTATTCTTTTATTTCATATTTGAATATATTACGCTCATTGCCGCTAAGAAAGTAATCAAAAATTGTTTCATTTTATTTTTATATACTTTCGGAATTACGAATCTGAATTTTATTAAATTTTAATTTACACATTTACACAATTTAATTATTGTATCTTTATTCTCATCGTGTATTAAATCTTAGTGTATTAAATACGGCACACGTTTTCTGATCCTTTCTGTTTATCCTTTCCAAATAACAACATGCATACCTATGTACGCTTGAATTCACACCTGCGGCTACATTGCTACAAGGTAAACGAATTGACCTCAAGCCGAGAAATATACAGTGACCTTTACAAAATAATATACACACTCTGCTCACACATAAGTTGCATTGAAATTATTATCAAAATAATAATGATAAATAGAACGGAAATATTTTCAGTTCAATATCAGTAAAAATGTTCACTAGATATTTTATGAAAAAATCTCAACAATAATTAATGAAATAATGAAATTTATTCGAAAATATTTACTAGAAATAATTTTATATAGGGATCAGTACAAAACGGTATACGCATATTCATTTTCGTTCATTATTATATTGTGGTTAATAACTACGACCATTTGTCAGCTGTGCGCTTTTAATTACGTTTATTGTCGATAAGCTATAGGAGTTAAACAGATTTTATTTTTTCCCAGAATTCAACACATCGGGCTAAAACGTCACAATCCACTCGAGAAGGTCAACCAAAAAAGTTACAAATACTTGATTTTTCTCCGTTATTAGAAGGAATATAAATTTAAAACTTTGCAAATGTGTTTGTTATGTTAAGATTAACATAATTAGATGATAAGTAAAAAATCGCGGAATTTCCCTTTAACGTTCTACATAATATTAACACCATATCGTGAAAACTACAATGCAAACGATGTGAACACGATAATGATAATAATGCAGTGTATACATCGCGATTTTAACGCTGTCAACGATGTAAACTGTTTTTAAGAGTAGTTTCTATATAAATGATGTTAACATTTTTAATATCACAATGCAAACACGTCATCTTTACTACACCGTATACATCCCGTATACGATGTAAACGATGTAAACAGTATACAACAACTGTAACAATGTAAACAATGTTGACACAATGTAGTGTTAATATTGTTGTTATCGCGATGTAACCTATGCAAAACACGATATCTCTATAACATTGTGAACATTTTTACATCGCAATGTTAACGATGTCAACAATGTAAACAATACATAAGAGTTCACACAATGTAAACGATGTAGACACAATATCGTGTTAACATTGTAAATATGGCGATGTCGACAATATTGTTTTAACATTGTGTATTGGACATGAATGGATAGCAAAGCATGGAATTCGTAGCGAATCTGTCTTAAGTATTATATGCAATAACTTTAACTGTTATTTTTTAAAAACTAACAAATGATTGAATGAGAGAAAAAGAATTAAAAAAATACTGTCTTATTTTCAGACAACAGGTTAAAGTGTATTCATGTTTATGTCGATACAATATTTCTTTACAATTTAACATATTATTTGAAACTATACGTCACGATTACGTTTTGAATAAAGATTTAAGAATAGATACTTAACTGACGATACAGTTATCGGGTAAGAGATCATTTTAATGTTCTCTTCTGGAATTGTTATTCTTTCTTGAATAGGGGTCTGTTGTTCAACTTACGGATAAAACTTACGAGACCTTTGAATTTCGTGATTATGCAATTCAAAATAATTATTATATTGTTCAATTTGTGGTTTATTTCAGCACTGTGTTGAATAAAAAACCTGTAGTTAAATCTGATCAATCTCGTGAATGTTAAATCTTTTAAGTCATACGCAAAACAATATATATCCTATATTCTAAAATTTGTTTAAGCTCGAAAAATGCGCTGTTTTTGAGGTATTTATCACTTAGAAAAGAGTGTAAGAATGATCAGGTATGAGATCGCTATAAATTTAAAAAAAGATACACAATGAATTTGTTCTGAGATGAAACACCAAATCAAAAGGGGTCAAATAAAACCAGGCGAAGTTTTTCATTTGGCCAATATATGTTTGTATATTTTAACACGGAACACAACCTTTCCGGCATAGCGCCCACGGTCCGAGTAAGAAATGATGAAATACAAATTAAAGCAAAAACTATGGAAAAAAACTGGCTAGAGCATTGAACATCCTTAAAATATGTACTATCTTCTATACAAATTTCGGCATATGATACATTGTATTATAACTTATACTAGAAAGATAAGAAGTTAGCAATATACTTTAACTCTACTTTCCGCTATATAGATGATGTTCTTTCACTAAATAATTCAAAATTTGGTTACTATGTCATGTATGTGGAACGCATCTATCCCATCGAACTAGAGATAAAGGATACTACAGATACAGTTAAGTCGGCTTCATATCTTGACACATCTAGAAATTGACAATGAAGGTCGGTTGAAAACAAAACTTTACGACAAAAGATATGATTTCAGCTTTCCAATCGTGAACTTTCCATTTCTAAGTAGCAACATTCCAGAAGCACCTGCATACGGGGTATATATCTCCTGATTGATACAATATTCCCGTGCTTGCATTTCCTATCATGATTTTCTTGATAGAGGGTTGCTGCTCACAAGGAAGCTATTAAACCAAGAGTTCCAAATGGTGAAGTTGAAATCATCCCTTCGTAAATTTTACGGACGCCATCACGAGTTGGTTGACCGTTATGGAATAACCGTTTAACAAATGATATCGGATATGTTCCGTACGTCGTAACTAAAATCCCTCCCCTTTCATGAATGTGACCTACCAAATGAGACTATTAACCGGATTTGTTATCACATAAGCAACACTACGGGTGCCACTTGTGGAGCAGGATCTGCTTACCCTTCCGGAGCACCTGGGATCACCCCTATTTTTTGGTGGGGTTCTTGTTGTTTATTCTTTAGTTTTGATGTTGTGTCATGTGTACTATTGTTTGTCTGTTTGTCTTTTTAATTTTTAGCCATGGCTTTGTCAGTTTGTTTTAGATTTATGAGTTTGACTGTCCCTTTGGTATCTTTCGTCCCTCTTTTATATTCTACCTTTATATATGTATATGAGATAAAAAAAAAATAAAGACAATATTCGACGTCTGTTTTGTTTTCTTTGATGCGGATATCAATGCTAAATTTTGAAATCCTTTGTTTTTTATTGTGGTTTGCTAGTAAAATAATTATAAATTCACATACAAGGGCATTTTTCATGGGAGAAGAAAATGAAGAAATATTCTGCCATGTCTGCATAATTATATAAATGGGCTTTTCTAACTATCTTATTCTGTACCCTTTCTCAGTGAACCTTGTAACATAGTTTCTTTTGTTTGTTTTTGAAATTTTTTTCTGAAATCTCGGTTTTGCTTCTTTAATTGAGAGATATTGGATTCACTGAATATTTAAGTTCGCCAAATTCGGGAAGTCTTATTCGTTTTGCTCAGTTATTAGTATCGCAATCTGTTGGTAAAAAAGGGGGGAAGATTTTTATTCTACGATTTTACATTCCACACTTGCTTGTCCACCAAAGTTCTCGGAGATGACTTGACACATATTTAATGTGCATCACCATGTGCAGATGTGCATTTGGGGTTTGGCATTTTCAAAATGGCTGTCGATTCAAATGAAACGGCAAAAATGTGAAAAGTCGTCCTAATTTAATGAAATATTCAAGAAATGTAACACGTCATTCGAAAGGGTCCAATACATCTTTAGAATTTTGAAAATGGCATGGAAACAGACCAAAAGTGACAAAAATTAATACGTTATTTATTCAAAGTGAACCATGTTAATCAACCATTATAGATACGACCCCAAAACCTATCACCGTAAAAATCGTATGAACTATAGAATTGATTGCCGTTTGAATTTTTAAGAGTGTCTCTGTTACAATTGATCTAGGGCTAAAAGTTTTATATTACTGTTGCCTTTACATCGTATTTATATGGACCCATATTGTATTAAACGTCCAAGTATCATTTACTTATGAATTATGAGCTAAAACCGTGCTAAATGTTATTGAAATATCATCGGTCTTTGAAATGTTAAAAACAACCACCATTTCTATGGCAAGAACATCTACGTGAAACTTCATAAATGTTTAAAAATCCCTCGTCAATTTGAGTTAAAGTTCTGTAATCTAGTGTATGTGCAAATGACCAAATACAAATTTGTACTGCTTTTTTCTAAAATATGCCAGAATAAGCAAAAATCAATAAACTTGCTTTTACTCTATACAAATATCGCACTTTTAAAAACTCGATTCGTCTTCAATCAACTTTCCATAAATGAAAGCTGATTCCAGTAACAATTATCAAACACGTGCGTCCCGTTAGATGTTTTGAACTAAAAAGGAAGAAATAGCAAAAGTACATAACAGTGACCTTTCTGCACTCGCATTATGTAACATATGAGGGATCCAAACACCTGCTTTAATATACATATCACCTGAAATCAATCGATAAACTTAATTGTACAAGATCTTAAAAAAAAACATATCAAATTCCTGTATCGTGTTATCTGCGGTTTGTTTTTGAAAAGCACGAGACTTGTAGTCAGAAGGATATTTTGTTGAAACAATATATCATTGACAAAGTATATATTTACCCCTTTTCATGTATAGCAAAATGCTGTCATTTATGTTTGCAGTGCTCTTCACTTTTATGTTGAATTTTACCTACACATGTATTCACGAGTGCGTCAATGATGAATCTTGTGATGACGCATCGCATTTTGCGTAAACAATTATAAGCTTAGATAATTATTTTTATATAGATATTAATGAACTACTTGATAAGAGTATTGCCAGTTCACATAATTAGTATAGAAGTAAAAAGTAAAATATCAAAAATACCGAACTACGAGAAAAACTTCTTACGGAAAGTGTTTAAGCAAAAGACAAAACCAAAAGCTTAATGTGTTTCTATTTTGTAAATGTTTTACTGAGCAAGTACTCGAGTATCGCTCGGTGAATCCAACGAGTACTCGACTAGTCAATCTTCATCGACTTGACATACTTCCTGAAAAGATGTGTACTTTCTAAATATAACAAATTTTGTCTTCCATGGAAAAATGTGAAAGCCAGATCTTAAAAATAACTCGTTTATCCTCTTTCAAAAGAAGTTGAGGTGTACACGGGTAAAATGTAAGCAAATTGACTTGTTTTTATTTGAACAAATGTATGCATTTTGTGGATATTTGTAATTGCTAATTTGAAAATATCTAGATATAAAGAAGGGCAAAAAAGTCCCCAAACTCCAAGTACTCGCAACTGGTTTTGCGTTCGTATCGACCGACAAAACAACAAACCCTGGTATGACGTAAATACTACAAGGAATGATGTATACAACCAAGAATATACTCTCAACAGCGAATGTTTAAAGGTTATTACGGCAAAAATCACCTTTAAATTGTAGCCAACAAAAGACACTAATCAATGATAAAATATAACAAGATTTATTATACATAACTTTACAAGAGGTATTACACCAAAAAAAATGTCAACTTAACTGTCAAAATATATGTCCGATCTCTTATCTTTTCTTTATACGGAAATCTTCTCGGAAATCTAATCAGAAACTTACGTCCAATACTAAGGTCAGAATCTAGTCCACAATACAATTATAATCCAGCTGGTCATGTTATTACTGGTGACCTTGGCATCGTTACCAATGAACAACTAAGAGAGTTGTTAGCCAAGGGACCAAAATATAGAATCCCCCAGCCCATCAACTGGAAAAAATTTCAAGTTACTAATGGATGCACTTGAGGACTATGCAAGAAAATGGGTAAAGCGCGAACCAGACGAACTAAACCTGGACACTTTGTCTGGATGGATCAAAGCTATTCGATCATGCATTCAGAGGCGCATACAAAAACTACGATGTAATATGAGTACAAGAGTTACTAACCCTTTCAAGAATCCCGATGTTGTATTTTGCTTTATCCTCTTTGCATAATAAATATGTCGTTGTTCCAGCAGATAAAGCCTCCAATAATATTGTCTTCATATGTAAAAAACATTATTTATAATGTCTCACAACAGAGCTTGGAATAAATAAATCAACTGGTAACCCTATATATTCTTTAACATCATTTACCAAGGACGAAATTTTACAAAATCATCAATCTGTCCTTCTTTCTTTTGGTATCAACATCAAAGAAAACGAAGAAAACTTACCTTCAAATTAAACAAAACTCCATTTAAAGAACGATACATAGCTGGGTCTTCAAAATGTTCGACTAAACATCTTTCTAACGTTCTGACTACTATTCTTTCTACAGTTAAAGATAGGCTTCAAAAATATTGTGATGAGGTATATTCTACCAGTGGTGTTAATTAGATGTGGATTCTCAAAAATTCGAAAGATCTACTGCTAAATCTTCGATTACAATCTTTGCAATTTTGCAGCAACATAAAAACTTTAGATTTTTTTACGCTATATACTACTATTCCCCATGCTCAGTTGAAAGATCGACTTCACCATCTCATAAAACAGAGCTTTTTCTATAAAAATACAAATTTCTTGTTTTGGGTTACAATAATTTATATTTTGTGAAGAATCACACTGAATCTTCCAGAAAATATACTGAAGATGATATCAAAATGCTGGACTTTTTCATCGACAACATAATTGTTGAGTTTGGAGGATTTATATTTCAACAGACAGTCGGTATTTCAATGGGTACTAATTGTGCACCCCTGCTGACCGATTTGTTTTTGTACTCGTATGAAGCAGAGTTCATTAAGAGCCTTCTAAAAGACAAAATGAAAAAGCACCATGCGAAATTCTTTAATTTTACTTTCCGATATATTGATGATGTTCTATCATTTAATAACCCATATTTCAGCCAATACTTACATCTCATATATCCCAGTGAACTTGAAATTAGGGATGCTACTGTTACTAGAAGGACTGCTTCATACCTTGATCTTTTCCATAATATTGATGCAGATGGACGACTTCACACGAAAATCTATGATAAACAGGACGATCTCAACTTCCCAATTATCAATTTTCCATTTCTCAGCAGTAACATACCCTCTGCCCTTTCGTATGGTGTTTACATATCACAATTGATACGTTATTCTCTGGCTTGTTCACACTATACGGACTTCATATACAGCAGTGTGCTCCTTACGCAGAAACTGCTCGAACAAAGTTATTAGGGGACAGATAAAAATTGGCACTCCATAAATTTTATGGACACCATCACGAATTGGTGGATCCATACGATGTATCTTTGACCAAACTTGCTAAGGACATTTTTACCACATGGTAGATTGTGGTTTGTCATTACGTCGTCTAATCTTTTAATTACCAAATGTGACTTATTCCTGATTGTGACTGTTTTGCTGAGTGTGAATTCGCATTACTATAAGACGTGTTACGGTACTTATCTATCCCAAATTCATGTATTTAGTTTAAATGTTTAATATTATATTTGTAATTTTCATCAAATTTTGTCAAATGTGTTGACGTATTTTCTATTATATTCATGTGTTATGGAAAAAGAAAATTAATCACCGCCTTCATTTATTAGATTTGTTTTTGTTCAACGTAATCTGTACGATGTTTTACATTTGAAGTTAGATTCAAAACAAACCGGACATAGCTATATAATATAGTTAATTGCTACCTTAGTTTGCTATTAATAAGTATTGAAATGTGCATTGTTATTAAATGGTATATCAGTATTTAGATTAAACATAATCTTAAATCAATCTTAATTCTATCTTATTCATTCAAATGTGACGTCATTTTTTATTTTTGATGATCTGTTTTACAAATTCAAATGTGACGTTATTTTGTTGTTGTCATTTTTTACAATTTAAAATATGACGTCACTCGGCGTTGAGGTTTTTACTTATTCGAATGTGACGTTATTTTTTTGTGTTGCATTTTGTCGGGTTATGTATTGTATTTCGGTTGTGTCTTGTAACTAGTTAATACTTCAGTTTTATCATGTATATCTTTTGTATAGTCATTTAATAAAATTAACTGTTTGGCCTGGCCGTTTTTGGCAAAACTTTTTTTGAACTTTTGGTCCTCGATGCTGTTCGTCTTTGTACTTGTTTCGGCTTTGAAACTTTTGTATCTGGGCGTCAATAGTAAGTCTTGTGTGGACAAAATGCACTTCTGGAGTATTAAAATTTTAATCTTGTTGCCTTTTGTTTATTTTTTAATGGCTATAATTCGTGTTTTTCTTTGTCACTTGTGTTCTCCTATTTATCTATATTGTAGTCCTGTAATATTGTGTTGTCATTTTAATGTCATATTTCACATGGCCATAAAAGAGGGAGGTTTGGCATTCCATAAAACCAGGTTCAACCCACGATTTTTTCCTTTAAAAATGTCAAGTACCAAGTCAGGAATATGGCCATTGTTATATTATAGTTCGTTTCTGTGTGTGTTACATTTTAACGTTGTGTTTCCGTTGTGTCGTTTGTTTTCTCTTATTTTTGAGTGTAAATTCACATTACTATAAGACGTGTCACGGTACTTATCTATTCCAATTCATGTGTTTGGTTTTGGTGTTGTGTTTGTTGTTCTCATGGGATTTTGTCTGATGCTTGGTCCGATTCTGTGTGTGTTGTATTTTAATGTTGTGTCGTTGTTCTCTTCTTATATTTAATGCGTTTCCCTCGGTTTTAGTTTGTTACCCCGATTTTGGTTTTTTTGTCCATGGGTTTATGAGTTTTGAACAGCGGTATACTACTGTTGCCTTAATCTAGTATGATATTGTTTGTAAAATAAAAGTGTCAATCGATGTCTATGTCTGTAAGTTTAACTTTAGTGTCTGTATATATATAGTTGTTACGGAAATCTCTAGAACACTGTAGAAAGGAAAGTATTAGAAAACTGTAGAAAGGAAAGTCTTAGAAAACTATTAAACGGAAGTTTCTTGAACAATGTAAGAAGTTAAAATAACGCATCTTTTATTATGATCATTATGGAATCGTTATGTTAGTCAATTTGAAAATTCCAGTCCTTCCATCAGTATTTATACTGCACTCGTTCTATTTTAGCAGTCAGAATGCGTTGACCGTATATTTTTATGTCATATACAGTCACTGACCTGATATCACTTTTCCTCATGAATATTATTAAAAATAGAAATTGCCGAAATTATAATTAATTATTCATACGACCTATTCAACCTGTTCTAGTTTCCAATGTATACAACGACTCAAACGTATTTCTTTTGCAATATTTAGGAAATAAAACATAGTTCACTTGTTATTATTTTAGGTTTGTAACTATAAATGTTTTATGCTTATTGTTGATATTTTAGTTCATTCTCATACAAATTTGTTAACCGTCGATTGTGGATTGTAATGTACATTTCATTGTGTTGTTTATTTCTTCGCCTACATGATATGAGGCAATTCTATGAAAGGAGGAAATTTCCCAATATTTAAATCCAATGATAACAATTTAACACATTAAACAACAATTGATATATTTTTATATTGCAGTGTAAAGACATAATAGTGCATTGACTTGACATATCAACGATATAAGGATTCGGCCCGAAACGGTAAAAAAGCTCGGCATTTCCCCGTTTCTAATCCTCATGCCGTTGATATGTCAAGTCAATGAACGATTCATGTCTATCTATGATTTTTCCAGTGATTTCTAAAATGCACAGTTATAAGATTAATGTGTTAACAACCATCAGGCCACACAAAACAAATAAGGCTAACTTAAATAAATATAATTACAATATCATAACAAAGTCCCTACTATGTATTTGCTCCTTAATCTACAGAATGAAAACCCGTCATATATCATTACATCGGCTATAGTAAGTGATGTTCAATTGATCGTTTCTGTTTTAAACTAGACTTTTTGCATTTAGGATTTTAGTATGAAATGTTGTCAAAAAGCGAAAAAAAAAGTGGAATTATTTTCTGATAGTGGTATAAACCATATTTCATAGAAAATAACCTTTTTTGGGTGGTCCTTATGATTCTATTGACAGTTTGGACCATGTGAATCTCTACATTACAGAAATGCCAGATACTATAAAACAAATGTCCGAACACGACAGAAAAGAATTTCTCAAAGCAACACAAGCTGGTACAACACAACGATATTATATAAGAGTTATGATCGTTGGAGAAAGTTCAGCTGGAAAAACATGCTTATTAAGGCGTTTAATGAATAAACCAATAGATGACGTTATCAGTACCGATGGATTGGATATTGAAAGACGAAAATGTCAGGTTGATATCAAGACTGGTGAATGGCATTTTCCTACAAGTAAGTAGTTCCTTACTAGTTAGATTATGATTATTCTCCTGTTCCTTTTAATAAATGATATTAGAAGAAAATAAAATACTGTACTCGTTCTATTAGAGCAGTCAAAATGCGTTGACTGTATATTTTTAAGTCATATACAGCCACTGACCTGATATCATTTTTCCTCATGAATATTTAAATAGAAATTGCCGAAATTATTATTAATTAATCATACGGCCTATTCAAGTGAGTCAGACGTATTTCTTTTGCAATTTGTAGAAAATAACCTATTTCACTGGTTAATATTTTTTTGTGGTTTGCAAACTATAAATCATTACGTTTTATGCTTATTGTTGATATTCGGCTCGAAACATGGAAAAAGCTCTGCAGAGCCTTGCATTTCCCCGTGGCTCCTTGTATCGTTGATATGTCAAGTCAATGAACTAGTATTGTTTATATCTAGTATGTGTAAAATTGACAACAACGGAAGGCCAACAAAGCAGCAAGAAACTCCATAAACAAATATGTGTACTAGTTCAGTGATAATGGACGTTATACTAAACTTTGAAATATACACAAAAACCTAAAATTAAAATTTATACAAAACTAACAAAGGCCAGAGGCTGCTGACTTGGGACAGCCGCAAATGTGCAGCGGGGTTAAACATGTTTTTTTAGATCTTAACCCTCCCCCTATTCCTCTAGCATATGTATGCATACTAATCTGGATTATTAAACACGAGTGCCAGTTTCAAAGTAAAAAAAAAGGAAATTTTTCAACCACAGCTAAATTGAAACTAAATTAAAAATAGGATGATGATCAAATGTAACCTTTAAAACAATCGGCCAGGAAAAAGGATTATTTTGTTTATGCTTATTGTGAAGTTATCTGGTATGAGATATAACTGCGATATTGAACATTGTCCTGAATATGGAAAATATTATTGAATTCCAGATTGAATCTGCTAATTCCTGATAAAAATAAACTTTAAACAACAAGTTAATTATTAAAATTTAAACGAAGGCCAAGAAAATTTCACGTTATATATTAACCTATAATGTAACCTTTGTACTTTCATGGTTTTATGAGAATAAACTATTACACCTATCACTACACTTCAGCACTTAAAATTGATCGATGCTTGGTATTTATTGAACAACATCAAATTTGATTTCAAATTGTTGTTAAAATAGCCATATTTTTAACAATAGCTGTTGTCAAAATGTACCTAAATTGACGAAATACTCTATTTAAATACAGAAAGAGAACTAGGTTGTTTCAAATGGGGTCAAGTATGGTTCGAACTAGGTCGAGTATGGTTCAGCGTAGGTCAAGTAGAGAATGGTTCAGACACGTATAAAATGATTAAATACTGATCGGGTATATGTCAAGTATAAGTTCGGACTGTTCAGACTACAGTGAAGTGATATTTGGTTAAATTCACACCAACTCAGACTGTTTGGGTAAAAATCAGTACAGTCGAGCACAGAAACAGACCATTTCAGACTTTTACTGTTTTGGTAGTGATATGCTGATTTCTTTAAGGTGGCTTCCAACACTAAGGGAGATAACAAGGTTTTCCTGATGTAGGATATCTTAGGATATATCGCTTATGTATCTGAGTCACGGTAACAGGTCTGTTGTCGTCTGGTGATAATGTGTGTAAACAACTTACAGCTGATCGGACGGAAGAGATAAAAGTTTATCAAAAAGGATAGATTCATGCGTTCTTTTATAATGAAAAATATGAATAGCATCAGCCTGCAAGTTCACACAGTCTTAAATGATTCTCAATTTATAAATCCGGCGTCCGATCACAATGACCTTTCGTTTGACGAAATTAACCCGGGAAGAAGGTCGACGGCTTGCCCTGGCACACCACCTAAAGCATAATCTGTTTGTTAAGATGCATGACTGTCCCCTGCGGCTACTGTCTGCGAACGGAAATACGACCTTGGACCAGGAGCTAGAGGTTGTGGAGCATTTTGTCCATATCATATCGTAGTAGCTGTAGTGCATGTAACCTGCATATCATCAGATCATGCACATGTAACAATGTAGAAACCAGGAAAAGAAATTTGTTATCAATTCAAAAACTGCAAACGGTAAGAGATTTAAACTTTCTCTTTAAAAATCTTTTTACACATTTTACTGGGTGGAAAAGGTGTATGGTTTCATGTCTTGTATAAACGAACCTGCCCCACATCTCTCTTTTTCTTTCTTCAATTCCCCTCTATTATGGTCTGGGGTTTATGTGGTTTGAGGGTAAAAAGCATTATTTTGAGGGGAAGTGCCGCCCAAATTTTTTATCAAACTGGACTTATTAATTTTTCTTAAATTTGGCCCCTGAAAGTTATTTGTCATTTTTGCAATCAACAGAAAGACATCTATGCATAAGGGGCTTATTAGTTTTGCATCCAAATTTGGAGGATTATTTTGAATTAATTTTTGGTAGCAATTTATCATAAACAAAATTAGAATTGAAAAAATAAAACAAATGTATACAGTCACAATGATTCATTCACAGAAATTAAGTTTTACAAACGCAAAATATTAGTTGTCTTTATTTTATAATAAGAATTTTCATATTTATTCATCTTTGCATGTGACCATAGACCAAACTTGTGGTCTGATGCCTTACAGATTTAGTCATTTATAACACATCTAGAATGATTTGCAGAATACATGATAATGCACGAAGGCAAAAAAGAAATTGAGGAAGGGGCACCCATCCTCCATTTCCTCACTCCAAATTATTAAAAATTTATATGAGCTTTATTAATAGAAAAAATATTCCCAAATGTCAAGGTCAAAGTGGAAATTGTATATTCTATACACACTTGTGAAATCTGTAGAAGCAACAGTCTGCTATGGTGAGAGGATGCCATACTTTGCTATGCTCTTGTCAGATCACGCAAACTGATGTACACAGATGACTCTCAGAGTCTCAGTTAGTAACTCAGCTTCCAGGCAAAAGAACATCACAGTGATCCACATTTTACACTAATGATTGTACTTTATTTTATTATTTAAATATAAAGTATTTTATCATGACTGCCACTGGTTCCTATGTGCCACAATGAAGATAACTATTAGATGTAGTTCTTATGTGTATCACAATAAAATTGAAAATGGAAATGGGGAATGTGTAAAAGAGACAACAACCCGACCATAGAAAAAACGACAGCAGAAGGTCACCAACAGGTCTTCAATGTAGCGAGAAATTCCCGCACCCGGAGGCGTCCTTCAGCTGGCCCTAAACAAATATATACTAGTTCAGTGAAAATGAACGCCATACTAATTTCCAAATTGTACACAAGAAACTAAAATTAAAATAAAATAAGACTAACAAAGGCCAGAGGCTTCTGACGTGGGACAGGCGTAAAAATGCGGCGGGATTAAACATGTTTATGAGATCTCAACCCTCACCCTATACCTCTAGCCATTGTAGAAAAGTAAACCCATAACAATACGCACACTTAAAATTCAGTTCAAGAGAAGTCCGAGTCTGATGTCAGAAGATGTAACCAAAGAAAATAAACAAAATGACAATAATACATAAATAACAACAGACTACTAGCAGCTAACTGACATGCCAACTCCAGATTTCAATTAAACCGATTGAAAGATTATGATTTCATCATATGAATATCAGGCACAATCCTTCCCGTTAGGTCACTTGGTGTATACATAACTTTATACCAAAACAAAACAGTTCAACTGTATTGACTTAAGATAAATGGTCAAGGCCACATCAATTTAATACATACCTTGAATCTGCATTTGTATTTGACACTATAATGCTCCTTATATTGTCACTTATATTTCATTCCAAATTGTCATTGTACATTAAAAAAAACCACATCATATGCAGAAGCAATATAAAATTGCATACCCGTCACGTGACCTAATTATTTTCAATTATTCAAAAACCTGGCTATATATGATGTTAACGCTAAATGAGTGTCTTTGTTAGACAGGTATATAATCTTTTTAAACGTTATCTGATGTACAGGTTAAATGCATGATTGGATTAATTTTGCACTATAGTATTATATTTTACACCTTTTCATTAATGATGAACAGATTAAACTTTCAGGTAAATGCTGCATCAGAACGTTCCCCAGGAAAATTTACGCTGAAAGTTTGGGAAAGTGAATTACATATTGGAGAGGCAAAGAAATAACCAGAAAACACAGAATTTGAAAGAGAAGAATGGAAATAAAAAGAATAGAAAGAGGTCCAACATACATTGTAGTTCAGATGTTAAAGAAGGAACAACATCTATCTATAATACTAAAATAACGAGGTCCAATTTGTCAGCCGTCATCACTTACAAACGACGAATCAAAGAATTCAACTTTATATATAACTGATATAGTACAAAGGTGTAGATTAAAAATTACACCACTCTAGGTGCTTTTGTTTTCCACGTAATTAATATTGCCAATAATTGAGAAGTTCCGGGTCGAGTCCGATACCGATACCAATAGTATATTCACCTGTTACCTATTACCTTATCTGTACGTTCCGCATCTGACAGGCGCGCCACCAAACGGTGTATTCAGGATTAATATGCTATATACACGGGTCATAATCACAGGGTTGACACTAATAATTGTCAAATTGTTACCAATTGTAGTATTTTAATCAGTAAGACTTTCTAAGATAACAATACGAATACTAAAAATCTGGACTTAAAATAAGGCGTATAGGTACAGTTTTTAATTTGTTAGTGGGCATGACATAAAACAGCGAATCAAAGAATTCAACTTTATTTATAACTAATATAATACAATGCTGTTGATTAAAAAATACTCCATTCCAGGACCTTTTTTTTCAAATAATTAATATTACCAATAATTGACAAGTTCTAGTTCGACGGGTTTAAACAGAAAGATTTGAAAGCGGAGAAAACTGTGTATCTTATTATCGGCATGACTTTATCAGATGACAATACTAATACTAAAATAAGGCTTGCGCATAGTTATATACTTTAATTCAGTCACGGACCCGCGATATCACGGGTGTGTTCTAGTATAATATATAAATTGAAGTAAACGACAATGCTTAAGTGCTTCTGACATTCAGCAAATTCCTCCTCATATTCTTCATTAGCCCAGGTGGTCGTTTGGTCTAGCGGGACGGCGGCAGTGCAGGCGATTTGGTGTCACGATATCACAGTAGCATGGGTTCGAATCCCGGCGAGGGAAGAACCAAAAATTTGCGAAAGCAAATTTACAGATCTAACATTGTTGGGTTGATGTTTAGACGAGTTGTATATAAAAAATGACTGAATAAATAGTCAACGATCAATCTTACAGGGCGATGGATCATGTAATATGATTCTGTACACTACAAAATATAATATATAACAAGTCAAAAAGAGTACAACATCACCATTAAATAACTATAAAATGAACAAATATTAGATATTTCGAATAACAGATATCCTTCTTCAATAATAGCACGATTTCAAATGAATAATATCAATATATTCAAACTGAGAAACTTTTAAATCTTGAATTTATACAATTTAAGCGAACACCACAGACGCTGATACAATTTTAAAATTTCCAAACACGGCGCAAAGATTACAAAGATATGTCAAAGAAAATAGTTATTTTCGATGTGAACTGGCACAACTCTAAATTTCCAAAATCAAAAATGTCCTAACCGATCCAAGTTGGTGTAATATTTCAAATTTGACAACGGTAGGGCAATTGCAACAGAAACTACATATTTAAGCCTCCCAAATGAATAGCAGTCTAGTAATGATTAGAAAAATAAGTTTTATCTAATGAGGTAAAATAATTGAACGTGGCTACGTACTTATACAATCATCTCGAATGAATGGAGCCCTGTAATTTAAACTGTTATTTTACAAAATTCGAACTGTAAAGCCAGTACTAAAGCCGGAGTGATTGGAAACAAGTGATGACAGGAAAATGAGGGACTCATTTTATGTTTTTTTCATTTATGCCATCTGGGGAAACTGTCCGTAACTTTCTTATCCAAAATCTTTCCCGAGCGACTCTGTCGACCTTCGACCACCCCTCGTTGTGGTCTATGGTTGTGATGGTAAGGTTTTTGAGATCAACTTGTGTGTGCCCAGGTGATCTCAAATGACGACTTATATATATATATAGATCACTGCTTAGATTTTGATTTTTCAAACAAGACATCCTTCAAGAAATAGTAACATCACTCAGGTAGCAGTTGTCAGTGGATCAAACCTATTCCAGGGATATAATATGTAAAGATGTGACATTTTAAATGAAGCGAGCAAAATAACTGGCATTTTTTTTTTAACTAATAGTAATATGATATATCTGAGTGGTAGCAACCTGTAGTATTCAATAAGGAAGGATTGACAATTTTGAATGAGAATAAAGTGAACTCTAGTTATGCTATGACTATCAATCAGTATTTGACTCAGAGGAGTTAACTATATACATATTTTTAAATATAACAGTCTATATGTTTGCTAATTATTGAGGCATTGAAAATAAAGAAACCTTTGAAAAAGTTATAATTTTATCATTTTTTTGTAAATGTAACTATGACAACTGAAAATATATAATGTATTATCATTATGCTTTATCAAACTTAAATCATTAATATAGGACAGGGTGAACAAGTCTTGAGACTTTTTTAATCCATTTACTTGCATAACTGTTATCTATGAATCGATAATTAAAAAAAAGTGGGGTGATTTTCGCAAACTTCTGACTGATGTATTTTGCTGATTTTTGACTACAGTAATGCTTATATAAGCTACATTACAATGTATACAATGTATCATAATATGAATTTGTTTACATTAACATAGAAGCCATGTGTTGTAGCTCTGAAATCATGGTATTTGATCTCTTTTTGTCTGTTAGGTAGTAACTCTTGCACATCAGAACAATGCAAAAACTTGAATTTTCCAACTTCTTGTCCTGTTGCCATGGTAACCGTTGTTCGTAGAGACACAAAAATGTTTTCATTTCATTGTCTTTTGAAACTGTATTATCCTGTGCAAGTTTAACAAAGAGCATGACAACATGTGTCACACTTTTTACACAGATTTTGAAAAATATATAAATAACTGCTGTTGATCATTGTGTCGTTAGGGGTCACAAAAACGTTTTTCGGTAGAAAAAAAATAGTCTGGTAACCCATATTTTTTATTTTATTTGTAAAAAGCTCATAGTTATGACCTTTATGTGTCAATTTTTTTTTTCATTGGACCATTTTTTTGGAAATTTCAGAAAAATAGAATTTTTTAACAAAATCTGTGTTTTTGTGTGTGGCAGTGTTAATGAAATTGGAGCCGAAATTAATGAATATGAAAAGCATTACAAGATAATTAAGCATAACGGAACTATGTCCAGTGCACGATGTTTTGTCGATATTGTCAACATCGCAGTGCCAACTTTATAGTGTCGTTATTATGTTTACATTGTATCCTATCAATATGTTCTATACCTTTCTGTTTACATCGTTCACATCGTATACATCGCGATGTTGACAATATCGTGTCAACATCGTGTTTATATTGCATATATAGAGTCTATACCTTTCTGCTTACATCGTTCACATCGTATACATCGCGATGTTGACAATATTGTGTCAACATCGTGTTTATACTGTTATATAGAGTCTACCTTTCTGTTTAAATCGTTCACATCGTATACATCGCGATGTTGACAATATTGTGTCAACATCGTGTTTATGTTGTATATAGAAATTCTATACCTTTCTGTTTACATCGTTCACATCGTATACATCGCGATGTTGACAATATCGTGTCAACATCGTGTTTATATTGTATATATAGAGTGTATACCTTTCTGTTTACATTGTTCACATCGTATACATCGCAATGTAGACAATATCGTGTCAACATCGTGTTTATATTGTATATATAGAGTGTATACCTTTCTGTTTACATCGTTCACATCGTATACATCGCGATGTTGACAATATTGTGTCAACATCGTGTTTATATTGTGTATATAGAGTCTATACTTTTCGGTTTTCATCGTTCAAATTGTATACATCGCAATGTTAACAATATTGTGTCAACATCGTGTTAATGTTGTATATATAAATTCTATACCTTTCTGTTTACATCGTTCACATCGTATACATCGCAATGTTGACAATATCGTGTCAACATCGTGTTTATATTGCATATATAGAGTCTATACCTTTCTGTTTACATCGTTCACATCGTATGCATCGCGATGTTGACAATATCGTGTCAACATCGTGTTTATATTGTGTATATAGAGTCTATACTTTTCGGTTTTCATCGTTCAAATTGTATACATCGCAATGTTAACAATATTGTGTCATCATCGTGTTTATGTTGTATATATAAATTCTATACATTTCTGTTTACATCGTTCACATCGTATACATCGCAATGTTGACAATGTCGTGTCAACATCGTGTTTATGTTTTATATATAGAGTCTATACATTTCTGTTTACATCGTTCACATCGTATACATCGCGATGTTTACAATATCGTGACGACATCGTGTTTATATTGTATATATAGAGTCTATACCTTTCTGTTTAAATCGTTCACTACGTATACATCGCGATGTTGGTGTGAACATCGTGTTTATGTTGTATATATAAATTCTATACCTTTCTGTTTACATCGTTCACATCGTATACATCGCGATGTTGACAATATCGTGTCAACATCGTGTTTATATTGTATATATAGAGTCTTTACGTTTCTGTTTACATCGTTCACATCGTATACATCGCAATGTTGACAATATCGTGTCAACATCGTGTTTATATTGTATATATAGAGTGTATACCTTTCTGTTTACATCGTTCACATCGTATACATCGCGATGTTGACAATATTGTGTCAACATCGTGTTTATGTTGTATATATATAGAGCCTATACCTTTCTGTTTACATCGTTCACATCGTATTCATCGCGATGTAGACAATATTGTGTCAACATCGTGTTTATATTGTATATATAGAGTCTATACCTTTCTGTTTACATCGTTCACATCGTATACATCGCGATGTTGACAATATCGTGTCAACATCGTGTTTATATTGTGTATATAGAGTCTATACTTTTCGGTTTTCATCGTTCAAATTGTATACATCGCAATGTTAACAATATTGTGTCATCATCGTGTTTATGTTGTATATATAAATTCTATACATTTCTGTTTACATCGTTCACATCGTATACATCGCAATGTTGACAATGTCGTGTCAACATCGTGTTTATGTTTTATATATAGAGTCTATACATTTCTGTTTACATCGTTCACATCGTATACATCGCGATGTTTACAATATCGTGACGACATCGTGTTTATATTGTATATATAGAGTCTATACCTTTCTGTTTAAATCGTTCACTACGTATACATCGCGATGTTGGTGTGAACATCGTGTTTATGTTGTATATATATAAATTCTATACCTTTCTGTTTACATCGTTCACATCGTATACATCGCGATGTTGACAATATCGTGTCAACATCGTGTTTATATTGTATATATAGAGTCTTTACGTTTCTGTTTACATCGTTCACATCGTATACATCGCAATGTTGACAATATCGTGTCAACATCGTGTTTATATTGTATATATAGAGTGTATACCTTTCTGTTTACATCGTTCACATCGTATACATCGCGATGTTGACAATATTGTGTCAACATCGTGTTTATGTTGTATATATATAGAGCCTATACCTTTCTGTTTACATCGTTCACATCGTATTCATCGCGATGTAGACAATATTGTGTCAACATCGTGTTTATATTGTATATATAGAGTCTATACCTTTCTGTTTACATCGTTCACATCGTATACATCGCGATGTTGACAATATCGTGTCAACATCGTGTTTATATTGTGTATATAGAGTCTATACTTTTCGGTTTTCATCGTTCAAATTGTATACATCGCAATGTTAACAATATTGTGTCATCATCGTGTTTATGTTGTATATATAAATTCTATACCTTTCTGTTTACATCGTTCACATCGTATACATCGCGATGTTGACAATATCGTGACGACATCGTGTTTATATTGTATATATAGAGTCTATACCTTTCTGTTTAAATCGTTCACTACGTATACATCGCGATGTTGGTGTCAACATCGTGTTTATGTTGTATATATAAATTCTATACCTTTCTGTTTACATCGTTCACATCGTATACATCGCGATGTTGACAATATCGTGTCAACATCGTGTTTATATTGTATATATAGAGTTTATACCTTTCTGTTTACATCGTTCACATCGTATACATCGCAATGTTGACAATATCGTGTCAACATCGTGTTTATATTGTATATATAGAGTGTATACCTTTCTGTTTACATCGTTCACATCGTATACATCGCGATGTTGACAATATTGTGTCAACATCGTGTTTATGTTGTATATATATAGAGCCTATACCTTTTTGTTTACATCGTTCACATCGTATTCATCGCGATGTAGACAATATTGTGTCAACATCGTGTTTATATTGTATATATAGAGTCTATACCTTTCTGTTTACATCGTTCACATCGTATACATCGCGATGTTAACAATATGGTATCAACATCGTGTTTATGTTGTATATATAGAGTCTAGACCTTTCTGTTAACATCTTTCACATCGCATAGATCGTAATGTTAACAATATAGTGTCAACATTTTGTTGTTATATATAAAAAAAAATCGTTCTTTTTTTTAAATAAGTTATACAGTATGTAATATGCATGTTGTTTAAATTGTTTTTTCATTTGTCATGTCAGCGTCTTTTATTGTTAACTTCATATTACCCCAGTCCCAGTAGGCCACGCACTACGATCTGTAAAAAAAATGCAAATTTTGATGATCGTAGTACGATCGTGTAGATCGCAGTAAGGTCGTATCACGGTCGTGGTGAGGTCTTCAAGATCGTGATGAGCTTGGCAAACTTTGAACATGTTCAAAACAATCGTGGTGCGGTCGTGGCTAAATCAGGTCGTAGTAGAAGCGTAGTGAGCGCGCACTTAGGTCGTAGTACGATCGCAAAGGTCGTTGTATCATCGTAGTGAGAGCGTAGCGAAAGCATGATTCTATTCGGAGAAACTGCGCTACGATCTCATTGAGACGTTATTACGACCTCACTACGATCATTAGGTTCGCACCGCGACCAAACTACGCTTCCACTACGACTAAAACACGCTGTTCACTACCATAGTACGATTCTAGCACGCCCTTGCTGTCCTCATCACGCTCTTCTTACGACCTGACTACGTTCATACTACGACCATTATTCTCATTGTCATTTTCCCATAAAATATATTAATTCTCTCCAGGATTTGTTTGTCTGTATGTAATTTGAACTTCTTGTCCATTTTCTCTATTTAACGGCTCAACCATGCTTCTTGTTTTCATATAGATTAGACCGTTGGTTTTGCCGTTTGAATGGTTTTACACTAGTAATTTTTGGGGCCTCTTATATCTTGATGTTCGGTGTAAGCCAAGGCTCCGTGTTGAAGGCCGTATCTTGGCCTATAATTTTTACTTTTAAAAATTGTTACTTGGATTGAGAGTTGTTTCATTGGCACTCATACCACATTTTCCTATATCTATTGACACATCTGTTTCATATCTAGTATCGTTCACTAAAATATCGTCATTTCAGCTTTATGGACCAGCAATAGGTTGTAATTTAGGTCGGATTGGTCGGTCCGACATCTCTACTTGATCAAGATTCGTTACCTTCAGAGCTCCATCTGCCGTAGATCAACCCTAACACCACGCCCACGTGATCTAGTAGATTTTCGGGGCATGGCTGTATTTTTTTGGAGAAATCTACGTATTAATCAGAAATAGAACTGAAGGAATGATACTGTATTGATATGGAAGACGATGTTGTCGTTATTGCTGAGAGCGTACTTAAGATCGCGGTTTGAACGTAGTGTAATCGTGGTAAGAACGTGCTATAATCGCAGAAGAAGCGGGGTAAGATCGTGTTGCAATCGGATAACTCGTGGTATGGTCGTAGTGAGAACGCGATGAGTGTAGAAAGATCTTGATAAGCGTAGTAAGGTCGCAGAATAAACGCGATGAGAACGTGTTATAATCGTAGCAGGATCGTTGTAGAAGCGTAATGAGGACGAAGTAGCATCGTGAAAGCTACCAAAATTTACATTTTCATGCCGCTCATACCGCGACCTCACCACGATCTGAATTTAATTTAGATCGCAGTGATCGTGGTGCGATTGTGGTCTAATGGGACTGGGGCTTATGCGATATAAACTTTGCTCAATGTTAAAGACAAAACAACCTATTCATTTCTATCAGTAATGTTTCCTTAAAAATTTTGGATGAAGGTGTTGCATGATTTGAGGAACAAAATATGTTGAAAAAAATTTGGGATCACCGACTTAGTTTTGTCACTATAGCAACCTCAGTATCGTGTTTTCCCGAATATTAACATAACATTTGCTTGTTATCTAACCTCTAAAAAAAGCTGTATATCAAACCTACGAGTACAATTCTTATTTTACGTTAAACAGTAGATTTGTATCTTTCAAATACAGGTTTAAGAGTTTAAGACTCATATTGTTTTGATCTTTAAAAATATGATTTATTTCATTCCCGCCAAAAATTAAACGTAAAAATGAAAAACGTAGTCCGTCATAGTACAAAGTTTCCTTGCTGGCGCAATATTTGAGAAACAAAAATAGAAATTAGACGTTTGTAAACCTTATTTAAGTTTCCAAAAAAAAACCAACTATATTAACCTACTTTATTATCCGGTAATATAAGAGATTAAGCATGTATCCGTTTCAGATATTATGATGTTGTTGCCGCACAACACATGCAACATTAACCTTCAGAACCACCATCCGTTGGAATGGTAAAAAAATGTTTAAAAAACCTTTCACGCCGCTTTTGTATTAAAAGTCTGTTTTGGTTCTCTCTCCCTCATTAGCAAAATTATTGAAAATAAAAAAGAAATGAAAGATGGCACTGGTTAACTTACAGAATATTTAACTACACCAAAGTAGATGTGTTTGTTTCTTTTTTCGCGTCAATTACAGAAGTTTGCGGTAACGAACTCATTCGCTACTGTTGACAGACGGACATAAAAAAGCATGAACGGACTTCTTTATACCATTATTTTTCGAACGTTTAGAAATTATTACATCGAGTTTGTGAATTCATTATTTATGAATATTTAAGATATAAAGAAATTAAAATTATAGGTATATATATATGAATGAAAGTTATTGATCCTAAACCGTTATACATTGTGTACATATATCTTAAAATACAATTCTTTTATTACTACCAGTAACCTCACGTGTTTTGAATAAACGAGACAGTAAATATAAAATACAAAAAATTTTGATTCAAAAATTAATTTAGAAATAGTTTTCCGTTGAAAACTACAAAGTAAGATTTCTCCAATAGTATAGCATATTACAAATCTAAATGGCTCATTTTGGAAATTAAAACAAAGAAAAGGTTGTTGCCGGCATTGTAAATCGAAATTTGTTTTTAATCATTCCGGTCACAGTTGTAGCTAAATGAAAGGGAGCGATTTTATGTAGGATATTATTCTTGGAGCAATTGTTTTTGTCAAAAGTTTAAATTTTTAACAATTCAGTTTTAAACACCGAAAAATTGGATTTTAATTCACATTCGCTGAGTATTAATTTTATTAATATTTTTTGTCTTACAGCTAATTTCCTAATGCGTGTAGGGTAAAACTTTGGTCGGCTTCCTTGTTTTGTTTGTATTAATGTTTACTCAAGCTCTGTAATTAAGATTGACATCTTTATATGTAGGTATGTAAACCTGTGATTATGCTATTTAATTCAATTAGACGTTATAAAAATATACAATTATACAAAATATACAAACAAACGAAGCAGGCAAACCAAAGTGTTGATCTACATACATTAGGAAATTAGCTGTAAGCTTCAGTGAGAATAGGCGAAATGTTCATCATTTCTGTTTAAGACAATTTGAAATGAAGCAAATGACAAATAATAATGACCCTTTGTCATAATTTAATTTTTACTATAAGATTTTGTAAGATAAGCTGTATAAATAAATTTTAACTTCATTGCAAGATCGGACATTATTTTACGAGAATCATCCAGACATCAGTTACATGCACACGTTGCCAGTATGTCAAAACTTCTAGAAATAATTGATTATCGACCTAACCATGTGAATACTCATTTTTTTTTTATTTTTTGAAAACTTGACACTAAAATTAGAAGGATCATTGCATAAGGAACATGTTTACTAAGTTTTAAGTTGATATGATTTCAATTTCGTCAAAAACTACTTTGACCAAAAACTGTAGACAAAAACTTTAATCTGAAGCGGGACAGGCGGACGAAAAAAACGAACGCACATACCAGAAAACATACTGGCCATAAATGGGGCATAAAAATAACTTCCACCTAACCTGTACATGCTGTATACAATAGGTGCAAACAAAAAACAAAGTGTAGAATCTTATTTGTCCATTTATGTTTAATTTCCATATTCCAAAAGGATATTAGTGCGACGCATAAAAGTTCCTCTTTACTTGGGAGACGTAGCGTATAGTCTGTTTCCCGGCCGTTATTGAAATTCTTGACAATAATATTTGTATATTCCGAAGGCATACTGAATGTTTTACGGAGGGGACCAACCTATCTATAGATGTGCCATTTAGTATGTATATACTGGAAATTTGACTAATTTGCAGTCATACCACCTCTTCCTTTCTTTAAATTGTTCACATAGCAATGCTAACAATATTATGTCAAAATCGTGTTTATATTTTATATTGAGTCTATGGTACGTATATAAACGTTAAACTAACTGCATTTGTTTGAACCTGTCCTTAGTGAGGAATATGTTGGCCAGTAGTTGTCGTTTGTTAAATTGTTCAAACGTGTTTCTGGTTTCTCGTTTTTTACATGTATTAGACCGTTATTTTTCCTGTTTAGTTAATGTTACACTAGTGGTTTTTTTTGGTGCTTTTTATAGCTTGCTACTCGATAAAAACCAAAACTCCGTGTTAATGACAACACTTTAACCTATAGTGGTTTACTTATAAAACGTGTAACTTAAATGAAAAGTTGTCTCATTTGAACTTATACCGCATCTTCTTATATGTATACATCGCTATGTTAACAATGTCAACGATGTAAACAATATATAAGAGTTCAAACAACGTTAACGAAGTTGACACGATATCGGTTTAACATTGTAAACATCGCGATGATAACGATGTCAACGATGTAAACAATATATAAAAGTTCAAACAATGTCAACGATGTTGACACGGCTTCGTGTTTACATTGCATACATCGCAATGTTAACGATGTCAACGATGTAAACAAAATATAAGAGTTCAAACAATGTCAACGATGTTGACACGACATCGTGTTAACATTGTAAACATCGCGATGTTAACGATGTCAACGATGTTTACAATATAAAAGAGTTTAAACAATGTCAACGATGCTGACACGACATCGTGTTAACATTGTAAACATCGCGATGTTAACAATGTCAACGATGTAAACACTATATAAGGGTTCAAACAATATAAACGATGTTGACACAACAATGTTTTAACATTGTATACATCGCGATGTCAACGATGTAAACATTATACAAGGGTTCAAACAATGTTGACACGATATCGTGTTAACATTGTAGATATCGCGATGTCGACAACATTGAATAAGCATCCTGTACTGGACATGAATGGCATAACTAGATAATTAAAAGATATCAAAAAACTTAATTCTCTATCACCTTCGATAACATAAATGTTGTAGTGAAACTTTCATCTAGATAGATATCAGACACCAAAAGGAAAATGATGAACTACGTTTGTAAATGTCTTGTCCAAATTTACCCACAATTACTTTATTGTAGAAAATATGCCACAAAGTAACGTGTGAAATAGTATTATTTCTGTATAATTGTTCTAATATTTTAATGCTTTGTAATTTATACCTTTTATTATATTTGTCTACTTTCAGTCGATGAAGATTCTTTTTCTGTTTGGTCTGCAGGTCAAAATAAACAATTTGCAGATTGCGGATTTTGGGATTTTGCTGGACAGAAAGAATTTTATGCAACTCATGAGACCTTCCTTAGTTCAAATGCTGTTTACCTCCTTGTTGCAAATATATCGAAAGATTTTTCGAAGAAAACATATAATGACATGATTGAGGACAAATTCGATAGCTTAGGAGGTATCTAATGCATAATGTTGATACACAAATCCAAGATACCATATTCACTTCAAAAAAATGATGAAAAATCGATAAAATGTTTTATAAGACTCAAACCTGCAGTTTTGAAATATTTTGGATACTCCAAATGTATAAGAAATACATTTTTAAATCATTACTCTGTTTCGTAAAAAGAACCTTTGGAGTGAAATCTTCCACTGAATGAAAAGTTATATACACCATGAATTATTAACGTCAATAGAATTGTTCGGCACTTAATAAGATCATGGTTCCTATGAAATATGTTAAAGAAACAAGATTCTAACCCATAGACTCAAATTCAAGAAGATTTAAAAGACATTCAGAAATGGTTGAACAAATACAAAGAAAATGACCTTACCTTTTGAAAAAAAGCTCGGTTATTTATGGAGAAAAAAAATCCACAGTAGAGTCTCGGTCGTCATTTATTTAAAATTTTATTGATAAAAAAAAACATTTATTCGAATTTTACTATTTGCAATGTTTACCCAAAGCAATAGGAATCATTGAGATGTAATGCAAGTATTTTACATGAAAATGAATCAGTATCAACGTATTTAAATAAAATGATGTGCGTATATCATGTTCTATAAATGTCCAGGACTACCTGCTTTAAAACATTTCAAGCAATTTGTTCTTTTTTTTTAAAGAAAATAACTGTCTTTATCAATTTCAGAATATATTGACTTTTGGCTTGATAATGTACATTGCTATAGCACAGACGTTCACAGTCCATCAACGATATATAATATAGGTCTAAATCCACCTGTTGTAATAGTTGGTACAGGGATTGACAAAATTCCGTTGGTATGTATTTTATGTAGTGTAAGCTAACAATTACAAAATAATATAAGCTGCCATTGACAAGAACGTGGTATTAAGTGAAAAGAACGATCAGACTGGAATCAGTCAATTTTACTTACTTTCCTACTGCCCTTGTACGCAATTGGCGTGTAGGACAGTAGCGCAGAGTTTCCACTTTTGTCGGTCGTTGGCAGTTTTCTGTAGTGTACCCATTGTCTGTTGGTATTTACTAGCCTCTACTTCTGCAGTTTTTCTTCATGTTATGTTGGGTCTTCCTCTCTTTCTTTTACTTTCTGAGGTCCAATGGAGTGCTGTTTTTGTGATATTCTCCTGGTCTTTCCTTAGGATATGCCCAATCTACCTCCAGAATCTTCTCATTATAGTTGTGGCTATATCTTGTTGTTGACATCTGATGAAAATGTTCTCGTTCGAAGGTTTTGTGGCCAAATATTCGCAGAATTCTTTTCAAATTTTGGTATGGAATACAGACAGCTTATTTTGGTCGTGTTCTGTCATCCTCCAGTATACTCAACCATACAGAAATGCAGGCAAGACACAGCTGCTGTAAAGTTTGAAATGTGTCTGGATGGTATATTAACCAGATCTTTGATTTGTTTTAATTACCATGCTGAATGTACAGCGCCTTAGAGTCATTTTTATTTTTGTATATAGGGCGCTCTATGAATTTTCATTATCATTATTATTATCTCCATACAGCCTGCAGGTTGTAAAGAGCTTATCGTGCCTTTGATAGTCGTCTTTTGATGTCAGAGTCTGCGTCGCCATTGGTAGTAACATTGCTGCCAAGGTCTGTAAAGGTATCAACATGTGGTTATGTTTTTCCTTCCAGTAAAACTGACCATGGGTTGTTTACATTCAGTGACATGACTTTAGTTTTCTTTATGTTGATTTTCAGCCCCACCTGTTCTGAATAGTTTTGTAGCTCTGAGGTTTTATCTTGGATATGTTGGTGTGTGTGAGACATTAATGCTAAGTCGTCAGCAAAATCTAGGTCTTGCAAAGTGGGGAAGGTGTCCCAGGTTATGCCTCTTGGTGTATTAGCAGTTGTTTGTCTAATTATCCAGTCTATGACTATAATTCAGAGCGTCGATGACATGTCACACCCTTGCCTTTCTCCTGATTTTACTTGGAAGTATATATCACTGTTTCCAACCATGCACTGGGGTCTATTGTAGAATGTTTTAATGAGGTTGACAAGATGTTGCGGAATGCCATATGATCGCAATATTTTCCAAAGACTCCATGTGGATGCTGACAAACGCTTCTCTATGTCAACAAAGTTTATATATAGCTGCCTTTGCCATTCTGTGCATTGACCTATAATGTTTCGTAATATAAAATTGTAGGTAGATGCAACCTCTCACCGGACAAAAACCTGCTTGTTAGTTTCGCAGTAGATCATCAATGGAGTTTCAATTCGTCTTATTATGATTTCTGCCATGATCTGACTTGAGATGGAAAGTAGTGTAATGCCACGCCAGTTGTTACAATCATTGAATGCTCCCTTTTTTGGTATTTGGATTATTGTACCATTACTTCAGATGTATAGTATCTGTGATTTATTCCAGATGTCGTTAAATATGTTTAAAGCAGGATGGTAGATAAGCCTGGGTCTAATTTAAACAGTTCAGCATTCAGATTGTCGTTTCCAGGTGATTTGCCATTTTGTAGGCTTTTTATTGCAGATATTATCTCCTTCATTTCATGTGGTTCTATGCTGTTTTCCAGTTCGATGTTAGTTTCTGCTTTAATAGGGAGTTCTGCTGGAGTTTGTCTATTTCGTAGCTAACTGTAATGTTATGTCCATCTTTGTTCTTGTTCATTTTCAGATGTTACCAAATTCCCTAGCTTGTCCTTTACGGGAATGTTAGACGATGCTGTGTTTTTGCCACAAATAATTTTTGTAATTTTATATAGGTTGCCTTACTGGCCTTTGTTAGCTGCTTTTTGTGGCTTTTCAGCTAGACTATTCATGTATGCTCTCTTGTCATTTCATACCATTCTATTCACATGTCTGTGTATTTGACTACATTCATGTTGGTATCTTTCCTGAAGACGTTGTGATTTTGCCTCGTTCAATTTTTTCTTTGTATCTCTCTTTATAATAATATTGTCCGATGTTCTATGTGTGATCCAATCTTTATGTTTCTGGTTTTATTTTAAATCCTATAGAAAATCTTCTGCACCTCTAGTAAATATCTGAGAGATTTTCCTCATTTATCATCAATTGTTTCTGTGTCTTCATCATCATTTAAGTTTTCTAAAATTCTGAATCTATTTCTTATCAAGGTTGTATATTATTTACCTACGTTGCTTTCTTTCAGCCTTTCAATGTCAAACTGCTTCCAAGATCTTGTGTTCTTTCCATTTGCCCTGAGTTTGAGTTTAATGTCAGCTGTTACCAAGTGGTGATCACGTCCAACATCAGCTCCTCTCTTGACTTTAACATACAACAGGGATTGTTTCCATATTCCATTTATCATGAACGGATCTATTTGGTTCTTGTCCGTTGGTTAGAAGATCAAGATTTCAATTTATGAATGTTTCGATAAGGAAAGTTGTCCTTCCTATTACATAGTTGCTAGTAGTACATAGTTTTGCTAGTCTTTCGCCACTCTCATTCATATTACCACATCCATGATTTCCCATAGCTCTTTCATAGTGGGTGTTACTAGATTCAACTTTGGCACTTATACGTCCAATGATGATGTTGATGTTGTGTTTTTTAGTTTTGTCTATATCCCGTTGGAGCTGTTCATAAAATGCGTCTTTGTTCTCCCCTCTGCTATGGAATCATTTGTTGGAGCGTAACATTGCAGTATAGTCATGTTGACTGGTTTTCCTTTTAACCTTGCCATAATCAGCCTACTTTTCATTGGTTTCTATTCCATTAGATATTTATTAAGCTATAAGAGGTAGGGAAGATTTACGCACTCAGATTCCTTTTCGCAACAACCTACTATCCAGTGGTGAGGCAGAAAGCAACAGTGACATGCACAGACACAACAACAACACACTGTACGCATCATACAATCATTCCAGCAGACGAAGTCAGTCAACTACCATCGTTTAATGAATTTATTTTTTCATGGTCGACAAATAGCTTATATCTTAAAGAAAACCACAATGTCATTTTCAATCAGAACTTACAGCAAATATTCAGATCCTTTTTTATGGTTATGGGATGTTTTATTTATTCTTTTTACCATTTGTACCTATCTCAGATGGTCAACTATTTTTGCAAGAAATTATGTAAAATATTGTTTTAATTTTTTTTACAGCACTGGGTCGATTCTAGTGGAATCTAGTACTTCTGTTCTGACATGATTCATAACAAACATTTCTAAAATTGTCGGTTTGTTAATTTTGAAATTATAAAAAAACTTAGGTTTCAACTCCTTCAGACAAAGTTGAACTTGGATTAATTTGACTATTTTCTGTTATTTTTTTGTCGTATAGTTCTTCAACTGTTTCAGTTCAAAATTATCCTAAGCTTTCAAATATTCGGCTTTGAGCATTCCTGCTGAAGGTAAAGCAGTAAAAGCGCTTCGAAGGCATGGAATTTAACGTGTTGTTTTCATTTTGTACTGCTTAAGGAAGTATAATTCGAATTGAAAATATGGAAAAAAAGGTTTAACAAACCAATTTTGAGACAAAAAGAAACAATATAATTGTTTATAAAAAGTTTACATTTGGGCGTATATTTTTATATCAGCAGATTTAGTAGTTTAAGCTTACTTTCAATAGCCTACAAACTATAGTTCGTCAACGAGGTAGTCTCTTCTGGCTCTAAAGAAACAAGTATTGAAAATTCTTTCATAAATCTGCTGCCATTCCAATAATTTACAAAAAATGGAGTTGATTTCTTAACCCACTGGTTTAGATACTTGTAGTACCATATTTGTACCTGCCCTTTGAAAGTCTGTTTCTTAGTTCGATAAAGGATAACGTTGCTTTTCCTCCAGTTCATGGAATTTGACAAATCCTGTTATATTTGGTATGTCACTTAAATCGATATTTCAGCATTTTTTGTATATCCTATTCGTTTTAGTTTGTAGTCAAATTGCTAAAAGCAAATCTTGATTTACTTTCATTCTTTTCATTGTCTTACGTACTCGGATGTGGAAGTCAGATTTTTTGTAGTTTGTGTTAAATATATTCACAGCTTTGGGAGACCTACATGAAACAGAGCGTGTTGTCTTGTTAAGATTTGTCTTTATGGTTGAAGATCGTATATTGACCACTCTAGATATCTTTTGATTGTTGTATAATCACACAAGTAATTCCATGTGAGTAAACATAATATTCAAGATAAAAACAGATTGTTTTGTCACCTATTTTTTTAGGTTTACATTTTTAATGAAATTCAGGAATTTTTCACAATATTACAATGACATATTATATAGCCAAACTGCTTGAATTGTTCAACAATTGATACAAACTTTGTCACGAAATATCTTATCTCATTTTTATATGTATAATGAATTTTTTTTAGGTTGAAAGAGAAGATAGTCAAAAGAATTTTCAAGATTATTTGCGCAAAATCTTTTCTTATCAGGAGAAATGCAGACACCTTCGGAAAACCCATTTTTTGTCAAATAAATTTCCATCAGATAATGGAGAGGAATACAAAAAGCTGCAAAACGAAATTTTTGAAAATGCTAAGGTCCTAAAAAATTGGGGAGACAATCTTCCATCGCGATGGATAATTCTTGAAAAAGTAATTTACAGTAAAATATCAGAAGCCAACTATACTATGTCGTATGCTGAAGCTATAGAATTAGCAGCGAAATGTTCATTTCCAGATCTAAAAAACACTACGTCTGAACTGAACTCTTTTCTTAAGTATGAACACGATATTGGTAATATTATATTTTTTGAGGACGTGAAAGAGGTTATTGTATTAGATCCTAAATGGCTCGTTGACGTATTTAAATGTTTTGTTTCCAATCAATATGAAAATGACCTTTTACGTATGACAGATTGGTCAGAACTTGAGGATAAAGGAATATTGTCAAATAATTTAATCGTGAAACTACTAGAAAAAGTTCCGCATCTAAGTTTGATGAAACATAAACAATTTGTTTTACAAATTATGGAAAAATTTGACATTATCGTCAAACCAAAAAATGACGAGGCCTCGGAAATGTTTTATATGCCATGCATGATAAAACCTACGACACTTAACGCCGTTTTAAGAGGGATTGGTGCTGAAAAATGCAAAATGAAAACATCGTGGTTTATGCTGGAGTTTGATTTTTTACCCCTGTCATATTTCAATCATATATTAGCTAGCTTTGTCAAAGAGAAAAAACTATCGGTCAAAAAGGATAATCAGCTGTGTATTTATCGCAATATAGGACTTTTCGATATAAATGACTCACGTACTCGAGTTCTTATGATATGCCTCTCACAAAATGTTATTGCTATGCAAGTCTTGCAGTGGACTCGTGAACATCATTGTTACTCTGACTTTAAAAACAAATTAATAGATCTTGTTCAATCAATGAAACTACGGTATCGAATAAATATCACTTTTACAAAGAAATTCAAATGTTCTGAGGGAAATTGCTTTGAGAAGAAGGGGAGAGTTGACTTTGGTATTGAACTAGCAGAGAGTGAATATCGCTGTACAGAACATAACGATATACACCAAAGCAAAGATATACTCAACAGTTGGTTGACGGTATGTTAATAAGATATCGATAAACATGATTTGTTAGTATTCTTTTTTAAATGGGAATACGTATTACAATTAAATATTAATAAAAGAATATTTCATTAAAACATAAATGTTGGACCCATTCAAAGACAAAAATGCTGTTGTTAAAGGTTAATAACGCATTAGGTATCATGCATGGTACCGTTCTCAAATCAAATAAGGCAACTGACTTAACAGATCAGTTTTTGCTAATTATGCTGTAACTAAAGGATATAATTAAAAATATGTTTGCTGCGAAAAAGAATAATGTATTTTTATCGAAACACAGTTATATCATAGTTTTACAATTGTTTTCCTTTTTTGTTAAATCCCATTAAAGCTAAATATCATGCATAAAGTCATTTACTACACGCATATCGCATTGAATCTTTCAAATATATTTTAAAATTAGGTTATTCTGATATAACTATGAAAATAAAAGTATTCAACAAGTATTCGGAAATTTGTTTCTACCAACTATTAACAAAGAATCAGAAATAGTCAATCATGTGTAGTGACTTCATTTTATATATAAAAGTTTGTAAGTCGGACTAACCAGCTAATTTAATATGTACCGGATAACTCAGAAAAAGGTGATACTGCGAGGCTAACACATTAGAATAAAAATATTTAAAGAATTCCAAAACGACCCTAATATTAAGATGGTTATATAAGAAACTGATGTTGTAAAATCGTTGTAAAATCGTGTTGCCAAATAATTTGGCTAAACAATAGACTTCCCCGAACATTTGTCTATATGGATGCCTTATATATAAATCTAATCTAACCGTTTCTTTGATCTGCCTAATTCTAATTTTGATCAATTTCAATTTGTCTTGCTTTGAGAGTATTATATTTATTTTTCAAGGCACTGTGCACGTGTCTTCACCAAAATGTCAAAAGCAATTATCTCGTTTATGTTTTGTTGTTTGTCGCAATCAGCTATGTTTTTTTTTAATGAATTACGTTTGAGTTCCTTTTCATCTTCAACTTGCAATTGTTTTGTTTTGACCTTATTCATTTGTGTTATTGGCATCGACACTTACAAATGTTTTTAAAGAAAGAAAATTTATTGTACCAAGGTATTTATCTGACCTATATAGCATAAGATTTTAAATCTTGTTGCTACGCATCTCCAATGTGTTAAATTATGGTAGCGTCATGACAAAGGAGAATCGGCAATGTAGTACGCATCATATGTCCCATTGAAAAAAAAGTGATTTCTATTTCTTGTACGAACTTTGAATAAAAACCTATTCCTTTCTGTTGTTACAAAGGAAATCAAAATGAAAAAAAAAAAAACTCACATTCAAATCAGATATCTATTTTTTTTTTACAGAGAGAAGAAATTGAAGATGAATATAGTAAGTAGAATTGTGTATTTAACATTTGTTTTTTGTTTACCAAATTGTTGATTTTTTCTTCTTTTCGATATATTGTTATAACTTTCATGACTTTTTCCTTTATTTACTATTTATCACATATTTGTACATTTATTATCAGATTCAATAATAAAATATAATGTATTAATTTCCTTTTTCATAACTTGTAATTCATTTTAACATATAATCAAAACACAGGACAAATGTTTAATTGTTTTTAACACTTGAAACCACACAATAAAGAATGAAGTTTTAAAGGACCTAAGACATCTTCTATGACATCCTTTCGCAATCGTAAATTGAATAAAACTGCAGTATGATCGTTTGCTATAATAATGATGTTTGCAGTTGATCTTATACATATATATGAGGTTTAAAAAAAAAATTCCATACTTTTGTAGAAAACAATTGTCGGAGAAAGTAAGTATTGTTTTCTCCTTTTGGTTTATAAACGGTTGTGTGCATGTCGGTTTCTTTTTGTTTGTTTTACATTTAAGATAAAACATTATCTGTACATATATGCTGATAAGAATAAAAAAAGATTTAAAAATATTTAGAACGCGTAAATAAAAGCATCTTTTGTAGAAATTTAGCACAGGAAAAAAATATATAGGTGCTCTACGATAATTTTACAATTTAGTTGATTTCATCTTACGAAATCGGCTTAAGATAGATAGATACTAGTAGAAGGATAGATTAAATAGATTAGATTAGATTAGATTAGATTAGATTAGATTAGATTAAATAGATGGATAGATATATAGAGAGAGAGAGAGAGAGAGAGAGAGAGAGAGAGAGAGAGAGAGAGAGAGAGAGAGAGAGAGAGAGAGAGAGAGAGAGAGAGAGAGAGAGAGAGAGAGAGAGAGAGAGAGAGAGAGAGAGAGAGATAGATAGATAGATAGATAGATAGATAGATAGATAGATAGATAGATAGATAGATAGATAGATAAGATAGATAGATAGATAGATAGATAGATAGATAGATAGATAGATAGATAGATAGATAGATAGATAGATAGATAGATAGATAGATAGATAGATAGATAGATAGATAGATAGATAGATAGATAGATAGATAGATAGATAGATAGATAGATAGATAGATAGATAGATAGATAGATAGATAGATAGATAGATAGATAGATAGATAGATAGATAGATAGATAGATAGATAGATAGATAGATAGATAGATAGATAGATAGATAGTTTATTCTCATGCAACCATGCAAGTACAAATAAGCATAGAATACTAAAACGAGCAGATAAATAATGATATTTTTGTATTTCTGTTTTAAATAGTTTTTTTAGTTTGCAAAATATATGTCTTGAAATAAGATAATCTTTTTGCGATATGTCAAATCATTATTGATATTTTTCAGGTGCACTTACTGTGAAAACATGTCCGTGTACATGTGCTACGATTGCACTAATAAAGTGTTTTGTAAGGACTGTTCCAAACAACACAAAGAAAATAACAATTTTATCAACCACTCAATGAAATGTATCGGCGATCTTTTTATATTAAATCACAGTTTCAGTTGTAGTATTGACTCTCCGTGTATGCATGATATGAAATGTTTACCTAGTGGGTTATTAGTTGTAACTTCATCAGACACAAAAGTATTGATATATTCTGTCAATGAGGAACAAAGACATGTTATACAGCATGTACAATTAAAAACTGCTCCAAACAAAATAGCATTAGTGGACGAAAATACTGTTGCGATGTTACTGGACGAGAATCGTCTTCATGTGGCTATCGTTGACATTAAACAAAGACATGCTCATTATATACACAATGCAAATATTAAAATGCATCTAAATGCACCATTGATTTACATAGAAAACCAACTTTATTTAGCTGGTGAATTATGTATTACTGTAATAGATATGTTAGGAACTGTAAAAAAGTGTATTGAACTAAGGTTTACACCAGAAGATATGTGTTACGATGCTGATTCACAACGTATTTACTGCATCGATAGAGACTATAGTAAGCTGATCTGTATTGATATAGATGGTAAAGTTATATTCACATTTGAGGATCCGAAAATAACAAATATCAATGGTATAACCATAGATAACGATGGAAATGTGCTTGTACTGTGTAAAAAAAAAGATTTTGATTTTGAATGTGTGGTCAAGTTAGAGTTTAATGGCAAGTTACGTAGAGTAGCGATTACAAATATACCACTGCCAAAGTTGTGCCCGTTTTCATATATTTGTTTCGATCGCTCAACAAATTCATTAGTTATTGGAGTCGATAAGAAAGTTTACATTTATAAGGGACAATGAAAGTTTAAATATATAATGAATCCACTTACGTTCTTCTCAAAAATAACAATGCGAATGAAGTAATATGTTGTATGGACTATAATGTGTCAAAAACAGCACGAACTACTCTACATGCAAGGTGTGGTTAAACATAACTTTTATTGTTCTGGTAGTTTGTATATATTGTTCTTAATTTAATGAATAATCCTAAGTTAAATAGTTCCTTTGAATGAGTGTTGTTACGGTATACAATATACATATTAATTTGACAACTCTGTGTAGTGTTTTTGTTACTCTTTTAAGTCCCTTTTGATTAAAAATTTCCAAAGTATCTATGCGGCATTGACATAGTAACTTTTCTTGACTATTAAATAAATCCATTGTTATCAATCAATTGTTGTTTTCTTAAACATTAGAGTAAATGTTAAATATTGTGTCATATGTTTTGTGTTTGTGATGTCTTGGTTTTGTTTTCATAGCATGGATTGAAATACATTGTGTATATGGAATTTTCTTTTGTCTTTTTATATCTCTTAGTGTTTGCACCTAAATAAAAAAAAATATTTGCTAAATCTTGTTTCTATTTCATTCATGAAAGATCTTCTAACAATTCGGAATCTTCGTGTAAAGCTATCGTACTATAAACTTTCTGTATATTTATACAAACGCGTGACGTGTAAAACGGATAGTGCGATAAATATAGATATAAGAATGTAGTATGCGTTTGTGTCAATGAATCTGCAACCCTACGACAAGAAGAAACAAAAACGATCGATAGATTTATTTATTGAATCATTGATTAGTTGAATGAAAAAATGAATGAATATATGAATGAATGAATGAAGGAAGAAAGGAAGGACGGAAGGAAGGAAGAAACGAAAGAAAGGATTAATTGGTTGAGTTATTGATTGATAAATTTGTGCTCAACGTCAAATGGTAGCTAGTTAATTCGAAAGACTAAGGATTTTCTTATCCCAGGCATAGATAACCTTATCCGTATATGGAACAACTTTTTTGAAGTTTGAGTCATGCTCTTTAACGTTGTATTTGTTTTGCTTTCTAACGTTTTTTTATCTGAATGTCACTGATGAGTCTTATGTAGACAAAATGCGCGTCTGGCGTATTAAATCATAAGCCTGGTACCTTTGATAACTATAATCATGCATATCTAGGACACATTACAAAAGAAAATTTAGTAAAGGATGTCGTCGACCAGTTTGAACAGAGTTAATTATGACTACATTTTAAATATAGAGGCCAATATTTACGATATGGATATAAGTTATGGGTTGCTAGGCAACATGCAGACTCATAAGAAAAGTAAAGTATAAATGCTTAACTTTTTTAGAGACATTCACCTTCTCTATAGCGTCCGTTGCATTTAATGACATCATTACCATTTAAACTAAGATCTCTACTTAAGCTAGCGTTTTATATACGCACTAACATTCCAAAAAGGGTTGATGCAACCAGTGTACAATTGTCATGTCGAATGCAAAAGTATGTTCATGTATCTTGAACTTGACATATTTAGGTACAGAAATGTTTTTTAAATCACAATTTTTCTATAGATATTATCTCTAGCTCATAAAGGTTAACGTCTTTCCTAAGTTCATATCAATCCATGAAGGTTTACAAATATATCATGTCAAAAATGTAATCCCAAACTGTCTATGAATTTTAGCCACAATTTTTTTATAGCTATAAAATACTGAAAAAAATACCACATAGTTAAGATGAATATGGCGCCATCAAACATGATTAACCCCGCCAAATTCTATATTTGCCTGTTCAAATTCAGGAGCCTGTAGTTCAGTGGTTGTCATTTGCTGCTGTGTATCTTATTTTGTTTTTTTCATAGTTTTTTTGGCCATAAATTAGACATCAACCTGAATGCAAGTGACATTCTTTACCAGCATTTTAATCAGCCTGGTCATTCCATCGCTTGAATGACAGTTCGCATCAACAAGGACTAACATTCCTCATCTTGTAACACCTCTCCGTAGACAAAAAGATGACTACTGGATTCGGCAATCGGGAACTGTGACTGACACCATATGATTGCAATGAAACAATTTATGGTTTAGGTATTCTATCCTTCCTGTATCTCGGTGAATGCGATAAATATTTTCAACTCTACCCCTCGACGTAGACGCAGTCATGGTCATATGAAATATACATAACCTACTCTGCATACTGTCTCTATTAAAATGATTAATGAATTGCTGCCATTTATACAAAAGCCAATTCATCACATTTGCACAAAACGTTATTCATTAACCCTCACAAAACTTCATTATCTGTTCAATTGATGTTTGGAAACCACTGTTACAAACCCTCTATCAAACCAATACAAACTTAAAGCTATAATTTCGGATATTGCATGTCACAGACTTTTTAAAACAGTTCGCATTGGAAAAGATGAAAAAGATATAAGATCCTGTCTCAAACTTTCATTGGTAAAGTTGGGTCTCGACGGCGTCAACTTGGGCAATATCCTTCATCATAAATTAGTTCAGTCGAAAATATCTCCTTATTTAAAAGATCAGTTTGTATCAATCATTTCTTCTACCTTTAAATATACCAAACCAATTTCAAATAAAAAAAAATGAATTACAAAGACGTTTTGCAGGATCTCAAAATTGACGACTTCATGTCTAAACCAACTAATTGCACGTATGCTAGTTCATAATTTACATATAATCAGGCTGATCACGTTATTACCGGTCATCTCAACATTGTCAATAATACTTTTCTGCGAAATGTGTTATCCAAAGGTCCGAAATATCGTGAGCCTTAATCCATTGGGAATACAACTTCAAAAAAGTGAGCCAGATCCTCCATCACTGGATTATTTAGCTTTTAAACCAGGTTTATTCCACCATTATCTGCATAAGATGAGTTGCCTTGGATCCCCTAATGTATCTATATATACAGTAAATAAGTTACAAATTGCATTGCATGTTGTGTATCACAGAGTACTCCAGCTTGCGGCAGTGAAAACGTCTACAACCAGACATCTACTGTGCATTCCTGAAACACAGTAACTTGACGACAACCTGTCTTTACATATCCAGACAAGGAGCGACTACGTATGTACTGTTACACTGACAGTGCCCAACACGACCTGTACCAGGCAGCAAACCGACAACGTTGAGTCATCATGGATTATAGTCACGTGGAACAGAAAGACCAGGTTCAGCTCCCAGAGAGAGATGTCTCTGAATTAGTAGAAAATCCGTCTTATACAACACATTCAGATATAAATTTCGGGATTAAGCGAGTACGTGACCTCACGGAAAAAGGTAAAGGAGCTTTCACAAAAACAAACGTGACAAGTTCTGTCAGGAACTAGAGGATCTCTGAACAGATATAGAATCCCAGTTATTGGAAATCTCCACGCCTCCTAACGAGCTCCAGCAACTCCTAGCAGTCCAGAACACACTTGTTAAAACCTGTAATAATTATCGTAGCCTCACAGATGAATACCTCGCACAGTGGAAGCGTCAACGAGTCTGACATGTCAAGTCTAGAACGGAGGAGGCTGCCAGGTCTAACATAGCTTTTGTTTAACAACATTCACTGATCCTACAAAAGGAGGCAATGTTAGAGGAAAAAGCCCTATCTAGACAAACTGAACTGAAACATCAGGCAGAGCAAGAGGCCATACACAGGACATCACAAATTTAACAAGAGGCCGCACGTGTAAGCCGGGAAAACCAAGTAAAACCTTCTCGAAGCACGAGGAGAAGCTGCAGCGACAGAAGCCGAGGCTCGTGTCCTTGAATATGACCACAGCCAAGCGTCAGACAATCTTCCTGAAGAAATAGTAGACCCGCTACAACGTGTGCAAGAGTTCGTAAACAAAAATCCTGTACCAGCTGCCTTACAGAAAATGACAGGATCCAAAGAGATAAAGCAAATTCCTGTTAAGATAGAGGTAAGTCATGTAGCACCAGCGTTCAGGCCATCCGTGGCACTGAACTTGCCATCATAAACACCTGAGGTCTTGCCCTCACATGCTGTGTCACTGGAAGTTAAGGTATTCCAAGATATGGGAACAATAACTGACAGGGCGGTTCAGAAAGTATCCCTGTTTTACACCAAAAATAAGTCGTTATAAAAGAGATTCATGTTTTACAACAAAAACAAGGCGTTATAAAAGAGATCCCTGTTTCACACCAAAAACAAGACGTAATAGAAGACACCCCTGTTGCATATCCTACGTCGGAGATAACCAGATTTCTCTAACGCTAGGACCTGTTGTTCTCCCAGCTATTAAACTTTAACGACCGGGCAGAATCCTCCCATACATGGAGAGCCAACTATAAAAACGACATAGATCTAGACGAATTACAAGCTTCGGATTTGGAACAGATAGATCTACTGATTTAGTGGCTAGGGCGAGAGTCTTCCAATCATGACATGAGTATAAGGGCATCAAATGCCATCAACCAAACAAGAGGCCTACAGAAGTTATGGCAAAAACTGGATGAGCGATATGGTGGTCCAAAAATGTTTGAGGCCTCTTTCATCAGCGACGTTGTCAATTTTTCTACCATGACGAACACAGATAGTGTACGTTTTTATAACTTGTCTGATATTCTGTCAGAAATAGAATACCACAAGGGAAATCCCAAGTTGGGATGTTTGCTTGCTTTATTTTACTCTTCGTCCGGGATAATTCCTATTGTAGAAATTGTGCCATACGGACTCCAAGAAAAGTGGATAACAAGGGCTTCAAGATACAAGTCTAAATATGAAGTTGCCTTTCCACCTTTCACAGAGTTCGCTCCCTGAATCAGAGAAATTAGCAAAATTAAGAACGATTCTGAGCTCATCTGTTGGTCAAGAGTCACAACATATACAAGAGGTGCTGCGCCAAAGTTCACACCTAAAACCTCTTCTAAAGTCGATGTTCATAAGACAGCAGTTGAACAGCAATCTGGAGACAGCAGAGAACAACAAAGTCTTTGCATTTTGCATAATACAAAGCATCCCTTAAAAGAATGTCGAGCGTACCAACGCAATCGATGATCGCAAGGAACTGTTTCTACATTTGAAAATGCCTGTACCAAGTCAGGAATATGACAGTTCTTGTCCATTCGTTTTTGTTATTTGATTTTGCCATGCGACTATGGACTTTCCGATTAGATTTTCCTATAAGTTCAGTATTTTTGTGATTTTACTTTTTAAGACAGAGCAATGTGTGATACAAATGTTGTGAGTCAACTATACACACAGAAGTCGGGACTGCTATGCAAGTATTATTTGTAATGAGTGTGGAAGTCAACGACATACCACCGCACTTCACATCACTAGACCACAACAACCTGTAAGTAATTAGTCCAGCTTCGACGGGGATCCGACAGAGAATCGACTGAAATCTGTGAGTTCAACCTGTACAGAGATCCTCAAGGATCCCTGGAGTGAAAAATATTGTGCCAAGATAGTACCTTTGGATATGTACCAAAAGGACATGACAGGCAAAATTATCCGAATGTACGCCCTCATTGACGACCAGAGCAACCAGTCCCTTGCCTTGCCTAAATTCTTCGGTCTGTTCAACGTTTGGGAAAATCGGGAAACTACTCTCTAACAATATGCTCAGGCAGAGTAGCGACTTCCGGGAAAAGAGAAAAGGATTTCGTCTTAAAATCTGTACATGGTGACGTACACTTTGATCTGCCTACATTAATTGAATGTAATAATATGTCTAATAATCGAGACAAAATTCCTAATCCTGAAGTCGCAATGCATTTTCCTCATCTAAAGAAACTCAAAGGAAGCATTTCAACAGTTGAAGAACATTGTCAAATTCTTCTTTTAATTAAAAGAGACCTTAGAGGATACACCACGTCTTTTATCAACTCCTAGGATCATCCAGAACTCCATTTGACTAAAGATGAAACTAGGTTGGATCAGATTTAGGAAATACATACATTGACCATTAAACTGTTCCGCTCGAAGTCAACACGAAAAAAAACGAACATTACAATCACGGAACCAGAACAACGTTTTGCTTCAAGACTGGAAATAGCCTTCACGGACGAAATTCTTATTGTTGTTCAGGATAACGTCCAACACTTTTATACGAATGCCAAGGTTGCAAAATTGCATTCCATACAATTCCTTGAATGTACTGGAGCTACAATGTAGTGCTAAATCTGATAACCCACGATTTTTTCTAAAGAGATAGCACTCGTGTCAACGTGTTACTAGAAGCAAAATATGTGACTCTTAGAGAAAATTCTATAGCTAAAGAAAATTTCATTCTGAAATCAGCTAGACCTGAAGTTCATGAAGAAGAAATTAGTCGTATTCACAAACCTATTCCGAAAGAAGGAGCGATTGTCAATCTCAATCCGCCTTTTAACAATCAATGCCTACTCCTAGTATTAAGCAGTATTGTCAAGTCTGACTCAGATCTTAATGTTAAGGAACCAGTGATCTTATCTGGATATCATCACAAAGTAACTACGACAAAATCAAATATCAAGATCGTCATACAACAAACAGAACAGCTAGATCCGAAGGATTAATAGTTAATACAAAACGATTTCATTCGCCAGAGGCTCACCAATAGGTCACTACAGCAAAATCAGACGAGTACCATCTACGTATGTCATCGACGTCATTCAACGGTGGAAACAAATTGTTGTTACCGTTGCAACAACAACATTGGAATATGTACTCAAATGACTATCATATCGTCGGAAACGTCCTTCTTAAGAATGAAAAACTGTGTTGCACCAAGTTTCATTTAGGACTTATATATTTAATATTCGTATGTGATTTATTCACTGAATAGTGATATCAGTCTAATATCAGACTGCGAGTGTGTTGCCTTGGATCCATAATTTATCTATATATTTTGTGTGATTATATTCACGATTATTTATTATAGTTTGATCTGCACCTTACAATATTTTATTGTACCCGTAGCCTTACATCCGTCTTTTGCAAATCAACCTTGCCAAGTCACATCACTGGACAAAGACTGTCAAAGGATTTCTTCTTGATCACAATTTGTGGCTAATCACAACATGGGTAACATTTGAAATAGTTTAATTGATGCCTTCAAATTGCCAATGATACATTTAACTTTGCAACAAAAGTATAATTTATCTATGTTTCATTAGAAGTATTTTATGTGTACATTCTTGACTACGCCGTGTCGGAGCTCTGAACTGCTAAATCCCGGACAACGCCGCTACTCCATACCAGATGAATCATTAACCTTAACAATTATTGAACACATTGTAAAATTGTACTTTATTTAGTTTTTTTAGTTATTTACCACTTTTGGATTGGCACTAGAATAAAATTAGCACCTGATTCTTTATCTTTTCTTATACACAATCACCTGGTTTAATTTGACTGGTCGAGCCGGTACATAGGAATATGTCTTTACCATGCCAGGGATGTGACAGTTGTTACCCATTCGTTTGATTTGTTTGAGCTTTTGATTTTGCCATTTGAGTAGGGACTTTCCGTTGTGAATTTTCCTCAGAGTTCAATATTTTCGGGACTTTACTTTTTTGGAAACCTAATCTACATAAGTGCCCCTATAAACAACGGTATATTGTTGGGTTATACATATACTCCGCGAAACCTCTTTCCAAATCACAGACAACTTTTTGTATCAGCAATCAAAGCCGGGCTTCAAAGTCATTCTAGAGTTGGCGTGAATCGGACGTGGATACTAAAATCTTCCAAATGTTTTTAGAGCACATACAATCTAAGACTCCTGCATTTTTCAATAGTGTTAAAACGAGACTTGGGGTCAATTTCATGGTAATGTAATTAATTAAATTATACATTGAATTACAAAAATGATCAGTTACACTAATTACACATAACACAGTTTTTGAAATGTAATTAATCAAATTATAATTACTTTACTAAAGTTAACTTGTTCAAAACAATACTTAGCATGTGTAAAATATTCCTGAAAGCTTAACACATAGTCTTAGCATTGCATTTAATAGTATTTCTAATGTTTTGTCATTTAGTCTGCATCTCTCTGGTCTGAACACTTTGTTTCGACAAGGGCTGATGTGGCAGGTATGGCTAGATCATGAGATGTGATAGAAGAGGGAATGTGTACCTATTAACTTGCCAATACATTAAGGGATATTTTGACAATTCAGAAATGAAGCCTTTTAAGTAAACATTATATAAATAAATTTAAAAATTGTCCATGTTTTTTTACTTTACAATTATGAAGATTATTCAAGTATTCTTGTCACTACATTGAAAATAATTTTAATCACAAACAATGTATAATGTCTATATATTAGATAATTAATTAAAATACATTTAATATTGGCATTGTCCTTATGCTATTTTATTAAACATTTAGTCTGATTAATTTCAGTTTGTTTTTAAAGCTGATAATTTTTATACGCCCGTCAAAGTTTTGACGGGACGTATTATGGTATACAAATGTCCGGTGTCCGTCCGTCCGTCTGTCTGTCTGTCCGTCCGTCTGTCCGTCTGTCCGGCGTTAACATGTCGCACCGTAACTTGAGAACGACTAATCCAAATTTCATGAAACTTAATATAGTTGTTTCTTATGATGGTCAAATGATCTGTATACTTTTTGGTGAAAATAAGATTTAAACTTTTTGAGTTACAGCTCTTTATAACTAAAACAGGGGTGTGTTTTTTTTTCACATGTCGCACTGTATCTCAAAAACGATTCTTGATTATGAATTAAAACTTTAAACACTTTTTAGTTATATTAATCTCAATATCTGTATACTTTTTGGAGTTGATTCAAAATTTCATTTTTGAGTTATTGAGTTTTTGTAAAAAAAGGGGAGGGTTTTTTTACATGTCGCGCCATATCTCAAAAACTATTTATGATTATTGCTTAAACTTTACACATGTCTTTGTTATATTAATTTAAAGATCTGTATACTTTTTGGTGATGATTCAAAATTTCATTTTTGAGTTATTGAGTATTTTGTAAAAAAGGGGGAGGTTTTTTTTACATGTTGTGCCGTATCTCAAAAACGATTTATGATTATTGCTTAAAACTTTACACACTTCTTTGTTCTATTAATCTAAAGATCTGTTTACTTTTTGGTGATTATTCAAAATTTTATTTTTGAATTATTGAGTATTTTGTAAAACAGGGGAGGTTTTTTTACATGTCGCGCCGTATCTAAAAAATAAGTTATAATTATTGCTTAAAACTTTACACACTTCTTTATTATATCAATTTAAAGATCTGTATACTTTTTGGTTTTGATTCAAAATTTTATTTTGGTAACATTTAGTTTTTTGTAAAAAAAAAAAAAAAAAAAAAACAGGGTGGGGGGTTTCACATGTCCCGCCGTGTCTCTAAAACAATATATGGTTATTGCTTAAAACTTTCTCAGAAACTATTTATGATTATTGCATAAGACTTCCACATAAGACGTCGGGCGTATCATGCGCTCATGGCGCAGCTGTTTATTATTTTTATAATCCTTGTATCTATGATGAGTTTATTTTGTGTATACTAATTTGACAAAATGATTGTGTGCAGTGATTCAAAATTCTAAATGAGCTGTCGAAGAAAGATTTACACATTTATATAACAATACATACATGTATTGCTTGTATAAGTATATACAAGTTATCAATCTATTTAGATATAGATCTTTCTTAAAAACTGAACAACACCAATATATGATTCTCACATTTTTATAATACTATATTTAGCAAACATTTCTGTATGTCAAATGAATAACATTTATATAATTACAAATTATAATCATTAACATGATTGTTACCATAAAAGTGAATGTTATTGAAATGTAATTAAAAAATAATTAAGCATTATATGCTTTTTCATTGTAATTGATTAAATTACCATTACATGTAATAAAAAATATGCTCAATTACCATGAAATTCAATTACATGTAAAATTGTAATGCATTAACCAAATTACCATTAATTTTTCAAGTACCCATCCCTGATTAAAATATTTGACTTTTCTACACTTTACACAAATATTCCCCATTAATAAACTAAAAAACAAATTGAAAGAGATGGTTATGTTTGTATTTGTTTCATAAAAAAACACCCAAGGCCAACGTAAATACAAGTATCTTATCTCAGGGAAAGATAAATCCTACTTTGAAAAGAATCACTCTGATTTAAACAAAAAAAATCTCTGAACTGACATTATCAAGATGTTCGGTTTCTTGCATTGATAGACAACATCGTTGTTACGTTTTGAGAACGTTTTTTTAACAGACTATATCTACATTCCAATGAGAACCAATTTGTGCTCCTCTTCTTTTCAACTTGTTTCTTTATTATTATGAGGCTGACTTCATACAGGAACTTCTTAGGAAGAAAGATAAGAAGCTAGCAACATCCTTGAGCTTTACGTGCCGCTATATAGTTGATGCTCTCTCACTAAATAATTCAAAATTCATAATTAAGTGACTGTGTTGAACAAATCTAACACATGGAAATAGAGATAAAGGATACAACAGATACATCGAAGTCTGTCTCATATTTGACTTACATCTAGAAATTGACAATGCGGGTCGGTTAAAAACAATTTTTTACAATGAAAGAGATGATTTCAGCTTCCCAATTGTGAACATTCACTTTCTATGTAGCAAAATAACAGCAGCGCCTGCATACAGAGTATATATCTCCCAATCGATACTTTATTCCTGGGCTTGTATTTTCTACTCAGAAGAGAATTCAAAATGGTCAAGTTGAAATCATCCCTTCGTAAATTTTACCGACGACATCATGAGTTGTCTGACCGTTATAAAATAGCTGTTTCACAGATGATATCGAATATATTCGTTATGATGTGACCACACCACATCTTAGTATTTTTATATGTACATTTTGACATCTAAGGAGTTCTGAAGAAATAAAATCAAAGAAGTCTTAGAGTACACAGCATCCTTAACCTTGAAATAATCTTCAGATTTGTTTTAAACACTTTTTGTAGATCGATCAATGTTTGCAGAATTTCCAGTCAGAGATTGATCTGACATCCATTTACACCTTTTGGGGACAAGTTTGGTCCATAAGATGTAAGAGTGAAATGTATGTATATTGTATGTCCGAAATAATATTTTTCATAAAAAATGATTTAAAAATATCTATCTCAATCATAGAAATTAGCCACGAAGACTTGTATTGATTTTTATTTTATGGAATGACTTAACTTGATAATTGTATTGCATATAGTTTAAAATGCCATTGTTTAAGATGTTATAAAATCCTCGTAGTTGTCTCATAGCAGGCATAAGGTAGTGTAAATTTGTTATTGTAAGGCATAGTAATGCATTATATTTTCCCAAGTATTTGCAGCATTTTTTCATTACATGTGATTGTGATTTAATGTATTACTTAAGCAAAAAGTTGTGTATTTATATTCATAATATAGCATTACATGGCAGTACTGTTTTCATATATTGTTGGAGATTTACCTAAAGCAGAAATAAAGATTTATTGATTAACCATGTTAACTAATAACATAATTTAAAAATTGTGTGGCGATTTAAGTTTGACAGTCTAATTTCTTATAATGTAAGATGTCTTTCTATTAAATACGTTTGGGTTAAATTACATTTCCAATATAAATTACATTTCTATAGGGCACAGCTCGCTATTTTAATTATCTAAATGGTGTATACTTCATTTAAATTTACCGCCCGGTATCTTTAGAACCGCCCGGTACCTCATCTTTGGAAACCGTCAAGGGTACCGCGTGAAATTATGCAAAAAAAAAGGATGCGAGAAAGATCAGAAAGAAAAGGAAGATAGAAAATTAGTTAGTGTTGAGAGAACGACATGTTAGTGATATTGTGTTAGTGTCAGCTGTTTTATTATGTTAAACTGATACATTTAACAGATTAAGTTGTGATTTTAACTGAGACATAGTGTTGTGGTTTTTTTGTGCTATTTGAACAAGGATTTTACGTAATTTACGATACCTAAAAATAACACATCGATATACAAGAATCAGTCAAGAACAAAAAAAAAAAAAACACGACAACGCTGCTAATGGCGTTGGGATAGCCATACACAAAGTTTATATATTTGAAATGAAATAATTGTTTGAATGTCAGTGAGACTTAAACTATTTGAATACCAATTGGAATTTTCAGTACAAGTTGTGTTTTATTATTAATGGAGATGGATCGAAATATAATTATAATATTAATGGATTTTACGAACGTTGGAAATGAGCAAACTGTTTCTGGAGAACAAAACCGGGATATTCCAGAACCGCACACCGGATTGTCCCTTGGACCCCATTGCCGATGGTGCCGACAACTAAAATTTGGGATGGTTTCGACGGTAGCAGTATTTGGACAGATGGATATTTATTTTGAGCACACCGATGTCTGATATGAACTAGAGACAACAAAATGACAATACTGCCGGAATTGATCATAAATAGATGGATTTGGTTTATCTTAAGTTTGATACTTGTGATCGGATGGTTTTCTGTAACATTTCCTTTATATGACATTGTTTGTTGGCTGAATTAAAATTTATATTACATTGTATGTGTGATTACTCTGCGGCTAACATTTTCAGTTTCGGTAATTGTGAAAGTATTCATAGGTGAAACCACGAGACGTTTGAAAGACTTTGACAACCAAAAGGAAGACAGAAGAAGGCCAACCGATACCGTACGTCAGAAATTGAACTTCGACCAGAACATTCCACATATTAGAGACAACGCAAAGACTGTACCGGTGAATTCATTATAACAATTGCAAGTTAACAGATCCAATTCAAACTAAACCTTTTAACAAATTTTTTCAGAAGGGCTATGGTTACCAAACGTTGTCAGGTAATTAAAGATGGCACATTTTGAAATTAATATTGATTCACTCATATGGTCTTTGCATTGGAAATAATCACAGTTATTCTAAAACCAGTTGTTTGCATAATACTAGTTATGTCTTTAAATTTTATGATGGTATGATACTAAACCCCTAACGGGAGGGATTGTGCTTACATTTTCATATCATTAAGCTAATGATATATTTTGTTTTAAATCAGTTTAATTGGGATCTGGAGCTGGCATGTCAGTAACTGCAAGTAGTCATATGTTAATTTATGTATTATTGTTTGGTTTTTTTTGTCACCTATTCTGACATTTGACTTGGACTTCTTTTAAACTGAGTTTTACTGTGCATATTGCTGTTTGTTTGTTTATTTTACATTAGCTAGAGGTATAGGGTGTGGGTTGTGATCTCACAGAACATGTTTTACCCCGCCACATTTTAGCGTCTGTCCCAAGTCTGGAGCCTTTGGTCCTTGTAAGTCTTTTTTTTCATTTTAATTCATTTATGTTTCGGAGTTTAATGTAACGTTTATTTTCACTCAACTAGTACACATTTGTGTAAAGCGGTCAATTAATAATCTTTTCAACCCATTTTGGTAAACTTCACATTTTCTTGAAGTACATTTTGAGTAGGAAGTCGCAACAGAATACTATTTGTATTGTTGTTTCTATGATCATATTATCAATTGAAAACAGAATTGACAAAATCTGCCCTGTATGTTACCCCTTGATCATACAGGTATACCTCGTTAAAACATGAAAAGAAACGATGAGAGTACATGTAGGGCCTTTCAATGAAAGTGTAATTGTTGTATTTTTTTTCATTTTAAAAGGAACTTATTGTAAAGTGTTTTTTAAAACAATTATAAAGAAGATACTTTTGACTTTTTCGCATTATATACTATGCACGTAAAAGGAATAAGGAGTATATACATAGAAAGAACCAATAAATGTGTTGCCATATGATACCTTAGGATTTACCCTCATACAGATATTGGACTAAAAATAACTTGGCATTTAACTCATCAGTTCTTTAATAACCGGTATTACATTACTGACGGTAAGTTTGAATATTGTAATTTGGTTAGTTCAAAACAATCAAATACCTAATGTCACTACATGTTCTGAACTTAATCTTTCTTTTTTCTCTTTTTCTATCTTTCTGAAAATCATCCAAAATCATCTGTCATACAATCGAAGTTGTGGTTTAATTTATTTGTTATCAAGAAAATGGAAGTGTTTTTTTTTTCTTCACTGAATGATCTTTGAAGGTTATGCAAAAAAAACAGATAATTTTGAATGTTGATTTAATGGTCCATTTCTATGGCTAACTGTTATTTGCTGCTCCTTCAAAACTATGTGCATGCTATTTTTTCATGTTATTTATTGTGTGTTTAGAAAAGGTCTTATCGCAGACTGCAGTCTGTTCTTGTAGTTTTAGTATTTATTTTGGATAACATTGTATTATTCCTTTCTACCATGTCTACAGTGACCTGCATTTGGACTTCGGGATATGTCAGTGGGTTCCTTAAACACATGGTGTTGAATAGTAAGCAAAAAATAGTTGAACAATTGATCTTTGATCTTTCTGTTTTAGTTCCTTAGCAAGACATGGATTCGAGACATCATGATATTTCGACATTAACGAACTTCATTTTTGCTTAAAGTTAACTTGTCAGCACAAGTTTGACTATTCTTTCCTTTTTTATTTGAAAAAAAATACTGTTGAGCAAAATTACGCAAGATAAATATTGAGGTAATGGTGAATTACCACTGTGAACCTCAAATCAAATCGCAGTTTGTATCTTTTGGAAACTCTCCAAAATCTTCTATTTGATACGATATTCCATGGCTTGTGTTTCTCATCATGAGTTTCTGTGAAAGATTACTGCCTAAAAAGAATTGATGTATCATCGATTCGACAGAGATTACATTGCATTTAAAATAATCAATCTTCTTATGTTGTACGGTAATTATTTCCATCTTCGACCGTTATGAAATATCTATATCGGATGTTCATTTTGTCGTTAAAAGAAACCAAAATTCAATCATCGACATGTAATTGGTGATTTCTTTCTCTGCCAAATGCGATTTATCAACGGATTTCGACTTGCGTCCTCTACACAGCCAGTACTACATTTAAGTCAAAAGTTAGTTATCCTTCATCGTGGATGCTTAATTCTCTCTGCGTGACAAATATGTTGTCGTCCACCAGAAACAGGGATAAAGGCTTCAATAGTGTTAATCACATTTTTAGGATATAACACTTTTGTTAGTTTTATTGAGGCATTTGTTTCTTTAGTTTGTATATTTTTGTATTCTGCTGTCACAAGAGAAGACAGGGCAACAACACTCCAACAACAATACTTATTGATAAACTATGATTTTCAATGACTGTGAAGAGTAAATATAAGCATGTTACAAATTTGCATAAACAGATCTTTGAATATAGTTTATATTGGCAAATTAAAACATAATTAAATTTGTATTCTTTTCAACGAGCTTTATTTTTTGGGATGTATAAATAAACATTCACGTTAATTGTCTATATAGAGATTACTCTTGTTATGTATAACATTGTAATTATTTTTTTAAAGGTAAACTCCTAACTATCCTACTGTCTGTCGATGCTTTTACTTTTGGCATTGCACAAGTGTCATGTCTTCTTTGAATATCCATGACCTTTAAATACGAAATTCCGGGGTTGTGTTTTAGTTGATTTTAGTATCTAATGCATAGTTTTTTATTATTATTATTTTTGTTGCTTTAAACTAGCTTTCAATAACTGCGAGTACTCTCAAATCGTAATTTCGAGATTTGACCTGTTGATACAATAGTAATGCTTTTTTGTTATTTTATGTTTACTTATTTAAATTTAATTATCGTCTCTCTTTTCCAATATACTAGAACACACCCGCGAAATCGCGGGCATTCAGAGCGTAGTTTAAAATATGTAAAGTGTTGTTGGAAGAATTTTGTAAAATACAGAATGACTGGAGAATTTCAGCAAAAGTAACATAAGTCATAGGTTATTGGGGACAGGAAAATGTTTTTTTACCCTCCACCTTTATTTCCAAAGTTCCCAATTTTTGGTTTTCTATCAATTTCAATATGAACATACATTTAGTATGTTATGAACATTTATTTAAGTAAGGAGCCTGTAATTCAGTGGCTGTCGTTTGTTTATGTGTTACATATTTGTTTTTCGTTAATTTTTTGTACATAAATAAGGCCGCTAGTTTTCTCGTTTGCATTCTTTTACATTGCCATTTCGGGCCTTTTGAAGCTGAGTATGCAGTATGGGCTTTGCTCTTTGTTGAAGGCCGTACGGTGACCTATAGTTGTTAATATCTGTGTCATGTTGGTCTCTTGTGGAGAGTTGTCTTAACATGGCAATCATACCACATCTTCTTTTTTTTTTATGTAATCAATGAATTTTGTAAAAGATTTAATGACTGGAGAATTTCAGAAAATATCAAAAGTTCACATGAATAATTTTAGCGCTTATCTGTATATTATGAACATTCATTACTATATAAATAAAGCGTATTTACTTTCAATTCTAAGTTTACTAATCGATCCATGGTGATCATTGATATATTATACAGACCCTCTCTATTTAATAAACTCTGTGACCGCCGTGGATAGTAAACTTGAAAATGATAGCAGATAAAATTCTGAAAATACACTTTATTCGTAATATATGTATGTTCAAAATATACAGAAAAACGCAAACCGGAAGTCTAATCTGCCTTAAAATTTCGTACAATGACGGGACAATATCCGGATGCCTTTTTTCTCGTTTTTCTCCTAAAATAACTCAATCTGAATAATCATATGAATGGATGACAAATGCGACTATGCACTGTACCTATAGGACACAGAGGCGTGTTGATTAATTTATTCTGGAAAGAAGAGAAGCGACACCAAAAATGAGGTCTTCTCGTTTAATAGTATAGATACCAGCTTTAATAGTGTTTGGTGAAAATGTATGACTATTAATTTTCACGTCTGTTCTCGTTCTATGAACAACAAAATTATTTATTTGGTAAAAACAATTTCAGTATTTCATTACTGTATACCTTACAACAAAATGATTTTCATTTACCTGAGTACATTATTCAATTTGACGCCATGTTGTTCACGGTTATGGTTGTGTTTCTGATGTCGTTAAACATCTCACCCCTTATCTTACTAATTTTGTATTTACATTGTGCCATTTCAATTGATATTTCATAGCGTGACTTCTATGTTACACTATTGTTTCGGGTAAGGGTGAAGGTTGGTAAAATTTAAAATGTATAAACCTGCTGCATTTGTTTGCATCTGTCCTTCTGTCCTAAGTCAAGAATCTGATGTCCAGTGGTTGTCGTTTGTTGATGTGGTTTAAAAATGTTTCTCGGTTTAATACATGCAATGTTCCCTAGCTATCCATGATAAGATAAGATACTTGGTTTTGCTGTTTGAATGGTTTTACACTAGTTATTTTTGGCCCTTTATAACTTACTGTTTGATGTAAACTAAGACTTTGTGTTGTAGACCGTATACGCACTTTGACCTATAAAGGTTTACTTTTACAAATTGTGACTTGGATGGAGAGTTGACTCATTGGCATTCATACCACATTATCTTCTTATATCTGTATGTTATGAATTTGCTTTACATGCATGCATGGCATTTGGAGAACAATGCATATTTCTAAACTGTGGATTTATGCTGAATCATCTAAGTATAGGTCCATATTTTTTCAATCTTCTTAAATAAGTAAATAAATAAATAATCTTATTTCAAGAGGATAATCCCATTATTAAAAACTAGCCGTCATAAGAGTCCGTCCTCAAAATAATAATAACATATGTATAAGTACATACAGTATTATAATGATATATCATACACAATATACAATTGTATATAGATATTAATAAAAAGCTTATTAATTTGCACAATTTATGAAAAAATTGTATCATTTTGTTTTAAAAGATACAAGTGTATTCTTATCCTTCTTTCATTTGGTAACATAGATAAATAAAAAAAAAGCAAAATAAGGATGTTTAAGGTGGTATGGGAGTCTAAAATAAAAATGATAGAATTTGTTCATACTTTGCCAAAACGTTGTATCTATTGATACATGTTGAAAAATATAATAAAAATGATAGGTCACCGCGCATTTTCTCAAGCTACAGGACGGGACAAAATGACACATTTTGTATGGATTATACACGAAAAAACACCATTTTGTGATTAGAAACTAAACAAAATGATAGAATTGTTAAATACTTCAGGAAAAGATAGCTTTCAGACACTGCTTTGAGAATATCAAAAGAAAAGATAGGGTCACCGTACGTTTTTTCCGGCTAAAATACAAAATAGGAAAATTCCATACAGAATCCTTCAGAAAATGCACTTTTTTAGAGTTACCTCCCCTTAAAATGCCAATTTTTAAAAATAATAAAAACAACCAAAAATAATTAACATTTGCAAAAATATCAATATTTAGAAGTTATATTCTTATAAATTGGTACTTTTAAATGAAAATGTACATTAAACATCTGCATTCCTGCATCAAATTTTGCTAACATGATGGAAAATCTGGACCTTTGATTCTCTGTTTTTTACAATCCAAGATGGAGGAAGACACCCATACCACCTTAATTTGATGTACGCCTTTGTTTTGCTTCTTTGTTACATTTGTTTGTTTTTAAAGTGATGAAGATGATAACACAATATAATGCAGTTTTATTTTTTACTTTTTTACCTATTGTGTCTGTTAGTTTTTTCCACGCATCGCTGTCAACATAATGGATTTTTTTATGCAACTGTCAAACAAGTCAGAGGGTTAGCTAGCTATAAAACCAGGTTCATTCCACCAGTCTACATACGAACATGCCTGTACCAAGTCAGGAATATGAGTTGTTATCTATTCGTTTGATGTATTTGAGCTTTTGATTTTGCCATTTGATTAGGGACTTTCTGAATTTTCCTCGGATTTCAGTATTTCTCTGAGTTGACTTTCATCCATATTTGAGAACCAGAATATATAAATGTTTTCTTCAAAAAGTTTGTATTTTGCTTTGGAATATTTATAGTTTTTCATCAGCTGTTAAACGTAAACTATTTTTTTTTATTACCAGAAAAATATTTATAAAACTTTATATTTGATTCTACATATTCACTTTTTTATACCAACTATATGTTTAATTTCATAAATATAGACAATGTAATTTCCCATAGGAACTCCTTTACAGCTAAAAGTTTCTTAAAAATAAATATTATATCATAGAATGGAAAGTTCTTCCCCAATTTTTTTTTTCAAAGGTCAAAGTATAGTGATGTGCGGCATCTTTCAAAATTTATATGCCCGAACTTCTTTCTGTTTAAGGTGGTACCTTACACTACAGGGAGATAACTCTGTAAAATCAGCTAAACGTTTTAATTACGTTGCGTTGTTAAGGAAATACTAAGCTTCTCAACGATCAAAATTAGTGTTTGTCAAACTGCTATATAACCAGTGTATTTTTTCTGATTAAATGGTTGGTTCAAATTTTTTGAAATTTTTATATTTTTGTCAAAGGGTCAAAGTAAATACTTTTTCAAAATGTTATGAAAATTAAACGAGCCAAATTAATTTTAGTGAAGGTGTTGGGTACCACCTTAAACGTATATTTAAATTATGTACAACACACCCTACACTTTTGGTCTGCCTCAGATTCAATTTCATCGCTTGACATGTGTATCTATACTGGTAACATTCTCAAGTTATGTTTCTACTAGAATACATAGACAACATTACTGAGAACCAGTAGGCAAGACAAAATGTCAATGTATATTATAGAGTGGTTTTTGAAACAGCTGTATTTATAAAGTGCAACCTATAGGTAAAGGATATATATAGATTCTATCACTGCAAAGAGTGTGATACGATATTTATCCACTCGAGACAGTTAAATAGCGAGGCTCGCCGAGCGTTTTAAATAATTATGTAGAATTTAACTGTCGATAGTGGATAAATATCGTATTACACGAGATTTGCTGGTGGAATCTGTTTCTCTAATGATTTTCAAATAATAAGCAGGCAACATTTGTCCTTCTTTTCGAATGATCTGCCAAAAAATGTGTTCTTTCTACGTGAAATCATCAGGCATGATCACCGTTTTCATTACGCCGCAATAGGAAATTCAGAGGAAAGCAAGAAACTTCGACGTCATAATCGGATTTTAACTAAGAAAGAACTGAGATCAAAACGAACCACACGTTGAATAATTTTTAATAGGGATAAATTGACGAAGAATTTGAGAAAACTTTATTTCAATTCACAGCTACACAAGGGTATATATTTTTGAGAAATTTGACTTAAAATATGAATAAAACTTATCCCAGACCTCTCCCATCTTGTAAAATAATATTTTAAATAACATCACATTCTTTAGAAATGTAAAAATTAACAATTTAAAGCTACCTCAACAAAACTTAGTGCAAATATATCGAAAAGACTTTTCCCGTTTACACATTATTTTAGGCGAAAGAGATTACAGGTTTAAGGATTAGCTATATAGGTAACCTACACGAAGAGACGACGACAATAGAACGTCCACATGACTCTATAGTTGTATATAACTGGATATATGATTTGTATTTAAATTTTTCATGAAATATATTGTGAAAGACACGATACAATGCAGTAATAAAACAAGTAATAAAACTTAAGAAGTTTGTTTAAGCCAAACATTATTGACGATAAACTAGCAGATTATTTACATTTATTGAATTTGCTATATTTATTGATGCTTGATATAGAATTTATTAGTTTAATATAAATGAACGTATGCCTTTTATCTGAGTATTTTATCAAATATCTTAAAGATGAAGTTTTTCATAATACACGAGGCAGTACCGTAATAAATAAAATTATACAACTTGATATATAAGTTTGAATAAGTCATGATTTTATTACTTTCTCTTCCAGTTTATTTACTTTATTTTATTTTCAATGTTTTATTTAATCAAAATATTGATATTATGTAATATTTATGTAGTTTACCTACTCGGATAAAATGGCAACTCCCTTTTAGATTATTTTGTCCTAGGAACGCTCATACATTTTTGTACTATAACATTTCAAAGACAGTGGTTATTGCAAAACTTTAAAACGTTTGGAGCTATAACAAAAAGAGAAGACCTGTTGGTGACCTTCTGCTGTTGTTTTTTTCTATGGTCGGGTTGTTGTCTCTTTGGCACATTCCCCATTTCCATTCTCAATTTTATATAACAAAAAAGTAAAATATGCCTTATTTCATTTTTATCCTGATGTTATATGATAACCTTTGCATCTGCATAATGTATCAATTTATCAATGAAGACTCGCATAAGAACTGAAGCACAAACTACTGCGCTGATGCATATATAAGCAGCTAAGCATTGTTATGAGTAATTAAACATTGAGAACAGTTACGAAAGTTGAAAACTGCTGAACAGTTGTGACAATACATGCAATTTTCCCTATCTATCAATGATAAGTTAAAAATCATGTTAGTACAGAAGCATGGATTAATAGAAGTTGGCACCTATGCGTTGTTATGATATAAGCAAAGGTTACAATACTATTAATTTAACATTCACTTATACTATCAGAGCGGCAATTGCCAATATGAGTAGTCTGTGTTTGTATCTAGAAGACTTGAACTTGCTAAATAAGTCAGAAAAAAATCCCTAATCATATTTCCTCACCCTCATACGAACCTTATTACAATGATTGAGATAAAAAAAGACGTAAATGCTATTAAAAACAAAGTCACTTGGGATATAATTATTATTAATGTTTATAGATAATCTAACGCTCTGTCCTAGAAAGATATTTTGCTATTACATGTATTTTGACAAAACACTGAGTTTAAAATGGACATTTTTGACGTCATAGTGACATCACCAGTTGCAAATTAATCTGTTTGCGTAGTTTCATCATGTTATGTATGTATTTCTATTTAGTAAAAAACGATTAGCTGAACACAGATTTAGACACTTTATAATTAAACTTTCTATAATAAGTGTTTAATATAAATGATTAAGTAAAACAGTTAGTAAATAAAAAATCTTGTTTTTCCCTGCTAACACAATATACAAATTTTATCAAAAAAATAAAATTTTTACCCCTATGCCTGAGGGGTAGGGCCTATTACTAGTACCTTCAGAAAACAAAACAAAAATCCATCATTCATATCACCAATATATGTTTGCATGATTTTAGACTGACCATTGCTTCTCCCATGTATCCGGTAAAACGCTCAAGATCCAAACAAGGCTTTAAAAAAGATAAGTTGTAGCAATATCATACAGCATCCTTATAGTATATTGTGTCCGACATATATATTTTTTGCTATGTAATATTCTACTGTTATGTAAGTAATGATCGAATGGACGGATCCATATGTTCCCATTCAAAAGCAATCGTCAAGCAAAGGGAAGTTCATATATAGTTATATTGCATAAACATGTTATAGTCTTAAAGATGTATATATTTGCCGTGCTTGACGATAAGCAATCAGCCACCATCATCACCATGATGAAACAAACAACTCATGTAGAAAAAAGAGGGGCGAAAGATACCAGAGGGACAGTCAAACTCAAAGATCGAAAATAAACTGACAACACCATGGCTAAAAAAGAAAAAGACAAACAGACAAAAAACTGTACACAAGACACAACATAGAAAACCTAAGACGAAGCAACAAGAACTCCACAAAAACATGTAGGTTATCTCATGATCAGGTGCTCCGGAATTATAAGCAGATCCTGCTCCATATGTAGTACCCGTCGTTAAATTGTCTGATTCGGAAACTCAATGTATACCACTGATATCTTATTTTGTTTTCTTCTTCATTTAAATCTTGAAATGATAGATGTGAATATTTATTTATGCTAAAACCTTCCCCTTCACATATTTCATTAGACAATCAAAACCAATTAATATATATTTCCGACCTATCATGACATATTATGCCAATGATCGCCACAGCGGATTCATGATTCATATTATGAGATAAAAATATCGGAACAATTTTTTTTACAGACAAACTAAAAGAACGTAAACATGTATGACCAAACCAATTGACATAAAAAATCTTCACATTGATATATTATTTACTTGGGATATTTGACATTCAAAAAGAAATTACCCATATCAGCGAAACATCTGTGAATACGTTTATATAGTAAAATGACGACCCCAAAGTTTTTCTGTCCCAAGTCTGGAGTCTATTATGCGGAGGTTGCTGTTTGTTGCTATGTGTCCTATAAATTTATATATGTAAAGATTTTATAAGTCCAACTATACTTCTTGAAGGTGAAATGTTTGAAACATTTAATCTTTCAAAAGGCCAATCGATTGACGATTTTTACGCTCAAGGTGTAATACCACCGAAGATTTTCCCCTATTAGTCTTTGTTATTTGCACTTTTCAAAATATTGTGCAGAATTCATATTTGTCTCAAATAAAGAAATATTTTGCATTAGTAAAGCTTTATCCTATCTAATACAATAGAAAACAAATCGCATAACATTTCATTGCACATAAGAAAATAACCACCACTGGAGGTTAACCAATCAAATTTTTTTCACCTCTTTTTAACCTGTGTAGAAAATTTAGTATCTAAGTTACACAAAATATTCTATAAAAACACCAAATTAAAAATTATTGGTGCTCGTAGACACCCAAGATATATGTTCATGACCCAGAAATGTTTTACTGTAATGATGTATATAATTAACTACCTACAACTGTCAAATTCAAGGGAATATTTTTTTCGAACTATTTTCGTATGCAGACGCATATGACGAACAATGATTTAGTGGCATTATACCTCAATTGCTTGAAAAAGCAACAATTTTGCATAAAAGAGATCACGAATAACTGAATCTAGCTGGTTATTCAAAACATGATTTACCTATCTTATCGAATGAAAAGAATTCACAGCAAAATGGCCATACCTCTTTATAATGAGGTTGTCAGATGAATTTGACTCTTTTGTTTAAGCAGACGACCATAAAGATAGTGCAAATTGCCTAGCACCTGTCAAAACGGGTGATGCTTATGGCTATCTACAAGACGATGCCTCGCTCGTAACTGCTGTTATTAAATCTGCCAATAACACTTTCGCTACGGTGAAAGGTTTTAAAAATTTCAAAATTAGTGATGTTAGTTAATAACACTGACAAATAAAATTAAATACGTATCAAATCTTGCCATCGATTTTTCTCAACAACAAGGCTGTTCTCGTACCGACCGTGCAAGAGCTGTATAGCCAGTCAAGGTCGTTAAAAACTTCCATTTGTTGTTCTCATAAAAATAAATGATCTTTTTTCTCATTCACGAAATTGAGATCGGTAGGTATATCAATCTGACAGTGGATTGTGCCGTTAATGTAAACGCCTGGATACTTTGCAAGTGCTTGTAATTAGAATGAACATTGCAATATAGATTCATATTTTATTTGTCATATTTGTAGACAAACAGGCCATAAGAGTCCACAGGATGTAAACTATTCTGGAAATCAGAGGACGTGGGGTTCACAGGGCAGGACCCGCGGGGTGGCAACTAATTTTAATTTATGTACACCAGTCTATACCTATGTTAACATTTCTAATAAAACTGCTCTTGATTCTTACCAAGAACATTACAGTAATTATTCATAATCAACTGAATGGACAAATGACGAAGATTCAACATTTGTATGTTAGTGTTTATATGTGCCAGTGCTAATTGAAGATTTAGACATTTCACCATTGATTGATACAGGTTGCCCAATAAATGCCATGTCGTCGCAACTTTTCTATACAATAACCGATTCCATAAAGTCCGAGTTGAGTGCTACACATGGCAAAATTACTTTATCGAATAACCAAATATTGCAATTTCATGGAACTGCTAAAGTTAAGATTTCTGTGCCTCAGAGAAAGCACAGAGCTCTTGTATTATTTTAGTGCAAATATCGCATCCTTTAATTTTAGGAACGCATTATTTTTTTCCCAGAATATCGTTCTTGACGTTATTGATTGTTGCATAACATCCAAACAGTTCAAGGTTTAAAGTCAAACTCCCGCTTCTATATTCTCGATTTCACAGAGAACTAGGGAGACGTTAAAGGAAACGTGCAATACGGGATGATAGATATGTGTAATTTTAAAATATCTTAAAGCAGAGGAGGCATAGTTTCAACAGCTGTAGTGAGAGTGATTCGAGAGAAACAAATCCCAATTAAAGTATTGAATTATACGAATGAAACTGTTCCTTTGAATAAAGGACATATTTCAGCTGAGCATGAACTATTTTCTAAGGATCATTTATGCATGCCTTTGAGTGAAAATAATGACACTCATTTTGTTCAAAATATTCTGTTGTCGCCTGAACACAAGATTCATATATTTATATCGACTCTAAATTTATTTCTCTATTCCCGAATACTTATCTGAAGTAAAGAAATCGGCTTTGATTGAAATTTTAAATTCCATAACGTATTATGTTTAACCGTTGAAAACCCTGATTTATGCTTTACTTCATGTAATCCCTGTTCAATACATTTTTGGAAACACTTGATAATTATCCAAAATTAATCATATGACTAATAAAAATTTACTACAGTGGGTTACTAATGCAATGATTAAAAAAAATTGAACAACAAAATATCATCATTCGATAATGTGATTGGTTATTGTTTCATAATTTAATGTTCTTCAATTTTGCAATTACAATGCGTTTATTTTAATTTTAATAATTAACTCCAGCGGCCAAGACGGGTCTTATGTTGAAAACACATCGGTGTGGCCTACCAAATAACATAGTTTTACATATTGTTTTAATAATATTTGAAAACAATTACTTGCATGCCATTTTCGGAAAAAGATGAGAGAGGTGTTTGTTATACTCTGTGTTGAAGGCCACACTGTGAAAAGTAAAATCACAAAAATACTGAACTACGAGTAAAATTCAAAACGGAAAGACCCTAATCAAATTACAAAATCAAATGATAAAATGCATGTGAATTTGAGTTTAAGAACAAAAAGGCTATGTGGTCTTTGCCTTTTGTGTGTTTTATTGCTGTACATGTACTGATTTTGTGTCATTGGATAAACCATCTCCTTTGGTTTTTTTTATTTTCGTACTCCATGAATCACCATCTAAATAGTTTTTCTCATTTCAAACATCGATTTTTTTTCTCACTCTTACCATAGATGGTCTAAATTGTACCTTTTACCTTTTTTTTGTATTTGCTGTTTACAACGTCTTTATCTGCCTAATTGATTAGCTTTCCAATTAGTCTTCCGTTATTTGTGTTATACATCCATGTTTTGTCTGTTTATCATTTTTTGGGTCATTTTATAGCTCACCTTGTGTTATTGTTTTGGACATGGTTGAACGGCCAACGGTGACCTATTGTTTTATACGTCTTTGTCATTGAGTCCCTGGTGCAGAAGTTGTCTCAATGTCCATCATTTATTTTTATCTTTTTCTAATTTCTATTTATTTAACTGTTTTGATTCAAGCATGACTGACAAATCTCAAATATCCGACAAACGCACTTGGCTCATTAAAGGATAAGCCTGATAACTGTTATTTGTAACTTCAATAACCTTTTGTTCTCCACCATAACTGTTGAATGTTTCTACCCGTTGTGTACATGAATCGTCAGCCATGTGAGCGCTTAATATTCAAGACTTTCACGTTTACAGATGATAGTATTATTATAGATTCATTTTCAATTACCTCACTGCTTATGAATTTAATAATTGAATTCGTCGAATCATTACTTGGTATTAACTGAAATAAAATTGAGAAAGGAAATGGCGAATGTGTCAAAGCGACAACAACCCGACCATAGAGCAGACAACACCCGAAGGCCACCAATGGGTCTCCAATGTAGCGAGAAACTCCCGCACCCGTAGGCCTTCTTCAGCTGGCCCCTTAAAACATATGTATACTAGTACAGTGATAATGGACTCATACTAAACTCCGAATTATACACACGAAACTAAAATTAAAAATCATACTAGACTAACAAAGGCCAGAGGCTTCTGACTTGGGACAGGCACAAAATTAATGCTAGTATTAATATTTATTTTCTTATCAGTGAATTAATAGCAAGCTAAATATTGTTGTTATATACATATTCATGGACCTACAATTTGTCAATACCTATATCTTGGCATTGCACCATATCTAGTTTTTCTCTGACTGTTTATGACGTCTTTACACTTAATCCATTAGATGTTGGATGTGCACTTATTAATAATTAAGTCTTTGAAAGTTCGTATGAGAAATAAAGTGGTCCTGCGTTACGTAAATGATCTATATTTAATGATTTAGTATATCCCCTTGGTTGATGTTACTAATAGTTGACGTTTTGTAACCGTGTATTGTATCTACCCAGTAGTCACCGAGTCTTTACTGTATTGAACTGTTTTAACTGTACATTTACTATTTATGTAGTATTTGATTATTCAAAACAATGTAGATTTTCTGCATTACAATGACATTTTGTTTCTGTTTTTTTTTTTTTTAAATGCTAGCATTTAAAATTCAGAACAGTTTTGCTAAAAATTACAAACGTTTCATGTTGATAATAAAATGTTTTATGTCTTATAGATAAATTGTCATCGTGAAGGACTTTTGTAAAAGATAGACATAAATGTTGTTTATATTCCTGATTCTGGTAAGTTTCGCTTTAAAAACAAACCTATACCGAAAACAAAATAAAACTTTTGTCTAAAGCCTTTTTCTTGGTTTACCATCATGAAAGTCGAAATCAATTATGAAAAGGCACATAAATAATGAAGGCAAAAGACCTTAAACATATCCAATTCCACAAAATCAGAAAGTAATGATACAATAAAACACCCTGACCAAAAAGAAATAATAAACTGGACGCTGGAAGCTAAGGATTGGGCAAGAATACATACAACAACTAAATTAATAAGACTAGAATGAACTCAATGCTAGTATTACTATTTTTTTTATCAATAAATTAATAGCAAACTAAATATTATAGTTATATACATATACACATCCATGAACCTACAATCTGTCGATACCTGTATCTTGGCATTGCACCAGATCATGTATTTCTCTGACTGTTTATGACGTCTCCTAATCCATTGGATGTTGGATGTGTACTTATTGATAATTTAGTCTTTGATAAATCCTTTTTATTAGTTGTTAGTGGCTTTGAACAACAAAATGTAGCTGCCAGTAACTGCGAGTAGTATCAGACCTGTACTTAGTGTCTTGTTGTTGTTGAGATGTACAATAACCACGTGTTTTTGTTAGATGTATTTCTATTTGTATCAATCTGATAAGTTAAGTTTTTTTTCAACTGACATTTCTAGTTCGTTCGTATGTTGTACTGTTACACCACTGTCCCAGTTTGGGAGAAGGTTGGGATCCCGCTAACATCTTGTACCTCGCCACATCCTGTATGTTAGTGCATGTCCCAAGCCAGAAGCCTGCAATTCAGTGGTTGTTGATGTGTTACAGACTTATTTCCTGATCATTTTTTTGAACATAAATTATGCCGTTAGTTTCTCGTTTCAATTGTTTTATATTTGTTATTTCGGGACCTTTTTATAGTTGACTATTTGATATGGGCATTTCCCATTGTTGAAGGCCATACGTTAATTTATTTGTCATTTTGTTTCTTGTGGAGAGTTGTCTCATTGGCAATCATATCACATCTTATTTTTTTATATTTATGACAAAAAAGATGCTTTCAGCTTCAATAGAGCGAACTTTCCGTTTCTATGTATCAACATCTTGCAGCGTCTGCTTACGGAGTATATGTCTTCTATTTGAAATGCTGCATGGCTTGTATTTACCATCATGATTGCCTTGCTAGACGGTTGCTACTCACTAAAAGTTATTAAACAAAGAGATTCAAGTGACGAAGATAAAATCATCCTCACGTAAATGTTACGGATGCCATCACGGGTTGCTTGACGGTTGCAGAATATCGGTTTCACAGATGATGCTTATGTTCCTTGTGTCCTAACTGCAATCACGCGTCCTTTCTCGGATGTGACCTACCAAATTAGACTTATTAAAAGGGATTGTACTTACCTCATATGAGCAATACGACATGTGTCACATGTCTGGCAGGATCTTTTAACCCTCCCGGAGCACACCCATTTTTTTGTTCGGGTCGTGTTGTGTAGTCTTCAGTTTTTCTATGATGGATTATATTTGGTTCTATTGGTTGACTGATTGTCTTTTGATCTTCTATAGCCATTGAGTTTTCATGTCCCATTAATTATATGGTCATTTCTATAAATTTCCTGTTTACAAAAGATTTTTTTCGAGATATTAACGATGTTCTTATCCCAGGAATAGATTACTTTAGCCGTATTAGGCACACAACTTTTTGAAATTTTGGGACCTCAACGCTATGCAACTTTGTACTGGTTTGGCTTCATAACGTTATGATCTGAGCGTCACTGATGAGTCTTATGTAGACGAAACACGCGTCTGTCGTATTAAAATTATAAGCCTGGTACCTTTGACATCTATATGATATCTTTTTCATCTCCTTTGTTGCTCATATAACATTCAAAATTATTATTACTGCCGTAAAAAATAACAATGTGCTAACCTTAAACATTTTGAAATTGTATGTAATAAAAACTAGATGCTAGCAATTGAAAAGTATCAAATACTAAAACAGAAGTTCACCTTATGTTTTGTATAAACTTAATCATGCTTTTTAACATTCATCAATAGTCAGATGACAAACTATATATATTTCAGATTCACAAATGTGCGGCATTTCCATTAAAATGCCCTGAACCAGCACAGTGGTCACTCCGTGCAAGAAGCCATTGTCCTGATCCGTCTAAGTATTTCTGCCTTAAAAATGATCTTATAAATGGATATTCTGAGAACTGCACTGTTTTTGATTTCCTTCAGCCAGGTACATTACTTTAATTATAGATATCATAACGGCGAAATATTGAAACAATCGCTTTTTAATTTATACAAGAAAATCTGTAAATATTTTTTTTTAATATTTCAATGACAATTTTAGTATGAATATCATCTTTTGAAAACAAAGCAGAAGTGTAATTTTTACCAAGCACAGCAATATGTTTGTTTGACCATATAATCAATATCAGTATAATGAAACGTAGCTGGTATTCCTAATTAACTGACTGAGAGCACATTTAAGTTTTTAAATATTTTCCAACAGGAAGAAAACATGTTCTTCGTGGAGGATTAGATGCAGACGTTTGTTCGTCAGAGCGTTACCAGCCATGGCCAATAAAATTCTACACAAATGTCAGTACCAATTGTATTTTTCAAATGTCTTCATGTAACGGAGAAGGACAGGTTGGTAATGATAATGGAAATCGGAACACGGATACAACCTGCAAGTGTGACTACACAAAAGGTTATGATTTCCTTGTCAAACCTCGAAATCCGTGTTCTTGTGTACCATCAGAAGAAGATTGTTCATGTTATTTAAAAACATGCAATGATTCAACTTTCAAACTTTCACAAGGTAATTTTAAGGTTGCGTTACAGCATTAGAATTATAAAAAGAATAACAAAAGAACAAATATTCCCCCAACAACATACACCATTGACAAGCAACACTCAACACTCCCAACAATTTAATTGATAAGTATCGCAAAACATATAGAAAGGAAAGTTTACAACTATAACACAAACAAAATGGTGAGGATAAAATGTAATTCGTACTTCAGGTTTAATGAGGGACTCTTTAATCTAAATCTATCTTTATCTTTTTTTTATATACCTTGTTGTATACACACTGGTAGATGAAAGTCGACTGCATTGTGTTGTGTCGCTGTTAATCATCTTTTACTTGTATTTAGATTACGAATGCATGTATTCAAGATCAAACGTATCAATGACCCAATGCAGTACAATTAAGAATGGAAGGTAAACAAATGAAAATTAAGAACAAAGGGAACGATGTTTATTTCTCGAATATTGTTTTTTGTGTTTTGTGTTTATATATCCAAACTAGTTAGCTATGTCCGTGTCTGTATTCGATCTTTATTCTAGAAGGTTACCAATTCAACATTGTTATGAGATTTTTTACTATTGTTTTGTTTTTTAAGATATTGGTTGTTATTACTTTTAGTGACAGCAAACACTATCAAATCTGCATTTGTGTCTCTGTGTCTTTTGCGCTGTGTATCGATCTGACAAATTAAGGCCTTTTAAGTGTGATCTTATGATCCACTTTTACACCACTGTTTCTGCTTAGGGAGAATGTTTGACCCCGTTAAAGTATGTATGTACCTGTCCTCGTCATAAGTTTGCAATTGAGTGGTTGTCTTTTTTCCAAAAAATCAGATTTGCTTTTTTCTTTATTGTTTTGATAATAAATCAGGCCGTTAGTTTTATGGTTTGATTTATTTTTCATGTTTAACTTTCTTGGCTTTTCGTATCTGACTAAGTTGAAGGCATTACGGCGACCTATAATTGGAAGTTCTATGTCAGTGGTCTCTGGTTAAGCTATGTCTCATACCACATCTTTTCGGGTTGATTTAATCACAAGGCAGATGTGGTATAAATGAATGCTTGTAACTCTTATTTTTTTCAAATGTATTTCAATAAACGTGATTATATATCAAACAACTCGATAGAAAGCTTGTAACAGTGAGTTTCGTACCTATTAAAACAAGAACTTGTTTTGTATCTTATTTGTTGTAATCGGGTAATGTCAGAGCTTTTTCTATGTCTCTCAATTTTTTGATTATTTAAAAAAGCAGCATTTGTTATGTTTTTTTACGTGATAGTTATCATAGATATTAATTTGTTTTATACACAAACAGACACAAAGATGATGATGCTTATATGTATATAATAATATATTCCAGCGATAACAAGGATAAAGATCTAAGACACGTACGATATATATCAAGAATAGACAATATCTCATCTCCAGGTATGATTCAAATGTATAATCGTCATTTTTTTAGGTGGTATAGCATTAAGCCGAAGAGTAGTTTCAATATTAGTATATTCAAATATCGCATGAGTTAGTTATCTAAAAAAAAGTCTTTTATAGTGCAGTCATTGATTGATGATGAAAGATGTTTCATGATATGTTATGTTTCTTTATTTACAGATCGTGAAAAAAATAATTTGAAATAACATCTCTTTTGTGCCCAATATATCGTTTTCAGTGCCTAGCATTACAACTTATGTTATACTACATGATATAACTTTTACTAATCTAGATAAATCAGTTGAACATTTTCGCATAATTGTAAAAAGATCTATAATTAATTTTGATGATTTATAACACGTAAACAAGTTAAAAATGTATATTTGTTCCTAAACAATTACAACGTGTCATAGGTATATGCTTTAAAAAATTTGTTCACAGTTATATGGAAAATATATGCAGGGATGTCTACGTTCGTTATCTGTATAGGTAAGAACTTATCCAATATAACGTAGTTCTTGTGTGTTGTGAGAGTTTTCTTTTAACAAACATATACGATTATCGTACACGTAATAAATCGGATACAATAATATATTTTATATTTGTATATTTCTTACTCTTATCAACCATAGTCTTGTTAGGTACGTCTATTTCAGAATAATACATAATGTCTGTCAATGTACGTACATGCAACAAGTTGAACGTATGTTAATTGTGGGAACAAAATTGAGCAGTGTGTTCTGTCTTGTTACAGTAGATCACAATGCGGCGTGGTACTTCTTTTTAGTGTTCTTTTGTTGGTTGTTGTCGTCTTATGTCTAATGTCGATACAGATCCTTTGTTCGCTTGCCTACCAATATTCTGTTCATTTTTTTAGTGCTAGTAAGGTCTACGCTACTGTATTTTAAAACATTTACAACACTAATCTTTAACCAACAAGCGACAATTTTTGAAATCAGATTACACTGGTTCACAGTGGCAGTTTCAACTGTTGATTTTCGAGTGTATAGCGCTGTTTCTTGTTTTAAGTGTTTATTGCTGTACATATGCGGATTTTGTGTAAAGAAAGGATATCTATATCTTTTCTGTTCTAATTGTATTATGCTATGTACAAGACATTTACAAAGCTAGAGTTGTGGTTTGACCACTAGCACTAGTGCTTATATTCTGATTATCAAAAATGTGATTGTGATGTGATTTTACAGTTATTGTTTTTTCTGGATTTTTTTAATGACGCTTCATTTATTTCTTTTTAACATTTATGATTTTTCAAGCTTTCTAACGATATTGTTGATGATGTTTTGATATGAAATTGTACGTTTACTATTATTACTTTTAGTGTTTTAGTTCCTATGACGTCGGAAAGTAAATCGCATTGTGTGGTCCTACGTGTATTTTCATTGAAAAATAGTTTCATATTGTTATTATGTAGACATAATCAAATCCAAAACTTGTAAAACAGGATCGAAACAATGAAAGTACCTTTTTCTAATTGTTTAGTTTTTTTTTCTTAGAGGAACAGCCTAATGTTATTTTTGAATAGAACAAAGAATTGTCAAAAACATGAAAATGGCGATTTTACAAAATGTATCTTTGAGTTTCGTTATCTTTTTAAAAAAAAACAAGTTAAAGGTGTACCTTATATATATTTGAGAGAAAAGGGTCGATTGTATTGACGATTTATTCGTTACATTCTTTGCCAAAACTACACAAAAATATCTTGAAGTAATGAGATACAATATGTAACATCAAAATCTGTATTTCTTTTTATTGGTTCCTTTCTAAATCAGTTTCCTAAACAACCTATTGCAATTTCTTTAGAAGGGATTATCTTAGAAACAATTATGGCTGTTACATCAAAAAGATGCAAGAATGGAAATTTGGAAATGTCTATTTTATGCAAAATGGTATGAAATGAGAAAAAAATAATTTAAAAAATAGATGATTTTTGTTCCAATTTATCCGACTTATTCATGAAAGTAGGAAAGTGGTATATGTTTATAATTTTGATAGTGTCATACACTGTCAAATCGTTTTGTCCATCTTTCATATATAATTAGATTGAACTTGATTTTTTTGAAGTATAAAAAGGAAATGTGGTAGGTTTGCCTATGAGACAACTCTCCACGAGATACCAAATGACACAGAAAGTTTTATCTTAGTCTGTTACTATATCTTTATCTACTATAGCTAGTTATCTTCTTGATAATCATATTTAATAATTGTAATACATGTATTTGTTTTATTTACAGGCTTGATTTTTGTATTCAGTGGAAATGAATTGTTGGAAAAATACTATCGGAACGGTATGAATATTCTTGCTTAGATATCAGTTAGCTTATTTTGACAAGTCTGTTTTTTTATCTAATCGGTAATCAAAGTTTCTGGTTCCAATCTTTATGTCCATATTTATAAAAATGTTGCCATACGTGTGTGCAAAATTGTTCGTTAATTTTGCATTCAAAGATATATCATGTATAAATATTGTATTGCTAATCAATAGTCTGCATTAAGGAGCCATTTTTGCACTGATGAATTTTAGTCAAATTATGATTTTTCTATAAATTATTATGAAAGCAAATGTCAATATTATGTGTAACGCTAAAATTTCAGTGTGTTTTGAGTTTCTAATATACCTTACTCTTCATAACCACTTTTTTAATAATTTTTTGTACAGCGTAACATTTATTTGTCTAGGTTTCATTTTTATTCAAAAGAATGCCACCAAAACAAGCTAATACATGTTATATGCTTTATATTCAGAATTAGAAACATATGGACAATGTATACATTGCCATAAATTCTTTATATTCATAACAAATTAATAAAATAATTACAGTTAACTCCTTTGAAATAATGCTATTTATTTCATATTTTGTATGGTCCAATACACATAAAGGTGTCTTCGTTGTATACATGTATGTAAAATATGTATTTTTCTATTACGAAAGAGTAATGATTGAAATAGTTACTGTTACTTCCAGCTCACATCATTCTAGAGCCAGGTGATTACATTACAATTGTAGAAGGTCAATCTGTATCCCTGGGGTACAAGTTACTGATAAACAAATTTGCAGTTGAATTTAAGAGAAACAATGTTTCTATGGGAGACGCAAACAATATACATATAAAAGAAGCAGGACATTCAAAGACTTTAACGATCTCATATATAACTCTGACTGATGACGGAGAATATTGTATGGAGGCGGCAGGCATTAAAAGTAAACAAACGAGGTTGATTGTTAAACGTAAGTTATAATTTGCTATTGCTGGTTCCGCTTATGAAATGAAATGAACAGATTGTTTAGCTAGAATTGACCTCTCTGACTATTCTTTTATGGAAGACTCATAATCAGAATCTTTAAAAAAAAATCCTTCAGCGAAATAAAATATCATTTCAATTGAAATGGTTAAATCAATAATACTAAAGCAGTTCTTTCGTTTTAAACTTTTTAAGGAATATTTGTCCTACATAATGGATTGATTTATTCATTAATGAACTTCTGCAAGATAACATGCATTTACAGAACACAAACTTAAACTGACCAGATCAACAAGCTGTTATTGATATGATGATATAGGTTTATAACATGCTAGCTCATATCTTTAATTGAGGTTAAGATACTGGCCAAGAACAGGAAGGTGCCAGGGATAGAGATAGAAAATGTTCTTTTATTAAATATGTCGGCGACAAAAACCGTAATGTAGGTAACACTTTAGTTTGTGTTTCAACATAATCTTACATCTAACTGTGAAATTCTTGAAACAATTAAAGGATGCAAAATTAAGTACTTAACAAAAATGTAGGTTCTTTAGCAATTCTCAATTTCAATTTTATTATACTAGATACTAGAAATAAAGTATATTCTCAACATTAAAACATCGTTTGTTCTAATTTAACTAGCTGCAATTGCATTATGCGTTTAACAGTTCGGACTAGTTTTGTTACTTAAAATTTATAATTGCTCAAAAGAATATTCTTTACAAAGCACAACATTGTCGGCGTTCTCCTTGAAAGCTTAACAAAAAATGTATATATAGACTTACTAAGAAGGGATATAGTTACGATCATGTTGTCAGGTCATTAAAGATGGCATATTTTAGTATTAATATTGATTCACTCATAGGGGATTCATCAGACATAAACATATCTATTCTTAAACAAGTTGTTGCCATGACACGGGTGATGTTCTTCTCATAAATTGTATAATGATATGCTACTAAACGCCTAACGAGAGTGATGGTGCTTGATTTTTATTTGATGAAGACATAATCTTTCTATCAGTTTAATTGAAATCTTGAGCTGGCTTGTCAGTAACTGCTAGAAGTCCTTTGCTAGTCTGTATATCATTGTCATTTTGCTTAGTTTCATTTGAAACGTATTCTGACATCGAACTCGAACTTTTTTGGAACTGCGTTTTACTGTGAGTATTACTGTGTGTTTGGTCAGGAGTCTCTGGCTATTGTTAGTTTTGTATGGTTTTTTTTTTTTATCTTAGGTCATTTATTTGTTTTTGAGCTTAGTAATTTATATTACGGGCCAGCTGAGGCCCAACTCATGGTTCGGGGTTGTTTTATTTTTTGTTGCATTATATGATGGCCTTGGGATGTTATCTGCTCTGTGGTCGGGAGGTTGCCTCTTTACCATGTTTTCCATGTTCATTCTCAATTATATGTGTGCTCATAATGCGAACAGTTAGGGGTAAAAAGGCGCTCATCAACATATATACTTTTTGTTTAAACCCATAAACAACTATAATAATGACATTGTTACTATGCATGGCTGCGTGTTCTTCGGTCTACTAGACTACTATTATTGAAAACTAGTTATAAAAGAAGTTGACAAGAGACCTATAATTAAGTTACTTCAATAAGAATGCAGATTATTTGATTTAAGAAGACAGACAATATCAACGAGTCAATAGGATTTTTTTTACATAAAACTGTCTGATGAGACTTCATCATAAGCTAGACTAAAAACCAACAGAACCGAAAGACTGTACAAGAAGTGAAAAAGAATACAAATGTGTCACTAGTCGTGTTTATCATTATAATATACTTTATTTCATGATATCTATTAAACAATAGATTATCGATTATGGATTTTTTTTCTCGTTCAAATAGCGCTGTTCAAACGACCATTAGAAAATATTAAATGTGTTGACGGTTCAGATACAATTTTTGAATGTGAAACAGATAAAGTAAACGAAAACGACATTGTTGTATGGTTTAAAGACGACATTAAGATCACAGATAACACTGAAATGCTTGAAACAAAAGATGGATATATTTATAAACTAACGATCAAACATACAAGTTTCCAAGATAGTGGAACATACAGAATAGAAACATATAGGAACATACAGAATAGAAAAGAATGGCATTCGTAGCGAAGCATTGTTAGAAGTTAAAGGTAAAAAATTCTAGCATTAACTTTCGTTGGTAACTAATTACATGATGTTCGTTATCTAATATATTCAAATATGTTTACAAGTGTCGAAATATATACAGAGACAGCTAAACAATGCCAATATCAAAAGTGTTATAAGATAGACAACTCATAACTTTGAATGCCAAATGATTTTTAAAAGCAAAGAACACATTGTCTTACTAATTGTGCGTAATTGAAAATTGAAATGTATTTACAAATGTAATAGCACCGACATTTTAGCAAATAAAGTAAGTTTTAAAAATCTGCTATGAACCATCTATCATTGTTATTCTAACTTTCAAATAGAACTGTTCAAAAGACAACTAAAAGATATACAAACTGTGGAAGGTTCACGCACAATATTTGAATGCGAAACAGAAAAAGTAAACCGTGCTGTTGAATGGTTTAAAGGTAACGTTAAGATAACTGGTAAAACTGAAAACCTGGAAACAGAAGCAAGTCAAATCTATACCCTTACAATTGAACATCCAAGGATTGAGGATAGCGGAATATACAGAATAGAAAAAAATGGTATTTGTTGCGAAGCAGCATTAGAAATTAAAGGTATACTTATAGCATGAATTTGTGTAGTCAAATGTCTGTTTAATGAAAAATTACGCTTTCAAATACATCAAAATTAGAAAAAAATGGTTTTCAATAGCTACACACACACTAATGTTACTTATTGGAAAATGTATAGTTAGTTATAAGGGATCATACCATATGATGTATCATTGTCTATAATTGCTTACATCCACGTCATTTAGTATCTACATTGTTAAAGGGTATAGTCGTCTCATTGCAATTATACCAAATCTTCTAAATTTTATAGTCAACAAAGATCTGTTCATGTCCACAATCACAATGTTTATTTTGTTGAAAAATACCTTTATAATTCTCTGTGATTTAAACAGAATTAACATGTGTTATAAAGTTATCCTGGTTGCTCCGCTGTGGTAATATTACATTACTTTGTATAATTAATAATTGGTGCTTTGTTCCAGTTATTGGAAGAACACCCGATTTGTATATGTAGTTCTAGACAAAAGACCGAGATACAAAATTATTTATCCTGTGTCGTTATTTTCTTTTTAAACATTTTAAAAAATGAAAAAAAAAAACATACTCAAACTAATTTGTAATTGGACACTTATGGTCAGGATTTTGTAGATAAATATTACCGATGGTTTATTGAATATGTTACACTGCCAACGTATCGCTACAAAACAGTAAAAGTCTGAAATGACCTATATCTGTACTCGAATGTATTGATTTTTACACGACTTGTCTGAATCGGTCTAACATTTACTTGATAAACTCGACCGTAGTCTAAACTATACTTAATAGTCTGTACTAGTACTTGACCATTTCTCGACCACTACTTAACCATTTAAAATGCGTTTGAATCATGCTGCACTTAGTCTGAACCATACTCGACCTAGTCTTTGCCATTCTCGACCATGTCTTAATCAGTCTAGACCTATTTTTTTTTACTTTATTAATCTACGAGCTGTTTAAACAACAGCTTATCTCCCTGACTACAAACATTTTACACCAATTTAAACTTAAAATGTATTCAATATAGACCAAAGTTTCAAAAAGAACCATAATATTTCTTGAACAACAAAAAATAAAATTGAGAAAGGAAATGGGGAATGTGTCAACGCGACAACAACCCGACCATAGAGCAGACAATAATACACACATATCAACAGACTACTAGCAGTTAACTGACATGTCAGCTCCAGATCTCAATTAAACTGATTGAAAGAGTATGTCTTCATCATATGAATATCAAGCACAATCCCTCCCGTTAGGGGTTTAGTATCATACTATCATAAAATATATGAGAAGAACATGACCCGTGTCATGCCAATAACTGTTTTAAAAAAATGTGTTCAGCTCCTATATGCAAAGACCATATAAGTGAATAAATATTAAAGCCAAAATATGCAATCTTTAATGACCTGACAACAGTATCGTAACTATATCCCTTCTCAATAAGTGTGTTTAAAGGTTTTGTAAGCTTTTGAGGTGAATACTAACATTTTTGTGCTTTGTAAAGAATATTACCATAAAAGATTGGATGTGAAATACCTGAACGTATAAGATGTCTGCATGTTGAGTTATATTTACGAATTACTTCCTTATACCGGTGATAAAATTTAGTAAATGTTTTGACCAGTTTGTGATATCGAAAACCCTGGTGTAATAATTTGTCAGTAATAAATAAATTTCTCTCGCTAAAATCTAATACGTTGTTATATACACGAGCGGATCGTAGAAGTTGAGATATATAAACACCATAAGATGGTGACAAGGGAACGTCACCATCTAAAAATGGATAATTAACGATAGGAAATGAAAAATCATCTCTTTTATCATGAATTATTGTATTAAGCTTCCCGTTAATAATATAGATATCAAGATCGAGTAAAGGGCAGTGGTCATTGTTTGTATTAGCTTTATTTAAAGTAAGAGAGCCAATATATCATCCAAATATCTAAAAGTATTGTTAAATTTTTGTATCAAATGTTGTTTCGATGGGTTTTTGTTAATTTTAGTCATAAATTGTAACTCATAGCAATACAAAAACAGGTCCGCAATAAGTGGTGCACAGTTAATCCCCATTGGAATTCCAATAACTTGACGAGATACGGAATCTCCAAAGCGAAGAAAAATGTTATCAAGTAAAAATTCAAGTGCATATATAGTATCAAAGCATGTCCAATTGACATAGTTCTTTTGTTTATTGCTACGAAAAAATGACCTAAAAGAGTTTGAACATATATACTCGCATTCTGACTTTTTAAATGCCCAGTTAATAAGGGATGTGAATTTTTTCTTAATAAGAATATGAGGCAAAGTGGTATAAAGGGTAGAAAAATCAAAACTTTGAACAGATTCAAAATCACCAATATATGCTTGCAATTTATCAAGTACTTCCAACGAGTTTTTGACACTCCAAAAGTAATTAATTCCACTATTTTCAAAGACTTTATTTGAACAATTTATTATCAGGATTTTTATTGTACAAAGTGTACTAGTAAGTAAAGCAGACAATTTAGTAGTGGAACAATGGCTTGAAGATAAAATAAATCTATATTTGTAAGGTTTGTAGTGTAGCTTTGGAAGCCAGTACATAGTTGGGACTTTCATTTTAATTGGTTCTGCTTGTAAAGAAGTAGCTACAAGTTTGTGTTTGTTACAGATGTCGTTTTCTGAAAATGAAGTCAGATGGAATGTTGGTGAATTCGTGATTTCCTTTTGCAGAACCTCTATATAAAATTTACGTCAAACAATAATGATATTATTAGCAGCTTTATCAACCGGGAAAAAAACAAATTCCTTGGTTAGTTCTTTTAGTTTATGTTTGATACGCGAAATAGGGTTTTTATGGTTGTTGTTAAGAGTAAAATGTTCTTTAAAATGTTGTATTCGAATATCAACTATCTTCATTACTGAATTAAAAAAAGAGTCCAAAGATTTTTTGTCAGCTTTTTCCCGTTTTACCCATTTAAAACAGTAGGTATGGAGTGAGTCGTGAATGATATTATGACACTCATTCCAATTACTACGATACAGGTGTTCTTACGTGCGTTTAGATAAATATCGCCCAGTTTCACCTACGTACTGAATACCGCATCCCGGTTTGTTTCATGTAAGTAAATAAATAATACTGTTTGTTTTTCAAGTAATATCAGTTTCAAAATTTAAAAAAAATATGCGACCATTAAACGTGGACCTTACCGTATTGTTTGCGGAAAGACGGGGACATGTTAGTCATTTTTTGGCATGAAACTTATCGATAGAAGGTTAACCAAGATTTTTATTGTTAAAAATGTTAGCGATGGTAGTATTTTTAGATAAGCGATTTTGAAGATTGAGACGTGTAGATACCCTTTGAACGAATTTAGTATTTAATATTTTTCCATTTCTAAGCTTCATATTTGTTTTTGGTAGGTAGATTTTATTACAAAGGAGCAAATACTGGCGTCCAGAATATGAACCAGCACACAGTAAATTGAATTGTGTAAAAATGAAAAAAAAAATGTTCGGCTAAAGACGTCAAACGCTTTTTGTCATAAATTATCCGACAAATTTAACAAAAGATAGGGTATATCAAGGTAGCGACTGACGTCTGACTAAATAGATGAATGGGGCTGAATATTAAAATACTACTTTTTGATAAATAATCCTAAAGTAATGAATATAGAAAAGTTCTCGCTCGGACACACACTCCAAAATCTAGTATAATATAAGAGCATAAACCTTAAGGACGGGGAGGCACTCTACTGTCTCCACATGGCACCAAAGACAAACTCTGTAAAAAATAAAATTGAGAAAGGAAATGGGGAATGTGTCAAAGCGACAACAACCCGACCATAGAGCAGACAACAGCCGAAGGCCACCAATGAGTCTGCAATGTAGCGAGAATTCCCGCACCCGTAGGTGTCCTTCAGCTGGCCCCTAAAAATATGTATACTAGTACAGTGATAATGGACGTCATACTAAACTCCGAATTATACACAAGAAACTAAAATGAAAAATTATACAAGACTACCAAAGGCAAGAGGCTCCTGACTTGGGACAGGCGCAAAATTGCGGCGGGGTTCAACATGTTTATGAGATCTCAACCCTCCCCGCTATACCTCTAGCCAATGTAGAAAAGTAAACGCATTACAATACGCACATTAAAATTCAGTTCAAGAGAAGTCCGAGTCCGATGTCAAAAGATGTAACAAAAGAAAATAAATAAAATGACAATAATACATAAATATCAACAGACTTCTAGCAGTTAACTGACATACCAGCTCCAGACCTCAATTAAACTGATTGAAAGATTATGTCTTCATCATATGAATATCAGGCACAATCCACTTGCATATATATATATTACCTTAAAATGAAAATAAAAGCTGATCAAATTTATCTCAAAAACTGAATCGTGAAAATATTTTCGTATGTAGGACAGAAAGTCACAGGTAAAAAGTCACGGTATAAAAAAATTCACGGACAAAAAGTACCAATTCAGTTTTGAGATTATTTTTCCATGAAAACACTTAAATTAAAAATATTTTGTTTGTCTTTTTTATGAACCTTTATAAATTAAGCAACTTTTTAATTATAATTTATTTGATAAATACCAATAATGACACATTGCCAGAGTGGCTTGTTACCTAAATGGCTTCATTGTGCCAAGAAATATATAATTTGCATAATAAAACTTAAAACAAATGACATTTATCAAAGCTAATGAACAATTTCCTCAACTTATCAAATGAATATTTGTAATATTGAACTTACTTTAAATAAAGCTAATACTAACAATGACCACTGCCCTTTCTTCGATCTTGATATCTATATCATTAACGGAAAGCTTAATGCTAAAATATATGAGAAAAGATATAATTTTTCAGTTCCTATCGTTAATTATCCATTTTTAGATGGTGGAGTTACCTTGTGACAATCTTACGGTGCTTATATATCTCAACTTCCACGATTCTCTTGTGTATGTAACAATGTTTTAGATTGTAACGAGAGACATTTATGTCTTACTGAAAAATTATTACACCAGGGTTTTCGATATCATAAACTTGTCAAAACATCAACTAAATTTCATCTTCGATATAAGGACATCATTCGTAAATATAGTTCAACATGCAGACTTCTTATACGTTCAGGTATTTCTTATACATTTTTTTATGGAAATATTCTTTATAAAGCACAAACGTGTCAATATTCACCTCAGAAGCTAACAAAACCTTTAAATAGACTTATTAAGAAGGGATATAGTTACGATACTGGTGTCAGGTCATTAAAGATTGCTTATTTTGATGTTAATATTGATTCACTTATAGGGTATGTCCATGGAAACTAAACACATTTATTCAAAAAACAGTTGTTGGCATGACACTGGTTATGTTCTTCTCATATAAGTGATGATGGTATGATAACAAAACCCTAACGGGAAGGATTGTGCCTGATATTCATATGATGAAGACATAATCTTTCAATCAGTCAAATTGAAGTCTGGAGCTGGCATGTCAGTTAACTGCTAGTAGTTTGTTGTTATTTATGTATTATTGTCATTTTGTTTATTTTCTTTAGTAACATCTTCTGACATCAGACTCGGACTGCTCTTGAACTGAATTATAATGTACGTATTGTTATGCGTTTACTTTTCTACATTGGCTAAAGGTATAGGGGGTTGAGATCTCATAAACATGTTTAACCCCGCCGCATGTTTGCGCCTGTCCCTAGTCTTGAGCCTCTAGCCTTTGTTAGTCTTGTATTATTTTTAATTTTAGTATTTTGTGAACTAATTTGCGTTTAGTATGGCGTTCATTATCACTGAACTAGTATATATATATGTTTAGAGGCCAGCTGCATTGAAGACCTGTTGGTGACCTTCCGCTGTTTTCTGTTCTATGGTCGGGTTGTTGTCTCTTTGACACCTTTCCCATTTCCATTCTCAGTTTTAATAAAAAGGAAATATTTCAAAATCTTTCTCTTATATATTCAAACAATTGTAAGAATAGTTATCAAAGGTACCAGGATTATAATTCAATATGCCAGACGAGCGTTTCGTCGACACAAGACTCATCAGTGACGCTCAGTTCAAAACACTAAAAAGCCAAAAAAAAAATGCAAAATTGAAGAGCAGTGTGGACCGCCAAATACGGCTAAGGTAATCTACTCATGGGATATTAAGAAAATCCTTAGTTTTTCAAAAATTTAAGTTTTTTAAACAGGAAATTTATAAAAATGACCATATAATTGATATTCATGTCGAACACCGAAGTGCTGACTACTGGGCTGGTAATACCCTCAAGGACAAAACGTCCACCAGCAGTAGCATCGACCCAGTGCTGTAAATAGTTTTCAAAGGTACCAGGATTATAATTCAATACGACAGACGCGCGTGTCGTCTACATAAAACTCCCATGTGTGACGCTCAGATCAAAACACTAAAAAAAACTGTGATGAATTGTCCAGTGACTTTAATTTTTTTGTCCTATCAAATTTGTGATTTTATGTCCTGTGACTTTTCGTTCGTTTACCACATGTTCCATGTAATTTTTCTTTTTTAATGTTTCAGTTATATTTTATGGTTACTGTACAAATCTCATCATTTAAACTTAAGCAAAGTATACATTTATCATGGTTATGACATCAGATGAGTTAGGTCAATAATGCAGTGAACCTTTTTTTTAATAAAAGTATATATAAAATATAACTTTAAGCAACTTAATAAATTTGAAAAATGACACCATTGATTTTAAAACCAAGAATGTAATATAAAGTATAATTTGAAAAAGGAAATGTGTTCCAAAGTTTCTGTAAACATTATTGATTTACTCAAATTTGAAATGTTTTGTCAAAATTAAAGACAACGCATTTAAGAAGCACTTTAATAACCTCAATACAAGTTTGTTTAACAGGTAAAAATAAAGTCATATTTTTCTTAAACTCGTGTATCACTTATCTTGTGAATTTAAAAAGCCTTGGAATTTAAGTTTAACATATTGTTGCAATTTTAGATGAATGTTATTCATAATTCAATACTCTCTGATCAGGTGTGATTTGATTAATGAATTTTATACAAACAGGAATTATCATTTTTACCTCACCTTTAACCAGAAGAACAATTCTATGCATTTCTTTATCTTTATTTTTTTCTTTTTTTTTTTCTTTTCAACTTTCTATAATTTGATAATATGTCTTAAATCATAATAACAAATATATTTCTAATATTATGTTTTTGTAAAAGATTTTTTTTTTAAAAACATTAATCTTTAAAATTAATATAATTGAATTGGTATAATATAAGATAATTAGTTATTTGATATAACTATTTGTTTGATAAATCTGAATATCATGTAACACAGTGTAGATACTATTCTGTACGCTATCCGGAAGTCGCGATTTTCGAAGCGAGAACTTTTTGGATCACATTTTAAATTTGATGGGTATACTGAATTAAACGGTAAGTTGATCATCTGTACATTGCTTAATGATTAATTCAGCCGACATCGATATTCTCAAATGGTTTAGAATTAAATTCCGCACATTCATTATTCGTATCTTTGCCTTAATCAAGAGATTTTTAAGTGCATCACTAAGAAAAATCAGTCGGCGAACCCAAAAACAATCTTTTTACCCTCTTAGTGTTCAAATTAACGTAAAATCCAGACTTAATTATCTAAATGAAGTATATTTCAAGTGGTGGTAAAAGTTTCAACCAGATCTTTGAAGCCAGAAATAAGAAAATTACACTTGTTTGAATTTCTCACTGTACGATCAGTCTCGCTTGTATATTTTTAAACTGTATGATCAGTCTTTATGTCACTGTATTCTAGTGGTGATTTCAAAGTTATTTACGATACATTAGAAGGTAGCATTTTTCTAAATAACACAAATATCTTTCAATACATTCACATCATGAAACATATTTTAGCTTAATAGGGTGTACTCGACTTACTACTGTAATAATCCTGTGTGGGGATACGAGAGGCAAATATTAGGAACTCATAAAATTACATCCTTTAATGGCGCTTGCAAAACGAAAAAGAGACAGTACCTGTGATTACGATTACATACATGTATATAACAAAATCGTATACGGACTGAACAGTATTTCCGGAAACGCGGATTCAACCCCCTATATATATTACATCCCGCCGACAAAAGAAAAATGTAAATTTTTCTCAGGGTTGAATTCGCTTTACAATATATATGCACCAACTCATATACCATCTGAAAACACAGCATGAAAAATTTCAATTATCTGACGTTGCGAAATCTCATTTTTTGAAAGTTAGTAGTTGAATATATTTTTACAGATCCGAAATTGTTTCGTGATACATGTATCATTGAGTAATAAATTCAACAGAGCCCCTAACTCTTACAATATTGTGAAAATGTCTTATAATGATCACATTTCATAAGTTGAAAGTTTCAAAAAAATATATCAACTATCTCTCACAGAATCATGGTACCAAATCCATTTACGCACACACACTCTCATAAAAAATATAAAATTACTAACAGATAAAACATATCAGAAAGATACAATTCACGGGGTTTATTTTTGAAATTATCTCGATATCACTAACATAGATCCTAGATAATACACTCCTCATAAAAATTCCAAAAGGACGTTAACTACAGAATCCGTCTTTATACCATGCAAAAAATAAAAAATCAAAAAAAAAAAAACATTCTCTCTACATTTTCCTTAATTTACTCGCTAATGAAACTGTATATCGTCCGTGTACATTTACGCCAAACATTTTTCATTTTAAAATGAAAAATAAATTTTCAAATTGCTCTGCAAATCTTAAAGGTTGTTGGTTTGAAAAATGTAACAAAAACCTATAGAAATCACTTTCGAAAAACCATTTTCTCTATGAGATTTGAAATTTGTTATTTTCATGAAATTATATTTTTGATTTAACGAAGATATTGAAACAAATAACAATAACTTTCTGTTAAAAATTATTTTATTTTGTCAAAAGTTTAAATTATTAAAACATTTGTATTTGCTTGCTTTAGAAAACAAAACATATTTCAATCTCATTCTTAAAAGCAAATATTGAAAATACTGATCTTTAGCATTTTTCAATTTAGTGTACAATATTGACAAATGGAAAATAATCTAACGTGGAGCATTTTTCAATTTGACTTACAATATTGAAAAATGAAAAATGCTCAAGCGTGGAGCATTTTTCAATTTGTCTTCAAATATTGAAAAATGAAAAATGCTCCAACATGGAGCATTTTTCAATTTGACGTTTAATATTGAAAAATGAAAAATGCTCCAATTTTTCAATTTTCATTTTACTGTGCAATATTCAAATTTGAAAAAAAGTTCATTATTTAAATGTCTAATAATGGGAACGAAATGTAATTTGTTTCAATGTAGGCGTTTTAAATGTTTAAATTGTTGTCCCTTTTTATTAAATGTTTTACTATTTCCGGTTTTTTTTGTCTTGTTTTAAGCGCAATATGTCTTGAAGATCTTTTTAAGGTGTGTTTGTGTGTGTGTGTGTGTGTGTGTGTGAACTATGTGTGGTATCAACAAATTCCGACAAAAATGGTACACTGACAAGTACGATAATGACCACAAAGAATCATTCTTTCTTTTTATCTATATACAATGTATATAGCTGTCTTTGTAGCTACGTGTTTATATCTATCTTTCGATCTATCAATCTGTCATTCATTGTATATATCTTGCTAACTGTCTATCTATCTGACTTTTGTTTTTCTTTGTCTTTTCTTTCCGTAAGTCGTTTTTGTTCTGAAAATGGAATTACTAGGCGATGCGGAGTAGACGAAGTTGCATTGAACCATATCGTGGCTGAATGTGTCAAACATGTTAGAAAAGAAGAGAAAATATTAGAATATTAGATATTGTCCATGTCAGTTTCTGTACATGCTCAAGGAGCAGGGTTCGCGATTCGAAAGGGATGGGGAGGGATGGGTGTTAAATTATTCTGATCACTGTGCTAGTATATGTTTTCAATTTTGTATTTTTCTACATTGTACAGCGTTTCCTAATTTTGAATCTGTTTAATACAAACTTGTTTTTCCCAAGCTTATGATATTCACAATTTCATTCGTAGAATTTCAAATAAGCAATCTTATAAAAGAAAATATGAAATTAACTTGCATGCATGTAGAATGAAATTCAAAACAGTGTGGCTGTGGCCATTGATTGACACATTAAATTCATCCATTGACTGGGACAATTTAGGTAAACGTTTGTATGTAACGACCACTGCTCACTATGTACTTTTTAAAGACACTTAAACTATGGGGTCACCAAAGGTTCTCAACACCTTAATAAAGTAATTCGAAAAATTAATCAGAATAACACGATGTTTTCATAAGGTTATTCCTGATTATTTTTTCGAATTATTTTCTAATTAAAGGCGTTAAGAAACCTTTGGTAACCCCACAGTTTAAATGTCTATCGTAGGTACGTCGTGAACAGTGGTCGTTACAGACAAACGTTCATGTAAATTGTCCCAGTCAATGTATGAATTTAATGTGTCAATCAATGGCCACAGCCACATTGTTTTGAATTTCATTCTATGCGTGGTAAATGTATATTTCGAAGAATGAAAGACTTCTTATGTTTGCTTTTACCGAAAACAAAATGTAGCAAAGAATATATAATAATTTTGTGAATAGTATTTCAACAAACATGAAACAGTTCCCCCGAGGTTCTGTATTATGTACATTCTATTATCGTGTCTTTAATATGATTTTACATCTTCAATATGTGAAAGCAAAACGAGTATTATAGGACAAATATGTCGACACAAAAAAGGGGTCTCAGTCAGTGACAATCTTCTTTTGAAATACAAAAAGGAAAAAATAACAGATCGACACAGATCGACACAAATGATCGAATTTCAAACCGTATGCATCATGTACATGGAACAAATACTAGTAGTTACATTTATCAAGCAAAGGAATCAACGTGTGTGAAGCTAGAGTTGGTAAAGCGTTAGCGATAGTTAACCCTCGCTACCATCATTTACGACAGCAGCAGTGGTTGATCCAGAACTTTTCATAAAGGGTGGCACTGACTGACCTTAAGGGGGTCCAGTCATGCTTCGGCGATTTCCTATATAATAAACCAAATTTTCCCCATAAAAGGGTGGGGGAACCAACGGAAATACATAGTGTTTCAACTTCTGCAATGATGACAGCGTATAATGCACATGGTCGACGCTTCCACAAAGCCAAAGTAAGGGACAACATCAAAAGTTCAATGTAGGATAATAAAAAAATTTACATAGTTTTTTCACTGATTCCTTATTCTTAATTTAATTTGTGAAATATTGATTGTAAAAAACGGACATATGTAAAATCGATTTTGGATAAACAAAACTCGCAGCAATTTCACACCCCTCCCCCTCTATCACAAACATCGAGCACGCTTGTATCTGTACTATATGTTTAGCATTTTTTATAACTTGTTTCTTTTTTGTATACGCCGGTCTAAAACGGGACATATTATGGTATACCGTTGTCCGTCCGTCGTCCACACTTCGGACAATTAATAAAAAACGCTTCCACCAACATTTATGGAACTTTATCGAATTGTTTATATCTATTGACGTAAGCTCCCTTTCGATTTTTATAAAATTCAAATTTTTCGTTTCCATGTTATGAATTTTTTTTCCTTAAAAAGGGGGGAGTTTTCCAGTTTTCGGAGACTAATTCTAAAATGCTTCAATCATTTTAATGAGACTTTGGTGAATTGTTTAAATCTATTGACGTATGCTCTGAAGTTTATAAATTTCAGATTTTACGTTTCCGTGTCATGAATTTTTATGCTTAAAAAAGGGGGGATTTTCCAGTTTTCGGACAATCACTCATAAACACTTAAACAAAATTTTATGACAGTTTAGTGAACTGTTTAAATCTGCTGACTTAAGCTACCTTTCAATTTTTTTTTAAATTTCAGATTTTACGTTTTTTAGTTACATGTATGAATTTTTATATTGAAAAAAGGGGATTTTTCCAGTTTTTTGGACAATAACTCAAACACGCTTTTACCAACTTTTATGAAACATTTACATTTTTGGAGTTATGGAGTTTTTATTCATAAAAAAATGAGGCTTTTTTCCAGTTTTTCGGATAATAAATCACAAATTCTTTCAGCATTTAATGATTAGACTATGGTGACTAGTTAATATATCTAATAATTAAACTAAGTACTCTTTTGATTTTTATATAATTTCTGATTTGATGTTGTACAGTTTTGGGGATTTTTTCTTCTGACAAAATGTCGGAAACGGTCAAGGAAATTTCGCATGACGAAATTGAAGAAATGGTGATAGACACAAAAGAGAGTACTGACAGTATAACATGGAAAGACGGAACAAGAATTGTGGAGCTTTTAAGTCTTTCACTCATGATAAACTGCAAAACGCTGCACGGCCCAGCGGAATCTGCTCAGCGTAGAGAAAGAAATATTTCAAGGAATTGGGATCTATCTTACTATTCGTTGCTTAAACTGTAACATGCTGAAAAACAAAATTCGGAACAAAACGACCTGCAATAGCTAATTATGAGTATTGGTAGCTGCTTAACGTAAAGCGGGAAATATTTTTTGCACATTTATGACATCCAAATGTTATTTTAATGAAACTTAAAAAAATGAGAAAACGTATGAACCCGTAATTAATGAGAAAAATTTAACAAAATCTATGGCGCGTAGGGTAGCCAAATCTGGTCTGCTGTTGAAATCCACACACAAAAGTCATTACTACGGCGTGTTGTACAGCTGTGCAATATTTTTCATGACGAGAACAGTTATTTTCATTTATTGATAATGAATTCGAAGTAAATAATACTATCTTGAATTCTTTTCTTGTTTAGCATTTGGCAGCCTCCAAATTTTACGGAGAATTGTCATGGTAAGGCCAAATTTAACATACTATCAATGAAATAACAAAACCGACTGCTTGTGCGAGACCCTCATTGGTGGACAAGGTCGTATAACACCTCTATTCGTAAATAGAATAATAAGTAAAGAGAGTGTCTCATCCTATTCTGGACTTAAAATTGGTACATAAAAAAGCCGATTTTAATTGATATTTTAAAAACATATAATATTGTATGTGTATGAAGAAAAACTGTCAATAAAAATCCGTTAAAAAGATTTCAAAAAATATATTGGTGTCGTTTTTGGTTTGAATTTAAGCAAAATATTACCAATAGATGCAGCATTGTCACACGTTAGTTTGTTTAATTGGTTGCACATGTATTTTTTTTGTATATGAAACTGGATGTAATAGACCAAAACAATAAAACTCCCGTTCACATGCTGTTAAAAGGGCTTGTAATTAACGGTGTCTTTTGCTATTGTTCATCATATTTGTATTTTGTTCATTGTTTTGTACTTAAATCAGGCCGTAAGTTTGAGTTTTTTTGCATTTGTCATGTAGGTGCCTTTCATAGCTCACTATGCGGTATGGATTTTACTCTTTGTTGAAGGCCGTCCGATGTCCTATAGTCGTTTAGTCATTTGTCTTCTTATTTGTATAAGCATGACTTTTTTGTCCCTATTGTACATTTTTTACTTCAATGTATTGAAAGATAAAAATTGAAGTATCGGCAAATGTACACTAACTGCAGACAGACAGATCAGAAAGTGTATACACGTTAAAACTCGTCGTATAGTTAGACGATCAGACAGACGAACAAAGTGTTTTCAATATAGCTCTTCTTCTAGACAAACAAGTATGCAAATATTCATACGTATACGCCGTAAAAAAATGTTATGTAACTTATCTATTGATAAAGACATCGTTCAATATCATTCTCTTATACCGGCTGCAGTACTTCCTATGAAATATTATATTACAACTTCATTTTCGGTCGATTGATGCAATAATGGCATGAGTTAAATTGCACAAAACAGCTCTTATTATAAAACAAGAAGTACTGCTCATAATTTAAATTTGAAAGATAATTATCTTTTGAGTGTAAAAAAAAATAAAATCAAAGTACGTCGGGACCTTTTAAAGTTGACGATACGGTATCGGTTTTGTCATTGTTGACGGTTATATGGTATGATCGTCTGACTTAATTTATAGTTGATTCACATTTTGTCATGTCTATAATGTTGTCTATCATCCTACAGTACATCAAGCAATTTAGAACTAATGTCGGACGGAGATGCACCTTTATACTTCTAGCAGATCTACATCTGACAAAGCAATCTGCTAGAATCCTTCATTTATAGTAAGTATCAACGCTTTGAAAAACACCTGCATAAACTTGACAGCGAACTCGTGTACGGCGGGAATGATTACACGACGTTGTTGCGATTAAAACTTAATTTAACGTAATTTAGCGCCATACTGACAGACGTCGTAAAAAATAAAGATGTATGGCTTTTATTGAAAAAACAAGCACATGGACCCCAATTGTTTTCTTTTGCAATCAATCAAGTACTGGTTCAAGAACACTCCACCAAAATTTCAGGAAAAAAACAACGATCAAATTTTTTCTGCACTTCCGAAAAGACGCAAAAGTATGATCATTTTTTTATTTCGGATATAGCAATCTAAATCCGGAACATGATGATTTGGTTTAACCTTAAACTTGTTTCAGTATGTTGATGTCATGGATCAAGGGAATATTTTACAAAAACCCGGTTAATTTATGACTTTTCGTTCAAAAGTATTGTTACTTTCTTTAAAAGTCATAATTTATTAAATTTCAGGGATTTTCTTCCAAATATGCAAATTTCGAACCAAATTATCTCTAAAAGTAGGTCATGAAGGTACTTTTTTCTTTGCATATTTAAAAAGTACACATTGAAATTGACCTTCTATCAAAATTTTACGAAAAAATCAACGAGGGATCTCTACTGTATCGTATGCCCTTAAAGCATAAAGACAAGAGGATTACAGCGGAGCCCTTTATTTATTTATTTGAAAAGTCTTTTCAAAAGAGGGACGAAAGATACCAAAGGGACAGTAAAACTCATAAATCTAAAATAAACTGACAACGTCATGGCTAAAAATGAAGAAAACAAACAAACAAACAATAGTACACATGACACAACATTGAAAACTGAAGAATAAACAACACGAACCCCACCAAAAATTAGGGTTGATCTCAGGTGCTTCGAAAGGGTAAGCAGATCCTACTTCACATGTGGTTACCGTCGTGTTGCCAATGTGATAACAAATCCGGTAAATAGTCTAATTCGGTAGGTCACATTCATGAAGGGAAGGGGATTGTAGTTACGACGTAAGGAACATATCTGATATCATTTGTGAAACGATTCAACTGTTTTTATAATATGCTTTTTATTACTGTTCATTGTTAAGGGGATGGTTGTGCACATAAAACGAGTTTAATCACTAAGAGTCCTATATATGCGCCGTAAAACTAATTTTTCTCGAATGAATTGAATTGTTTTTAAATTTTTCTTTTTGGATTCTCTTATAGATTGTTGTGCGGTAATGGTTTTCATCAATGTTGAAGACTGTACTATGAATTATACTTGTTCTCTTCATCATAATTTAATATCTGGTGGAAAAAATTGTTTCTCTCGCAATCATACCACATCTTTTTTTTGGTGAAATTATGAATAAAACAAAGTTTATCACTAGTATTCGTCAGTTTAGTTACAGAGCATTCCATTCACGAATTGAGTAAATGAATACATGGAGAGCGCAACGTTATTTATTTTCATGTGCCATACATGCTATACATATATGATTTTTATAAATGTACATGTATCAATTGGTGTTAAGTTTATGTGATAGTTGTAGTAAAGCTTTATATTTAGGACTATCAACATAGAGGGTGGGCAGGACCTTTTTCAGGACGTCAGGATCGGGTGGTTTTAAGCTTATGATTTCGGGATTAACCCTTTCGGGACCCGGTATTTTTTTTTCATTCAGGACCTCGGGATTTCATGTTTTTAAGTCCAGGATTTTGGATCAACATAATATCAATGATTAGTAAAGAAGGCGAGACATTTCAGCGTGTGCACTCTTTTCGTAATTTGAGAAATTTTAAATAATGTGAACATTTATCGAAATTGCCTCTTTGTTGATACTATTATATTTTTTGTAGCTCGTCCGCTCCCCTTTTATATTCGTTATGTAAACAGAAAGTCACAACTGTTTTGTTTTTTACAGGGATCACGAAACTTTTATCCTGATCCATATCAGGCTGATAATTCGGAGCATACAATCCATCTTGATTAAAATGAATTTTGCAAGTAGCCCCAGAAGTGGAATATAGAGAGGGGTGCTATTGAGGTTACAAAAAGGGATGGTCGGATATAGGATTATTAAAATGTGGGTAATGAAATCAAGGGGACACCAAAGGTGGGATCTGGAGAACAAACAAAAAAGATGAATTTAGGAAAAGGTGCACACCGAGTCACTCCAACCTCATTCACGTGAATGAAATGAAATCCCATCTGTAATGTCAGAATAAAATTTTAGTGTTGTTTACTTTTTTTTAGGGGGAGGACGGGCGGGCATCATAGGTAGATCTCCCATCTCTGACTCAAAATATGGATAATTTTATGTCAAGGGTTTTATGATTCTCCCTGACAGCTTCAGACATAATAATTTTGTATCTTCTATTTTTTTTAAAATAGACAATCCAATTGAGAAATCTGAATGGAAATGGGGAATGTGTCAAAGAGATAATAACCCGACCATATATATAGAACATACAACAGCAGAAGGTCACCAATAGGTCTTTAATGCAGCGAGAAACTGCCGCACCCAGAGGCGACCTTCAGCTTGCCCCTAAACAAATATATATATACATATACTAGTTCAGTGATAATGGACGCCATACTAAACAAATTAAAAACTAAAAACCTAATTTAAAAATAATACAAGACTCACAGAGGCCAGAGGCTCCTGACCTGGAACAGGCGCAAAATAAGTGGGGTTAAACATGTTTATGAGATTTCAACCCTCCCCTGATACCTCTGACCAATGTAGAAAGGTAAACGCATAACCATACACCCAGTAAAATTCTGTTTAAAAGAAGTCCGAGTCCGATGTCAAAAGAGGTAACAAAAGAAAATAAACAAAATGATAATAACACATAAATAACAACAGACTACTAGAAGTTACTGACATGTCAGCTCAAGACCTTAATTAAACTGATTTTAAGATTACGTCTTCATTTTGGGAATATCAGGCAACTCCCGTTAGGGGTTCAGTATTATACAAATTATAAAATATTAAGAGAAGAACATAGCCCGTGTCATGCCAACAACTGTTTTTTTTTTTAAATATGTTTAATCCCGATGTAAAGACCATATAAGTGAAACAATATTAAAACCAAAATATGCAAACTTTAATAATCTGACAACCACAACAGAATCGTACTATATCCCTTCTTCCTAAGTCTGTTTAACAGTTTTTTTTTTTATCTTCTATAATGTTCCTTGTTGTCGTTAGTTGATGTGATTCATAAGTATTTCTCGTTCTGTATATAGATTATATCGTTGTTTTTCCCGCTTGAATCGTTTTACACTAGTCATTTTGGGAACAATTTATAGCTTATTGTTTTATGTGAACCATAACTCTGTGTTGAAGACCGTACTTTGACCTATAATGGTTTTTATTTTAAAAATTGTGACTTAGAAGGCAAACTGTCTCATTGGCACTCATACCACATCTTCTTATATCTAGAGAAATGTAAACTAGCTTCACATTTGAAGTTAATGTTTAGCTAAAATGCCACCGCACATTCATTCCAAATAAATGAAAATCTGTCTCAAAATGAACAAACTTTAAGTAATCAGCAATATCAGTCTTGACAACATTAAACATATTTTGACTATACATTGACCCAAAATGTACCAAATAAACCATACTATAAAAATAAAAGACCACAGGAACAATTATACACCTACATTTTCAAAACTTGTCTCCTAAAGACAGTCGTATCTAATTCCACCGAGCACTGACTCAAATGTCTGCTTCATTTCTGATTAGTTTTTCCAAAATAATGTATTTCAGTTAAAAACAGAAAAATCGCTGTAAAATTCAACATCAACCTCGCGGGACCAACATTTAGCATTTAGTAATTCTGATTGAGATTCGGAGATGTAAACCTCAGCTTGTTCTAGTTGTAAACAGAGACGACGGATGCCAAATGTTAAAGCACTATTGGTATTCAAATAGCTAAGTAATACTACCCCCCCCCCCCAAAAAAAAAAAACAACCAGTGAACAAATTATTTAATTCATTTTATCTAGTTAAGAAAGGGAGCATTCAATGACTTCCAAAATGAGCTGTATTTAGAAGGAAAATGGCATATTAATCAACCTTATACAGAGAGACTGGGAACAGAACAGCTTTCCTAGGTGTTGCTTTTATCTTTACATATTTTCTAGGTTGTCAACGAGAGTATCACCAAATCCGTAGCAATTGCATGAAAGTACGAAATCTTATGTTACAATATTTTTCATTTACTATTTATTGATGAATAGCTCTCAGCTTTGGTGAAGCTATTCTGTCGTTGAGGGTTTTATAGGGCATATTGTGGTTGCTTTCCGCTATGCTAAATCCTTTAATGGAAATAACCGAACCGTGTTCTTACGAGCAGGGTTATATATGCCGTGATCTATGCGTGTCCGTATTGCTCAGATGTTATCTTAAATGTATATTAACTTAAAGAAGTTTACAAATGTTTTGCAACGGTGCAAATACTACACTTTGGAGTAAAAATAAATATCTCTATCAATGAATTAAACAAACCAATATCCATTTGATTTAACAGATATAACGAGAATATGTAGTTAACCTGAATATGAATAACAAAATAGGGAAATATAAAGTTAAGGGTTTTAAGCAAGGGAAATAACAATAATATTTTGCATAATAATCCTGCGCCACATCACAAAATTTTGCAGGTGCGTTGTTGTTCTATCTTTTCGGGGTAAGGTAACAAATGTGTATACACGGGTTCACACATACACATATGTGTATTATATTTAAAGCATAAAAACAAAACTTTGATTAAACAAATTGAAAAATCCTCAACACAAAAAAAAATAACATTTTCATTTTTGAGAGAAAAAAATTGAAGATGAAAATTCAACATTTTTCATTTTTCAATATTTCAAAGCAAATTGAAAAATGCTCCACATTGGAGCATTTTTCATTTTTCAATTTTTAAAGGCAAATTGAAAAATGCTCCACGTTGGAGCATTTTTCATTTTTTGATTTTTGAAGGCAAATTGAAAAATGCTCCACGTTGGAGCATTTTTCATTTTTCAATTTTTAAAGGCAAATTGAAAAATGCTCCACGTTGGAGCATTTTTCATTTTTCAATATTTTATGGCAAATTGAAAAATGCTTAAGGTTAGCAATTTCAATATTTTGTCCTTAAGAAGGAGATTGAAATTTGTTTCTTTTCTAAAACAATCAAATTCAAATGTTTTAATTAATTCAAACTGTTGATAAGATAAAATCTTTTTAAGACAAACTTATCATTACTTTTAATATTATCCTCGTGAAATTAAATAATGTAATGTCATGAAAATTACAAATTTCAATTCTCATAACGAAAATGATTTTTCAGAAGTGACTTCAACAGATGTTTGTTACATTTATCAAACCAATTTATTTTTAAATTTGTAGGATATTTTCAAAATCTATTTGTTCAGCTTAAAATGAAAAATGTTTGGCGTAAATATACACGGTCTTATATCACTATCATGTTTCCTTAAAAATCCACTAAATACAAAATGAACCATATTCATACGATCTCATCAACATATTTCAAAATAGTAAAGATCGATGTTCAATATAAACATACAAAATTCGGCATTCTTCCTAGAAAATAATTATTGAATTACAAATCTGAAAACGCAGTACCAACTTTCTGCTATTATGTTACAAAATTAATAAATCAAATATTAATGACTAGATAATTCAAACTTGATACTTACATGTATGTAAATGAAATTGAAATAAAAAATCTACATGTATAAAAATGCACAAGTGTTTAGCATAATGTCCTGTATACGCAATATCAACAATCGTTCATTATTTGCATCAGAATAATAGAAAAAATCAAGCAAACATACATAATACCAATTGTTCAAGTATTTTAAAAAGATAAGTAATATCAACATATGCAAAATAAAAAAAATCTTTAGCAGTTAACAAGCAGTTCCCATGTACATGTATATTATATATGAAAACAAACTAATGTCCGTATATTTAAAAAAAAATTCTCATTGAATAACATTGGAATTGGGCTCCGCTCTGTACTGAATTTCATCTGACATCATAGTAACGGATTGTCATGAGATAAATCTCACGGACAAAAACATGAAAAGTTCGCCAGAAAAAGTCGTTGTACCATCATCATAGGGCATTGTCATGAGATAAATCTCACGGACAAAAAGTTCCAGAAAAGCATCGCTGTACACAGATTAATAAATTGTCATGAGATAAAACTCACGGACAAAAAGTTCCAGTAAAGCATCACTGTAAACATCCGGGTAACTTGTCATGAGATCAAACTCAAGGACAAAAAGGTTCGAAATAAACATCTTCGTCAAGCATTAAAGTATAAATTGTTCAAATTGGCAATTGTCTTGAATTTTACAACAAAATTCGTTTAATATGTACAATATGAGCATTCCATAAAATTAAACACTGAATAAAACAATAAAAAACGGTGTATCATGAGGTAAACCTCACGGACACAAAACGACTCATAGAATTTGTGGAGGTAGTCGGCGTTTTATCAAATCACGGGTTTTCTTGTCAAAATCGGACTCCTTTAGCCAACGGGCATTTTGAGCCGGTTCTCCAATAAAATGAACTAAATAACTCATTGTTCCGTCCATAATTTTCCTAGCAAGTATTCGTTTACCTTTGTAAAAACGGTTTTCATCACTCGAAACAGTTTTGTCTCCTGGATCGGTGAAACTTTCATCTTCAAACCGAGCTGGTTTCTTTTTTAATCGGGTTGATTTCCGGATTGGGGACTGAATACTTTTCTCTTTGCACTTTTTTGTTTGTTCGTCTGTCGCATTGTTTGAATTGTTATTCATCAAAATTTTCCTGTGTCGTTCTCTGTATCATTTGAATCATTGTCATTTATTTCAGAATGTGACACTGTCGTATTCGAGAATTCACTTGTTTTAGAGAAGTCCGATGCAGTATTTTGGTCCGTGGTTGTATTTACATGTATTTTTGTTTCAACTTGATCCATGAAGTATTGTGCAGGATTTGGTTGACGCACGTACGCCGGTTTTATCCGATTAATGTGAATAGGATTCGGAAGGCATTTTTGTGAATCTGGGTCCTTCAAAACTATCATATGAGGACTGTGAATTTCATGAATGATATATGGCCCAGCATAACGGTATTTCAGTTTTTGTCCCTGTCCTGTAGGATTTTTGCTGAGATAAACATAATCATGTTCTGCGTACTGTAGAGGGTTCAAACTGTCATTTACACGTTCCACCATTTTTATTTGAGAAGTTAATGCATGTTCTTTCACTTCTGATCGAATTATTTCTAATCTTGCGCACAAATTTTGAACATATTCATGACAATCGTTTGGAAGCGTGTTTATATCCTGTCTAAAATGTCCGGTTAATGGAAAATTAGGCCTCCTGCCGTAAACTATCTCAAATGGAGAATATCATAGACTGGCGTTAACGGTATTGTTCATTGAGAAACGAATACAAGGTAATAAATCTTGCTAGTTCTTACCATCTGCAATGTATGGAGTCATGCGTTCGGCTAAAGTTCTATGTGAACGTTCCCACGCACCCAGACAGTGATGTGCAAAACTCGGAGTGTATTCATGATTTATGTCTAGTAACCGGCAAACTTCTTGGAAACATTTACTGATGTATTCGGAGCCTTGATCGCTGATTATAGTATCAAATACACCAAACTGCGAAACCATCGTGAATAAAACTTCAGACACTGTAATAGTATCGGCGGTAGGAATAGCCTCGGCAAATACAAACTTACTAAAAAGGTCAATCGCCGTGCAAACATATTGATTTCCTGTTGGAGATATTGGATTTATTGGTCCAAAAATGTCGATTTGCCACACTTGAAACGGCGAATCTGGCGTACGGTATGCGACAATTCCGGCCTTAATGTTGATTTTTGTCAATTTCCTTCTTAGACATGCCGGACAACTTTTTATATAGTCAGAAATTTTCTAAGGAATTCAACCTTGGTTCGAGGTTCCGAATTTGCTTGTTCACCTTCGATAAACTCATAGAGAGCTGTGGTGTAGTGGTTAGTGCATCGGACTACTTACACAAAGGTTCCTGGTTCGATTCCCGTTTGGGATGAAAATTTCAGGAACTCAATTTTCGGCTCTCCCTTGACACCATCTGCGAGTATGGTCTTGAGGAAACGATGATAGTCCGTCGGAAGGGGACGATAAATGGCTGACCCGTGTTAAGAGAGAGCCATATCTCTTGCACGTTAAAGACACCCTTGTAGATTTCGAAAAAGAGTAGGCTAATGACGCTACAAGGCAGCACTCGCACCCGCAAAGTGGAAAGGGATTAATATAAGTTGCAAAACTTGTTTCCCAATCCACTATAAATAAATATGTTTAAACTAAACTCATAGGGAAATTGTAAAGTACATTTAATATATTGTCAATAAATGAAAATGCTATTTTTAATAATTCGGACACACATACAAAAATATTATCAATGAAAAACTGTCTATTTTCAGTATATCGGGCACAGAAAAAAAATTTGACCACCCACGTGGTTTTCCCACTTCAGTGAAAATTATGGAAAAAAAATAATAATCCTGTGTGGGGATACGAGAGGCAAAATATTAGGAATTCATAAAATTACATCCTTTAATGGCGCTTGCAAAACGAAAAAGAGACAGTACCTGTGATTACGATTACATACATGTATATAACAAAATCGTATACGGACTGAACAGTATTTCCGGAAACGCGGATTCAACCCCATATATATTACACTACATTAAGTATAAGGATGTTTAAATGATGCTAAAATAAGAGGAAGGTTTGATGTATACTAGTATATAAGTTTCAGAAATGTCCTCCGTTAAACTTAAAATTGTACAAACACACAGATTTAGTTGTTATATAAAAATGCATGTATTTACACACATTCGATGCCGTACTGTAGCCTATAATTGATCACAGTTCCTTCACTTTGTTTAAGATGTAGAGCTGTCTCTTTGACACTCAGTTGTACACCAATTTGTCAAGCGGGGGGTTAAAGTGATGAAGAAGTCCGTCTTTCCGTTCGTCCGTTCGACCGGTACAATATGTTTCGCCGGTTTTGTAAGCGCATCTCCTCATAAACCACTTTATATACATTGGGGGTTCCGGCCATTTTTAAATGGAGAGGGGTCCAATCCAGGAGAAAAGGGGATTTCAAATATATGTTCCCATACAAATGCATTGATAGTTAAAAAAGGGTTTCAAACTGCCGGATCCCCCTTTTTTTAATCCGTCACTGATATAACTATTAATTAATCTTATTCTAATTCCTTATCATAAATGATAATGACTGTATTGTACACCGTCTATTTCGAATTTTAGTAAAAATCTTTTATGGGGTTACTTTATATAAGATACGGACTTGAACATTGCATTATATGGGGTCACCCATCAGGTATTTCCAACACCTCCTAAACCAATCATTAAAGTTTTCTGAAATTGCTCCATTTGTACTCGATTAATGCATTATGGACCTTCTACTTTTGTTAATTTACCAAAATTATATCACATTAATTAACCCCCTACGCAAAGCTGTCTTTATCCATTTTTTGTTATTTTAAAAGCGACAAGCTTGATTTATGTTATCATCAATTGGTCAACGGAGGACGGTTTAAATAATCTTTAAAAATGTAATAGCTATAAACAGATAACTGTAACGATACACTATTACAAAGTCCACAAGCGAATCATGTATTACATTTTAGGCATTTGATTTTAAATAAGACTGATTGAACAAAAATACAATTAATTTATTTTGCCATCTAAAAAATTCATAAGAAATATATTTGTATTGTCTGATGAAAGTAATTACACGTTATAGTTTCCTGGATAGTTCATAATATCACATATACACGTATATACCTTCAAATTGCTGTTGCTTTTTCTTCAAAATCACGACTGGTCATACAGTCAAAAAATCTGAAATCGCTTCTAGAATACAGTCAGTTCTAGACTGATCGTACAGTAATTTATTTTGGGATCCTCAAGGAAAACATATTTTTTTATGGGAAATACGAATATTCTACTTAAATACGAAAAGAATATTGAAACAGTATATATTTAACTGTAAACTGAAGCAAATATTTGCAATAAAAGATTATTTGCTTTGTACTACGAGAGCAAAATTGTCCATCGATTTCACTTTTTTCTACTAAGTTGATGTGATGCACACGTATATTTTATATTCTAATGCATGTTTTTGTTACAGTAACTCATATTTATGATGCTATATATACCTTGAAGATGTTCAAAGCACTTTGTAGATATAGGAGTAAACAAATGATGAGAAAAGTTACCGTAGGCAAAACCGTCCTGTTAGCCGGTTGGAAATCATCGCGACTTCCGGATAGCGTACAGAATAGTATCTACACTGTGTGTAAGAGTGCAAAAATCTGTTTTTAGATATATCTTAATGTTATTGTGGCTGCTGTCATGCTAGTTAAAAAGAAATTTATTTTAACAGTTGAAATTAAAAAGAGTTAAGATAATTTGGTTAAGTGTGGTGCAGACTGGTCGATTATTGTTTGTACCTTTGGTCGAATATGGTTAAGATTGAAAAAATAAGCTGAGTACAGGTCGAAAATTGGTTTAGACTGTTTCAGGCTGATTCAGACTATTTCTTATTACAAAGATATGAACCGAGTAAAAATAAGTACAGTCGAGTATAGACATAGTCCGATTCAGACTTTTACTGGTTTATAGTGCATGCTGACAAAAAGTTGATATGCCTTCAATTGCAGGACAAATTCAATTATTAAGGTACGTTCTTTGTTTAATTGTTGTTCTCAAAGGTATCCAGCTAATACTTTGATACACCAAACTCGCGTTTTGTCTTCATAGGACTCCTAGTACTATGTTATACTCATCACAGACGCTCAGATCAAAATAGTTCGAGTGCTAAACAAGTATAAAGTTGAAGAGCATTAAGGACCCAAAATTCCAAAAAAGTTGTGCCGAATACATTCTCCGTTTGAATCTGTATTAATTTGTCATCCTTTTTTCTTCCAATTCTAAAACAGCGCTGTTCAAACGACCTTTGAAAAAGATACATATTTTGGAAGGTTTAGACACAGTTTTTGATTGCGAAACAGAAAAAGAAAGCGGTGTGGTTGAATGGTTTAAAGATGGGGTTAAGATAACCGATAACACTGATACTATGGAAACATCAGACGGGTATATTTATAAACTGACAATCAAACATACAGGCGAACAAAATAGCGGAAAATACAGAATAATTAAGAATGGCATTTGTAGTGAAGCATTTTTAGAAGTCCAAGGTAAAACAGTTATAACGCTTTTTTTTTTGTTTAAAATGTGCAACTTATGTTTATGATATTTAAAACATTATCATACTGATATATTATGTTTTCATATCGGTGAATTTTTAAAAAAAAATTGTGAACTTTGATATGTGTCAGTTGACGCAACAATATATTTATTTCAGGAATTTGTATGTTTAAACAAATTGAAATAACTTCTTAAAAATACAATTATAGGGTATTCAGACTTCTATTATTGTATGCAGGATTATGTTAGTAAATTTATTTTGAGTCATATAGTAAATTTGAATGGAGAAATAGTGTATGGAGTCAGTGGCAGCGGTAAGTTATCACCATCCAATGACATTTTCACTCTTAAATGAGACCTTGAATTAAACGAAATAGTTCGCAAAATTTCTCCAAAGCACTATTCTTACACTAGGTTGATATTGGTTCAAATAAAAAAGACAAAGTTAAGGTTCGTGTAGTCTCGTATATTAAGTCATTATATTGCGTGTATTCAGTTTTTGGAATGATGTGCTACCAAAGCGTTACTAGAGACAAACGTTCAATTTACAAGTTTTTATAATAAAATTGAATATACGGCAGAGTTAAGAGGTCTCATCTTTATTTGGTTTAGTTGTAAAGAAAAATTAGAATTTATTTACAAGTAAAGTTTCAGTTATTGTATTAAGTACCATAATCAATTGTCTTATACAAGCCCTGTTTAAACGTCAACTGGAAAATACAACAATTATGGAAGGTTTGGACATTCAATTAGAATGTGAAACAGAACAAGATAATAGTTCGGTTGAATGGTATAAAGATGACGTTCTAATAACGATGAATACTGGAAACATAAGGAAGGAGATCTTCCCAGGAAATATCCACAAACTTATCATTTCACCTGCAACTATTCAAGATAGTGGCAAATACAAGATAGAAATGAATGGGATACGTACTGAAGCTGTCTTAGATGTCAAAGGTAATAAAGTAAACTGGTTGTATTTCTAAGCTTAATGATCAAAAGAAAGAAGAAGCATCACACTTAAAGTATACGGTTAAAATGAAAGTACTACTTACTAATTTTTCTTGCAAAAAGGCACTCCCCATTTCCATTCTCAATTTTACTGTTTTGTATTAACCTTCACCTGTAACACTCAAACACATTAGAAAACCAGTAAAATATCAATTGTATGAACAGGCAAAACTTCAAAATAGTAGGATATATGGGAAAGAACAAAAATGAATGTATAGCTGACCTGTCGTAGATATTATATGTAATAGAGCTGCTGCAAATAATACTTTTTGTGATACTTTTACATTGGCAAAAAATTTACTTTTCAGAAAGTTCATTCTAAATTTTGTAAAGCAGTATTAGAACTACAAAAGACAGCCACTAAGGTGCTAGATCAGAATAGGGAGGATTTACTTTGGACTTTTATATAAAAACTCAAACACTCATGTACTTTTATAGAATACACTCTATTGATAACAATCCTCTAGTTAAATAATCTCTTTAAACAAAAATTAATTTATATTCCACAGGAATTTATTAATGGTACTCATTGCAGATAAAATATTTAAAGATACGAAATTAGACCCAGAAAACTACTCTATGATGTTAAACTTAATGAAAGTTATTTTCCGTAATTTCGACATAATACGCAGTTACTATAAAATGATCAAAAGTAAGAAACATTCTTACAATATGTGCGACCTAATACACATTTCTAGTTATTATGCTTCTTTGGATTTATAAATTTAAAGTCTGCTGTGACCTAGGCAACCCACGAAAGTTGGTGTACCATGGTATAACATTATTACAAAGTTATTAGTGTACTGCAGAAAAAATTATATATCATATATGTATTACATCTCAGCTACTAGAAAATGTTCTACACAGCATCTTTTGGATTTGAACAGATTCTTTACTTTCAAGAATTGTAACAAAATTAATGGAAAGCAATGAAATATTTTTGATTAATAGTTATAAATTTAAGAATGTTTTATAGATATGACGTAACTTTGATGGTCCTTGCTAATTAAATGACAGTTTTAGCCATGTGACTCTCTACTTAACAGAAATGCCAGAAACTATAAAACAAATGCCCTTACACGACAGAGAAGAATTTCTCAAAGCAACAAAATCTGGTACAACACAACGATATTATATTAGAGTTATGATTGTTGGAGAAAGTTCAGCTGGAAAAACGTGCTTGTTAAGACGTTTGATGAACAAACCAATAGATGATGTCATCAGTACCGATGGATTGGATATTGAGAGACGAAAATGTCAGGTTGATGTCAAGACTGGTGAATGGCATTTTCCCGAAAGTAATTGTTTCTTACTATTTCATTAATATATAACATTATTGAATTTATGATTATATTATTCTGTTCTTCCTTTTTTTCAAATATTAAATATCTTAAATGTGTGCATATGTATATATATGTATATCAGGCGCGTAGCTACGTTTACGTCAAAACGAATATTTTTAAATGATAGCAGCTAGGTTAGCTACACGTTCAGTAGTCAAAAATCTTTTAGCCCTAATATGTAGCTGCTACAAAATTGAACGCAACCCTGGTGAGATTCGATAATTTATGTGGTAGGCATGTTTGTCCAGCCTATGACTTTAATAGGAAAATTAGAGAGCCTAAATTTTCGTCGGCGGCATCAGTTTAGGTTCAGTATGTAGTTAAAGTTTTTAAAATATCTATAACTTTGTCAAATCTTTGTAAAATTTTACAGATGTTGCACAGAAACTGTTTATGATTAAAAGATTATCTAGAGCTTAGTGATGAAATTAATGTTTAATTTCCCCATATTTTATTGAGAAAAAAACAAAACATTTTGGGGTTAATGTTTCTTATGATACATCAATTACTTCGACAACTTTCACCGTGTAGAACGCCACATGCGGGGTGTTGGCTATGTTTAACTCGGGGTGGCAATTTTGAAGCGAAGAAAAACTATCAAGTTCAAGTATCAAAGTGTTTTTTTTAGTATTCTTAGTACCATATAATGTACTGCATGGAAGGAACTGAAACACAATATATTTCCTGCAAGTCGTGCAAGACTAAAATCAGTCGTGTATAGTGCTCTGTTTTCTCAAACACTTCTCCCTAGTTTTAGGTGTTGTAGATTTTGAGGCTTCATATGCAAATTTCTGGATAAAAACTACTTTAGACGACTGCCCTCCGAATCATTTATATAGAATTAAATTTCTATTATGGAATATAACCAAATACCAACTTTTTACTTAAAACTAATTGGTTTTAACACTAGTTTTTCATCAAAATATAAAGTGGCGCTCGGGGTGTCAGATTTTGAATCTCAAGGGATAGAGGCTTCCATGAAAAAACGAATAGATTTGCATATGAATCATGTAAATCGGTCTTTATCTGATACTTTTTAATTCAAACACATCTACTATATTCTGATTACATATTAAAAACTAAAATTACTTCATTTTGGCTTGTTTTTATATAAGACATATGCTTTTGATTTCATAAATAGTAAAAAATTACTCAAAATATTTTGTATTTAACGCTTAAAAATGATTTCTTTTTCTTTTCAGTTTCTCTCATGGTCAGAAAAAAGTCACGACTGTGGCTCAATGCACCGAAAAAATGGAGAGAAATCAAAGAGCAGACCTTCATATAAGATTTTGGCGAAGCCACCAACAGTCAAACTCCATCACAGTTCATCACCAGGCTTCTTAAAAAAGCACTCGTGCACACGGCAAAAAACACTAACTTAAAAACGAATTTGGTTACCCTCTTCAAAGAAACACTCACCGGAATAATTATCATCCAATGGCAATACAGCTTTAAGGAGAGATGAAAACGATGCCACTACTATTCTAAACGATTTCAAAAAAGGGATTTAAAATATTGAAAAAAATTATTTGGTTGCTGATTTCCTAACTGTTATCCAAATGGTAAATTTTTAAAGAGGTGGACCACAAAGTATTGAACACATTACAGAAAACTTATGTGAGCGCAAAATGGCCGACCCCAAAGACGCAGAAACAAATTTTGCACTTTTGGATATCAATGTCGATGGCGATGAGGTCTGATAGTATTTTTTGGATTGCAAAATTAATTCCTGCGTCTTGGGGGTCGCCCATTCCACGTTCACACAAGTTTTCGGTTTTTTTTGGTCCACCCATAAAATATTATAATTAACCGTGGAAAAGTATATAGCCAGTTTCCCAAAAGTTTCTCCAAAAAAGACGAGGAGAAACATTGTCGAAAGGATATTTTTTTGCTTTCACCATTCGGATAAAAGATAGAAAATCAACAGCCATATACAGTTTTTTAAGATTTTGAATCGCTTTTTGAAATTAAATTGTTGCGAAAAGTAGTGTCATCTTCTTCAGGTCTCCTTGGAACTGTATTGTCATTTGATGATAAAGATGCCGGGGAGTGTTTCATGTGAAAGAGTAATCAATTTCGTTTCGGAGTGAGTGCTTTTTGCAGCGTGAACGAGTGCTTTTGAGAGTAACCTGATGAAGAACTTTGATGTCAATGATGGAGTGTGTTGTTGATTGCTGCGGCAAAATCTTATATGGAGGTCTGCTCCATGATATTCCTCCATGTTTCAGTGCATTGAACCACATCAGTGACTTTTTTTTACCATGAAAGTGACTGACAAGGAAAAGGAATCGTTTTCAACCTTTAAAACAAAATATTCGAGTCATTTTTTACTATTTATGAAAATGAAATCAAAAGCACTTATCTTATACGAATAAAAAACAGGCAAAATGAAGTACTTTCAGTTTTTAATATGTTATCATAACAAAGTAGATGTGTTTGAATTGAATACTATCAGATATAAAACCGATTTACATGATTTATATGCAAATTTATTTGTTTTTTTTATTGGAAGCCTCTACCCTTTGAGATGCAAAATCTGACACCCCGAGCGACACTTTATATTTTGATGAAAAACTAGTTTTAAAACCAATTAATTTTAATTAAGAAGCTGGTATTTGGTTAAATTCCATAATAGAAATTCAATTCTATATAAATGATGTTGAGGGAAGTCGTCTAAAGTAGTTTTTTATCCAGAAATTTGCATTTGAAGCCTTAAAAAATGCAACACGGAAAATTAAGGAGAAGTGTTTGAGAAAACAGAGCACTTTAAACGACTGATTTTTCTTGCAGGAAATAGATTGTGTTTCAGTTCCTTCCGTGCAGTACATTATATGGTACTGAGAATTCTAAAAAAAAAGACATTTTGATACTTGAACTTACTTTGATAGTTTTATTCGCTTCGAAATTACCAACCCGTGTCAAACATAACCGACACCCTGCATGTGGCGTCCTACACGGCGACTTTAAAATGACTTTTTATGATATATATTTGAAGCCAAAATTTTGAGAAAAAAGATCTTACATTTGTCAGTAGTAAACTGTCAGACCTCTCTTTACTAAATTAACAAACAGTCTCTGGCTTTGTTTAGGGAGCTTCCCTTTGATTTTGAGGGGAAAAAGGGGGGGGGGGGGCTAGGATGAAAAATGTTGTCCTGTAATTTTTTTAGTGGTAATCTCTGTCCTGCCTTTGTATTTTTTTACTTTTTTCGGTCCTGCCTTTTTTATAAGAATAACCGTTTTTTTTTGTTGTTTTTTTTACATAAATTTACATCCTGCCTTTTTTTTTGCCAAGTTGATCATCCTGCCTTTTTATTTATTCAAAACTCCTGTCTATAACTGAAATGGTAGCTTCCTAAACTTTGAAACCTGCATAGATGGTAATGAAACTTGTGCAGAGATCAATATTCCAGATTAAGAAAAAAATATCTTTAAATAATGATTGATCTTTTTAACTTCTGTAAAGGACTGATAAATGGATTCACTTTTTGCTGCAAGAAATCTCAGGCGGGAACCAGGGTTCTACAGAACCCTTAAAATGCAAATTTTAATATTGCAACTGGAAATTTCTGAAAATTAATTATTTCAAGTTCACTAACGATTTTTTTGTTGATAGAATGCTTGGCCCCACAGCTCCTTTTACTCATATTTGAAAGTAATTGGTTTGGACGACTTATCTAAATTCAATGACCGTTAGATTCCAAATTAACACAATGAATAGATCAAACAGAAAAAAAAATTAGATTCTGAGCACAGAATAATAATATTGATGATTATTTAATGAATGGTATCTCAATTTCGATACAATATTGCTTTCGTTGGCTTTGCCCCCTTACTTGGACCCACTACCGGGCGACAGGTCCTTAGACTCCTCGCCGAAGTTCCGGCGTACACGTAAATGACCTAGCTACATGTACGCCACTGCCACCGTCTTTTTTGTAATGTATATATATTTTTTTCTTGTTGAAAAAACATAAGACAATCAATCTTAGAAATACCTGATTGTTCTCTTCTTTTCCTAGTTTTGTTATCAAACAAAGTTAAAGTATTTTAGGCCTATAATTAGGTAGATATCCACCAAAACTAAAATACATGCAACAATTCGAAATAAACACTATTAGAAATCAAGCCTTTATTTGGCATTTCAAAAGATGTTCAATTTTTCTAACTTCACTTTGATTAGCGTCACCATTGTATCGTTCATTCATATAATGTTCCTGTCTTTGGCATAAATAGTTTATAATAGTTTATCATGATTGAGAATTAAAATATATCTGAAAAAAAAATAAAATATCGGTCACTTCTAATAACAAATATGTCTAGCTATAAGAGCAGCATATTCACTTCAAAAGAAAACAAAAATAATGTACATCTTTTGTAAATGTATTGGAATTTGCCTACAATTTTTTTATTTGTAGAAAAAAACATACCACACAGTAACATGAGTAACGTACCAAACAGTACTATTGCTGACGGATTTGTCCTCCTAACTTTCAAATGTCTGATAGTTAAGACCAAGTATATCTGATTTATCTACTTGCAGGCGATAGCGATTCTTATTCCGTTTTGTCTGGTCAAAATGAACAATTTGCAGACTGTGGATTTTGGGATTTTGCTGGACAGAAGGAATTTTATGCAACACACCAAACCTTTCTTAGTGCAAATGCTGTTTACCTCCTAGCTGTAGATATATCAAAAGATTTTTCGAAAAAAACATATAATGACATGCTTGAGGAAAAATTCAATAGCATTGGAGGTAGTTAATTTATAACAATGACACATGTAATAAAATTATTACTTCTACATATTTCAGTAGTATCTTTTCAGAGATAAAACTTATTATACAAAATCGTTCAAGCTCTGAATTGTTTCACGGACAATGTCGTTTACGGAATGGAATGTACCTTGTCATGTTTATTTGGGCTACTTTTTTGTTAAACTCACCAAACTTTGCGTAAAAGATTGGATCAACACAGGTCTGATAATAAACATTCGCAAGGGATTTTTATTACCATTTTAATCAACAAGAACATTATCCGTTTTTATCTGTGCTTGTATGAATCATCGAGAAAAATAAGGTAATGTTAATGTAATGAGATAAAATAATACTACCTTAAAGCCACAGCGTAGTAATAGGCAAACGCATAATCATCAGCAAAATGTGAAAAAGTCTTTAACAAAAAAAGTAAAATCACAGAAAATATAGATGACTCTCTTGGAGCTCTTTATTATTCGCTTGGTTTTCATTGCAATAGAACTCTCCTTTATTCAGTGCCAATCAATTTTATGCATCACTTGTCAAGTGCCTCATCTCTGAAACATTTAAGAAACGTGATCCAATATAACAACTGGTCAGTATAATATTCGATGTAGCTCGTTCCGTCTGCACATTATTCATCACGAATAGATTACATATAAAATTCCACTTTATTTTCAAATCGGTCTGTTTCTATAGTATCCAACAGTTACACAATAACCATTGCACAATAAGTATTCAACTATAAGCAAGTATGACATGACCTTGATTTAAAAGAATAAATTAAAAACACAATACTGACATTTGACTGTTTCCACTCGCCTTATATTTACAAACCCTCTGGTTATACTGGGGACCTAAACATAGTTCAACATGAACATCTTCAAAGTATGATATCTTGGTCCTTAGTTCAGAGGCCCCCAATATATCAATTGGAACAATACCTTTTAAAAGAATGTATGTGCGAAACGAGAAGAAGCTGAATTGAACAATGTGTCAGAATTGGTCAAAATAATCAGGTCTCTGATTAAAACATCAAATTCAGAAGTTGACAACAGTTTGGAGTGTCGACCAAACTCCGTTCTAAGAGAAGCTGTCAAATATATCTTCGTGCTAAATATGTTGTTTTTGGTGAGGAAAAAGCTTCAAATAATATTGTTTTTGTATGTATATTTTCTTTCTTTTAGTGTCTTGTAAAAGCATTAGGAATCAATGATTACCCAATTATTCAAACATTCAAAAACATATCATTTCACAAGGATAATATTATGGCATATCATTAGTTCTTCGTCGCTTCAATGAACATTCCATTGAACGGCAAAAAGGCTTACTTATCTTGTTTGAATTAAATATTGTAGGCTAAACTGCATGTTCAACAAAGGGATTGTCAATTAGGTAGACAAAAATCATGTCCGCAGTAAAAAAGGGTTTTAAAATTACTGAAAAACGTTATATTATCGTAGTCGTTTAACCATATATGGATTCTTAAAATCAAATCTCTCAAGAACTTCTGGATTATTTTAAGCTAATATTACCCTCAAATAATTATATAGAAACGATTGATTGTTCAACTCTGTACACCAACGGGGTACCATTCATCATGCTAAAATTGATAAATCTTCTATAAAAAATAATCCATAATGCTTTTCAATATAACAACGCTAGCGTTCGTTATAGATTTATTGCTTGATGATACTATACAGCATATTTTGTTAATAGTGAGCAAAATTTGCAAAGCATGCTACACAGAGGAACAAGTGGTCAGTATGCTAGAGCTTTTGATTAACAACATATTTGTTGATTTGGGAGGTAGACATTTTCAACAAATTGTTAGCTTTCCTTTGGGAACGAACTAGGCGACCTTATCTTATTCTAATATGAGTCGGAGTTCCTTCAGACACTTTAAAAAAAAGATTGAAGAAACCAGATCATTTAATTTTAGATTGATGATGTTCTTTCGATTTAATAAACTATTGTTGTACTGTTACACCATTGTCCCAGTTCCGGGGGAGGTAAAGGATCCCGCTAACATGTTTAAGCATGCCACATTCTTTATGCATGTGCCTGTTCAAGTCAAGAGCCTGTAATTCAGTAGTTGTCGTTTGTTGATGTGTTGCATATTTGTTTTTTGTTCATTTTTTGTACACAAATAAGGCCGTTAATTTTCTCGTTTGAATTGTTTTACATTTTATAGCTGACAATGCGGTATGGGATTTGCTCATTGTTGATGGCAGTACAGTGACCTCTAAGTGTTAATTTCTGTTTCATTTGGTCTCTTGTGGAGAGTTGGCTATTGGCAATCTTACCATCTTTTTTTTATAATCATCATAGATCATTTAGATACTAGGATTAAAATTTTATATTTGCGGCAGACAGGCGTTTTGTCTACAAAAAATTCATCAGTGGCGCTCGATTGAAAAAAGGACAAATTAAAATATAGTACGAAGATCATTGAGGACCACACATTCATAAACGTTTTGCCGAATACAGCTAAGGTAATCTATTCATGAGGTAGAAGAGCCTTAATATTACAAAAATGCAAAGTTTTGTAAACAGTTAATTTATAAGTATGACCACATCAATGATACATTATGTCAAAACAAAAGTGCTGACTAGTGGGCTGGTGATACCCGCGGGGAAAAAAACTCTACCAGCAGTGGCATAGATCCAGTGGTTGTAAAAAAAACGCATCATAGATACCAGGATTGAACTTGAACATATTTGCGGCAGACTCGCGTTTCGTCTACAAAAAACTCATCAGTGACGATCGAATAAAATAAAGTTCAATTGGCCAAACAAAATACGATGCTGTTGAGCATTGAAGACCAAAATTTACTAAAAGTTTTGCCAAAAGTTGATTAGGTTTCATCAATAAGTCTCCCACAAGTAAGAATTTAAGAAACAACAAACATGGTTTCCCCCATCTCTTCTTTAGCTTTATATCTCGAATTTGACAGAAGTGGTAGTCTCAGTACCAGATTCTATGACAAACAAGACTTTTCTAATTTTTTACTTTAAATTTCCCTTACGTAAGCAACAATATACCAACTTCACCTTCATATGGAAAATACACTACCAAACTCAAACTGTAAGAGCTTGCAGATGCTTCTTAGCCATTATAAAACGTCAACAATGACAGGGCAAAAGATTAATGAAACAGGAATGTGTAAAAGAACTTCTAAAAAAGTTCATCGAAAGATATCAAAACCTTGTTTATAAATATTCTGTTTAAATTTCACTAAACAATTAATGATGGTCTTGAAATAAAGATAATGTATTTATAGTGATAAACAGTATAAAACAAGATGACAAATTTAATGTATCCTTTTATACATAAAGAAATTCTTTGTACCAAGCCAGAATACTACAGTAACAGTTGTCTTTTAGTTGATTTCCACTTGATTGTTGTGTTTGAGCTTTTGATTTTGTCATTTCCTATAGGACTTCTTTTTAGATTTTTCTTTTGAGTTTGGTTTTCTATTTTGTTAACTTTTTACACACATTCAAAATCCCATATATACTCCAAAAGATTTATTATACTGACATTTTTGTAATTGTCAATCGCACAAATGGTTGGAAATCAACACCGAAAATCTCTTTAATGAGCAGGTGTTCACCAAAGCTTCGAAGATTTTGTTCATGGTCTTCAGCTAAAGACAGTGAAACATTAATTCGGCTATTGATATTAAGAAGTCATGAGATAGTCCTTGTTCTCTTTATTTATTAATTAAAATGTTAAGACTATGAAACAGAACTAAATTGTTTATGCTTTCCAAATAAATTCCTTTCAAAATGTAAAGAAAAAACAGAAAGCAAACAAAGATAAAAAAAAAAACAAAAAAAAAAAAACAAATGTGACTCATTCTGAAATGCTTATATTTATATTGGTGCCAAAAGAACTTTTTATCGTTCATCTATAACAAATATTTATATACATATAGTTTTTAAATTACAAGTAACAAAACAATAGACTTGTTTGATGTATGCATCAACAAGCTTCCTTATTTAACACCATAACTGAAGTTTCACCTCTTGAAATTGAAATCTTCGGGATTTAGTGATATATGTCATATGATACTTTTCTGGTCTCAATGTATATAACTATCATACTTATCAAATATTTCATAAATATTCATGACTAAATTTCTTGATTGCAATTTACTTTATATAGAAAATACATGTAGTTGTCCTGATCGATTTCAGAATACACTGACTTTTGGCTTGATAATATACATTGCTATTGCACAGACGGCCATAGTGCATCAAGTCAAGGCAAAGACAATTTTGAACTTAACCCACCTGTTATAATTGTTGGTACAGGGATCGACAAAATTCCACCGGTATGTTATTTGTTTCTTGCATCTGGTGTCATGTTATCGACTTCTTGAAAATATTTGCTACTTTCTAGCGAAAACGTTGTAATTTGTAGAAAATTTAGAAAGGCTTTAAGTAAACAAAGTGCCTGCTATGGTTGAAATGCCAATGGTTTGTTTTCATAAATTTGATATGGTCTAAAAAGAGATAACAAAGAATTAAGGAAATACTGACTTCTTCTGTTTTATTATTGAAAATCAGATGGCTAATCTTTATTCAGCAAACAAGCTAAAAATGCCAATAAGTTCATTTCTTCATTTATTCGGTATCGAAGCCCTATCAGCTTTTTCTTACTATTAAAAAAGTCTCTGCTAGTCGAATATCTACAATTTTTGAGGAAGTATGATTCTAATTGAAGATATTTAAAAAAAAAAAGATTGAACAAACCCGTTTTTATAAAAAAAAAAAAAAAAAATTGTTCTTGAAATTTTCATTCATTTCTGACGGGAATGTATCACGGTATAATTTTGAATCAGCAGATTAAGCAGTTTGAGCTTACTTTCAGGAACATAAAAAAATAGAATTTGTTAATAATTTGTTGGTTTATGAATTAACTGCTATTACAAAGAATGCATGTGCCTTTCCAAAGTCAATATTGGACTTACGTTATATGATAACTTCTATTTTCCCTCCGATTATTTGGAGGATCTTTTATTACTTTTATGAAATGTATTATTAATATTTCTAAACTCAAGACCTAATCTTCACTAGAGAATAACAGTTATGTCCCGATCTGACAAATTATGTTACAATTCATGTGACATTATAATTAATTTGCTGTCTTTTATTAAATCTAATTTGTTTAATTAATTTCGTGTTCAAAATGATTTAAGAATAATTTGCTTAGAGTTAATCCTCTCTAGTTTCATTTTCTTTTTGACTTGAATTTAGAAATCAAATCATTGTAAGTCTTTGCTTTATATGTACTCGTCTTTCGGACTGTATAGAGGATGTTGTGTTTTATTTTTGAAGACCGTAATTGGAACCTCACTAGATTTTTTTTTACTTTCGTGACAATAGTTTCAAAGTAATTTATTTATGTACGAAAGCCGATATTTCGTTACCTATACATGGGCAAACATCCTTACATCTTAATCAAAATTTCAAATATATGTCACAGTGTAACAATGACACGATCTGTATTTAAACTGTATAGATTGTTTTTTTTATCGATTGATTGTAAAAATTCAACATTTCAAATCGACATGAAATTTAAGTATATATATTTATCCAAATAAATACGAAAGTAGATATATTGTTTTGTAGGCTGAAAGAGAAGAAAGAAAGCGGAACTTTCAAGATCATCTTAGCAAAATTCTTTCCTTTCATGCAAAACGAAGACATCTGCGCAAAACCCATTTTTTATCAAATAAAAGTTTTTCAGATAATGGAGAGGAATTTACAAAGTTACGAAAAGATATATTTGATAAAGTTAAGGCTTTCGATAATTGGGGTGACAATCTTCCCTCGCGATGGATAGTTCTTGAAAAAGTAATTCACAATGAAATATCTAAGGGGAAATATACTATGTCGTATGCTGAAGCTATAGAATTAGCAGCAAAGTGTTCATTTCCAGATCTCAAACAGACTTCATCTGAACTTGACTCTTTTCTGAAGTATGAACACGATATTGGTAATATCATATTTTTTGTGGACATTAGAGATTTTGTTGTATTGGATCCTAAATGGCTCGTTGACGTGTTTAAATGTTTTGTCTCCAATCAATATAGGGATGAGCTTATAAATATGCCAGAATGGTCAGAACTTGAGGAAAAAGGCAAACTATCAAATAACTTAATTGTGAAGTTACTAGAAAAGGTTCCGCATCTGAGCTTAACGAAACACAAAACATTCGTTTTACAAATTATGGAAAAATTTGACATCATCGTCAGACCAAGAAATGATGAGGCATCAAAACACTATTATATGCCCTGCATGATCAAGGCTGCGACACTCCATGACGTTATTAGAGCAGTTGGCGCTAACAAATGTAAGAAAACATCGTGGTTTATGCTGGAGTTTGATTTTTTACCTCCATCATTCTTCAATCATATATTAGTTAGCTTTGTCAAAGAAAAAAGGCTATCGACCAAAAAGGATAATCAGCTGTGTATTTATCGCAATATAGGAAATTTTGATATAAATGATGCAAGTACTCGAGTCCTCATGATATGCCTCTCAAAAAATGCTATTGCTATGCAAGTTTTGCAGTGGAATCTTGAACGTCATTGTTACTCTGACATTAAAAACACACTCATAGATCTTGTTCGTACAATGAAATTACGGTATCGCATAAATATTACTTATACGAAGAAATTCAAATGTTCTGAGGGAAATTGCTTTGAGAAGAAGGGGAGAGTTGACTTTGGTATTGAACTAGCAGAGAGTGAATATCGCTGTACAGAACATAACAATACACACCAAAGCAAAGATATACTCAACAGTTGGTTGACGGTATGTTAACAAAAATCAATACACATGATTTATTGGTATTGTCTTTTTCTGAAATGGAAATTGGTATTACAATTAAATATTAATAGAAGAATATTTCATGAAAACATAAATGTAGGACCCATTCAAGGACACAAATGCCGTTGTTAAAGTTCTTTATACAATGCAGATGTGGATTGATTTAACTACTAGTATTTACTACAGACTATAGAATACCAGAGCGCAAATTCTGTAATGTCTCGTCTGTTTTACCTATGATAGTATATTTGTTGAATGTCTATAACATCAAGGGTTTTACTAGAAGTGTCAAATGCGCTTATGATTGTCAATGGTTCATAAAAAGAGTTCAAGGTCACATGAACCATGCCATACAGATCTCAACAAATATCCCGTACACCAAATAAATGTGTTCCGATCCATCCATTGCCTTAGAAACTGACAAATGTAAAAGTTATAATTGGCCCATTAATTCGGAACATAAGGTCAAAAGTATATGAACCCTGACCGAGACATCTTACTATCATTCAACATATCAAATACAATTGACGTCATCATGGTCATATATGAAACATACAGAGAGACATGCACGCCACACACGAAATACCTTGGCGCTATAGCATACAGGTATATATCCAAAAGGCTAATTTTTGCTGAATGATCAGGCTAATGAGTTCGATGTTATTTGAAACCTTGCAGAAGTCGAAAAATGTACACCTTACAATCATAACAACAGACAGTTATCCTTAAGCTTAACCTTCATCCATGAAATTAGGCAAATTCGGGGTCAGGTGAATCCGGTCTGACGGACATGTAGTTTATAGGATCAAATATACAAAATGTGGGTATCCTATAACTCGTGATAAGTGAGTACTTCACATGACAATAAAAAGCTGCATCCTACACTCATCCAACTATTTTACATTTCATTTTCTGAAAATAAATACTTTGACATGCTTAAACCTATTGAGGATGTTGACCAATCTAGCTTTTCTAAATACCAATAACAAACATTAATTATGATATAATTGAAGAATAATTTGAACGTCTTCGTAGCATCCGATCTTTCACGATCCTGTTCACGATCTTCAAAAATGCGGTACGTGATTTTTCACGATCCGAAAAATCTATTTTTGTGTAAATAGTTCTTTATTTACCAAGTTTCAGATTGTTTTTATACAAAATAACTCTGAGAACCATTTGATTAATTCAAATAGAATGCCCTTATTCGGATTAAAGTAGTTTTTTCTAGTCGATTTTGTGAAAAAAATCATGTTTGTTTACATTTTTATGTAATTTAAAGGTCGAGAAGCAATCTGCCTTTTGTTGTTTTGTAATATCTATGTACTTTTAAAACTGGATATTCTCACATACTGATAATAATGTTGAACCATTTTGACAGACAGTTTTATTTTGTCGTAAATTTGTCTGTGTAATTAATTAAATTAGAATATTTATTGACCTTTCCTATGTCTTCTCGATTAAATGTCTTTCACGATCCGTTACTACAGCTTTCACGATTGTCTCTCAATACTTGACCGCCGTTAGATATTCTTTCACGATCATTTCTCTCGTTAAACAGAATGACACCCGTGCTAATATTAAGATGGTTATTTAAGAAACTGATGTTATAAAATCGTGTTGCCAAATATTTTGGCTGAAAAATAGCCTTCCCATATAATTTGTCAATGTGAATGCCTTCAAGTTCTAGACCTGACCGTTCCTTTAATCTGCATAATTCTAATGTTGACCAATTTCAATTTGTCACTATTATTTTGAAATCACTGTGTCTCCACCAACATGTCAATAATATCGTTTCGGTTTTTTGTTTTGTTTCGTTTTATGCTATGTCTTATTTATAAATAAAGTTTGAGTTCCTTACCATCTACAGCATGCAATGGTTTTGTTTTTTTTCTTATTTATTTGTGTTTTTGGCATCGGCATTTAATAATTAATTTTTTTTAAAGAAACAAACTAAATTGAACCATGGTATGTGTCTGTCATATATGGTATTAGATTTAAAATCTTGTTGCTACACATCTACTATTTGTTCAATTTTAATTTGTTTATGTCATCAAAAAAGATAATTGTAAATGTGGTTATGTCCTCGTAATACGCATGATATGTCCCATTAAAAGAAAGTGATTTCGATTTCTTGGTACGAATTTTGAATAAAAATATTCATTCCTTTATGCAATGCCTGTTGGATGAGAAACATGTTTCAGACTTTAAAGCTAACACAGCTATTTAAATACGGGATTGTGCCAGCTTTGTTTGACGAAATATGTTCAAATATTCTAGAAGATTATATCCGTGTTAAAAGCTCTACTCAGAAAACAAGTGTTCATGTCTCCCTCTTGACGATTTATGTTTAAATATATATACATTGATTTGTCGGAAACTTTGTGAACTTCATTTAGTTTTTGCATTCTAAAATTACCATGAATGTCACAGAGGAAATGAAGCAAAAACTTCACATTTAAATCAGATATCTATTTTTTTTTGTCACAGAAAGAAGAAATTGAAGATGAATATAGTAAGTAGAATTGTTTAATGAACATTTTTTAAATTCTTTTTACCCAATTTTCTAAATTTCAGAACTTTACATTTTTCTTCTTTTCGATATATTTTGTTAATACGTTTTTCTTCATTTACTATTCTTCATATATTTGAACATTTAATATCCCATTCAATAATAAAATGGTATGTATTAATTTCCTTTTGTATAACTTATGATTTATTTTAACATTTAACAGGACAAATGTTTAATTGATTTTAACACTTGGAACCACACAATAAAGCATGAAGTTTGTAAGGACTTTAGAAACCTTTTTTTGACATCCTTTTGCTATCGTAAATGAAATAGCACTGTAGTATGATCTTTTGCTATACTAATTGTATGTGCAGTTGATCTTATACATAATATAAAAAGTTTCATGTTCAGTTAATAAGATAGTGCATACTTTTGTAGAAAACAATGGTCGAAGAAAGTAAGTATTTTTTTCTACTTTTGGTTTATTTACAATTTACATGTATGCTTCGTTTTGTTTGTTTTGATTATTTTTTAAGATAAATCATTATCTGTACATATATGCTGATATAGATAAAGAAGCTTTTCAAATATATATAACATATAAATAAAAACATCTTTTGTAGAAATTTAGCACAGGAACAAAACAATATTGGTGTATTTATTTCGTTATCGGATAAAGAAAACATAATTTTGTAGTTCTTTTTGAATTAATTTTATTGATTTCGCAAAATATATGTTTTAGGTGCAATTACTGTGAAAACATGTCCGTGTACAAGTGCTACGATTGCAATAATAAAGTTTTTTGTAAGGACTGTTCCAAACAACACAATGAAAATTACAATTTTATAAACCACTCAATCGAATGTATCAGCGATCGTTTTATATTGAACCGTAGTTATTGTATTGACTCTCCATGTATACATGATATGAAATGTTTACCTAGTGGGTTATTAGTTGTAACTTCATCAGACACAAAAGTAATGGTATATTCTGTCCTCGAGGAACAAAGAGATATTATACAGCATGTACAATTAAAAAAAGCTCCAAACAAAATAGCGTTAGTAGATGAAAATACTGTTGCGGTGCTACTGGACGAGAATTGTCTTCATGTGGCCATCGTTGACATTCAACAAAGACGTGTTCATTATATACACAATACAAATATTCAAATGGATTTAAATTCACCATTGATAAACATAGAAGACCAACTTTATTTTGCCTGTCCATTCGGTATTACCGTAATTGATATGTCAGGAACTGTAAAAAGACGTATTGAACTTAGATTCACACCAGAAGATATGTGTTACAATGCTGATTCACAACGTATATACTGTATCGATAGTGACTATAGTAAGCTGATCTGTATTGATAGAGATGGTAACATTATATTCTCTTTTGATGATCCGAGTGTCACAAATCTAAATGGTCTAACCATAGATAACGAAGGGAATGTGCTTGTACTGTGTATTAAAAAAGATTTTGATTTGGAATGTGTTATCAAGTTAGATTGTAATGGTAAGTTACGTGAAGTAGCGATTACAAATATACCACTGCCAAAGTTTTGCCCGTTTTCATATATTTGTTTCCATCGCTTAACAAATTCAGTAGTTATTGGAGTCGATAAAAAAGTTTACATTTTTAAGGAACAATGAAAAGTCTCAATACATAATTAAAAACCAATTGTTCAGAGAACAATTGAAGGTCTTTTCACCAAGAACCATGTATTTTAACATGAAAGAAGTAACATTAATTTTTAAATGTCATGACAATCGTCAAATGATAGCTTATTGTACCTTTATTCCAAAAATATATGGTTTCTATACAATATTTTCTAAATAAGTAAGATAATGTGTTACTTCCGGTTTGAAAAATGTTACTTCCGATAGTATTTGAATATCTACTTGACACTGATTCCAAAAATATCTGGTTCTATATACTTTTATATTAATAAAGTACAAAAAGTAGCTACTTCTGGTTTACACAAGGTCACTTCCGGTTGTTTTTTCAAGGTTAAATGGTTTGATACCTATTGACAAAAGTCTTTTGGCTTTATCATGTATACATATGAGGTAAAAGCAAAGGTCAAAATCTAAAACGTCAAATTAAGCTTTGACCTTGAGATCAATTTCAAGGTCATAAACCAAGAACCTCAAATGAAATCTCTTTTTTTATTATTATTTATAACCTCCAATTTACAACATAATATACACAAATATAATAGCAATATATCTAAAGATATTATCTTATCAATACATCTTTCTATTAGGAAGCATTTTTTTTAATAAACAAATATAAGATACAGAGTAAAGCAGTTTGAACACCGGAGAGAGAGAGAGAGGACGAGAAAGAGAGTGAGAGAGAATAGTGTGGTGAGTTTTCAATACAATTCATCTAGAAATTGAATTCTATTTCAGTATAATAGTGAATACAGCATTTTCATTTATAACATGTATAAGTAATGTGTCAAAAACATTCCATTCTCTGAGAGACTGATGTTCACATTTGTTTGTCATAGCAATATTTTTGTCTATTACATACACATATTTCATCTTTTCTTTTACTGAGTTTATTGACAGTTTTTGTTTAAACATCTGGAATTATAAATATATTGCTTCATGGTAAGAAAAAGGGTATTTTCTGCATTACCTTTTGATATTTTTGCAATTTTACCAAACAAAAAAACTTCTTTTGTAAAAAGTACACTAATTCCATTGGTCAGAAACCAATTTTCAATCTGTTCTAATAATAATTGTGTATGTTCACATTCCCAAAATAAATGCTCTAATGTTTCAAATTCTCTATTACAAAATGTAAAATTTGGATTATCATAAATCTTAATTTTATGAAGAAATTTGTTTGTAGCTAAGATTCGATGATTGAATCTATACTGTAGCAACTGTAACTAAGTATAATTTGCGACAACAAATGGCAATTTCTAAATTTTTTCCAATGATTTTGATCAAAGCCAAAAATTTTAGTCCATTATAACTGACTAGTGGGAACACTTCCATTTTTATTTAAAACAGTATACATATCTTTAGATCCTTTTGAACTTTTAACAAGTCTTTTCATAGCAGATGGGATTAAAGGTATTTCTAATTTGTGATTGTTTCCCACAAATGATTTTGATGCTTGATGTATAGCAGCTATGATACTATTATATCTCATGAAATTCACATTTATCTGATAAATTTATTCTATTTTTTTTATGTTCATTTATAATATCATTTATCAATCTTTTACCATTTTTAAACCAATCTTTATAAAAATAGGTTTATTTGCTACCTTTATATTATTGTAAAGCCAGATTGGACTAGCAACAAAGCATTCCCAACTGTCATATTCATCTTTTTCTCTGAAAAGTTGCCATGCTTTCAGAACATCTTGCCAAAATTTATTTTTGATATTTTGTTGTAATGTTTGAATATAAACACTTCCACAACCAGAAAAGTTTTCAAGTTGTACATAAACAATTACAAAACAACATTCAGCCATGTGTTGTCTGTTTTAAATAATCTCCTGATCCATGTTCACTTTAGTGCTAACATAAATGTACTAAGATTTATCATTTTGAGTCCGCCATCTTCAGTATCATTTTGTAAAACATCTCTCTTAATTCTATCAATTATATACTCCATATAAAATTGTACATGAGTTGAATAATTTTTTTTTGAATATCATCACTTGGATTTGGTAAGAATATAAACATGGTTTAAAATAGACAATATCAATGTCTTTACTACAGTAATTCTACCAATAGCAGTAAGATTTCTTTTTGACCATTGTTTAATTACACATTTTATTTGTACAATTTTTTCATCATAATTAATTTTTACAATTCTATCAAGATTAACATCAAAACGTATGCCTTATACCTTAAAACATGTTTCTCCCCATGTAAGGTTTCTATTTTGGAATAATACCTCATTATTATACTTTTTATATCCTATCAAGATAACTTGTGTTTTAGAAAAATTAATATTTAAACCAGATATATTTCCAAACTAATCTAATTCATTTAATTCTTCATTTAAAGATTCTTCTTTACCATCTAAAATAAGAGATGTGTCATCAGCAAATTGTGAAAGTTTGTGCTCAACTTGCGTAATTGTAATACCATTTATTTTATCATTATGTCGTATTGTTAGTGCTAATATGCACACATGATATGATGTCAATAAATACACAAGCACATAACATGACCGTAAAAAAATGTAATAGTACTATATCTGATTATTCTCCATGCATGTATGTGTAAAAAAAAATACTAAAGAAAACCATTTCACCAACATAAAGATGCATAAAAATGATAAACAGGATAACTCACCATAAACTAAACCAAAACAAAATGGAATGGAATGATATTGCAGAAATGCAATAATTATTAAAAGGAATAAAGGACTAGAAAGAAAAAGAAAGAGATAAAAACAAAAATTTTGCATCAAAATGGCAGACATTTTTGATTGAACTAATGTCAACAAAATAGTTTTTTTGCAGTGTAATTGTTCTTTCATTTTTATATATCCTGTATATGATTTATCAGTTATGACATAGTCAACTATTTTACAAAGTGGAGACAACTTTTATAGTATTAAGATTTGTCCCATGAAAATAAGAATAGCACTTGTAACATGTAACATGTTTAAAAAATAAATCAAAGTTCATCAAGACATAATTTACATGTAACAATGAAAGTCAAGTACTAAGTTAACTACTTATTTCCTTTGTCTCGATCTTAGAAAAATGTCATCAAATATATTGAACATCAGATGTAGACCATCAGATATCCTTCCATATACACCACAGTTAAAGTACCATACGTCGCTGAACCATTCAGTCTCATTTAGTCTTTTCGTCAGTTCAATGTTTCTTTTGGAAATGTCATCATAAACTCTTACATGGTCTTGTAAATTCTTATTTTTTTGCATCGCTCTTCGTTTTACATCGCTACTAAATAATCTCACAATAAGAGGCTTTGGTCCTAATTTGTTAGATGGAATTCTATGGATGGCGACAACATCTCTTTCCTCGAGTTCAACATTCACGTCCCTTTTCACTTTACTAATAAAGTCCGCACGCAGATCTTGTCGCTCTCGTCATGAAAAATTTATAACTCTTATGTTGTTTTTGCGAGAATATTGTTCGTCGTAGTTGCTGCTAATGCAATAAAGATTCATTCATTCAATGCTGGTAATAGCTTCTCTTGTCAGTCGTTCATTTTGGTGTAATTCTTTCTTCGTTGCAGATAGGCTTTTCATAGCTACCTCAGCTTTTCCCCTCAAGTTCTCATTTTCTATTGATAATGCATCTATTTTCTCTTGCATTTCCCCTATTACTTCTGATACTTTTTTTTTATCAATTTTGTCTTTATGGATGAAGTACATTTTGAAAATAAATTCTTCACTATAGAAGTTGCAATGACTTCCAGATTACTTACCTTAACAAGGTCTTTTGTTGCATTTTCAAGGTCTATCTTTTTATTGTCCGACCTCCAGGTTTTGTTTAATTTCTTCTATGTCCCTTTGTATACTATTTATACCAGTCAGATCAACACTTGTATTTGATTCATTAAACACTTCAGAGTAGTCCTTTTTAGTTGTTTATTAGGTTTTTCATTTTTTTTCTTTGTCAACTTTATCTGATTTGGCAACTAGTAAAGTCTGAATAATGTTTCCACATTCTCCACTTTTATTCCCAGATTTGTTACTTGTAAGGCTATTGCCTCCCGGCATGTTGTATTAAATCCTTTGTGATCAAGTAAATATAATTAATAAATAGGTGAACACTTAAATAAAATATTTGTTTCGCAATATGTTATACTTTTGAGTGAAATAAAGGAGATAATTAGCTACTTTCGGTAAATTGAATGTCTCTTCCGGTTCCATCATATAGCTTCTTTCACACTGATTCCAAAAATATATAGTTTCTATATCCTTTTGCATGTTAAACAGGAGATAATTGGCCACTCCTGGTATATCGAAAGCCGATTGTGGTCATTAGTTTATGTAGATATATTACAAAAAAATATGGTTTCTAAGTACTTTTCTATGAAAAAAGTGCATAAATAGTGCAAAATTAGCTACTTTCAGTTTTCTCAAGGCCACTTTCGGTTGTTATTTTTCAAGGTCATATATCATATAACCTTTTGTTAAAGATCATATGGCTTTGTAATGAACCAAGTTGAAGTAATAACCAATTAACCTTATATTTAGACATTTCAGGGGCACTTACTCCTATAGGATGCCATTTGTTTGTATCAGTCCAAATGTAACATATCTTCATTTCAACAAAGCGATCATTTTACACTTGTTCTTTTAAACATATCTTTTAAAGTTTTTGAGAAAATGCAAAAACAAGGAAAAGTCAACATTGAGAACTTGACCTTGATCTTTGACCTTGGCCTCATTTAAGTTAGGACCTAAGGGCTTCAAATAAAAACTTTCCAGGGTTATACGGTTAATAGTTTATGAGTTAATAACACATACTGACAAAATTATTTGGTGAACGTAGATAACTCCAATAAAATTTCATCAAATCGCTTCGATCAAAATAAGCCAAAATTTGCTGAGGATGTAACGAACAATTTGTAAAAGAAATTTTGTCAATATTTTTTTTTGTTACGAAGAAGATGCACACATATGATAAACAGTGACTAGGGAGATAACTCTTACAAAGAAAATGGTTCGTCTTAGCAGGGTGAAATTTAAAAGCGCCTATACGATACAATATGAAAAATATGTAAGCGACATATTGCGAAACAAAGATTTATCACAAGAACAAAATTTGGCTGAAAAAAAGAAATAATAATTAAAAACCAATTGTTCAGAGAAAAATAGAAGGTCTTTCCACCAAAAACAATGTATTTTAATATGAAAGTTGAAAAATTAAGTTTAAAATGTCATTGCAATCGTCAAATGATGGCTTATTGTCGCTGATTCAAAAAATATCTGGTTTTTATACAATACTTTTTAAATAAGGGAAATAATTTGTTTTGTTTGAAAACTGTTACTTCCGATAATATTTGAATATTAACTTGACACTGATTCCAAAAATATCTGGTTCTATATACTTTTATATTAATAAAGTACAAAAAATAGCTACTTCCGGTTTACACAAGGTCACTTTCGGTTGTCTTTTCAAGTTTAAATGGTTTGATACTAAATGCCAAAAGTCTCCTGGTTTTATCATGTAAACATATGAGGTAAAAGCAAAGGTCAAAATCTAGAACGTCAAATTAAGCTTGACCTTGAGATTAATTTCAAGGTCATAAACAAAGAACCTCAAATCAAAAGACCATAGGTCTCATTTATATTTGGTTAATGAGTTATATCACTATACGCGTATTTTTAAATACAAGAGGGGAGAAACCTCCCTTTCACGTTCAAAGACATGTCGCAACTAACAATTTAGTAAAAATAATTTGTTGATATCCAAAACGGTTTTTGGGAATAAGTGAAAATAAGCCAAATTTAGAAATTAGAATATGACCTTGACCTTTGACCCTGACCTAATTTTCATTTTTTTTTACCAAGGACCTCAAAACAAAACGTCCTAGGTCTCTGTCACGTATGGTTTACAAGATAGAAATGCATATCACTTATATCAAATGCATAAGGGGAAATAACTCTCATATGGAGCGTTCATATTGCTTCGGTCAAAATAGGACAAATCATGCGAAGGATATAACGAGCAATTTTATAAAATAAATTTGTCTTAATCTTTTACGGTTGCGAAGAAGTAGTGGACACAAGGAAAACAGTGTTTGTCCTACCAATAAAAAGTATTTGGTTACGCAGGGTAAATTTCAAAAGCGCATAAACTGTTCGATATCATATACCAAATATCTAAGCGACAAATTGCGAACCAAATGTGTATCGCATAAACAAAATAAGGCGGAAGAAAAACAAAAATAATCAGAACAAATACAATAGGTCTTTCCACAGAAAAGTGGAAAGACCTAATAATAATCAGAACAAATACAATAGGCCTTTCCACAGAAAAAGAAAGACCTAATTAATTCAATCATTCTGATTTGAAAAGTAACATTTCTCATGAAACATTTTGCTGACTGCAATATCGTATGTTTAAGACAATCCAGATGCAAATTACTGAAATTTCGAATTTTAGCTTTCTATAAACTAAAAGAAGGGAACATACCACCTAAGGGTGATAATTCTTAAAAATCAGCTGAACTTTGAAATTTAGTGTTATTCATACAGAGAAATCAAGCTTTTCAATGATTAAAATTAGTGTTTGTCAAACTACTATATATCCAATGGAATTTCATGAATGTTTTTAAATTTTTATATCAAGGTCAAAAAAATATTTTATAGTACTTGTCACGGTACTTATCTATCCCAAATTCATGTATTTGGTTTTGATGTTATATTTGTTATTCTCATATGATTTTGTCTAATGCTTAGTCCGTTTCTGTGTGTGTTACATTTTAATGTTGTGTCGTTGTTCTCCGCTTATATTTAATGCATTTCTCTCATTTTTAGTTTGTTACCCCGATTTTGTTTTTTGTCCATGGATTTATCAGTTTTGAACAGCGGTATACCACTGTTGCCTTTATTTATCAACGTTTTATGAAAATTAAACGAGTCAAATCTAGTTTAGTCAAAGCATTATTTTAAGTCCGCTTGGTTAAAAAGTTACACAAGTGTCTATTCGTCTTTGTACTTGGTAACTGTTTTACCTGCGCTTTCAGTGTTCTTGAAGTGCAGTTTTGTTTAATATCCTATTATCAATCAGCATTTTTGTTTTGCACATCAAATTATATATGAATGATTAATATAATGTACATATTATGTGGATGTGTTTAATATCTGATTTGTTACTTTGCATGCATTTGATTGATTTTAAATATGCTTGCTTTTGTGTGATATCAATTAAAGATATTTAATATTACGTGTTCCTATTTGGTCCATAAATAATTTTAACACAACAACGATCTTCATAAAAAGAACGGAATATTTCTTCAAACAATACGAAACGTTTAATGCAAAACGGATTTAGCGGTAAATGTAAATCTAATGGAGTACTGTATATGTTCAAAATGAAACTTCAACTCACCATGTCACCGACATATACAAAACAAAAAAATAATCTGTTGCTTGATTTATTGATTAATCGGTTGAATGAATGAATGGAAAAAAATATATACATGAATAAAAAGTAATGAAAAATCCGGAATGAATTGGTTGCTTAACGTTTTATGGCAAATTTTTCATGTCTAGTTTAGGACGAAAATATATTACAATGGACTGCAATATGTGAGTTCAACAAGTTGGTCGACCGGATTGTGTGGTAAGCATTCTGACTGCCACTGGGATTTAAGGGTACGTAGAATATGGGACAGTAGTCTAAAAACACAAAAAGCAAAGGAATAGCGTCATTATGTCACCCGATTCAAAAAGGGGGCATATTGTTATTATGCCACTCCTTTTGAAAAGTGGGATATATTATTATTCTTACGAATTATTCTTCCACACTTTTCGTCCAGCTTAGTTCCCGGGGATGACCTGACATACATTGATAAAACTGCACAGTAATGACAATCCCCATGTGTAGATGTGCACTTAGGGTTTGGAATTTTCAAGATGGCCGCCGTTAACATGTCCAAATTAAATGACACTTTCAGACATTATAACTCATCATTTGAAAGCGTGCCATCCATCTTAAGAACTATCAAAATGGCTACCGTTGTCATGGGAACAGTCCAAATTTGAAAAAAACGAAAATAAATCCTAAATTTATTTATAATTGATTAATCGTTACAGATACGACCCCAAACCTACCCCTGCGTAACAATAGTATGAACTGTAGAATTCATTGCCGTTGGAATTTTTAAGATTACTGTTGTTACCATGGAGATAAGCTATAAGTGCAATATTGTTCCGTTTGGGAAAAAAAACTTCAAAGTAACATTTTCTTACAAATTTTAAGCTCATTTCCGGTTAAATGCTTTTGAAATGTCATCTGTCTTTGAAATTTTCAAAATGGCCGCAGATGCCATTGAAACTGAAAAAAGCAACATAAAACACTTTGCAAAATTGAGGCAAAATTATGTAATCAAGAGTATGTGCATACGATTAATACAAATCTGTACTGCAAAACATTCTAGAATATGATAGAAGAAAACGAATATATAATTTAACGTTCCTTATTCTATACCAAAATCGTGCTTTGAACAGAAAATCGCAAATGAGAGGAAGTGAAACACTTGCATTAAAGTCCACATCCGTTAATCGAACAAATGCTAAAATATACACATCAGCTGAAATCAATCGATGAGCGTGTAATTACATTGTTCAAAGTAAAATCACAATAACTCCGAGGAAATTCCAAAACGGAAAGTCCCTAATCAAATGGCAAAACCAAAAGCCCAAACACATCAAACGAATGGATAACAATTGTCTGATTCCTGACTTGGTACAGGCATTTTCTTATGTTATGAAAATTGTGGATTGAATCTGGTTTTATAGCTAGCTAAACCTCTCACTTTTATGGCAGTCGCATACAATTACATTATATTGACAACGATGTGTGAACAAAATAAACGGACACAATAAATGAAATGTCAAAAGTTGGGGTTCAGCAGTCAATATTGTGTTATGATATTAATCACTATAAAAACAAACAATTATGAAACAAAGAAACACAAAAAGACATCTAGACAAAGCAAATAAGAAAAAATGGAAGACCAGAATACAATTAAGAAATATTGACTGTTACGAAATATCTTTATCGGATATGTTTCATTTTTCGTTAAAAGAAACCACTAATCAGCCATCTATATAAGGAATTGTTCTCTACCACTTATCCTTATCGGCGGACTTGCTTGTGCTACACAGCGGGTACTCAATTTAAGTCAATCATTTGTTATCCTTTTTGCGCATCTAAGGTCAACTTTAGTTCGGAGGGATTAATGGTACCAAATTGAAAGCATTTCAGAATACTACATCGTATAAATTTGCAGTTTAGTAGTTACTCATTACAACATGCAATATTATATAAGGTATCCAATCATGCCTCTGTCTCTAGTCAACTTCTTTTGTAAGCCTAATTATCTAAAAAAAAAATTGAAAATGTCTTCCACAAATGGTCAGTTTAAAATCTTGGTACAGTTATATTATTTCTAACTATGTCTCTAAGATAATTTGGTTAATATTAGAACAAGAAGTGTTTAAACAACGCCATATTTGCAAAATTTGTATTGATGAAGTTACCAGTCTTGCAATTGAATTCAACAAATGTTTTGAAGAATTGACTGCTGGAATATGTTTCAAAATTCAAAGCACATTTTTTGATTTCTGTGTAAAAGACCTTTATAATAATAAATTATGGGCTATCACAAGAAATATATTTGTTACGGCATACTTATGTGTTTGTTACTCAGACAAAAACATCACAACAACATTATTCATCGAGGATCTATTAGTTTAAATGACTACGAGGATAATACACGTACTGCTTAACATATACATCACATATCATGAATTTACTTTACATACAGGGATTTAGGTAAAGCATGCACTTGTAAATGTGAATTTATGCTGAGTCATCATAGTAAAGACCTAGGATTTTTTTAATCTTCATGGAATATTTATAAAATTTTATATTTATGTTCTCTTTTTTTTCCAACCAATATAGGTTCTACTTCTGTTAAAATAGACAATGTAATTTCCCATATAAACTGTTTTTACAATTTACACTGCACCTCTTTTACTATGAAGTTTCGTCAAAAAAAGATGTCATAGAATGGAAAGCTCATGTCAACCTGGTTTTCAAAATATAGGACCATGAGACATAGTTACATTTGTATGCCCCGAACGTCTGGTAGTTTAAATAAACCCATCATAGATACTTATACTAAAATTCTGTACTACACCTTCACTTTGGGTCTTCCTCATAATTTAATTTTACCGCTTTACATATGGATCTATACTGGTAACATTCTCAAGTTATATCTCTATTAGATACAACATATAGTTCATATCTGGAAATCAGTAGGAAAACAAAACAAAATATCTATGTTTACCATATTTCTCACAAAAAAGGCATGGTTTGTGAAAAAGCTGTATTTACAAAGTGCAACATATTGGTGATACTCTCTCACCAAAAAATTCAAAATTTAGTGACTAGGTTGAATGCACCTATCCCATCGAACTTGAGATTAAGAATACAACAGATACTGTTAAGTATGCCTTTTATCTTGACTTACATCTAGAAATGTATAATGAGGGTCGGTTTATTTATTCTTAATCAAAAGAAAACTTTACGAAAAAGGAGATGGTTTCAGCTTCCCAATAGAGAATTCGAACTTTCCATTTCTACGTAGCTTATTTCCAGCAATGCCTGAATGTGTAGTATATATCTCATAGAACATTTGATATGATATTCCCTGGCTTGTATTTCCTATCATGATTTCCTTGATAGAGGGTTGCTGCTCACCAGGAAGCTATTAAACCAAGTGTTCCAAATGGTGAAGTTGAAATCATCCCTTTGTAAATTTTCGGACACCAGTACGAATTGGTTGAACATTTAACAGATGATAGCGGATATGTTCCTAATGTCGTAATTTCAATACGTCCCCTTTTCACGAATGTGAACTACCGAATTAGAATTGTTGCCGGTTTTGTATTAACATGAGCAACGCGACGGGTGTCTCATGTGGAGCAAGAACTGCCTACCCTTCCGAAGCACCTGAGATCACCCCGTTTTTGGTGGGATTCACTTTGCTAAGTCTTTCGTTTTCTATGTTGTGTTTTGTGTACTATATTTTATCTGTTTGTATTTTCCTATTTTTTTTATGGTGTTGTCATTTTATTTCCGAATTATTAGTTTGAATGTAACGCCCCTCTTCTATAGATAAAGGACTTAACCTGAGATCAAGTCACAGTAACACTAAAATCCGAAGAATATATATCCCATACCTCTCATTTTTTTGGTAAGTCATTTGTTTAATAACATCACATTCTTTGAAATTATAGAAGTTAACAATTTTGATATCTGAAAAATGAAGAGGTACTTTAACAAAACTAAGTACACAGAAATTAATAACGAAACTCCGCAGCATCTTAGTTTGACCAGATATCAATGATACTATTTTCATTTAAACATTATTTTAGGTGACGAAGGTTACAGGTATTAGACATTTAAACGATACGTTATAACGGTAACATATAGACGACAACAATAGAACGTCCACACGACTCTGTTATTTAATATAAATGGACAAAAGTTCATTATTGAATGAATCCTTTTATCAAAATAGACAATATTATTGTTTATTTCCCAAATATCAAAATGCATGCATTCAGATATCAAACAGGTTGGTTAATGAATTGTCAATCGAAATAAAATCCTGACGACGATTGAACAAATCATTGTATCACAGATGGGCGATGAAGTAAAGGGCGCTCCATTCAGCTATATTTCACAAATAGCGGCTGGGATATCCATAGTCTGCATAAAATCAAGTACATTACGCCAAAATTATCATTCGAACTATAAGTAAAAATAATGATAATTTGCCTCAAAATTTACCGGTGACAATTGAAGCCATGTTAAAGCTATGAGTAATTTTAACAACACATCACACAATCAGAATAATTAAACCTATTGTGTATTCATTATTTTTACAGAAATTTCACTCCCGGCTATGTATTGATGTCTTGTTTTTTTAGTGTGAACATACACTATTTTTTTTATATATAATATAAAACAATATGGATGCTTTATAGATATAGGAAGATGTGGGGCGTTTTATACATGTTTCTATTGATAATTGTTTTTGATCAGAAGGAAATATAATTTTCCAATATATGACAAATATATTCCGTCGTAAAAATATTAAACGTTGACGGTCGTCAACTATATATCAGATATGTGTTAGTGTGTAAGCTTAAAACATCACCACTCTTCCACAAATCTCCAATGTCATGGTCATCATTGAATAACCCCAGAAATGCCGAGTAATAATGCTTGACCATATAAGTGAACATTTCGGAAGCATACGAGATCATTTGCTTTTTACGTTTAGGTGATAAAGGAAAGTACCACAGGTACCTTTCCAATATCTTTCCAAGCACAATACAATATTAAAGCTTGCCCAAGTTGAATAGGTGGTAAACTGTACCAGCAACATTATTCCTGATACCAAACTTGTCTGCCCAGCACAAAAGCACTTGTACATTTTAATTGATCTGAATTATTACATGATTATCTGTTCTTAGAGTGATCAAAAGCATGGCAAAAAGTAAAATCACAAAAATACTGAACTTAGAGGAAAATCAAATCGGAAAGTCTATAATCACATGGCAAAATCAAAAAAACAAAACACATAAAAAACGAATGGACAAGAACTGTCATATTCCTGACTTGGTACAGGCATTTTCAAATGACGAAAATGATGGGTTAAACCTTGGTTTTATAGCGCTAAACCTCTCACTTTGATAACAATCTCATCAAATTCCGTTATAATTGCAATGATGCGTGTACTAAACTGACATAATATATAAAATAGTCAAAATATTGGTACAGCAGTCATCATCGTGTAAAAATTCTAAAAGGAACAATTTAACCGAACACAAAAACATCTATCTACAAACACATTCATTGACGTCAGGAAATTTTATACGTCACATATATTCGTCGTTCAATGTATAAATAAACAATTTTAAAATTTCACATTTGCATGGTAAGCATTCACGGTTAAAAAATCAAAAGTATGTAATAATTAATTTCAGAAATAGACAGAGATTTAAAATGGTCCAAAAGTTATATAGAATTTATAAGAATCCACAAATAGTTCATTCCACTACGCGATTGAATAATTTTGACGTTTGTGGTTCAACGAATTTTGTAATTCATGATAGAAATATATCATAATGACATATAATAGACCAATATAATACTGACGGGATCTTTTAAAGTACAGAGTCACGTTATAAGAACCAAAGAAATACAAAAAGTCGCATATACAAAACACAACAGCAAAAAATGATAGATAATACAACCACATTTACGGCATGTTTAAGTACCGAGCCACGTTATTTGGATATCACATAAAACAATCCAACAGTACAAGTAATCTCATCAATAGAACAAAGACAAATGAAAGAACAATATAACATGTTGTTAAGATGATAAACAACACCAGTACGCAGAATCTATACATTAAGACCATCATGTATTATTTGTGAAGTTGATACGGAATATTTACCAAAAAGGTCTTGGTACCTTCCGATGAACCTTTTTAGAAAAAGAACGAAACGTTCTTTGACATACCCCTGGTTCATCAACTTTCTACTCAGACACTGATGACGTTTTACAAAGTCTGCGTAGGAGCTGCAAGCTCTTGAATATCGAATAACTTAGGAAATATATATCCCATATGCAGGTGAAGTTGGTATATTGCTACTTAGGTGGGGGGAAATTTATAATTTCAAAATTAAAATCGTCTCGTTTGTTATAGATTCTGGTACTGAGATGATTGTGTAAGTCAAATTCGAGATAAAAGTCTAAAAATGAGGCGGAGGAAGCCGTGTCTGTTGTTTCTTTTATTTCTAGTTCTGGTGGATATATTAATGGAACCTAATCAGACAAGTCGGATTGTTTATGGAAAGAACATCACCAATATATCTGAGAGTGAAATTAAATAATCTGGCTTCTTTGATCCTCTTGTTGTTGACAATTGTCTGAAGGAACTCCGATTCATCTGAAAAGAAGAATAGGTCGGCAAGAAGAGGCGCACATATGTTCCCATAAGATAAGAAACTCCAGCAAACTGACCACTTGTTCTTCTGTGTAGCAGGTTTTACCTTTTTGTTTGTCACTATTAACTAAATATGCCTTATGATATCCCAAAGTAAAAATTTATAGCGTATGCTACCATTTTTTTGTTGATAGGCATTGTGGATTATTCTTTAAGGCGATTTTTCAATTTCACATTGGGAATGGTGTATACATAGTGGAAGATACTAGTATTAGCAAGCAAAATCGAGTGAATTGTGCAAATGATGATACAAGCATGAAAATTACCACGAAGCATCATTATTATATACCTTTTAAGAAAATACTGCTGGCCATCGAAAAAAAATATTTTTTCAAGATGGCCACGGCCTTTTCAAAATGGCTGTAGTTTCAAAGTTCGAAAAAACCTATGTTTCTGGAAAACTGTTTTTCTTTGTCATTCTTTTGGTAAAAAACATATGAGGTTCGGTGAGTTCCTTCCTTACATAAGAGATATATTATATAAATGAATATTTGACTTGTTTGGGGTTTGCGCATGCTCAAAAAATAGTTACAAATTCAAAAACATTTACCATTTCGTTTATGTATTTGTCTATACTAACTAATGATATTTTTACCACGTATAATAATGATTGTTATTTACAATTACGTCGTCAGATCTCACTCATTCCCTGTTGTGACTGTTTTTGCTGAGTATAAAATCGCATTGCCATAAGACGTGTCACGGTATTTAGTTATCCCACATTCATGAATTTGGTTTCAATGTTTCATTTGTTATATTGATCGAATATTGTTAACTGTTTAATCATTTGTAGTTGTAACTATTTCATTTTCTATTCTATTATTATAGTATTGTAACTTAAATTGTTATTAAATGCATCGAATATCATTATTACGAACCTAATCTTGAACTTTATTCTTTTTCGTGAAAATTATCAAAAATTACCTGTGAATTCACTTTTGTGCGTCGATGTAGTCGGATAAATCCCTCGACCTGTTATCATTTGAGTGAAATTTAGAAAAGGTTTTTTTAACTGTATTGCAATTATTGCTGATATCATTAATGCTATAAGAGTAAATATTTGATTTGGTTATTTTTACAATCATTATGGCGAAGAGAATTCGTCTGTCATCAGTCTCAGTAGACAGTTGGGAAACTGACTGGACAAAGTGTTGTTTATGTCAAGAAGACACAATTGAAACATCAAAATTAACTGCCGATGGGTATAACATGTTGGCTATCAACATTCCTAAGTTTCACGAAATGAATAGCTTACCTATACCACTAGACGTTAGAAGGTTTAACAACGGTTCTGGTATTGAAAGGACTTTAACAACAACTGAGGCAAAATACCAAGTTGTTAACAACACCAAATTGAAACGTGTCGAACAACGATACGAGTCGACACAATCAATCAAAAGTGAACCTTGTTGTTCTCCCAAGTTCATTCGCCGTTCAATTGATCATTCAGATACAAAATTAAAACAAGATATTGTTAAGTGTTTTTTGTGTGACTAAGAGGCTTCCTCACTCAGGGAAGCAATGACAATGAAGCTGAATGATAGATTGAAAAGTTGTGCTGAAACTCTCCAAGACGAACAGTTATTGGCCAAACTAAGTACTGGGGATGTCATAGCCCAAGACTTGAAATACAACCCGCTTGTCTTGTAGCTCTATATAATAAAGAAAGAGCCCTGAAGAAAAGGACAAAAGAACAGGCACAGATTGATACTGATGCGGAAAAAGAAGCAGGAGATGTTGCCTTGGCTGAATTGGTTAATTACGTATTTGAAACTCAAAGAAATAGTGATGGGGCCAATGCATTTAGACTCGCAGACCTTTCAAATATGTATGAAAAAAGAGTTCAGCAATTAAGTGAGGGTACAATTCCAATACACAGGACACCGCTGAAAGAAATGCTTCTTGCGAAGATACCAGATCTTCAAGCATATACGAAAGGTAGGGAGGTGTTATTGGTTTTTGAAAAAGATGTTGGTCCAGCAATAGCATTAGCATGTAATTACGACGACACCATACATATTGGAAACACTGCAGAAATTATTAGGGCACAAATTAAGGAACATAAAACAAAATTTGCTGGTTCATTTTCTACCGAAGATACCCAATCAAGCGTTCCAACATCACTGCTAGAACTAGTGTGCATGATTGAACATGGCCTTGATATTCAATCCCAATTAGAAAACAGTGTATGCAAGTCTGATCTAGCAATTGCTCAGTTGCTTATGTACAATTATCATGCAAAAACACCAAAAATATCGCAACAACGGCATGCAGTAGATTGTGAACCTCCTTTTTGTATCTATATTGGACTTTTAATTTTTGCAAGGACTAGGAAGCGTCACTTAATCGATATTTTATTTCAATATGGGTTATGTATTTCATATCACCGGGTATTAGAAATATCAACACAACTGGGAGATGCTGTAGTTGAACGATTTTTGTCCGAAGGTTTAGTATGTCCACCTGTTTTGAAAAAAGGGCTTTTCACTACAGCTGCTGTTGACAATATTGATCACAACCCTAGTTCAACAACTGCAAAAACATCATTCCATGGGACAGGAATTTCTATTTTTCAGCACCCGTCAGATGATATAAGTGGGATTGAACGTGGAGAATTAATACTTGGAAATAGATCAAACTCAAGACAAGTATCTTCACTTCCAGACACATACGCAAATGTTAGACCTGCCTACTTAAAGACTAAACCTAAACCTAAACCTCCAAATAGCCCCGATACAATACTCAAGTTAACAGATCATGATTATCTTAAACAAAGCCTCCAGTGTGAATTTGAATGGCTAAACGAGGTTCATCTAACAGATGAGGATTTGGGTTTTGAACACATATCTTGGTTGTCATATCATTCCTCCAAAAAACGAGGCCCTTCTGTACAAGTTAGTTTAACCTCTTTGATGCCACTGTTTGAAGAACAAGCCCATTCAGTTGCAATGATAAAGCATTCTATGGATAAAGTGAAGGAAGTGGTTGCCTTTCTTAATCCAGGACAAACACCAATTATAACTGCAGATCAACCACTTTTTGTTTTGGCAAAGCAAATTCAGTGGGAATGGCCAAATTTGTATGGAGAAGATAAATTTGTCGTCATGTTTGGTGGATTGCACATTGAAATTGCTTGTTTTAAAATTCTTGGTGACATTTTGCGTGATAGCGGATGGACTAGTGCCCTCACAGAAGCCGATATTGCAATATCTGGCACGGCAGATTCCTTCCTTGTATGTTCAAATGTACCTAGGAATAGACACGCACATCAAATAACTGCCTGTGTTTTGTTTGAATTGCTAATGTCGACTTATGAAAGCATAAACGCAGAAAATATAGCTGATGACTCTGTGACGTTCGATAATTTGATGGACTGGTGCACAGAAAGAGAGTCAACTAGACCCAAGTTTGATTTCTGGCGTTCCATTATGAATTTAGAACTTCTTGTGTTATCTGTAGTACGATCATTTTGTTAGTCAGATTTTTTACTTTACAAACAGTCCTTATCAAGCATGATACCGTATTTTTTGGACTTGATCGTGTAAATTATGCTCGATGGTTACCGATCCATCTCCGCGATATGGCTTCCCTTCACGAACATCACCCACAGGTGGCAATGGAATTTGCCAATGGTAATTTCACTGTTCGTAAGCCCAACAAGTTGTTTTCTAATATCGCAATTGATCATGCACATGAACAGAAAAATGCAATTGTGAAGGGCGATGGTGGTGCCATAGGTTTAACTGAGGATCCCTCAGCTTTGAGGCGATGGATGGTAGCTGGACCAGAAGTCAGTAGATTGGTAGAAGAATTTGAAATATCTAGTGGTTTGAGTCATACAACAACAGACGAACGGCATCATGAAGACTCTTCTAAGACCCAAAGGGATTTCTTCGAAAGAGTTCAACGGCTTTCTAAAGTGATGACTGAGTTTGGCAATCCTTTTCTAGAGGAGTCATCAGATTTATACAAAATTGTGGCTAAGGAAATTGTTGAATCGGAGGCTGGTAATATATGTAGACTCGAAGATATTGGATCGAAACAATACGAAGATCTATTCCAAAAAAGGCAAAACGAAGAAGAATCTGCTTTTTATGACCCGATAAAAAAGAACAATTTCCCGTTATTCAGCCGTAAAACGAAACCGGAAACGTCTTCATAAAAAACAAAGCTTAAGAACCTTAAAAGTGATTGCGATCTCTTTTCTAGACTTTTCATTTCGTGTCAAAGTAGACAGTGTGATTTAGAAGATTTCTTTAGTCATGAAAACCAAACTGTTTCACCGTCTTTGTCTCAGGATGGCACTTTCAACAGCTAATGGACATACTTGAATCCTTCTGCGAATTGCCATCAACAGATCCACACTCTGACGCATTCATTGTTGATGGGGCAGCAATGGTTAATTCCAGACCACCACGTGGGGCAAAAACATTTGATGACTATGCAAATGATGTCATACTGCCTTACATAAAATATTGTACTGATAATTATTCAAGAGTAGACATTGTATTTGACGTTTACTTGAAGAATAGTTTGAAGGCTGGAACGAGAAAAAAACGAGGTACTGGTGCAAGACGGAAAGTTGTTGGTTCAGGTAGAACGCCAAGGGTTTGGAGTAGTTTTCTCCGTGAGGATGATAACAAAACTGAATTGTTCCAGTTTCTGGCCGACAGAATCGCTCGTTTAGAGACTGATAGAAAAATTGTTTATGTGACACAAGGTGAAAATGTTCTTTGTAATAAAAATAGGAATATCTCCCAGCTATCCCCTTGTAACCATGAAGAAGCCGATACACGACTGTTTGTCCATTTTAAGCATGCTGCTGCAAATGGTTGTAAAAAAATATAATAAGTAGTACTGACACGGATGTAGTAGTGTTAGGAGTTGCAGCATTTGAAAGATTAGGTGTGGAAAAATTGTGGATCGGTTTTGGAAGAAGTAAAGACTTCCGATGGCTTCCAGTGCATGAATTATCGAATTCGTTAGGTCCTCGCGTAGCTACTCTTCCTTTCTTCCATGCGTTCAGTGGGTGTGACACTGTGTCCGCATTTCGTGAGAAAGGGAAGAAATCAGCTTGGCAGACATGGGAAGTATTTCCGGATGTAACAGATGTTTTCGCCCGCTTGAGTATGAGACCAAACTCTATTGAAGACACAGACATGGACCTCATAGAAGCATTTGTTTGCATTATGTATGACAGATCAACAGCAACATTTGCAGTGAACGAGGCGCGGTTTGAATTGTTTGCGAGGAAGCAGCGGCCTTATGATGCTATTCCGCCTACCAGAGGTGCTCTTCTGGAACACACAAAAAGAGCAGCATTCCAAGGTGGACATGTTTGGGCCCAAACGGACGTATGCATTAAACAGGTACCAAGTCCTGAACACTGGGGTTGGACGAAAGAAATGACATCGACAATTGGAAACCAAAATGGACTTCGTTACCTGCAGTTGCATCGTCGTGTCAGGAACTTGTGAAATGCGGATGCAAGAAACCCAGCTGTGTTGGTAATTGTAAATGCTACCGGTCTGGCCTTCCTTGTACGGGTTTGTGTACATGCAACTGTCAGTTTGATAATTTTTAGATACACACAATGTTTTTTAACCAAACTATGAAAAAAACTGAGAGCAATCAGTATCATCCCTTGTAATGTTGCTTGAAAGTATAAAAATTGGCATTTTTAACTTTTTTGCCGGCATTTTGAAACCGGAAGTCACCTTTTGTTTCATTTATGTATTGTGTAGTCGACATTTAGGATCTATTATCTACTTTTTATCAAAACTAACATCGGATTTTAGGTATAACACACCTTTCAAAGGATAAACGCAGTATTGTCAATTTGTAATGACGCCATTTTCAAAATGAGTGGTGGCCATCTTGAAAAAAATAATTTATGTCCATAATATCTCCCAATATACAGGGTTGAAAAATCTAAATTGTTGATAGAACTTATTTCAGAAAAAGGCCGAGATTAAAGATTGTCTAGAAGTTCTTTAAAAATTTTAAGAATCCACATATGGTTAATACCACTACTCGAGTAAACAGTTTCACAGTATTTCTGAAGACTCTAGTTTTAGTCAATCTATGGACAATTCGTTAGTGGAACATGAAGATGAGCCAGCAATATACCGTTGTTTGTACGGAATTTTATGAAGCTTTGATATCCAATACAAACAAGGTAAGTTCTCCGATTTGGTGTTCAATGTAATGTTTATTGAAGCCATGAAGGACTTATGATTTGCTAAAATCTCATCCTTGTCAAATGATATGTTTTTGAATGTGGAATTACCTGAGTGCTCATTTATAACTAGTTGTTTTACAAGACATTCGTAGTAATACGTTTTACATACAAAGACAATATTATTTGAAGCTTTGTCCGCAGGAACAACAACATACTTATCATGAAGAGATGATAGACATTTTATGGCCTCTTTGTCTCTGAAAACGGACTTTGGACGATCGTTCACACAGTTTTTCAACTTGTGCATGCGACGTTTTATCAGAGACCTGATAGTTTTAACCCATTCTGACAAAGTGTTCAGTTCAACATCTTCTCGCTTAGTCTATGCTCTGGTGTAGTCCTCAATGGAATCCATAATTATTTTGAAGTTATGGTTCCAAATGATGTGTTAGGGTTCTCTAAACTTAGGACCATGAGAAATCACCTTTTGGAGATTTTCATGTTGAGTAATGTTTAGATCCCCAGTTATAACATGACAAGAAGGGCTGTAATTATAAGGCGGGTGGGAACAGTCACATATTGGAGGATTTTTAAGGTTTTGTTCTAAATCAAGGTCCTGCAATGCTTGTTCATAGTTAAATATTTTAGGTGCAATGGTTTTGGTGTAACTGTAGGATACACTAGGAACAGACTGATTTTGAAAATAAATAGGAATTTTAGATGTTACCTCCTTTTCATGTAGAACGTTGCAGATGTTGATTGCATCAATTCCTCTATTGGCAAAGTTAACAGGAAGGAATTTCCTCTTTTCCTCATGTAAAGGTCCCGATCTCACTGGTTTGAAAAGACGGAAAAGAGTAACATCAAAAATAAAACTGACTAGTCTGAGTATTGAAGAAAATGTATTGGTGCCTCCTCTGTCAAGTGCATAATCTCTCAAACGTTTTAGAAAATTAACTGGCAGTGAACAGATAATAGTTCTAATGTAATGTAACCCTAGCGGATGACGAAGATGTGAAAGAAGGTCATCAAATCTCCTAGAGGGTGATCTAGATTTGGAAGACTTTATTACATTAGGCCGATGGTAATGTTTTGCCCATGACTACGTTGTTGTCGTAAGGTAGTATTAAATAAACTCATTACATTAACATCACTGCAGGCAGTACTTGGCACATTTCCTACTCCTTTAATATTATCATTGCAACCATATGGCATTGCAGTCCCTAATTCCCTTATCCAGAAATGTTCTCTATCTTTGCGGAAAGGAGTACTTAGTACAGGGCTGTTTGTGTGGTGATAAATATTCTCAATGATGCTTACTATCATAGATAAATAAGGATCATAGTCCGGTTGATTAAAATGGTTATAAAGAACCCTAAATTGCGGATCTTTATTATCAGACCGGTGTTGATTCATTCTTTTACGCAAAGTTTGACGAGTTTCACCAACATAAAGTAGTCCACACAGAGTACAGTGGATTCCGTACACGACATTTTCCGTAGAACAGTCCAGAGGCTCGAAAGATTTAGTATAATATGTTTTAGATGTTAAATTAATAGTCAAATCAGGAGTCGTGATTAACATATCACATGAAAATACATGTCTTACACGTGCTCCTTTTCCTTTTTTTATGTTTACAAGAAGAAATGATAGGTGTTGATTCACTTGTAGCAGGTGTCTTTAAACAGTCGAAAATATTGACGCAACAATGCTTTAAGTTATGACAGGTATCTGAATTTTTAAAAACTATTGAAGAAACAACCATCAATGTTTCATCTAAGACAAGCAGCTAACAAAAAATTTATTTTGTTGACCATTTTTTTTATAATGCTTAATATGTGCAGATTTCCAACGACCTAAGTCAATATGACCATTCATTGCAAATTTTGTTGCTTCATCTATTCGAAACGAATGCTTGTTAAACTCATTTATTTACAACCAAATAAGTCTTAAAATAGATTACGTGTTGCACCAGATTCTCAATATGCCCGAAATAGGATCCATTTCTCTCGTATCTGATTGAAAGAGATATTTTGATATCATATCATTTGGAAAACTATTTTTTGATGAAACATTTTATTGTTAATGATGTAAATCAACCTTTAATGACTCTTTTAATAGTCATCAACTGTTGATGAAATGCTGTGTATTTCTAAAAAAAAACACAAAGTGATTAATGAACGAAAATCTGGATCTAAATCATGTATTTTCATCAGGAATTATGCGTAAGGCTCATCCTGGTTGGTCGTTGTTAAGTCGAAAATTTTAAAAACTAGGTACCCCGGGAACGCAGCATTATAAAATATGCAAAGTTATATATTTTCCTTATGCCTTTACAGTACAAGACTTCTTGCCTACATTGTGACGAGACATTTAATTTGAAATGCCGAATTGCTACGTCTAGTCTAAAATGTTCAAAATTCCTCCAGAATGGTGGCTGAATGTGCTTCTATATTTGAACCAGATGCTCCGCAGGGCGCAGCTTTATACGACCGCAGAGGTTGAACCCTGAACGGTTTGGGCAAGTATGGACACAACATTCAAGCTGGATTCAGCTCTAAATTTGGATTGTGATTAAATAGTTGACACAGCATAGGTTTCGGACGCAGAATTAATGTGGTATAATGAACTTAAAAATTTGTTTTTGCCTTTGAGAAATTCACTATGCTGTTGAATATTAATCCTCTCAAAAAAATGTTTGAAGAAATTTTCTTTTTATCTATGAAATCGGAAATGAGAAAATTTTACCCCCCCCCCCCATTTTTTTTCACATTACCCTTTCCCTTTTTCCAAAACTGATCTCAATTCAAATTTCTAATGGAGTTTGCAACAATAACTACTCAATTTAATACATCATAAAATATTAAAATGTAACAAAAGGTGCTTGTTATCTCTGAATCGTAAAGATTGTTTTAATTTATCAGTTGGTAGTAAAAGTGAATATACATTGTATATTGTATAAAACAATGATTTAAGTTTATTCAACTACTATTCTGGACAAAGAAAGATAATTCCAATCAATTGAAAATTTCTTCCTATTGCACAATATTGTGCAATTATATATTTCTTGCTATTGCGCAATACTGTGCAATTGACAATATTTGCTATTGCACAATACTGTGCAATTGAAGATTTCTTGCTATTGCGCAATACTGTACAATTGAAAATTTCTTGCTATTGCACAATACTGTGCAATTGAAGATTTCTTGCTATTGCTGAATACTGTGCAATTGAAAATTTCTTGCTATTGCACAATACTTAATATAACAATTTTGGATCCTGATTTGAACCAACTTAAAAACTGGGCCCATAATCAAAAATCTAAGTACATTTTTAGATTCAGCATATCAAAAAAGCCCAAGAATTCAATTTTTGTTAAAATCAAACTTAGTTTAATTTTGGACCCTTTGGACTTTAATGTAGAACAATTTGAAAACGGGATCAAAAATTAAGAATCTACATACACAGTTAGATTCGGCATATCAAAGAACCCCAATTATTCAATTTGTGATGAAATCAAACAAAGTTTAATTTTGGACCCTTTGGGCCCCTTATTCCTAAACTGTTGGGACCAAAACTCCCAAAATCAAACCCAACATTCTTTAGTGGTCATAAACCTTGTGTTTAAATTTCATATATTTCTATTTACTTATACTAAAGTTGTGGTGTGAAAACCAAGAATAATGCTTACTTGGGCCCCTTTTTGGCCCCTAATTCCTAAACTGTTCAGACCTCAACTCCCAAAATCAATCCCAACCTTCCCTTTGTGGTCATAAACCTTCTGTTTAAATTTCATTGATTTCTATTTACTTATACTAAAGTTATTGTGCAAAAACCAAGAATAATGCTTATTTGGGCCCCTTTTTGGCCCCTAATTCCTAAACTGTTTGAACTAAAACTCCCAAAATCAATCCCAACCTTTCTTTTGTGGTCATAAAACTTGTGTTAAAATTTCATAGATTTCTATTCACTTAAACTAAAGTTATAGTGCGAAAACCAAGAAAATGCTTATTTGGGCCCTTTTTGGCCCCTTATTCCTAAAATGTTGGGACCAAAACTCCCAAAATCAATCCCAACCTTCCTTTTGTGGTCATACACCTTGTCTTAAAATTTCATAGATTTCTATACACTTTTACTAAAGTTAGAGTGCGAAAACTAAAAGTATTCGGACGACGACGACGACGCAGACGACGACGACGCAGACGACGACGCCAATGTGATACCAATATACGACCAAAAGTTTTTAATTTTTGCGGTCGTATAAAAACTAGGGGGGGGATGATTTTATGTGAAAATTTTCGAATATCGACCAACAAACAATTAACCTAACAGACTAACGAAACTCATTTTATGCGCCAGTATTTGATGTTTTCTTAATAAACATGTATCTTAAACTTTTACCACAGCTTTTTCTTATTATGAAATAAATAACCCCATAAGTTAACAAGACAGTGTAATACGTATCATATACTAATATGATATAAATTAAACATTATTCCTGAAACCTTCAGAAAATCCTTGATATAAAATCGTTGCATTTTGCTCGTTTGGATGACTGAAAAAGAGCTTATACAACTCCATATCATTGATAAAGCCAATACACCAAATGTACAACGGATAATCGTGAAATCTATCTGCTTTGTCTGGTTCTAAATCCTCGACTCGAGTTATTTACTCTTTGAAAATGTTTATAGTCTTAGGTGTAAAACATTAAACAGGTCTCATTGTAATTTATATGTTCCCATGTTTTCATTTAGAAAGCAGCTGTAACTGACCCTAAATATTTAGGTGTAGATAACAGAAGTGTGTGCTAATCCGCATTTTGAACAGTGTGTAAAACAATTCTGTCAATAACATGAACTCTTTAATTTCAATTCTAAGCATGTTCGATTACATATACACATCAGATGTGGTGTAGATGTCAATGAAACAACTCTGCACCAGACCCAAATGAGATAAGAGTTACAACTGTAGATCACCACAAAGCCTTCAACAATGAGCAAAACCCATACATCATAATTTGCTATTCTAACATGACGTCCTTCAAACGCTTTGAGTACACACCCGTGGTAAAATATGAATATATTGCTAGTGCTGTTCCGATTGTACTCCCACGTCATATGCTTTTTTATGAATGAGATACCCGACGTCATAGAACAATGACGTTAGAATGTAAACATTTTACGGGAAAATACACGCTTGTGAATCCGAAAATCATCACAAGGAAACATACACAAATGATGCTAAAATGTGGCAAAAGCCCTTTATTGTACATCATATAAGACATATAAATAAATTATCATTCAAATTCATCCAAAACTGTCTAAATACATTATTTTAAATAGTTTAAGCATGTCACTAATGCAGTTTGCTCCGTTCTTTTACGCTAGTTTATTAGTGCGTTTATTTATGGGAACGGCAAATATTTGCCTACACCTAGAGCGCTTCGATCCAAAAGAATTGCCGTATGTGTCCTATCAGAATCGAAATAATTCATGGGGGCTTGAATATATCTAGATTTTACCACGGGTTGTCCCTTTATGCCGATATTTTACCCCTCGCTATCGCTCAGGGGTAAAATATTTGTCATAAAGGGCCAACCCGTGGTAAAATCACGATATAGTCAAGCCCCCATGAATTATTTCTTAATTATAATATAAGGTCAGGTCCGAAACTATTTAAAACAATTCAAACAAGAAAACGTACGGCCTATTCTATTTACAAGACAATGAACAAAAAACAGATATGATATATACAACAACAAAAATCAACAACTGAATAAAAGGCTCCTGACTGGGGATAGGCGCATATAGATTGTGTCGGGTTCATAAACTTGTCTCTTGAGTTAAATTAATTTACCTTTTGATTCCAAATTTGCTATCGCAGTGTACCATGAAATGCCACCAATAGAAAACCAAGATCTTGTTAGATTGTTTGCAATTCTTAACCTAAAATACTTATTATAACTGTTACAGTAGATCTCTCAAATTAAACCTGTATACCTCTAATTATTGTCACTTAAGAAATCAATTCACGAGCTTAATTCACAAATCGTAACAAAATCATCTTTATATAATGAATAAATGCATCGGTAAATGATAAATATTTGACTGGATTTAACCTCGTTGTATTTTGTCAGACGAACTGACAAGCAAACCGGTGTAGTAATCATATTTTGTCGATGCCAAACCATTTAATTTTTGCTCGTTTCAGCATTTTCAATTTTTACATGTCTATTCTTCCTGCATTCAGTTTTTGTCCATTTGTAGCTTTTTTATCTCTCGACTTTTTAATATTTTTTTTATAGATTTGAGACCAGTTGATTCCGAAGCCGTTAGAAAATTGTATTACCAAGACCGACAACTGTTGATATTGTAATAAGTAAGCTTTATCATTTGAAAGTAGAAATTCGTGCCTTGGTCTTTGATTTACGGTATATATAGATTTTAATTTTTCATTCTTAAAACAAATCGCTGATAGACTTGATTAAATGGGCAACAGGTGCAAAAGTCAGCGCGGAAATTCTCTTATTGTTACGCTATTTTAACAATTGTTAATCGGTGTGCGAAAAAAAATGTCTCCTCACTAGTGAAATATCTGTTCTTGGCAAATGATTGGTCGAAATTTTATCATGACGTCAAATTTTCTTCTGAATGCCATAAAGGAGACGACCATGATTTATGACGTCTTATATAAAGAACACCACTTTCTGCAAATCTTTGAAAACGGAAGGATAAAGATCGTATAAGTGCAACAGATTCCACGAATATAAATCGTGTATTACGAAATTTATCCACTCTCAACAGTTAAATTTTAATTATTTAAAAAGCTCGAAAAAACTCGCGCTTTAAATATTAAAATTTAACTGTTTCGAGTGGGGAAATATCGTAACACACTTAATGCATTGGTGAACTCTATATTTAACACTGGACACTTTAAATTTGCAAAACACTCATTTGCAAATCCGCCGCCGCCTCAAATAAGAGCTACAATGTCATAAATATAACCAAAATGTGCGGAATTACATGGGATTCAATAATTTCATTGGTTTTCTACCGTTACTATTATATTTATTTTTCTATTTGATTTATAAAAACATGGGATTTTCAATATCCCATGGGACAGGGCAAAATCCCATGGGATTTACCATTATCCCATAGGATTTTGGTTAAATCCCATGGGATTTTTTTTGGTCCCATGGGATAATTGTAGTCCCATGGGATATTTGTTGTCCCATGGGACAAAAAAAATCCCATGGGATTATTAATATCCCATGGGATTTTTAATATCCCATGGGACAAAATAAAATCCTATGGGATTCAAATTATAAATATATAGATATAAATATACAGTAATGTGTATGTTACAATGTATTCTGTTTGGTAGTAAATAGTTATATAAAGATGAATCTTTTTAATTGAATATCTTTTTTCTTTGGAAATGTTAATTCAATATATTGTTCTATAACTGTTCAAAACTAAACTTTTAAACAACAAAGTAGACAATATAAGTATCAATATATGTTTATATATGAATTATAGAATACTTTCTTGAAACACTATTATTAACCATTTAAAATCAATGAAAAACTCTAATATAAGGCTGAACATACTAGTACTGTAAATTCAGAAATTATTGCGTGCATTTATTATTGGATTTTTGTCATTTAAGACTAATATGAGATTTTAATTTTTTACGATTTTGAGATCAGTTTAATTCATATAAAATATTTCTAAATGGGAGTTTAAATTATTGCGTTTACATCTGTGTTGCAATTTTTGCAAATATAAACCCTCACAACAATTCTTGAATTTACAGTAGCTATTTAAGTAAATCTATTTTTTTCACAATATCCCTCCACACAAAACATTAATAGTTTCTTATCATCCAGCATTGTGTGATCTTATAGTCCACTTTTTGGTCATTCAGCGCACAGAACATTGACATTATTGTGGTTTCAATATCTTTGGTATTTAAAAGAAATTCAAATCATTGACTGAGTGATGAAAATAATAGCTGATCCAACTTTTGTCTTTGAATTTATTCTGGTCTTGTTTCTATGTTTTCTCCATTTATTCTAGATGATGAATTTCAATCCTTCTGAAAAAGAACCAATAAAATCTGAAGTATTATATAAAATGTTTTGCATACATGTAGCAATAATATGATTTTTAATAAAAATAGCTATGTGGTATGGATTTTACTGATTGTTAAAGGTTGTCCAATGTCATCAGTTTCTAACCTCTTACATCCTTTGGTCTCTGATGGAGAGTTGTCAAATTAGCAATATACCACATCTTCCTATTCTAATACTACCGGTATATAATAATCAATTAATTTATTCTTCTTTATAACGTTTGGGTATTTTCCCAAGTTATTTATATCATATATAAAGATCAATGTTAAAACTTTAGGCAATTATAATAACATATACCATTATTCACTAGAATTTCAATATATTATACAAAATGCAGACAACAGAAACAATATATCTTTCAGCTTTTGAAGTTCTGACAGAGTTCAATTTGTGTTTTATTTCAATGTAAAAATACCTTGAAATCTTCGGACATATTGGAAATTATCATGATTATAACATTGATACAAAAAAATATATTGTTTCATACTTATTTTTTGTGTTGTTGGCTTGCTGTCTCATTTTACAGTTATACATACATCAATAATCTTCTTCTTTATTAAAAGTAAATATGGGATATTTTTATTTTTATAACCTGAAAACATTATATTTCTATCGAATAACTTATTACCAAGTTCACAAACACCAACGTGTTTGTCAGATACTTATTTTAAGACATGTATAAATGTTTCAGACCATATAAGTATTTGGACCGTACGTTTATGGTCCGAAACATATAAGTATACTCTTACAGTCCGACCATATGCATACAATCAGACCATTTGAGTATACCCGGTACTTGTACTGTCTAATACCAGAGCTCAACCAAACATGTATTTTTATTTCTACTGCAATTAAACTTTTTGTATTAATCTATTAAAGATTTCAGTTATGTTGATCTGTAATGTATATTTGTTTCTAATAAACTTGACCAACTTCTTAAAATTGGGCAGACTGTACGCGTAGTCTAAATTCTCATATGTTCTGGAACATAAACATGATTAACAAGCATTCGACAGGATGTCATGCTAAAATCCCTTAATATTAGTACTAAATTTTGAGTATATATATGTAAATCCACAGGCTACTTACTGAAATTAAAGAGGATACAATTTAGAGGAAGGACTGGACAGATGAATGCACCAACACTATTAAAACAGAGCATAAAACTTACCAAAAACAAGATGTGTTACATTTATCCTTCAGAAGCAGGAAAATTGAAAGTTTTTTTTTCTTTCTCTGCTGTCCATGGTATAAACTTTAAATTCATTCATGCAAAATATGAAAATCTGCAAAAGTAGGACCTTGAACCTCAGCTTATCCACATTTTGACTTTTGAGCTGCATATTTTTTTTCTTTTCATCTTGCTGACAATCTACATGATCTAAACATAAAAAAATGATAAAAACATAATTTTAGATTAACTTTGTGTTTTTATTTTTGTTGATACAAACAATTTTTCCCAGCTTAAAAGGAAAACATCATCACAAAAAAGGAGGTCATACTAACCTCCTAAATATTTAAACAAACCAAAATAATTACTTGATTAAGATCTTGTCATAAATTAATAGCATTGATACTCTATTTTTGAAGACCATATATATATATATGTCTTTTGCATACTTATATTCCTTTGTACAACAGTATGCATATTAAGATTGATTCCGAGGACTTAAATGTTAAATTAGCATGATTAATTTTACAGTTTCTCAGCTCCATGTGTACAATATGAGAGTATCTTGCAATACTGTATATTCTGATATTCAGAACATATTGTGAGGTTTTTATTAATGCAAATGAGAGCTGTATATCATTCTCATTTCTGAGACATATTTATGAGCTGAAGACCAGTGCCAAAATTTCCTCACTGCATTGAAGACCCATAGGTGACCTTTGGTCGTTGTCTGCTCTTTAGTTGTAACTTGTGTTGTTGTCTCTTTGACAAATTCCCATTTTCTACTTCCCATTTTATTACATGTATGCAGATTTTTCGTAAATTACAATAATCAATCACGCAATTCTGTCCATTATTTATTTGTTATTGAAAATAAGCAAAAATAAATGCACACAAAATTTAACTTTGTTAATAAAGGCTTTTTTTTAAATTCAAAACAGTTGCCTACACCGTTAATTTCCTTGTTTGATTTATTTCATATTTTTAAAGCCTTAATAGCTAGCTAGATGGTATGCCTGGATGGATCCAGTCATTTTATAAAGGGGGTTCCCTGTTCCCAACCCAAGATTTAGGAGGGGTGGTTCCAACTATATGTTCCCATTCAAATGCATTGAGTGTCCAAAAAAAAGGAGGGGTTCCAAGTTGAACTACCAACCCCTAGAATCCTCCCCCTGTGATCCGGAATTTTTTTCACTTAACCACTGGGGATCTCAACCATTTAAAAGTTTTTCAAACATGTGAGGGTGGGGGTGACCCCCCATGGACTCTCCCTATATTTCATTTGATGTGTTTTATTGTTCCATACAAGAATATATATGGTTTAGGGGTGGGGATCTTGACCGTTTACAAGATAATAGCACATTCTCAAATTGAACGGGACGGGGTGACCCCCAGGGACTTCCTTTTAATTTTAATTGATTTGTTTTATCGTCCCATTCAAGAATATATATGGTTTAGGGGTGGGGATCTGGACCGTTTACAAGATAATAGCACATTCTCAAATTGAATCGGGTGGGGTGACCCCCCAGGGACTTCCCTTTAATTTTAATTGATTCATTTTATTGTCCCATTCAAGAATATATATGGTTTAGGGGTGGGGATCTAAACCGTTTACAAGATAATAGCATATTCTCAAATTGAAGGGGGTGGACTCACCCTCCCTTCTTTCTTCCCCCCAAAATACCTCATCACCACCCCCCCCCCCTTTTTCCTCATTTCAATCACCCTGATATGATCTGATAGTTTTATCACTTACAATAGAAATTGGTTTAAATCCCCAATTAATTCTAGTCGGTCAAATATATGAATAAATTGATTTAAATTTAGATAAAGAAGGACAAAAGTTTTCTAGATGGTTAATAAACTTGAGTTACTAATTTGGGAAGCTTTCAAATTCATAGCATGCCGGTGGCTGTGTTCAAAGTGCTGGTTTTTTTTATCACCCTCGTTGTTTGCGGACTAACGATTTAGGCCTGTGGTGGATAATAGTGTGCGTGCATTAATTTTCTATACCTTCTTAATTAATATTTTCAAATACTGACGGCAAGTGTTGTAATGTATCCAGGGGCGGATGCAGGAATTTTCGAAAGGGGGGGTGCTAACCCAGGGCAAAGAGGGGGTGCAGGGGTGCAAAACATATGTCCCGATACAAATGCATTGATCGGCAAAAATAAAGGGGGGGTGCGCACCCCCGGAACCCCCCCCCCCCCCTCCCTGGATCCGCCACTGGTATCAGTGTCTTATTTGAGACCAACGTGCTATTTACATGTGCGATCGAAAATGCAGGGGAAGGAAACTTGTCAATTGTGTTTATTTTTAATCCAAAATAAAATAAGCCGCCGTAAAATTAATCATGGGTTAATTCCTCAAATTAATGCAAGAGGCTTCTTTTTTTTTAAGCTATATTTTTAATGACTTACACTTTTTACCATTATTCTCTTTCTTTCACTATTCTTTATTCCTTTTTTTCTTTGCCCGTTATTCTCTATACCCTCTTATGATCTCTTATGTGGACTTTCGATCACTTTCGGTGGTTTATTTTTTTAGTTCTGTGATAAGTCAATATTTCATGCAGGTTCATGAAATAATGGTTATATGCATATCAGCCAAGATTTGCGTGGAATTTTAATAAACAATTCAACACCACATGTTATGTGAATTTGATTAAAATCGATGAACATGAATTTGACAGCTAGTGACCCTTTTACAGGTAAAATTCAATTAACAAATTCTGACCTACTGGCATTCAACACCAAATTACCTACTTGCTGTATATTGATAAATGTGACTGTAGGTCAATACCTCAACATCGTGAATACGCCATGTGAGGTGTTGGTTATGTGTGCTACGGGGTCACTGGTGGCGCCTTGAAAACAGAAAAAAAAATCCCAGTAAAAAAGTGTGGAATTTTGTTGTTGAAAATTTAAGTTGTAAATTCCTGAAAAATGTACTTAATTCCGTTCAACTGCTAACATGTAAGTTCGATACGAAAATAGGATAAAAAGCATCCGAAAAATTTGTGATCAGTAATTGAAGAGCAATGGGTAAAAAAAAAAACTGAAGAAGAAAAGTAAAAAGTAAAAGAAAGTCGTTGAATTAATTATTTTACAATTGTTTAAATATATGAGAGAATGTTTTAGGCAAATTGTCTTTATTTACAAATAAATGTATTTAAGTTCAGGAAATGATTTATTCTTCTGGCGGCTTCAAATATTTTTTTTATCAATATATACACAAGGAGACATTTTTTACTTTTGACAGCATGAACCGCAGTTCAATTCAATTCAATTCAAAGCTTTATTCATAGTCGGCATGTTACATAACAGTTAATTAGCAAACACAAATTAAGACACAAAATCGTTTACAAATAAATTTTATAGAAGGAAAAAAAAGGGGGGGTAATACGCTCACATACTTCTAAAAAGATTTGCATATGAAAGCTGTCTAAAGATAATTTTAAATTATTTCAGGAGTTTTGAAAAACGAATATATATATAGAGTTTAATTTTCGACGTCTATACTGTTACAAAAAAAGGTGATTCTTTTTCAAGATTTGGTACTTCAGTTTCGACTCAAAATTTCTTTTTAAATTGTTAGATGGCAAACTATTTAGGATAAGATTGTATCTGTTCTTTAAGTATTTATGGTGATATTGGCGACGAGTTTCATTATATTATAGCAAGGGCTTGTACAAGTTTTTTATTAAAGAATTTCAGCAATATAAATAGACGAAAGTAGGCAAACAATTATTAAGATCTCCAAGCGGGCCAAATTGTACATCGAAAAAGATCTATATTTCTAAACGTTTTTAAATGATATAACTTGAATAGAAAATTTCCCAACTATGTGAAGATTTTTTATATTTCTAAACGTCTTCGATTATTACATACCAAAGAAAAATTTATTTAGCATATTCATATAATTTTCTATTTTTTTCTATGTGTTTTTAACCATCAACAGAGACACATTCTTTGCCATCACCAATCAGTCCTAATCATTAAAGATCAATTGACAAAATTCAAATGATGATTGGTATTGAAAATGATCATCGGTCATCCGTGACGTATTCTAAAATCCTAAATAACGGCGCATGTCGATAGATAGATAGTTTATTAATTATCGTCTCGCCATTTAAATTTCATCAAGGGGTTGAAGCAATGAAGGACTTTATAAAACCAAGGATGTGTATAGTTACTATACAAATCCTTGATAAAACCAGAGACATATAATACAATTATATTATATGTCTCTGATAAAACTATGTACATGTACTTATTAATATTTCTATAACAAATTATAAAAACGTTTAGTGTAAAAAATCATCGATTTATAAATGTCTCTTTTTGCCTAAAATATATTTGCAGGTTTTGGCATTTTTGTAAATAACATTAATGTTTTGGCATCCCAATGCAAAACACAGGTGACAGCCGATTCAAACTTAAATAACTTCTTTAAAGTTGGTTTTATTTTATCAGAGACATATAATACATGTATATTATATGTCTCAATACATGTATTTATGTCTCAAATTTTATCAAAACAAAAATTACAAGATTAAGAAATAAGTTATGAATCGAATGAATACCCTCAACACTAAAATACATGTCCTAAGTGACTTTTTATGTCTTGCGTGCACCGAGGAGATCCTTAACGGTTTTTAGACGTACCATTATTATTTATGCATATATATATTTGAAGCATTTTGTACATTATAGGTATTTATATGTGTGTATCAGACAAAATGACTTCCCAATTAGCAGAGGCGGATTTAGGTTTTTTTCCAGCCCCACCCCCACACACTAATCTTGCAAAATGGGAGATTATATAGGGAATCACTGAAGCATGACTGGCAGGGACCCCCTCTTAGGCAGTCAATGGGTCTCCACTTATGAAAATTTCTAGATCAACCACTGCTTAGTTCTAGTTATCTAAGGTCCTAGTGTGAAATATAACCAATAGGAATTGGTCTTTTTAAACACTTTTACATAGGCCTACATGTATACGTTTTGTCAAGGGTTGGTTCATTACCGACCGTGCAAGGGCTGTATAGCCAGTCAAGGTCGTTAAAAACTTCCATTTGTTGGTTCATGCAATATTGAAATTATGATTACTCAATGCGCAGTTACTAGTTACTAGTTACTGAAGTTGATATTAGCTACTTTTCTTCTTTATTTCATATAATTGATTTTTTGATTTTTTTTCTTCTAAAAATTTGTGGTGTTGAAATAGGGAATAGACACAGATACCTAAGCACATTTAACAAAAGAAATTTTGTGTAATGTCATCAATCTGTATTACACGTAGACAGGATGTTCTCTAGAAACTTTACTTTATACACACCGGAGAGTACACGCACTGTCGTAATGGAAAATTGATGTATGTTATAATTACCTGTAATCAGCTTTGCAACAAATCAGTTGACTGACCATGTCATTACAGTTCAAACAGATTTCCCTCAAATCAAGGATTTCACAAATCCTTGCTCAAATCAAAATGGAATATATATATATATCCATTTTTTATATCTTTAAAATTTAAAACTTTAAAAAGTACACTTTGACAAAATTATGAAATATAACGAATTGAACAATTCAAAATAGTATTTTAACAAAGTTCAAGATATATAATTTTACAACGATCCTAAAAATATCCAAACAAACGATAAATCTAACGATATGAACCTACACAGTTTTATATTATAAGACTGACACACACCAGTTTGCTAACTCAGTGTGCTGGGACAGGGTGCTGGGTGAGGTGTTGGAACTTGATATACATGTATCATTAAGTTACAGTTCTGTTAAGATTTGACTGCCTTTTTACGGGGAATTTTTATTCTTACAGTTAGTATATATATACTGAGGGGGAGGACAGGGGGGTACCCTTCTCCCTTCTCCCACCCCTCTTCTCCTTTCTCCTACCCCCGTTCTCCTTTCTCCCATTAGAATAAAACATCTCCTTTTGAGATATTTTTTCTTGAAATATTAGATCATTTTTTAAAAGGAGAGATATTTTATTTTTTCTCCTTTCTCCAACTTTTTCTCCTTTCTCCCAGCCTTCCTCTCCTTTCTCCTACCCCCTTTCTCCTTTCTCCCACCCCCTTTCTCCTTTCTCCTACCCCCTTTCTCCCTGTCTCCCGTACCCCTGTCCTCCCCCTATATATGTGGTGGTGTTTAACGACCTTGACTGGCTATACAGCCCTCGCACGGTCGGTTACTCATATACTGTTCCTGGCTTTAAATGATTCTCTGCTCAGCAACGGGTGCGTAATTAGCATTTTTTTCACGTGATTTTATTCAAATATCTTGTAGCAGTAAAAAACACAAATTAATGTATTTTTCAAATAGCTTTATTCAGCTTTAAATAATTATAGCGAAAAACAGCGAACATGGGAAAATGAAATGTTTTTAGTAGCCTCATTATTAAATCTCCCGGTGAGTGTGATCAAATAAAGAGGTTCTCCGACTCTGTAATACTTGGCCCAAGACCACAATTAATGACCCCGCTTTTCGTTGTTCTGGCCCAAGACCACAATTAATGACCCCGCTTTTCGTTGTTCGACTCCGTAATACTTGGCCCAAGACCACAATTAATGACCCCGCTTTTCGTTGTTCTGGCCCAAGACCACAATTAATGACCCCGCTTTTCGTTGTTCGACTCCGTAATACTTGGCCCAAGACCACAATTAATGACCCCGCTTTTCGTTGTTCTGGCCCAAGACCACAATTAATGACCCCGCTTTTCGTTGTTCGACTCCGTAATACTTGGCCCAAGACCACAATTAATGACCCCGCTTTTCGTTGTTCTGGCCCAAGACCACAATTAATGACCCCGCTTTTCGTTGTTCGACTCCGTAATACTTGGCCCAAGACCACAATTAATGACCCCGCTTTTCGTTGTTCTGGCCCAAGACCACAATTAATGACCCCGCTTTTCGTTGTTCTGGCCCAAGACCACAATTAATGACCCCGCTTTTCGTTGTTCGACTCCGTAATACTTGGCCCAAGACCACAATTAATGACCCCGCTTTTCGTTGTTCTGGCCCAAGACCACAATTAATGACCCCGCTTTTCGTTGTTCGACTCCGTAATACTTGGCCCAAGACCACAATTAATGACCCCGCTTTTCGTTGTTCTGGCCCAAGACCACAATTAATGACCCCGCTTTTCGTTGTTCTGGCCCAAGACCACAATTAATGACCCCGCTTTTCGTTGTTCGACTCCGTAATACTTGGCCCAAGACCACAATTAATGACCCCGCTTTTCGTTGTTCTGGCCCAAGACCACAATTAATGACCCCGCTTTTCGTTGTTCTGGCCCAAGACCACAATTAATGACCCCGCTTTTCGTTGTTCGACTCCGTAATACTTGGCCCAAGACCACAATTAATGACCCCGCTTTTCGTTGTTCGACTCCGTAATACTTGGCCCAAGACCACAATTAATGACCCCGCTTTTCGTTGTTCTGGCCCAAGACCACAATTAATGACCCCGCTTTTCGTTGTTCGACTCCGTAATACTTGGCCCAAGACAACAATTAATGACCCCGCTTTTCGTTGTTCTGGCCCAAGACCACAATTAACGAATATAGTTCCCTTTAATTTAAGTGTATTTCTTCTTAAATTTTTTTCTTTCCTTTTCTCAAACATTTCTTAGCTTTTATAAGGTGGAAATGAAAGAAGAGAGGTGAAATAATTTTTTAGATGTTTTATTTTAACTGATTTTGATATGGAAAGAGTGATTAGGTCAGGTGCAAAAAGGTGATATTTACAGTTTTCGGAACATCTCTTGACTTGTCCATAGGGGTATGGATGTGTATTGGCTAAATTTGTAAGTTGTAAACATGCAATGTTTCTGAAACTTGGACATATTTTTGGACTTGTACTGTACATTACACACACAAAAGATCTGCCAAAAAGAACAGTTCAATTTTTTTTTATGAGACAAAACGTTATAAAGAACTAATAGAGGAATTAATTGTGGTCTCGGGCCACTTGGGAAATCTTATCTGATTCAGGATCAATTCATCGGTTACACTCCCCTATCACCAGTGATTCTTTGTTTTTAGCTGACATTCTGAAAAAAAGTGTGTAAGTGTTGACTCGCAATTTGCATGATTAATAACAGATATCGACTCGTTACCCGGACTACTGCAAAAAACAATTATTCAGTTTACTGATTTAGATGGAAGGTAAACGGACAGAAAGTCGCAGGACAAAAAGTCACAGGACATGAAGTCACAAATTTGATAGGACAAAAAGTCACAAACAAATTGTTGACAATTGGTTTGAATATATATGAAAAAGATCTTGAAATATTTTCTTTTTATTACATATATTCATTTTTAATTTAAGGAAATTAATCATAGAGCTTGATAAACACGATAAATGGAAATGTATTAGATTTTAATCTTGCAAAGGATATATTTATGGGGCCATATTTATTGGCAAATTGAAGCCATTTAAGTACCAAGCCACTTTGAAATTTTGTTTTCATAACAATTATTTGATTATTATTGATATTTATTGAATAAATTTTAATTACTAAGTTGCTTCTTAAACATTGTTAAACATGTTAAATAAAACTTCAAGAAAAATACAAAAAAAAGTGTTTTCTTGTTCAAAGAAAAATAATCTCTAAACTGAATTGTGACTTTTTGTCTGTGACTTTTTGTCCTGTGACTTTTTGTCCTGTGACTTTCTGTCCTACATTCAGATTGTATAGGGGTTTGGTTGACCCTGCCTCCCTCTATCTGAGACTATTATCTCAGTGATTGTGCTTGTCATATATATGTTGGATAAAAGCTCTAGAGCTTATGTTGTATTGTACATGTATGTATAACCAACTTTTAATAAATCTTTTTTGTTAGCCCATAACAACTAACAAGTAAGATTTAGGTTTCTTCTTTTTGTAATACAAACAATTATTACACCTTGAAAGGATTTCTTTTACTATGACGGCGTCCAAGAAAAAAGTTGAAATAGCTAACTTTATATTGGACCCTAGTAGCTTTATATGTGCTTGTGGTTGCAAATGTAATGATGTAAATGCATGGATGCCTGCTACATGTACACTGTAGAATTCATGTAGAATACATAACAAGGAAGCTTTGCTTTGCTCTTCATTGAGTACGAACTCGTCTTCATAATTAAAAACCTTCCGCCAAGCAAGCGTAAGGGTCTTTGACAGTAACCAACACTTATCTCACGAGGCGTACCTAGTATGTCTTTTTAGGTATATATATATATATATAAACATTTATTCGTCATTGTGCAAAGTGCTCCTTTGAAGGAGGGATTTTCTAAACCAGAACAGAACAGAATAGCCATGCAAGACTTTATTATCATTTGGACTAATATTATGGCACATTTTGTCTCACCACAGGGATTTGTGTCAATTTATCTGGTTTTCTATCCTCTGACCTCATTTTCTTGGTTCAGTGGTTATTATTAAGTTTTTGTGTTTTGGTCGGGTTTTCTAATATTGTATGCATCAAGTATATGTATATTTGTTGTATGAAAATTTTTAGGGATGTACATGTTAGACTGGCATGTTTTATTCAATCTTGACCTCATTTTTATGGTTCATTGCTTAATGTTACCTTTTTGGTTTTTTTTACCAGTTTCTCTATTTTATTATTTTCAAATTAGCAAAAGGTCAACTAGGTGCATATATCTGACTGAGAAGTTTCATCTTACTTTATTTTCATAGTACATAGGACAATATAAAAAAAGAAGATGGGGTACATGTATGATTGGACAACTCCCCATGAGAGACCAAATGAAACAGAAATTAACAACTCAAGGTCATCCTACAGCCTTAACAATGAACAAATATAAAAAAGAAGATGTGGTATGATTGCCAATGAAACAACTGTCCACAAGAGACCAAAATGACTCAGACATTAACAACTAAATGTCGCCGTACGGCCTTCAACAATGAGCAAAGCCTATACCGCATAGTCAGCTATAAAAGGCCCCGATAAGACAATGTAACACAACTCAAACGAGAAAACTAACAGCCTTATTTATATAAATAAATGAACAAAAAACAAATATGTAACACATAAACAAACGACAACCACTGAATTACAGGCTCCTGACTTGGGACAGGCACATACATAAATAATGTGGCGGGGTTAAATATGTTAGCGGGATCCCAGCCCTCCCCCTAACCTGCGACAGTGGTATAACAGTGCAACATAAGAATAAACTATAAAAATCAGTTGAAAAAGGCTTAACTCATCAGATGGACAAAAATACAAGTGGACGTGGCCGGGTACTTGTACATCCCTACACAAAAAGACACAATGAACAGATCTGAGAGTACTCCCAGTTATACTGCATAGTCAGCTATAAAAGGTCCAGAAATGACAACGAAAACAATTCAAACCAGAAAACTAACAACCTAATTTATGTACAAAAAATGGAAAAACAGTTAAATGTTACACATAAACAAAGGACAATCACTTAATTATAGGCTCCTGACTTGGAACAGGCACAAATATTATGAATGTGACAGGGTATAAGGAACTATGAAAATGTTTAGCTTTTGTGGTTTGGTTTATTTTCCAGATACTGTAAGCAATAAGGTCACTTTATTCAGTGAACGGAATGATTGTAAGATGCACATGTCTGTCTGTCATATTTTATATGACCGTGACCTCATTTTCATTGGTCAATGAAACACTGCATTGTCTATCATAATTATGCTTAAAGTTACAGGTAGATTATATTTGTAGGATATGTAACAATTGTAAGGTGTGCATGTCTCTCTGGCAGATTCATAAAGCCATGACCGCATTTTATGGTTCTTTGGTCAATGCTAAAATTTCTTGGTTTTGTCATTTTATCAGATACTATAAGCATAGGTCTACTTGTTGTACGAAATGAATGCAAGGTGTCATATAAAAAAAGAAGATATCTGTTTGCCAAGGTTAATTTTACTAAGACCTCATTTTCATAAAACAATGATAATATTAAACAGCAAGAATGAGAATCAAGTCAAAGTTATATACAAATGAGGCAAAATTTTCAGTTGCCTACTTTTTATGTATTAGTAGTTATTTTTGTCATTAAATGATATTGTTTACCCTTTTATGTGTAGGGCAAGAATATTAAAGATATAAAAGGGAAACTATAAACAGAAGAAATTATCAACAAAAATAGATTTACAAAGGTCAACAAAGCCTAAATGGTAAGTCCACTGTTGAAAAAAGTTTTAGCCCTTGAGTAATGATTAATTATTTATTAAAATAAGATGTGGTACGATAAATGAGAAAACTATCCATCAGAGTTCAATTAAGTGGATGTAAGCATTGTAATTACTTATTAGAGGCCAATGATGACCTGTTAGTAATGAAAAAACTCATACCCTATACATGATATAGTAATCTATAAAAGACAACGCTAACAAAATTTGAAACAAAGGATCAATTCAAACTTCAAATATACCAGACTAATTTATAAAAAAAACAGAATATTATGAAAAACAAAAATGACGGATATGAACCAACATCAACCACTGAACTATGTACAAGCTCCTGATATTGGACAGGCATAATATGGCTGGGTTGATATAAAAATAAGAAGCAGTCTGATTTCAAATAAGACTTTTCTCCAATAGAGATAAAATGACATTTAACAATGTTTAAGGAGGCTCGAGGGTATAAAAATTTCAGAAAAATATTAAATATTTTTTTTTTACATAACTAATTTTATTTATAACTTTATTAGTTTTTATACGACCGCAAAATTTGAAAAATTTTTCGTCGTATATTGCTATCACGTTGGCGTCGTCGTCGTCGTCGTCCGAATACTTTTAGTTTTCGCACTCTAACTTTAGTAAAAGTGAATAGAAATCTATGAAATTTTAACACAAGGTTTATGACCACAAAAGGAAGGTTGGTATTGATTTTGGGAGTTTTGGTTCCAACATTTTAGGAATTAGGGGCCAAAAAGGGCCCAAATAAGCATTTTCTTGGTTTTCGCACTATAACTTTAGTTTAAGTTAATAGAAATCTATGAAATTTTGACACAAGGTTTATGACCACAAAAGAAAGGTTGGGATTGATTTTGGGAGTTTTGGTTTCAAGAGTTTAGGAATAAGGGGCCAAAAAAGGGCCCAAATAAGCATTATTCTTGGTTTTCGCACAATAACTTTAGTTTAAGTAAATAGAAATCAATGAAATTTAAACACAATGTTTATGACCACAAAAGGAAGGTTGGTATTGATTTTGGGAGTTTAGGTCCCAAGAGTTTAGGAAGAAGGGGCCAAAAAGGGACCCAAATAAGCATTTTTCTTGGTTTTTGCACCATAACATTAGTATAAGTAAATAGAAATCTATGAAATTTAAACACAAGGTTTATGACCATGAAAGGAAGGTTGGTATTGATTTTGGGAGTTTTGGTCCCAACAGTTTAGGAATAAGGGGCCCAAAGGGTCCAAAATTAAACTTTGTTTGATTTCATCAAAATTGAATAATTGGGGTTCTTTGATATGCTGAATCTAACTGTGTATGTAGATTCTTAACTTTTGGTCCCGTTTTCAAATTGGTCTACATTAAGGTCCAGAGGGTCCAAAATTAAACTTAGTTTGATTTTGACAAAAAATGAATTGGTTAGGTTCTTTGATATGCTGAATCTAAAAATGTACTTAGATTCTTGATTATTGGCCCAGTTTTCAAGTTGGTCTAAATCGGGGTCCAAAATTAAACTTTGTTTGATTTCATCAAAAATTGAATAAATGGGGTTCTTTGATATGCCCAATCTAACTGTGTATGTAGATTCTTCATTTTTGGTCCTGTTTTCAAATTGGTCTACATTAAAGTCTAAAGGGTCCAAAATTAAACTTAGTTTGATTTTAACAAAAATTGAAATCTTGGGGTTCTTTGATATGCTGAATCCATACATGTACTTAGATTTTTGATCATGGGCCCAGTTTTCCAGTTGGTCCGAATCAGGACCTTATATTATTGTATTAAGTATTGTGCAATAGCAAGTTTTTTCAATTGCACAGTATTGCGCAATGGCAAGAAATATTTAATTGCACAATATTGTGAAATAGCAAATTTTTTTTTTAATTAGAGTTATCTTTCTTTGTCCAGAATAGTAAGCAAGAAATATCTAATTTCACAATATTGTGCAATAGCAAGAATTTCTTCAATTGGAGTTATCTTTCTTTGTCCAGAATCAACTTAAATCTTTGTTATATACAATATACAATGTATATTCACTTTTTACTACCAACTGATAATTTAAAATAATCTTTACCATTCAGTGATAACAAGCAGTTTTTTTACATCTTAATATTTTATGATGTATTTAAATGAGTAGTTATTGTTGTAAACTCCATTAGAAATTTTAATTGAGATTAGTTTTGGAATAAGGGAAAGGGGGATGTGATTAAAAAAAATTGCGTTCAATTTTTCTCATTTGAAATTTCATAAATAAAAAGAAAATTTCTTCAAACATTTTTTTGAGAGGATTAATATTCAACAGCATAGTGAATTGCTCTCAGAGAAAACAAAAATTTAAAGTTCATTAGAACACATTCATTCTGTGTCAGAAACCTATGCTGTGTCAACTATTTAATCACAATCCAAATTTAGAGCTGAATCCAGCTTGAATGTTGTGTCCATACTTGCCCCAACCGTTCAGGGTTCAACCTCTGCGGTCCTATAAAGCTACGCCCTGCGGAGCATCTGGTTACTTTTTCATATGGTACAGAAATCATTCTAAAAAATCCATTTGTTTTGGCCCCAGACAACTTTTAAAATGTATATATCATTGAAAAAGCTCCAAATTATCTCCCTTTGGTGCAGAAATGCCATTTTTTGGCATGAGAATTGTAATATCTTTTTTAGCTCATCAGTGACCTATATTTTTTATAATCATTTTTAACTAACTTTACTTAAACTAAACTATTGTAAAATTTAAGCGATTTCTGTAATTAAGTTCTTTTTTCATTTCAAAATTACCTCTATTTCTCCTATTAGTTAAACAGAAAAAAAAGTACCGTTACAAAAATGTATATATATGCTTCTTTCAAAGGCGGATTGTGAGTGTGATTGAATGGTGTCCCCATTTTTAGCTCACCTGGCCCAAAGGGCCAAGTGAGCTTTTCTCATCACTTGGCGTCCGTCGGCGTCCATCGTCGTCAACGTCTGTGGTCGTTAACTTTTACAAAAATCTTCTCCTCTGAAACTACTGGGCCAAATTGAACCAAACTTGACCACAATCATCATTGGGGTATCTAGTTTAAAAAATATATGGTGTGACCCGGTCAACCAACCAAGATGGCCGCCTCGGCTAAAAATAGAACATAGGGGTAAAATGCAGTTTTTGGCTTATAACTCAAAAACCAAAGCATTTAGAACAAATCTGACTGGAGTAAAAATGTTTATCAGGTCAAGATCTATCTGCCCTGAAATTTTCAGATGAATCGGTCAATCGGTTGTTGGGTTGCTGCCCCTGAATTGGTAATTTTGAGGAAATTTTGCTGTTTTTTGTTATTATCTTGAATATAATTATAGATAGAGATAAACTGTAAACAGCAATAATGTTCAGCAAAGTAAGATCTATAAATAAGTCAACATGACAAAAATGGTCAGTTGACCCGTTTAGGAGTTATTGCCCTTTATACTCAATTTTTAACCTTTTTCGTAAATTAAAGTAATCTTTTACAAAAATCTTCTCCTCTGAAACTACTGGGCCAAATTAATCCAAACTTGGCCACTATTATCTTTGGGGTATCTTGTTTAAAAAATGTGTGGCGTGACCTGGTCAACCAACCAAGATGGCCGCCAAGGCTATAAATAGAACATAGGGGTAAAATGCAGTTTTTGGCTTATAACTATGAAACCAAAGCATTTAGAGCAAATCTGACAAGAAGTAAAATTGTTAATCAAGTCAATATCTATCTGCCCTGAATTTTTCAGATGAATTGGACAACTGGTTGTTGGGTTGCTGCCCTCCAATTGGTAATTTTTAAAGAAATTTTGCCGTTTTTGGTTATCTTGAATACTATTATAGATAGCGATAAACTGTAAACAGCAATAATGTTCAGCAAAGTAAGATCTACAAATAAGTCAACATGACCTAAATGGTCAATTGACCCCTTAAGGAGTTATTGCCCTTTATAGTCAATTTTTAACAATTTTCATTAATTTGGTAAGTTTATGTAAATTTTTACCAAATATAGTTCTCTGTTACTAATGGGCAAAGTTCATTATAGATATAATTGTAAGAAGCAAAATTGTTCAGTAAAGTAAGAACTTCAAACACATCACCATCACCAAAATACAATTTTGTCATGAATCCATTTGTGTCCTTTGTTTAATATGCACATAGACCAAGGTGAGTGACACAGGCTCTTTAGAGCCTCTAGTTTTAATTTAATTTTTCTATTTTTCTATAAAGTATAAGATAAAGTTCATTTATAGAAAAATATAGCGTAACCCTATATTACATGTATTAAGAAAAAAAATTGATTGAAACCTGTGAGCCCCCTTAATTTAACAAAAATAGTTCACTGTACAGCCTTTGACAATGAGCAAACGCTATACCGGACAGTGGTTTTAATAACAGCACAACATTTGAACAAATTGTAAAAATTTGTTGCAATGGGCTTAACTCAAAAGACTGCAACAAGAAACCAAACAATAACCAGTAATATGTAAATCATAGACACAAAGCACTGAAATAAGAGTACTAACAATAGATATTTAAATGAAAGTTTATTAAAATGTTCATAAACATGATAAAATAGTCATTTTATTGCTGTATTTCTCTTCACTGATAATTTTTGAGTTTTGTGTATTTGTAGGTCAGACATCTCGGTTTTCATGGTCATCATTCAACAGATCAATACTGAACAGAAAACTTGGAAGATGATATTTTTCTCAACAGTGCGACTTTTTTTATTAATTTGAAATGGAATGTTGTTTTCTACATTTAATAGAAAAAGGAAATTTCAACATATGACTATAAACAAAAAGGAGTCATGTCATCACGATCATAGATGCTCAAGAACTTGATCATGTAAACGCAACAATGTTATTATCAATTGAAAGAAGGAACGAATGAAAAAAATATTAGTATGTTGTTGTCCAAAAAAAACTGCTTTGTCTTCTCATTTGAAAAATAAAGATGTACCGAGGAGGATCTTTGAAGAACAGATTGAAAAATGTTTTGTCTTAGAATTGCAGGAATATTCTAGTGGATGAAATAATTTATTGACTTGACTCTTATATAGTGGATTGAATAATTGTACATAGCAAGCAGCGAAAAAGAAAACTAAAACTTTAACACAAAAAGTGTTTAAATTATAAATTTGCAAATATAAGCATAATATTATGTACACCACAAAGGTATATCATTCAAATTGTTTGCATATTCAATCATGTATTGCAATGAAACTATAACAAAGAAAACCTTACTTCACGAAAAGAGTAAACTATTCAGTCAGAATATGAAATATTTTTTTCAGTTCTATTTTTCATTATGAAATAAACAAGACAAAGATTTCAAAACAATATTTTTTCATTTATTTAAACATGTCATCATTTTGTTTCAGTGAAAGAACTTTACTCTTTGACCTTAAATTTTATTATACATTCCAAAATCAGAATTATAATCTTTATTGTATTAACAAATAAAAAACATGTTTGTGACAAAATGAAAAAAAATTTAATAAAATATAAAAAAACTTGTATACATTTAAAACTTTTTACTACCAAACAGCATTCATTGCAACATACACATACTGTATATTTATATCTATATATTTATAATTGGAATCCCATAGGATTTTATTTTGTCCCATGGGATATTAAAAATCCCATGGGATAATAATAATCCCATGGGATTTTTTTTGTCCCATGGGACAACAATTATCCCATGGGACCAAAAAAAATCCCATGGGATTTAACCAAAATCCCATGGGATAATGGTAAATCCCATGGGATTTTGCCCTGTCCCATGGGATATTGAAAATCCCATGTTTTTATAAATCAAATAGCAAAATAAATATAATAGTAACAGTAGAAAACTAATGAAATTATTGAATCCCATGTAATTCCGCACATTTTGGTTATATACATGACACTGTAGCTCTTATTTGAGGCGGCGGCGGATTTGCAAATGAGTGTTTTGCAAATTTAAAGTGTCCAGTGTTATTTATTCATCAAATGAAGTTTGAGTGAATTGATTTCCCACTTGCTTACTCTTTGTAACATATTTGTCATTAGCACAACAGTCGGTGCTTTGGTACTGACATGATTCATGGCAGACATTTGCAACTAAATTATCCATTCATCACATTAGAAATTATAAGAAAAACAAGGTTCCAAATCATTCATAAAAGTTAAGCTTAATACAAGGATTTGTTAATCACTTTTTGTGTCTTTTTGATAGATACTCTTGTGTTAAATGAGTTATACATCCTTTGTTGTCAATTTATTGAGTATGAGCGTTCGTTAAGGTATATACAAACAGGCTTCTTAACTCAACACACTTGTTATTTTTATATTTCCTGACCATTCATTGATGAATTGACTAATTTCAATTATGATAAATGAGTCAAAAGATATGAAAACATTAAATAAACAAATCGATCAATAACAAAGACATTGAAAAATACATGAAATTAAACTTACAACGGAAGATGGACAAATGAAATCAAATAAAAACACAAATTAAGGATTTTTCATGGTCAATGATTTTATTCCATTGCAATAATTGAAATAAAAGTGAAAATGCCTGTACCAAGTCAGGAATATGACAGTTATTTCCATTCGTTTGATGTGTTTGAGCTTTTGATTTTGCCATTTAAGTATAACTTCTATCTATATATTGACTATGAGGGTCGGTTGAAAACAAAACTGTACGACAAAAGAGATGATTTCAGCTTTCAAATTGTGTGAATTTTCATTTTTAAACCAAGAGTTCCAAATGGTGAAGTTGAAATCATCACTTTGTAAATTTTACGGACGCCATCACGAGTTGGTTGACCGTTATGGAATATCCGTTTTTAACAGATGATATCGGATATGTTCCTTATGTCGTAACTACAATCCCGTTTCTTTTTTACGAATGTGACCTACCGAACTAGACTATTTACCCCTATTTGTGACATTTTTGTCTATTGTTTTTGTTTGTTTTGTTCACACATCGTTGTCAATATAATGGAATTTGATGCGACTGTCATACAAGTGAAAGGTTTAGCTAGCTTTAAAACCAGGTTCAACCAGAAAGACAGATATACAGACAGATAAGACCACCAGACCGACAAGACCATCAGACAGACAGACAGACCGACAGGCAAGACCCCCAGACAGACACAAACAATACCACAAGACAGACACGCAAAAAGACCACCAGACAGACACACAAACAAGACTACCAAACAGGCACAGACAGACAAGACAATCAGACAGACAGCAAGCCAGACAAGACAACCAGACAGACAAACAGCCAGACCAGACTACCAGATAGACAGAAAAGACCACCATACAGACAGACAGACAGACAAGACCACCAGACAGATAGACATATCAGATAAATAGACAGACAGACAAGAACACCAGATAAACAGACAGACAAGAACGCCAGACAGACAGACATACAAGACAACCAGACTAGACCACCAAACAGACAGACAGACAGACAAGACCACCAGACAGATATACAGAGAAGACCACCAGACAGACAAGACAAACAAGAACACCAGACAGACAGACAAAAAAGACGACAAGACAGACAGACAAACAAATATAATATAGTCTCCTACAGCTCCACTTCACAGGTCAGGGACTTATATATCTAGTTGACACTAGATGATTAACGATCTATATCAATCAACAAAATGTTTTATAGCTAATTAGGCACAAGTCCCACACAAATCAATTTAGTTTAATTACCAATTAAACTTAACCAAACTTAAACTAAATCAGCATATCTTTGCGTCTTGGCTTTAAAAGCCATATATAAACATGTAACATAACGTTGCTATGAAATAAAGAGAAGAGCAAATATATTTGAGGGTTTCTACAATGTACATGAAATACTGTTGAGACCGAATATCTACAGAAAAGCCTTTTTCAAATGATTTTTACAGTTGTTCTTATGTTGTACTATAACACCACTGTTCCAGGTTAGGGGAGTGTTGGGACTCCGCTAACATGTTTAACCCCGCCACATTACGTACATATGTGCCTGTCCCAAGTCTAGAGTCTGTAATTCAGTGGTCGTCGTTTGGTGCCGTGTTACATATTTGTTTTCTAGTTCATTTTTTTGTACATTAATTAGGACGTTAGTTTTTTCGTTTGAATTGTAAAACGTTTTACATTTGTCATTCGGGGCCTTCTATAGCTGACTATACGGTATGGGCTTTGCTCATTGATGAAGGCTCTACTGTGACCATTTTTATTAATTTCTGTGTCATTTGGTCTCCTGTGAAGAGTTATCTCATTGGCAATCACACCTCATCTTTTTTTTTATTATTTTAAACGAGAAACATTTATCAAACATACCAACAAACGACAAGCACTGTTCCTGACTTAAATTCCTGACTTAGGACAGGTGTATATAATATATGCTACGGGTTTGAACGTTTTAACAGGCGCCTACCTTCACCTTAAAACTGATACAGCAGTATAACATTACAATTGAAAAGATGCACTATAAAATATTAATTGAAAATGGCTATACTCTTAGACTATAAAAAAATGAATGTAATATGAAATCGTGTACCAGATCAAATCAAATCAAATCAAATCAAATATTTTATTTTAGTCTCACCTCTCTACATGTACAATACAAACATGAATACAATATATACAACATGTTTTAGTTAAAAGTACAAAACAATCTTAAAAACATTCGAGAGCCACTCTCAAAAGAGTTATGAGAGACTTTTACATAAAAAAGGACAGCTCGATAAAAATACAAAACATTTTTTATCTATATAAAACATTCTTCCTTTGAATTAAAATATCATGGCAGATTTTGGCAGAATAAAAGCACAAATTTTCATTTGTAAATAAAAATATAAATTTTTCATCATCATTTAAGTCTAAAAAATCAATATTAAAAGAAACTGCTCTAGTAAAAACCTCTTGTCTTGCATGTGAATATAAAGGGCATTTGAGTAAAACATGTTTCTCATCTTCAATGAGTTTCTGTTGCATACATGAATCATTAAACAAAATCTATTTTCACTTAAAACCCCTTCATATCTGCCTGTTTCAATTCTTATTGGTGCCACACCACATCGAAATTTAGCAAAGGCGCTTTTATATTTTCCTAGCATATGAACACTTAAATAATGTTTTTTATAATATTCTTGTTTAAATAATCTATATTTACGCAGTTTACTGCGCTCATTTGTGTTTAAATCATTACACCATTTTCTCTTGTACATATCAAAAACATTACTTTCAATATTCTTAATATCATTTTTACTAAAAGTACAGTTTATATTACAAAAATTTTCAATATTAAGTTCTCTAAATTTACTATGAACTCTAAAATTCCAGTTTTTAATTTTACTGTTACATATTCTATTTGCCCATAAAAACACTTTTTTATTAAGGTTGGAATCATTCATTTTCAAAAAATCTTGACCAATTTCTAAAAATACATGACCATTGTTTAATTATACATGGCATCCAGCCCGTATCTCCATATAATGATAAATTTGGGGTATATTTTCCAACACCCATAAAAAATCTCATGGCTCTATTTTTAATTGCATTAATACATGTAAATTCCCTAGCTCCCCATATTGAGGCACCATATTCAATAACTGACATAACCAGTGTATCAAAAAGTTTTGTAAAAATTGAAAACTCAAAACCACAATTAGCTTTACTTTTGGCAATTAACAAACCTAATGCCCAACTGGCAGACTTAGCAACAGCTTTTGCCATATCTATATAATTCAAATATTCATTTAACACTAGTCCCAGATATGTATATTTTTCTACAATATCTATGCTATTATCATTAAACATAAATTGAAACTTTGTTCTTTGTACTGACTGGGGTCTAAAATGAACAATTTTTGACTTGCTTAAATTTACAACAAGATCATTAGTGTTACACCATTGACTTAAAATGTCTAATATTTTTTGTAAATCTTTTTCATTATCACACATAAATACAATGTCATCTGCATATACAAGTACAGAAACAATATCATCATCAAGTTTTATGCCAACATTTAACCTCTTGACCTCATCAATAAGATCATTAATACAATTATTGAACAGAAGAGGTGATAAAATGCACCCTTGCTGTAATCCTGACTTTACATTGAACCATTCTGTCATATGGCCATTTATTTTAACACATGACTGTACATTATTATAAATAGCATGTAATGCTTTTAACATTTTCGAACTTATACCCAATGACTCAAGTTTGGTGAACAATAAGCCTCTATTAACCCAGTCATAGGCTTTTTTAAAGTCTATAAATGCACAAAAAGTTGAAAGCTTTTTTAATTTTCTGCTTTCAATGATAGTTGTTAATGTATACAAATGGTCAATAGTGCTACGGTCTTTTCTAAAACCATTCTGTTCATCATTTAAACAATCTAAATCATCAAGCTTACTTGTAAGTCTAGCATTAAGTACTCCACAATAAAGTTTATATGATGACGGGGCTAAAGTTATTCCCCTATATGACATAGGATCATGTGGGTCAGAAGTGGACGACTTTGGAATTGGCGTTATCATACCCTTACTCCACAAAGATGGAATTTTACCAGAATCATAACAAATATTAAAAATATGTGTCAATGCATTCAAAGCAGTATTATTTTTAAACAATTCAACTTGAATATCATCTATCCCAGGTGATTTGCCATTTTTAGACAAATTTAAAACGTTATAAACCTCATCTATTGAAATTACATTATCTAAAAATTCATCAAAAATAACCTGGTTTGAATTTAAGCTAATACTACTATGATTTTGGTTTAACATATCACAGAAACTATTCTTCCATGTATCTATTACTACATTTTGATTGTTACATAAGGAACCATCACTTAATTTTACTTCCATTGGTATATTGTTTTGACGTTAATTTCCCACACCGATTTTGCCGATCTTTCGCCAGAATTCTTTTGGGTTGCTGGCAGTGTTCATCAATTCTTCCTGCGACGAAAACCAATATTGACGTTTGGCTTTCTGGACACTTTTGTCAAACAGTTTTCTTTTTTCCACATAAATATGGCGTAAATTTTTACTGGTATTTCCTTTACATTTAGTCCAGACTTTTTCTGCTTTACAAACATCGTTCCATAAAGTGCCTAAGTTGTCAGACCAGTGTTTGACTGAAATTTCTGCAAAATTACTTTGCATATGTTGTAATGGCTCTTGCTCTTTCTGCATGAAAGAGAATAAACTTTCAGAAAGCAAAAAAAAAAAATAATAATTTTTCTTTTATCTGTTTTGACTCCTTATAATTATAAAATCTTGATTTATTTCCTTGCAAAAACTTCTAAGCTTGTTCGATTTCATGTTGTATGTGCTGCAACGCATTTAAAAAGATTGGAATTGATGACAGGGGACTCTACAAAGATCCTTTAGTAACCTAAACAAATGTTCATCGGCTGACAAATGACATTGCACATTAACGTAACAACTGTAAAAATACAAATTTCGTCTTCACCGAAAATTTTTTAAAATAATCAATTTGGAAAAAAATGTATAAAATATGTCAACTTAAATTAAAAGATACTGATAAATTTCATTTTATCTATAAAAATCGTATTTTTTAATCTTACTGTCAAAAATTTATATGAATATCTGTAAAAACAATCACCGACTTACCATCTTACGTATGCAAAGTCAGTGATTCAGTTCGTAATACATAAGTTTTCACCTTTTTAACGGTCTAAAAATGATTTTGGGAAAAGAAAGACAGTCCAAATGAATAATTTTCACTTTCATACGTACAATGTATGTTACAATGACGCTTGAACGGTATAAATAACATGAAGTTGACGCTTCATACGTACAAATACCATTGTTAAGTTTCATTTAATGTATAAAGTAGTCTACTTATGTCGCTTGTGTTGTTTTCTCTAATACCACCTTTGTATACATTTGGGCATAATAACATACCTCACACAGGAGTGTGACAACATCAACATATCCATGTATTATTGCTAAGTACAATGACCAACTTCCAAATGCATTCTGAAATGATAAATATAATAGGCATATATTCTAAAAATATAAGAATACATTTTTACCCAGAGTAGGTCTGCAATATTGTATTTTGATGCAAAATTCCTAAAACATTTCATAGGAAATAAATTATCTTTCTTTCACCTCATTATGTTTGAAAGTCTTAGATCTGACAAAAACAAAATATTCTTGCACACTTATTCAGAATACTATTTTCTTACAGATAAAGAGATAATTTCAGTTTTTTCAATTATATTTGCATTTTATCACTTCTGTCTTGTTTTTTGTTTTATTGCATTGTTTCTTTTTTAGGGGGAGGGGGATATGCTTCTTTCCTTTTTCTATTTTTTTTTTTGGCAAGTTCATTAAAAAAAATCTATAGAAACAGTTATGATGCAGACTAAATGTGATGTGCAAAAAGACTCCTTATATCATTTGGAAAATCTAAATTGTTTAAAAAAATTGTCAAAACTCTCATCTAATTACAGCTTATTTACTTTACTACTCTTCACTTATTGTAATTACTTAACGTATGATGTGTCTTTAACTACTATGGGGGTGATTAAGGACATTGACTACCCATGAGGGTCCCACATGGTTGGTCTAAGTAGCCATTATTACTTTTTTGTGTTTACCTTTGTATCAATCACGTCTCCTTCTTCCAATAAACAGTCCAGTTTGTCAGCATTGCCTTCCGTATTAAACTGAAGTAATCCAGGGGAGACAATCTCATCCTGTCTTCTAAAAATAGAAACAGTACAGTATAATACAAGACAATATTCTTTATTTAAAAACACTCTGCCACATTCACATGTGAAACAAAAGGTCAATATATACTAAATACAATCACATTCAAAGAAAGAATAAAACAACTTCGAAATGGGATATAATAATGATCACTATACTTTATAGTGATTTCTATAACTTTGAAACCAATAATGATACAGTGATAGTAAGTTGTTAATGTCTGTGTAATTTTGGTCTCTTATGGACAGTTGTCTCATTGGCAATCATACTACATTTTCTTTTTTATACTTTCATTTTTCACAAAAAGAAGATAAGGCAACAACCAAAATCCTCTTTTCTGGAGGGGTATTTAATTCTTTTATTAAGGTGGTATGGGAGTCTAAAATAAAAATGATAGAATTTGTTCATACTTTGCCAAAACGTTGTATCTATTGATACATGTTGAAAAATATAATAAAAATGATAGGTCACCGCGCAAATTTTCTCAAGCTACAGGACGGGACAAAATGACACATTTTGTATGGATTGTACAGGAAAAAACACCATTTTGTGATTAGAAACTAAACAAAATGATAGAATTGTTAAATACTTCAGGAAAAGATAGCTTTCAGACACTGCTTTGAGAATTAAAAGAAAAGATAGTGTCACCGTACGTCTTTTCCGGCTAAAATACAAAATAGGAAAATTCCATACAGAATCCCTCAGAAAATGGACTTTTTTAGAGTTACCTCCCCTTAAAATGCCAATTTAAAAAAAAAAAAAAAAAAAACAACCAAAAATAATTAACATTTGCAAAAATATCAATATTTAGAAGTTAAATTCTTAAATGAAAATGTACATTAAACATCTGCATTCCTGCATCAAATTTTGCTAACTGGATGGAAAATCTGGACCTTTGATTCTCTGTTGTTTACAATCCAAGATGGAGGAAGACACCCATACCACCTTAAATGATATATTCTTAATTCTAACATGACGTCCTTCAAACGCTTTGAGTACACACCAGTGGTAAAATATGAATATATTGTTTGGGCTGTTCCGATTGTACTCCCACGTCATACGCATTTTTTATGAATGAGCTACCCGACGTCATAGACCGTTGACGTCGGAATATAGGCATTTTACAGGAAAACACACGCTTGTGAAACCGAAAATCATGACAACAAGGTAACGTAATCAAACGATGCTAACATGTGTTATATAAACCTTTTTTGTATACATATTAGATGGTCTTTGCATCGGAACTAAACAGTGTTATATTACTATTTTGGGTCTTCTGGTTATCGGGACTGCCTCACACAATTTATACTATTATGTCAGAAAACGTGGAACATGTTTTAGCTATTATGATTACGTTGAGTTGTCGTCTGCCAATGCAGTAGCATGGAGATGTAATAAAGAATTGATTTGAATAACAGTTTGTTCGTCTCTCGTTACTTGTGCTTACCATAGTCCCCAGCCAAGTACACGATATGGTGGAGGATTTTAAAAGATGATAAACTAGTTAACCCTCTTGCTGCCAAAGGGACATTTATGGCTTCTACACACAAATCTTGTTGATTGTGTAGAACGTCAAAGGTCCATTGTAACGTCACAATACTCAGGGGCACTGACAACGTCAAAATACGGCATCAAAAGGGCGATTTTGGCGGGAATGAGGCAAACTGAATAAAATGCTTTAAAAGTATGCTTAAAACGGATGTCAAGAAATGATACAGGATCATAAGCTTGTTAGTACTATAATACCAACTTATTTAACGTGTTTACTAATTATCTAGTTCGTCATTTTCATGTAAAATGTTGCATTCTTTTTTTCGTACATCTATCAATCAGATATCTCATATAAATCAAAAATCTTATCCCTGATAAATAATCATAAAAAAGGTAACTGTTATATTTGATTACGTTAAATATTACAATTCATTCACAATACACCATACACGCTTTATTTAAAAGAACTGGATAATTTATTTAGGCCTCAAATACCACGATTGAAATCTCAGCTAGGATTTTTTTTGGTAAAAGTACACACACGTTAACCGATGTACTTGTATTGCCATACGATATTTCAATACATTTTAAACCTGTTTCATCATGGAAGCACTGCCTTAAAAATGTTTATTTCCATTCGAAATGGGGATGTTAAATTAGTAGTAGACACAATGATTTCTATTCCTACCATATATATCATAGATATCCTTTCCCAGTGGCAACTTCTTTTTACTGGCATTCACCACAGATCTTTTACTTTGTAGGACTCATTGAGCAATAGATTCATTGTATATTGAATTTCAGACGTCCTTAATATTGCATGAAATATTTGCTACTGAACGTTGAGAAGAGAACAATTTATAATAGATTAACAGATTTAAAGATATTTCGTGTATGTCAACTACAGTGTGTACTTTATCATAGTAAATGAAAATGAATTATTATTGATTCAGGTTCACTTGTAGACAATAGAAATTCATTTTAGAGAATTTCTTTCCTCGTTTTTACTAGTTTTTTTTAATTCGTATTCTCTAAAATTTTGAGCAATAAGTGGTCAACAAAATTATAATAAACATGATTAAAAAATAAGCAAAATGAATATGGATAATAATTTTTATATAAAAAATATTTCCTCGCCTACCGAAACAAGGATTGAAATCATGGTAATTTTAATCTGACACGTTTGATACTTTACAACAAGAAGTAGTTCATAGAATCATAGAACAGCTGCTCGGAGATTTTATTTATTTTTATTATTTTGTACACGCTTTGTTTTTATTTTCATTTTCATAGAGTGCCGTTGTTTTTGCCGTTTATATAATGATTTGAGAGATTTTTGTACTGTTATTGATATTAAAAAAGACGAGAATAAATATTTTACTATTTTATAGGTGGTTAAGAATCATTTATGCATTTCACTTGTCAAAGATAAAACAAAGTCGCCTTTAAAGCTAGTATAGCAATTGGTATATTATTTTCACTTTATTTTAAGACAAGAAAGATAAAAAAAAATATATTCCAAGGTTAAAAGTTGTATTTTAAATAATCTTGTATTAAAAACATCGTTTATGACAATCTTAGAGCATATTTAACTTCCGTAAAATTACTTATACATCGTTTTCATAATTACGGCTACATTGACGCGGGAAAAATTATGGACGGCGGGAAAGCGCAGTTCTACAGAGAGGCACAAGTTTTGCAACGTCACAGATAAGAAACGTCAAGATGCTTTTGGCGCGACAAAGCAAGAAAAAAAAACTCGGCAGCAAGAGGGTTAAGAGTCATTGTTACAGTTTCATGAAATTTTGAGGAGACGAGCAGATAACAATTTATTGACAATTTTGTGTCTTTTGACCGCACGTCGTGACCTTGTTGAGATCGACACTACTGATTTATTTTCTGCATCTATATGGTAAAATGAGTTTTTCAAAGTTGGCTAATATATAGATGATATTTATTGATGAGGAATGCCTCGCCACTTCAACTGTTTCAACAACAAAAAATCCGTTTGATGTATTAATTGGTTAGGACTGCCTCGCCACTTCTAGTATTGTATACCAAATCAGGGAAATATATATAAACAAAAGGGTCGTTTGGTGAGGACTGCCTCGCCATATATTCTTGGATCATAATTTGTATAAAACATATGTGAATATATTTGTATAACCATAAAGGAAGGATTGCATAGTTTGGTGAGTATTGTCTCGCCACACAGGCCGATCATGTGAAATGAATATAAGTTTTACGGTCCTTTTAAACAGTAATCTTGATGACGATAATTCTTCCGTTTTGAATGATAGTTTTATTGAGGAAAACTAATTTCCAGACCTTGATCAATCCGAGTCCTCTATTGTTATTACACCAATAAATGATGCTGTTCCCACGCCAGGTGGCGAAGGCGAAACTACCCCTCAACCGTTTGACATAGCTATAGTCCCAGATACGCCTGTACCATTACCGTCATTTCCTAAATTGTTAACAATCATAATGGATACATTGGCTAAATGTAGCACATTTTCTGGGTACCCACAGGATAATGCTAAGCGGTTTTTAGCAGAATTTGAATCTTTACTTCACGACTTAGCCGAGCAGGACAAAGGCCGATTAGCGGCTTTTCACTTACATCTGAAAGGACCCGCACTTACATAGTTCAATTCTTTAAGCGATGAGTCAAAACAGTCTTGGCAAAATATTTGTGTTTTGTTTAAAGAAAAATACATCAATTTTAATTTACATAGCGCCACTGTAATAATGGAGAGCGAGTTATTTCAAAGTTTGGTCTTGTCCCCTGGTCAGTCGCTCGAGGATTATTATAGTCAGATACTAGAAAAAGCACAAATTTTGTAAAAGCCAGATCATGAGGTAGTAGCTAAATTTATTAGTGGGCTTCCAGATAAGATGTAATTTTTTGTCCGTGCTGGCCAACCGGTTGACATTCAAAGTTCTTTAACAGCAGCTAAAATGGCCGAAGCATGTGGCTATCGCCAACAAAATGATGTTGTTAATGCAATAAAACATAAGCCGCAACATCAGCATGTGGAACCAATTTAGAAAGCTACAGAGCTTAGCGAAATGAAGGAGCAAATAAAGTTGATTACAGATCTTGTTTCTAAAATGAATACTGGTCAGCAATCAAATACACGTAATGAAATGCCACCAAACAATGCTTTTCCCCGTCAGTCTAGGTTTGATAACGCAGAATGCAGAAAATGTAAAGGGTTGGGTCATTTTCAACGAGTGTGTAACTGGAACAGTGCCGTTCCGTCACAGCCGAACGCTCAATGTCAGCTATGTCATCAGTTTGGGCACACCGCAGCCTTTTGTTTCACAATTAGCGCTATAATTCAGGGAAACCAAATGAACTCGGCCGACAGGCACAGCCGTCCGGGGTTTCCACAGTAAGTGCCGGCGTGACTGCTAATTCTCAATTTTTGTATATGCAAGTCGTTTTTGATCAGTTGAATGTAGCTGCACTTATAGATACAGGTAGCTCCATCAATGTTATTTCAAAGAACCTTTTTGATTCAATTTCTGATCAACTAAAATTTTATTTGAACAATTATCCGATCCTGAAATTAGACTAGCTAATAACCACTGTGTATCATCGCCACCGGAAATTGGGTACTAACGAAGCGGAGAGAAATAGAAAAAAAAAGTAAACAAGTTAAGAATTCATTCAATTTAAAACTTTTCCACTCATTTGATGAGGGTGCCGCTTCAGAATTGATTTTCTGATATATAATTCTTTAGATTATTAGGCCGATAAGTACAAAATTAATACAAGATTTTGTGTTATACTCCAAAACTTGGCACTTAGTACCGGAAAATTTTGAGGTCGATCGTCCTCTGTCGCCCCATTCTCACGATATTGAACTGTTTTTCATTATTTTTCCAGACACGTTTTTAGATTATTAGAGTGTGGCATCATATTTACTGAAATTTGTTTTCAAAAAGATGTTTTTTTAAAGAATACGGACAAAAACATTGTTTGTTTATTGTACGGCGAATTGCAGATCGTTGTACGGCGAATTGCAAAATAACAACTTTTGTCTGTACGGCGTCTTGCAATATATTATAATTTTAAGAGGAAATTAATCACTGTTTAGATAATATCGAGTGACGATATTTTGTTGATATCAAAGCTTTACAGGCTTACAAATATACAAAATGACTTACTTATCAAACATTATTAAATATATGCCGTTAATTCCGTTCATAAGTCGTCGTTGCGTCCCGCTATTCGACTTTGTACAAAAAGTTTTTTTTTTCAACCATATTATCCTAAATACATTCATATATCGTTATACTATAACGCAGTGACGGATCCAGAGGGGGGGAGGGGGGGTCCGGGGGTTGGAACCCCCCTTTTTTTGGCCGATCAATGCATTTGAATGGGAGCATATAGTTGGACCCCCCCCCTTTATTCTGGGTTGGGAACCCCCCCCCCTTTTTAAAATGGCTGGATCCGCGCCTGTAACGACTGTTTTCTTATTTGTTGTTAGAGTGAAATTTTGTAAGTTCAATAAAATAAACCGCCCATTCATCTTTTGTTGGTGCTAGTTTTTTTGTTTTTTGTTTTAGATAAAACCAGGCAGTGGAGATGTGGTATGATAGCAAATAAGATAACTATCCATCAGGATCAAATAAAGTGTATGTAAGCAATTATATGCTATCGTACGACCTTCAACAACGAAAACTCGTACCTTATAGTCGGCTTTAAAAAGCACCGACCGAAAAATGTGGAAGGATTCAACAAGAAAACTAACGGCATAACAAAACAAGTTATGAAAAACAACAAATTTGATAAAGATGAACCAACGACAACGTGCACCGAACCACAGGATCGATAATTTGGACAGACACATAAAGTATGTGCTGGGTTAAATACACTGTTTGATTATTTAATTTCTGAAATGATTCATTTGTAAAAGTAAGGATCGAGAAATAAATCGTGAATTGCATTCGAATTAATTTTCTTGTCAGTTTCTTTTTGAAAATATATAATGTGTATACATCTTCAATGCTGTCAAGCGAATGGTATTTCTATCTTATGCATTTTGTCTAATGAATAATTATATTGGGGGGAGGGGGGGTGGGGGGTGGGGGGGTTGGGGGGGGGGCAATAGGGGGTCCGTAAACATGTTAACAACACCTCGATTTTGGTAAAAACAGTTAACAACAAATTTTAAATACTGATAACAGTTAACAGCAACTTTAATTTACCCTTTTTTCCAAACGATGCACTGAAAAGGGGAAGTGCACTGGCGGATCCAGAAATTTTCATAAGTGAGGGCCCACTGACTGCCTAAGAGGGGTCCCGCTCCAGTCACGCTTCAGTGATTCGCTATATAAGCAACCCTGGCCCCCTGCCCCCCCCCCCCCTAAATCCGCCTCTGAAGTGCATATCTTCAATGTATTCAAAAGTTTGAATACCACTGTACAAAGTCGCAGAAATGCCAAGCTTTATAAGGAATCTTTTATAAAGCTGACTAATTTTCAGAATACACACGCAAGTACCATATTTTTTTATTGACACATGGACAGACAATTGAACGGATGGAAAAGCAGACGATTGACTCCAAGAAAAATGACTTTATCATGAATAATCGAAAATGCTTCAAACAGCAAAAGGGAGGCTTCTTCTGGTTATGTGTATTGTTAAGTAAATGTTTTATGTCAATCAGTCGTAGCAAACTTGGGTTATCGTCATGACGTAGGAAAGTGTAACAAACAAAAAGAATGAGTGAATACTATAGAGCGCGAACATTATTTTTTTTATGGCGGGGGCTCTCATAAATTATGGTAACATCTCAGGGTATTCATACATGTACGACTCTTTGCTTACATGATTTTATTTAAAGGAATTACGAAAGTTTACTGATTTTTATTTTAAATCATCTAAACCAGTGTATAAATCAGAAAGTAACATGTAAGGTGTCACAAGTTGAAGCACTCTTTCATCTCCAAGTCCCAATTATGAACTCTGAGGTGATATAAAAAAAGCCTTGGTCCATCTTTACATTTCCGAAGTCTTAGACTAGCAAATTTGACATCAATTTGAGAACCAAGTCCTCATTTTTCGGCCTCTTCTACCAGGCCACACTGTTCAGTTATTTTACGGATTGCAAATTGAAAAGGTACTTCATTTTTCACCATTCCATTCAGGTACTCTGGGTCAATGTAACTTATCAAACATTCCATATACATCTGAATTATTTTCATCAAAGGACTGACCAGGGTTTTAGCTGGGTAAGAAGTGACCCTTCCTTTTAAAGTTTTGGATACATTACAAATAGAAGCCAGAAATAACTACATTGGTTAGACGTATAGGGGGGCCTTGAGATATCCCAAAACATGTTTAACACTGCCGCATTTGTTGCACCTGTCCCAACTTGAGTCCGTAACCTCTGCTATATAGTCTTGTTTTTATTTAATTTTTAAATTTTGGTTCATTTATATGTTTCAGGAAACAAACATTGAACTTCTACCCCCTTTTTGTAGTTAAATGATTGCTCACTTAGGAGACAGCTTCATGTATACCAATACACAGTTACAAGTTTAGTTTCGTATTATGGCCATGGTGAATTTTCTAAATATGAAAGTTTTTGTACAATTAAATTGATTTTTAGATAGTTGAAGTATAATATAGACTTCCTAGTGGGTTTATATGAACATTTGGTTTGTTTGTAGCATGTTTTATAAGCCATTTTTCAGGGTTTTTTTCAACAAAGCTTTGACGCTCGATCTTTTTAATTTTAAAACCAGCGGAAATGCATATGATTTTGTTTTACCTCTTGATAGATATATATATGTCTATGGTTTCAGGAAAGGTATCACTCTAATTGATTGAAATTTTCCTTTGGACCAAATTTTTGAGACCTTTGTGAAACATGTTCAACACCCTATTTTGCAATATTTGGTATTAAATAAATGCTGATTGTTGCCATGGTTACACAAAAACAAAGAGATTATATTACACCATTATAACTATTGGAAATCAAATCTATGGACGATTCTCTTTCCATAAATATACACATGCATAACTCAAATATTAAGCATTATTTGTTAGGAAGGAAGGGAAAGAGGGTGTTTAAAAATTATGAGTTTCAATTTTAAGTTTTTTTCCTATGTGTATTGCCACCCCACCCTAGTGCACAATTTTCTCTCTGCGTTGGGTTGTTTTCTTCTATTTGGTCGGGCTTCTGATTCTTTAACATTTTCCTCATTTCCATTCTCAATTGTATCAAGGATTTACTATACTCAAAGACTTTTAAAGACATTTACATATATGTTTATGTCTTTCCTTTGCGTAAGCAACGTAAAGAAAGAGATGGACAGCAAATTTTAATGTGATTCTTGTAAATAACAGTTAAGATCAGTTTACAGAGAAAATGATGTCAAAAACAGTGAACACTTTATTAACATTGCAAATTTTAACAGAACAGATTACAGACAGTGGGTCGAAAACAGTTAACAGTTTAAATTTATCTCAAATAACAGTTTTAAACAAAACCTTGAAAAGGACAAAAACAGTTTAACATAAAAAGGTACATCCCCTCACCTTAGGTATTTGAAATTAATACTTTATTTTCTTTGAAAGGACGGTAAATGAATATTCTAAAATTAGCAAGTTGCCATACAGTTGAAAACAAGTTGCCATACAGTAAATTTGTCAACACGAGCAAGTTGCCGTACCCTAGACTTTATTTTTTTATGGTCTATATTCTTTAAAATACATCTTTTTGAAAACAAATTTCAGTAAATATAATGCCACAATATAATAATCTAAACACGTGTCTAGAAAAATAATGAAAAACAGTTCAATATCTTGAGAATGGGGCGATAGAGGACGATCGAACTCGAAATTTTCCGGTACTAAGTGGCAAGTTTTGGAGTATTACACAAAATCTTGTATTAGTTTTGTACTTATCGGCCTAATAATTTAAAGAATTATATATTCGAAAACCATTTCTTAAGCGGCACCCTCATCAAATGAGTGGAAATGCTTTAAATTGAATGAATTCTTAACTTGTTTACTTTTTTTTTTCTATTTCTCTCCGCTTCGTTAGTACCCAATTTCCGGTGGCGATGATACACAGTGATAACGAAAAGATTAAAGTGTTCGGAACAGCGAAATTAAAAGCTATTATTCATGACCAGGAGCAAATTATTGATATTTACTTTCTCCCAACTGTATCGCATCCGCTAATTCTGGGGACTGAATATTTACGGACTCATAAAGTGTTGTTAGACTTCAGTGATTTTTCTTATGGTGTAAAGAACATACATGTCCAGACTACAAAGAAAATCTTTATTGAGCCAAACACTGAGCTTTTGACGTACGGCAAAGTGCCAAATTTTGTAATGGTAGGGTTACAAGGGGTGTGTTCGAATAGTCAATTTGCGGTACATCAGGGACTTATGATAGCGAAATCGCTTGTTGTTGTACCACCTAATCACAGGGTTCCTATAAAGATATTGAATGCAAGTAACGTTCGTATAACACTGCCCAAAGGCAAAAATATTGCAGAATTTACTGTTTTATCAAATGATAATTCATATGTTAGAATGAGTGACAATACAGAAAGTTTTAAAGTACAAAATATAGAACTTGTGGCTGAAAGCATTAATATTGTTGAAGGACAGGACGTTCCTTTCAACCAGAGTAAATCAGTAGATTCAAGTGTGAATATGGTTGCCGAATTTTGCAAAGAATTTCATTTATCCGAAGATTTGACTGAACCACAACTGCTACAACTACAGCGATGTCTCTATGAAAATCGAGATTTGTTTGTCACGAAAGATAATCCAGATCTCGGATTTACATCTCTTATTGAACATAAAATCAATCTCAAACCAAATGCGGTATCGAAACATCAGAATCCATATAGGTTACCCCCGTAAAAACGTGAAATATTACGGCAACAGTTGGACGATTTACTAAGACAAGGTATCATTACACCCGTTAGTGAATCAGAAGAATTACCAATCACCAGTCCCGTCGTTTTAGTAACAAAGCGCAGTGCAAATGCCGATAAAAACGAATCGCAAAATTTTAGGTTCTGCTGCGATTTTCGTCATTTGAACGCTCAAACAGAGGATTTCAAGTATGTGATTCCAAATTTGCAAGAATTAACTGAATCTGTGTCCGATTTGGTACCAAATTTTATAACATCAATTGATCTCTCCAGTGGATTTTTCCAAATGGGAATATCACCCGATTCAACTCGTTACACGGCTTTTAACACGTGCTTCGGCACATACAAATTTCAGAGATTACCGATGGGTCTGAAAACTGCCCCAAATACTTTTCAGCTGTTAATGGACAAGGTGCTCCATGGATTGAAATTTAGGACATGTCTGTGTTACTTGGACGACGTCCTGCTCTGCTCGGAAATATTTGAGAAACACTTAAACGACTTGAACGAGATTTTCGAGAGATTTCGATCAGCAGGGTTAAAGTTAGGTGCAAAGAAGTGTTCCTTTGCAAACCAGAAGTGCGTTTTTCTTGGTCATGAGCTATCAAAGGACGGTATACGCCCTCCCAAGGACCGTATTCAGGCTATAACAGATTACCCGGAACCGAAAAATGTCAAACAGCTCCGTCGTCGTATTGGCATGTTCAACTGGTTTAGGAAATTCATTCCAAATTTTAGTGCCCTGATTTACCCACTTAATAGACTTTTGCAGAAAAATCAACGTTTTGAATGGAAATCTGAGCAAAGAATGGCATTAAATGATTTGAAAACACGTCTTGTTAATTCTGAAATTTTAAGTTTTCCGTCTTTTGACCTACCTTTTCGGTTAGCAGTGGATACGTTTTCTCGAGGCATTGGATATACGCTTTACCAAAAAGATTCACAAATTAGTAAACCGAAAATAATCCGCTTTGGTTCAAAATCTCTAAAGCCTTGGCAACAATCATATGGACCGACAAAGTTGGAACTCTTAGGCATGGTGACAAGCGTACTAGATTGTGCCGATTATTTAAGGGGTGTTAAATTCATAGTCGAATGTGACTACCAGGCGCTTCAACCTCTTTTTCAGAAACAATTTAAAGGGGCCATATATGAAAGATGGCTTGCCGTTTTACAACAATTTTCATTCGTTATTGAGTACAAACCTGCTGAGCAGATGCAGGTTGCGGACGCTTTGTCTCGTTGTGAAAACCCACATAGTTTACAAGCTGAAAGTCCAACGGAAGAAGATCCTTATTTCCCGTATATAACTGATGAAGTCGGAGAAATTGAATTACCAGGGGGTCAAGACTTTGCGGAATTATTTAAACATCATAAATCTACGTCTAATGATATGTCCGACAACGATATTGTACATACTGGAAAAGAAATACCAATAGTTCAAGTTTTATTTTGCGACAAAAATCAGGACCCATATGACGCCGATACTGATGAGCCTACGACTAGGGAAAACAGAAAGAACGTTACTAGGAAACGAAATATCAAAAATAAGCCTACAAGTGACAGTGCTAAAAGTGTAAATTTTGCGGAGTCAACAAATGAGGAAAAAACTTACGATAAGAATCATCTTGATTTGTGTAATGGGGTAAAGGACATGGTAAAAGTCAAAAATAAACAACGAAATGATTTTGAATATAAACATATTATTGCTTATTTGGAGGACAACCAACTCCCTCTGTCTCAAAAACATGCACGGCGCATACTACTAGAGGCTCCGGATTATATATTGATAAGTGATGTACTGTATCGTAATAGAAAAGCTAAATCCGATCGAAATAAGAGCAAGTCCGCCTATCAGTTAGCTGTTCCCAACAAAATGATCGATATGATATTATTTATGGTTCATGATTCGCCGCTAGGTGGTCATAGCGGTATTCAAAATACACTTGATCGTTTGAGAGATGATTTTTATTTTCCTAGGATGGGGAAAATTGTCACAGATTATGTTGCTTCATGTCATGACTGTCAATCCAGAAAAGTTACGAATCTAAAAACAAAGGCAAAGATTGTTCCGTATCGTACACCAAGTGAGCCATTTCAGGTATGGCAAGTTGATTTGTTTGGGCCGCTCAAAACATCTCCGAACGGAAACCAATATTTATTCACTGCAAGCGATATGTTATCAAAATATCTATTTGTATTGTCTATTCGGAATAAGGATATGCTTACTGTTTCAAACGCAGTATTTAGTCTAGTATCTCAATTTGGAGTATGTGAAACACTGATTTCAGACCAAGGTTCTGAGTTTATCGGAAGTTGTACACAAGAAGTATGTAAAATGTTTGGTGTTCATTAGGATTTTATACCGAGTTTTATGCATTATTGTCTCGGGCTATGCGAAAGAACGCACAGAACACTAGCGGAACGCATTACCCCATATATAGAAAAATGGAAAGAATGGGAATTCATATTACCCGCTGTTGTGTTTTCAATCAATGCGTCAATCAATCAAAGTACAAAGTATTCCCCTTTTGAAGTTTTATACGGCAAGAGACCAGCTTTCCCGTTATCCGCATTTCCGTCAACAGATTTAAATAATATACCCGCCGATACAAAATCATACATTGTGGCACAACAGAAGCGTCTCGACACAATTCGAACTTCAGTGAAAGAACATTCTATTGAGGCACAAGATAGGATGGAAAAAGCGACAAATGCAAAAACAAATGAATTGGAATTATCAGTTGGCGACTACGTATATTTGCATATTGAGCAACAAGGACAAGGCAGAAAATTCAAACAAACATACGATGGTCCATTTGTAGTCACGAACATACCGAGTGAACATTTAATTCTTTTGCGTGATCCAAAAGGAAAACGTAAATTCAAACAACCAGTACACATCAATCGATTAAAACTTGCCAATATCCGGGAACCTAACCCTAAACCCTATTTCCGAAGGGACCGCACATCTAGCTCATCTCACAATACGACAGAAGCTGGAGTGTCTCAGTCCGATGATTTGTCAGCATCACAAGGCAACGATAGTCCGGATGAACTTAATCCGCAACATGTAAATGAACTTAGATGTTCTTCTAGAAATATTCGTTTACCGGCAAGATATCAAGATTCTGATTTTACAAATTTAGATTCTGTTGCGTCGGAAACAGACAATGGTGGCGTTTTTAAAGTCAAACGTATTTTGGCGAAAAAGCGAAATAAGGGAGGATTCCTATATCTCGTGCAAAAAGTTGGTGAACCAGCCGAAAATGCCGAGTGGTTTACAGGTTCACAATTACCACCGAAAGCTCAGGAACTCATGATTAAACGACCACCTTCTTTAATTGAATGAGGACTATGTAGTCAACATAATTATGTTAGATTGCGCTATGTGTAAATAATTTGTATCAAAGATAAATCCCGTTGTTACATATATATAAGCCGTTGGTTTCCGTTTTTGTTTGGTGATAATTGTTTCGCCAATGTTATAATAAGTACTCAATTATACTGGTGTACAGTCAGAATGAAAATCCCGTTGTATAATAAGACTTTAGTTTCCGTTTTTGTTTGGTGATAATTGTATCGCCAATATTATATGTTCACTTAGGATGGATTATAGTCAGAGAGAAAATCCCTTCGTTAAAACATTAGTTTTAGTTTTATTGGTGATGATTGCATCTCCGCGATTTATATAAGAAGACTGCGTTTAGCTACAACTTCCATTATGCCGATATTTTATTACTGTATACTAACTGAATTTAAGTCAACCAAATTTACTTGCATTTAGGACATATATTGTGGAATATAAAATTGTGCTTGGTACTTAAGTTCGTGTGCGAGCTAGACATAAAATCTACTGTTTCATATGATAATGTTGATCTTGTATGTGTGTGTGATTGTGAGTGATGCGTGCGTGTCTGGTTCTAAGCTTTTGTAGTTTGATATTTTCATTTGAAGTCAATTTAAGAGTATAGATCTCTACTAATTTCACAAAGATAGGAACGCAAAGTTACCATTGCAAAATATACAATATCATGAGTATTGACACATCAATTTTATTATTATCCATTGACATGTATGCTTATTTAAGCAATAATAGCAAGAAATGGTATGACATATCTCAGAGTATACTAGAGTATGAATTTAGAAATATATTGGATTAAGGAAGAAAGCAGTCTTTTAAATTATATTGTAATGTGATCGGTACTTATGATAACCAGACAAAATTTTCCAAATTTTATAATTTGGGGCGGGGATGTTATATTCCTATTTTGGTCTTCTGGTTATCGGGACTGCCTCACACAATTTATACTATTATGTCAGAAAACTTGGAACATGTTTTAGCTATTATGATTCAGTGAGTTGTCGTCTGCCAATGCAGTAGCATGGAGATGTAATAAAGAATTGATTTGAATAACAGTTTGTTCGTCTCTCGTTACTTGTGCTTACCATAGTCCCCCAGCCAAGTACACGATAACAGATTTATTCAAAAACCAGTTGTTGGCATGACACGGGTTATGTTCTTCTCATATATGTTATGATGGTATGATACTGAACCCCTAACGGGAAGGATTGTGCCTGATGTTCATATGATGAAATCATAATCTTTCAGTCAGTTTAATTGAAGTCTGGAGCTGGCATGTCAGTTAACTGCTAGTAGTAGTCTGTTGTTATTTATGTATTATTGTCATTTTGCTTATTTTCTTTGGTTACATCTTCTGACATCAGACTCGGACTTTTCTTGAACTGAATTTTAATGTGCGTATTGTTATGCGTTTACTTTTCTATTTTGGCTAGAGGTATAGGGGGAGGGTTGAGATCTCACAAACATGTTTAACCCCGCCGCATTTTTGCGCCTATCCCAAGTCAGAAGCCTCTGGCCTTTGTTAGTCTTGTATTATTTTAATTTTAGTTTCTTGTGTACAATTTGGAAATTAGTATGGCGTTCATTATCACAGAACTAGTATATATTTGTTTAGGGGCCAGCTAAAGGACGCTTCCGGGGCGGGAATTTCTCGCTACATTGAAGACCTGTTGGTGACCTTCTGCTGTTGTTTTTTTCTATGGTCGAGTTGTTGTCTCTTTGGCACATTCCCCATTTCCATTCTCAATTTTATATTATGCATTTAAGTACAATTATCATTTAAATTCATCCAAACATATCCAGGCATGGGGTAATCGTTATCAGTAATCGTAATCAGCTGTAATCAATTACATTTTGCAGTGTAATCCTATGTAATCAGTAATCATGCCATTTCTGATTACAAGTTATTGTAATGTAATCGATTACATTGCAAAAAACAGGTGTAATCATGATTACTCTTAGATTACTTGAAGATTACATTCATAGGATTACTTGCTGATTACAAATCTTGTATATATATGAAAATAGTTTTTGATAGACAAGATGAAAATAAGAAAATGTAAAGCTTGAATACAAAATCATGAAACTAGTATTCACAATGATGGGACCTTGTTTAATTGATAAATTGTATCATCTATATAACAAATTTGTATAACCAAGTGTTTTAGTTTGTTATCAGTTTACTAAAGGAATTGCCTCTCAAATATTTCATTGTGAGATTGAGCTTTTATGATACAAGAATATGCCTGAAAGCATTTTTTTTCCTTGATTGAAAACTTCTGATATTAACTCCAATTTCATATAAGTTTACCCAATATTTTTACATACATTTTGTAACTACATTGAAATTCAAATGCAGAAAACATTCAGTTCCTATTTGACTTTGATGGTCGACAAAAATATATGAGCCCACTTAATTCAAAATGAAAGTTAAACCCAGATTTCATTTATTGACAAATTGAATAAATTTTGTTTTCTATAAATTCGTGTATAATATGTGCTTTCTAATTTTTATTTTTTTATTAACTTTGAGCCTTACAGCTCATCGGTATAAACAAGTACATGTACAGTGTATACATATGGCATAATATTACAAACAATATGCATAGTAAACAATAGGTGACGTCAGAAGTTTCATCAATACAAAATATCTTTTATTACAATAAACTGTTTCTTATTTTAAAGAGAAATGTATATACTTTCCTAAGTTACAAAGCTGTTTTGTGTTTTCACCTGACAATAATTCTATTAATTATTAATTACATCAAGTATTAAACATTTTCAAACAAATAATGACAATCAACCATTCCTAACTTTATTGATATTGTTATTAAGACAATAAAATTTTAATACCCAAGCTCACCTATTGTTTGTTAAAAAAAATGAAAGAAGTGATTAACACCTGTAAAAACATTAATGGATGTGTCAATTATGTTCCAACAGACAATAAAACTAGACTTAATTAATTTTTCCTTATTTTTTCAGGTTATTTGTTAATAAGGCAGTTGGTTAAAATTTGTAGAAAAAAATAAAGTTATAACTTTTACATAGAGAAAGGACACTTGTTGATAGACAAGATGAAAATAAGAAAATGTAAAGCTTGAATACAAAATCATGAAACTAGTATTCACAATGATGGGACCTTGTTTAATTGATAAATTGTATCATCTATATAACAAATTTGTATAACCAAGTGTTTTAGTTTGTTATCAGTTTACTAAAGGAATTGCCTCTCAAATATTTCATTGTGAGATTGAGCTTTTATGATACAAGAATATGCCTGAAAGCATTTTTTTTCCTTGATTGAAAACTTCTGATATTAACTCCAATTTCATATAAGTTTACCCAATATTTTTATATACATTTTGTAACTACATTGAAATTCAAATGCAGAAAACATTCAGTTCCTATTTGACTTTGATGGTCGACAAAAATATATGAGCCCACTTAATTCAAAATGAAAGTTAAACCCAGGTTATTTGTTAATAAGGCAGTTGGTTAAAATTTGTAGAAAAAAATAAAGTTATAACTTTTACATAGAGAAAGGACACTTGTCTATAATAACTATTTTATCAAATTACACATGTTACACTGTACTTGTCTATAAATTCTTTTAATTAAGATGAATAAATTAAGGCTTTTAAAAAAATCACCCAAATTAGCTATTTTGTGAGGATAAAAAGTTATAAAAAAATTTGATATTGCAATATTCAATGTAATCATAAGTAATCTAAAGTAATCATGATTACTTTAAAGAAAAGTAATCTAATGTAATCGATTACATATGAAATAGGATGTAATTGTAATGTAATCGATTACATTTTATTAGCAAAGTAATTGTAATTTAATCGATTACATTTTAAAGTAATCGACCCCATCCCTGAACATATCTAAATCATTTAATGTGTTATTGTAAATAGTTTAAGCATGTCACTTATTCAGTTTACTCTGTTCTTTTACGTCAATTTAATAGTGCGTTTATTTATGGAAACGGCAAATAATGCCTTCACCCAGAGTGCTTCGATTCAAAACACTTGCCGTATTTGTCCTAATAAATGTTCAAATGAAGTACTTCTGCTGAAAAAAGTTATTTGTGTCCATAAAAATGTATAACTGATTTTCCCAGAAACTTCTTCTTGAGATGACATATTATCGCTACATGATGGATGTGTAGTGCAATAATGTCTGTCAGACTTGTCACTGTACCATATCAGGTTGAGGTTCAAGATTGAATATTGAAAATCATCATCCAAAAACTTTAAAAAAAGTTGACTCTATAACAACATGCCAATTTAAGAGAAATAAATTGTTGAAAATTTTACATTTCAAAGAATATCATATGTCTGCTACACAGCAACTCTTCAGCATAAATATCAATACAAATCAGTTCCTTTGAAAGATACCTTTGCAGCAGTTTTAATAGTTTGTGCTGTACCTCAAAATGATGAGAAAAAACAATAGCACTTCTGGAAGGGTTAACTTATATTTTCTTGCCAATCATACCTTATAAGTCAAAAGAAAGAAGTCAAGAATGACATCAACAATATCATCATGACTGTATCACAGCATGGTGTAAGGGGAGATAACCATTGATGTCAGCAATTCCAGGATGAGTTCCTTCCTAAAAGTAGAACATAGTTCATTCATACACTGACAATTATAATACAAACAAATATATGTAATTTTGTATTATTAATTTTTATAATACAAACAAAATAAGTTGAGTTAAAGGGGCACTAGCTACGAGATGTATAAAAATTTAAAGTATGATTTGTTTTTGTTCAATCAATAATAAAAGTGAAATAGTGAAATAATAATTCGCTTTTAGCAGCCAAAATGGTTCAATTTTGTCAAATTAAGCTTAATAATATTGATAATGAATCATTCACTTGAGTGAATTAGTCGACCTCACTAAATCCGTATGCATGCGAACTTCAATTTAACCCCTAAACTAGAGATGGACGACGCATGCTTTGTATGTGTACTGTTTATTTAAAGGAAAGGAATGTCAACATTGAAAGTGAAACAAAGGTAAATCATTTGATGACTGGTTCGATCCACTAAAAATCCTTCTTCTACATGTAAAAATGATGAGAAACATATATTTAATATGAAATTCAACAGACCTATAAAAATCCAACAGTAAGTGTTGGCTTAATCTATTTATATCTAATCATTAGTATATTTATGTGTACATCGCTTATATGGTCATGCATCTGAGGTCAACTCGATATTTAATTAGATGTTGTCTAGACTAAAATACACACGAAACGAAATTTTTTGATATTTTGGATAAATGTTTCACATTGTTATAAATAAAATATGAGAATTTGAGTCAAATCGGTGACCATTATTACAAAGTTACCAAAATTAATAATATTTTGTGTTCTCAATTTCCAGTGTCATTTACTTGGCATACTATTAGATAAAGCTGTCATTCCAATCTCTTTCATACTGTAATTCTTAGAGGTCTGAGAAAAGCAAACAAATAAGTTGCTAATTTAAAATTTATATACTGATATATTTTGTGTTTTTGAATTAGAAAGTACTTGTTTGTTTCTTTCAATTCAATTTTAAAAAGCTACAACAATAATTACTTTTACAGCACTTTATTAGTGCAATTTTTTAGAATCTTTTAATGATTTTACAAGCTAGATTCAAACAAATTTTACATTGCTTTAATAGATCAAATTTCCAAATATCCATTATCAATATTAAGTTAAACTAGAGGCTCTAAAGAGCCTGTGTCGCTCACCTTGGTCTATGTGCATATTAAACAAAGGACACAAATGGATTCATGACAAAATTGTATTTTGGTGATGGTGATGTGTTTGAAGTTCTTACTTTACTGAACGATTTTGCTTCTTACAATTATATCTATCATGAACTTTGCCCATTAGTAACAGAGAACTATATTTGGTAAAAATTTACATAAATTTACCAAATTAATGAAAATTGTTAAAAATTGACTATAAAGGGCAATAACTCCTTAAGGGGTCAATTGACCATTTAGGTCATGTTGACTTATTTGTAGATCTTACTTTGCTGAACATTATTGCTGTTTACAGTTTATCGCTATCTATAATAGTATTCAAGATAACCAAAAACGGCAAAATTTCTTTAAAAATTACCAATTGGAGGGCAGCAACCCAACAACCAGTTGTCCAATTCATCTGAAAAATTCAGGGCAGATAGATATTGACTTGATTAACAATTTAACTTCTTGTCAGATTTGCTCTAGATGCTTTGGTTTCATAGTAACGTTATAAGCAAAAAACTGCATTTTACCCCTATGTTCTATTTTTAGCCGTGGTGGCCATCTTGGTTGAATGGCCAGGTCATCGGACACATTTTTCAAATAGATACCCCAAAGATGATTGTGGCCTAGTAGTTTCAGTGGAGATTTTGTAAAAGATTACTTAGATTTATGAAAAATTGTTAAAGATTAACTTTAAAGGGCAATAACTCCTAAACAGGTCAACTGACCATTTTGGTCATGTTGACTTATTTGTAGATCTTACTTTGCTGAACATTATTGCTGTTTACAATTTATCTCTATCTATAATAATATTCAAGATAATAACCAAAAACAGCAAAATTTCCTCAAAATTACCAATTCAGGGGCAGCTACCCAACAACCGATTGACCGATTCATCTGAAAATTTCAGGGCAGATAGTTCTTGACCTGATAAACATTTTTATCCCATGTCAGATTTCCTCAAAATGCTTTGGTTTTTGAGTTATAAGCCAAAAACTGCATTTTACCCCTATGTTCTATTTTTAGCCGTGGCGGCCATCTTGGTTGGTTGACCAGGTCACGCCACATATTTTTTAAACTAGATACCCCAAAGATGATTGTGGCCAAGTTTGGATTAATTTGGCCAAGTAGTTTCAGAGGAGAAGATTTTTGTAAAAGATTACTTTAATTAACGAAAAATGGTTAAAAATTGACTATAAAGGGCAATAACTCTTAAACGGGTCAACTGACCATTTTGGTCATGTTGACTTATTTGTAGATCTTACTTTGCTGAACATTATTGCTGTTTACAGTTTATCTCTAACTATAATAATATTCAAGATAATAACCAAAAACAGCAAAATTTCTTCAAAATTACCAATTCAGGGGCAGCAACCCAACAACCGATTGACCGATTCATCTGAAAAATTCAGGGCAGATAGATCTTGACCTGATAAACATTTTTACCCCCATGTTTGATTTGCTCTAAATGCTTTGGTTTTTGAGTTATAAGCCAAAAACTGCATTTTACCCCTATGTTCTATTTTTAGCCGTGGCGGCCATCTTGGTTGGTTGACCGGGTCACGCCACACATTTTTTAAACTAGATACCCCAATGATGATTGTGGCCAAGTTTGGTTTGATTTGGCCCAGTAGTTTCAGAGGAGAAGATTTTTGTAAAAGTTAACGACGACGGACGACGACGACGACGGACGACGACGGACGACGACAGACGACGACGGACGACGACGGACGCCGGACGCCAAGTGATGAGAAAAGCTCACTTGGCCCTTCGGGCCAGGTGAGCTAAAAATGAGTGAAAATATTTAAAAACATAACCAACGAAAATAATTGCTGAATATACAAAATCTGCAACAAAATAAAACTTACATTAGAGTACTGTGCATCTACAGACTTTAGACTACAGTCTAACAGTTCCTTCAGGTTTTCTATCCTGAAAAGTAAACATTAAGTATTTTTTTCAGTATTGTATGTTTCTTTAACAGATGAGGTGTTCCTCAGATAGATAGTAAGTTAAAGTTGGCATAATGAAATTAAATATTTCAACCTGAAACTCAATATGGGATCCATATGGATCAATGGATTGGTGCTAAGTGTCCACTGGAAAATATGAACTGCATAAGAGTAAGCAAACATTTGGTTTCTGGTTGATAGTTGGCATTCATACACACCATCATGTTGATATCTAATAACCTGTAAAATTTCTACTAATTAATGTGTCAAAAATTCTTTCATGTTTAGCTAAATACCGGTAACAGCTTTTCTCTATCCAATGCCGTAGTAAATACTATTAAAACATTTCCTTCTGTTCATCAGTTTTTTTCTGACAAATGGCCAAACAATATAAAAAAAGATGTAAAATTTAAAAACACATGATTGTATAATAGATATCAACTGTCATTTATAACTTCTTTTACCTGTTAACATCTAGCTGATAACGTGATAATTGTACAACCCTCATCATCAACTCAACATAAATCACTTTCGACAAGGTCATATGTAGTTATCTGCCCCTGAAAAAAACCCAAGATAATTGTATAACCCTCATCATCGACACAGCATTAATCACTTTCAACAAGGTCATCAACATGCCGCATGCTTAGCGGAGAAGCAGCAAAAACCAATTTTAAAATCATTGGTTTGACCCGGCTGGGGTTTTAACGTTTAGACAGTTGACTGTTATAGGTGATCCAGGCTGTTACAATCATACCCTTTTGGAGTATACTATCAGTAAAACAATTTTAGTCTTCAAATTATTTAGTTATCTTCAGTCTTTTTAATTTGTCAATTTTCAAACTTATCAACTGCATTTTCATTCAATACTGTATAGACAATTTGCTTGCTGACAATAATTTTTATCTATCCCAAAAATATTGTAAACATGCCAGTAGGTGGATAAGAGCATATTTGAGATAGTGTGTGACATGTTAAAAATTTACTTAAATTTAACTGTTAGTCGTATAGCTCTGGAAAGATAAAAGGAACACTTTCAGAATCAAATGGGGCTTTATTTACTTGATACAAGTATTCAATACAAGTTTAATAAACTTTGATCAAAATATTTTCTAGCTTTTTAAAGGTGAGCGCTGACAGTAAGATGACCAGACCATTTATACCAATTTTTTTTCTGTGTATGATGACTAGCTTACGGAAAAAAAATATAGCTCTGCATAGCGAGACTAATACAACTCATACATGCAATAAGTAGCTCAAGTTTTGAGACAATGACAGTTATAGATTTTTGGCTAACAACATAAGAATTCAACAGTCAAGGTCCAGGTCAGACAAACCTGATTTTGGTATTTTACACATTTCAATCCCATGATGATTTTGCATTAAAGTTTGTCAAATCAAGTGTTACGGTACAAAGGTTGTGCACCGTAAACGATTCAGACAATTTGTGGCTATCTATGGGTAAAAGGTCAAAATCAATGCCATGATTCTTCTGTATACATATTTTGGACAATCATAAGTGCTATGGTACCAAATTTATGCAATTAAAACTAACGAGACAACGTTTTAGTATCATAGGAGTCAAAGGTCAAAGTCATTGTCGAAATGACCAGACTGTGATATATGACACACCTCATCCCAAGATGCATCTGCGTACAAACTTTGGTCAACCTTAATTCTACAGTACAAAAGTTGTGTAATATGTGTAGGACACAAATCAAACAAACTTTTACTATCATATGGGTAAAGGTCAGAGACAAGCTCAGAGTGACCTGCCTTTGAAATAAGACACACCCTAGCACAAGATGAAATTGCATACCAATAAAATTGAGAATGGAAACGGGGAGTGTATTAAAGAGACAACAACCCAACAAAGAGCAGAAAACAGCACAAGGCCACCAATGTTTCTCAAGTTTGTTTAACCTTAGTTTTACAGAACATAAGTTATTAACTGGACATGAATTGCACCAACATTTACATTAATAGGGGAGAAAGGTTGAAGTCAAGGTCAGAGTGGCCTGACTTTGGTATATGACACACCGTCAGACAATAATGCATCTGCAAATCAAGTTCAACGGTTCAAAAGTTACGTGCAGAAGCTGAAGTTTTCATCCATCTGTAATGCATTTCCTCTTAAAAGAGAAAATACTTAAACTACTTTTTTTTAGTTCAATTGTAGGTTGTTATTGTAATCAGAAGTAAATTAATTCTTTATAAATTATATTGCCAAGAGACTTGGATTGATATGACACATTGCTATAAAATACAAAGGGATTTTCATTATGATTTTCTAAAAACAACAGTGTCGAAACACAATACTTATCTACATGTCATCTGGTTTTACCAGTAGTAGTTTGAATAAGAACAAGAATAATTATAAGCTTATTGAATCAAAAATGCTTAAACTATAGTCTCTTGTAATTTTGATTCAAGCTGTATAATAAATGTAAGTCAAAACTCATTTCACAAATCCCACTTTAAAAAAAAATCCTACTTCAACTTCTATTTCCTTCTTTTCCCCAGATCCCACTTTTTCACCCCTATATCTCAAATCCCCGCTTCCTTTTACCCCTATTTATATCCAACATTTCCACTTGTTTTACCCCTTTATCCCATTTCCCAAAAAAGCATGTCATCCCCCTAAAGCATGGGAAAATAAACACTCAATTAAAACAAGAGTGCACACACTGAAATGTCTCGCCTGCTTTACTGACCATTGATTTAATGCTGATAGTTCTATATATATATGAAGTTTCACTTCAAGTATCACATTATTTTATCATGATCCCAAAAATGAGGTCATGGTCAGATAAACCAACCCAGAAATATATGTACACCTTACAAATCATTCCATGCACTGAAGAAAGTTAACCCATTGCTTTCAGTATGCAAGAAACAGACCAAACCATGAAAACTTTATATTGACCAATGAACCATGAAAAAAGTGGCTATTTAGTGTAGGCCGATTGGCCAGTGGGGTGAGTTGACATGGTTTCAAAAATAAACATCTTGTTCAGGGGTCATAAAGGGTATACATTATATAGTAATGTATAAAGTATGTTATAATGGTTGTGTGGCGTTCTAAACTAGATTTTATAAATTGATGTTTTTTCGTCTAATCTAAAACCACTGGGATGTAAAATAGTTATCCCATTCAGACTTGGTGTGTCAGTGTCAGATCACCCTCTGGCCTCCGGCCATCAGAGTGATCTGACACTGACACACCGCATCCTCATGGGATAACTATTACAGAAATATTAACATTGACCAATGAACCATGAAAATGAGGTCAAGGTCATATGATACTTTCCAGGCAGATATATATACCTTACAAGCATTCCATACACCTAATACAGTTGACCTATTGCTTAATATAATTATAGTTTAAGAAAAACAAACCAAAACACAAAAACTTAAAATCCCCGAAAATTCTCCAGTTTTGAGATGTAAAAACATGTCTTTAACAATTTTCTCTGGTTAGCTCCTAATTTTTTGTTAGAGTTCAATGTCTCATCTCACATGTCTCATTAATTCAACAAAGAAACTAATTGTGCAAGGCCTTCAAAAATTGCCCCTTGTGGGCTTGAAAATGAGAAATGTTCCGAAGATAACAAACAAATGAGATTTTCATTGTCCATGAAATTTAACTTAAATGATAAGTAAAGACATCTGCAAAGGACAGACAATTAAAAATTCTATAAGAGCAAAGAAGTCTTGAGAAATTCAAGAAAAGAAGATAGTATGACTTTTTTACTCGTATCTGAATCTGAATGTCTAAGGGACATAACTAAGACAATAAAATAAGTTACCTATACAAGTATGAAAAAATACACTTGTATTAGTATCTTACAAATTTACTTATATATGTACATAATATTTACTTATTCAAGTAAATAAAAATAACTTGTACATTTAGTACCCCTGACTGGTGGACAATGGCAAACATTGTGACACCCTTATACAACCAAAATTTTCGTTGCCATAAATAAATTTAAATCCCTGATTGGCAATGCGAAAATTATTGCAGACAATGATCTACTACTCTCCATGAAGTCATACATTTCATTTAGTATTACATTTTATTTCATGATATTTACAAACATCAAAATTCAAACAGTTCGTGTAGTTTTTGTCGGTCATCTAATTCCAATAAGCCATAGTTAAATAAGGAGATGTGGTATGATTGCCAAACGAGACAACTATCCACCAGATCAAATGATAGGTCATTGTACAGCCTTCAACAATGAGCAAAACCCATACATCATTTTCAGACAGCCCAGATAAACAAGAGGTGCGGGGTTGGTTGGTTAACAGGGTAGTCTCAGACAAGACAAAAAAGAAAAAATGTAGACAGACACCTGAAGACAGGACTTAGCCACTGGGACTATATATATGTGCCCCCTTACTTATCCCTAGAGGGGCGTCTCTAGACTAAAAAGAAGTTAGAGTCTTAGCCAGGGAGAGCTGAATTTTGAGACATAGGAACAACAGAGTAGACGCGGGGCCACTAGGCTTATCTGCCCACTTTGCACCAGCCTATTAAAATGAAAGCCTAGGGTGGGAATTGAACCCACGTACACCTACTCCATTGTCCTCTATATACATGTTTAATATATATATCAAAATGCAAAAATGCCGTTATCATGGGAATATAACATCTTGTATCAACATACAGGCACCTAACCTTGTTTTTTAGGCATAATGAAGAGTGTATTATTAAACTATGAAGAGCAACAAAAAAGTGATCTATAAATACATTTTTTTTTATATTAACTGTTAAACAATAACAACAACAAATAGGATATTGGTGATGTGCAGGGACAACAATTTACATTTGAAGTAAAAAAATTCAATGAACAATATGTGTTGATCAACTGAACATAAATTATAAAAAGACCTATCAGTTAAATTTACACAATTTTTTGTAAAAAAACCCAATTAATCACCTCTGTATATTTTGTAAATGTTATAAAGTTTGTATTTGTTGTGATAATTTGTGTTTGTATGGAAATGTAAGGAAGATAGCATTGATTTTTACTGAAAAAAATTGCTTACACAAATTTCCATAGATATATCCTCTTCAAACACAGCCTAATTTTGTAAAGAAGGACGGTAATATATAGCAACTTGTATAACAGTAAATGCCACTGGATAATCTACCAAAAACAATCAATAATTTACATATTCATGACCGGACACACAATGGTGTCCCCAGCTTTTGTTTTGATGAAAAAAAGCAAACATTCGAAGCCGCAATTTTAAAATATGAAACAAATTAATTTACAATCTTGGATTGGTAGACACCGCAGTGCACATATTGCAAGCGTTTCAGGCACTACCAGTCATGTAAAATATACCTTTTAATTTGTTTTCTATACTTACAATTCTAGTTTTCACTTAAATTAATGATTTAATTTTTCTGTCTTTCCTTTTCTAAAACTGGAGCATTCTTACTACAGAATCGATAACATAAACACAATGAGATTGTAATAAACTACAAGATTATAAGTGGTAAACATAACTTTAAACAATGACTATTACATGTTTTTGAATGTTATTTTCATTTTTGTGTACAATCAATTAAATAAAATAGTCATTCAGAATCTTAAATAAAGAATTGTGTGTATTTTTAGCATTCCATAACAGTGGATTTTTTTTAATCAGTTGACAAATATATATATCTTTATTCTCAGAAACCAAAGTACAATGGTACATATATATCTTTATTCTCATAAACCAAAGTTCAATGGTACATATAAAATTGAGAATGGAAATGGGGAATTTATCAGAGACAACAACCCGACCAAAGAAAAAACAACAGCAGAAGGTCACCAACAGGTCTTCAATGTAACGAGAAATTCCCGCACCCGGAGGCGTCCTTCAGCTGGCCCCTAAACAAATATATACTTGTTCAGTGATAATGAACGCCATATATACTAATTTCCAAATTGTACACAAGAAACTAAAATTAAAATAATATAAGACTAACAAAGACCAGAGGCTCCTGACTCCAAAAATGCGGCGGGGTTAAACATGTTTATGAGATCTCAACCCTCCCCCTATACCTCTAGCCAATGTAGAAAAGTAAACGCCATAACAAAACGTACATTTAAAATTTAATTCAAGAGAATTCCGAGTCTGATGTCAGAAGATGTAACCAAAGAAAATAAACAAAATGACAATTATACATAAATAAAAACAGACTACTAGCAGATAACTGACATGCCAGCTCCAGACTTCAATTTAACTGATTGAAAGATTATGATTTCATCATATGAATATCAGGCGCAATCCTTCCCGTTAGGGGTTTAGTATCATACCATCATAACATATATGACAAGAACATAACCCATGTCATGCCAACAACTGGTTTTTGAATAAATGTGTTTAGTTCCGATGCAAAGACCCTATAAGTGAATGAATATTAACGCCAAAATATGCAATCTTTAATGACCTGACAACAGTATCGTAACTATATCCCTTCTTAATAAGTTTATTTAAAGGTTTTGTTAGTTTCTACGGTGAATACTGACATTTTTGTGCTATATCTTTATTCTCGTAAACCAAAGTACAATGGTAAAGAGACACATCCAAATAAATTAACACACATAATATAAAACGTAAGTACAAATGTAAAGTAGAGACATTAAGTGGTTACCCAGGAGATTCTAGACATTTAATAATTAATGGAATAAATTTGCACTGTTTGTCTAGTTCAGATGAGTTGTGCTATTTATAAGATCTTGACATTTTAAGATACATATGATTGGCAACTGGCAACAAAATATGAAATTCATTTGAAAGTGACCAGAATTTTTATTGTGTATAACCCTAGTTACCATGCTAATAATGAAAACGAATTCATTTTTATGAAATTGTAACACTCAAATCAAGGAAGTTTGAGTTACTCCCCTTTAGCTTAAAATTTAAATACTGATATATAAAACAACACAAAACTGACAGTATGTTTTTAAAAGAGAGAAACAGTTCAAAAACATACTTGTTTACATGGAACTAAATTTCACTAAGGTTTAGATTTCTATATTTGGTAATTATTTAATGCACATATATAACTGAATTAAGATACAACATAGAGAACAGCTTATCTAGGTTGCAATTCTGTAAATAAAGACAATGCAATTTCCCTTTGTCACTAAAACTGTGACACTTTTTCTGTGAAGTTTTGTGAAAAATTATATCCTAGAATGGAAAGTTGATATGCTCTGCTATTTTATTCAAAGGTCAAAACATAGGGCTGTGCAACATATTATCAACATTTTTATTTAAAAAGACCTGAACTTGTTTGTCAGAGTCTAAACTTTTACTAAAATTCTATACTACCCGTACCTAAAATTTGTTTGCCTACTTCAGAATTAATTTTTCAACGCAATAGTATATTTTTATACTGGTAACAGTTATGTCTCTATGACATAGAGATCATATCTCGGGACCAGTATGTCAACAAATCACATTATCTATGAATATTATATATCTACCCAAAAGCGGAGTAGTTTGAGAAACAGCTGTATTTTCAAAGTGCAACTTCTAGTACTGTACACTGCAATATTTCTAAAATGGAATGTTTACTGATAAAAACTTCCGTAAACATAAAGTTTTACGTACCATAATACAGCTCCAAAACCACCATTTTGCTTGTAAACAACAAAGGATGGGAACTTCTAAAAACATAAAGTTAATCATACCATAGTACAGCTCAAAACCACCAGTCTGCTTGTAAACAACAAAGGAAGGAAACTTCTCAAAACATAAGTTAATCATACCATAATACAGCTCAAAACCACCAGTCTGCTTGTAAACAACAAAGAAAGGGAACTTCTTAAAACATAAAGTATAACATACCTTAATACAGCTCAAAACCACCAGTCTGCTTGAAACAACAAAGGAAGGGAACTTCTCAAAACATAAAGTATAACATACCATAATACAGCTCAAAACCACCATTTTGCTTGTAAACAACAAAGGATGGGAACTTCTAAAAACATAAAGTTAATCATACCATAGTACAGCTCAAAACCACCAGTCTGCTTGTAAACAACAAGGGATGGAAACTTCTCAAAACATCAAGTATAACATACCATAATACAGCTCAAAACCACCATTCTGCTTGTAAACAAAAAAGGATGGGAACTTCTCAAAACATAAAGTTAATCATACCATAGTACAGCTCAAAACCACCAGTCTGCTTGTAAACAACAAAGGATGGAAACTTCTCAAAACATAAGTTAATCATACCATAATACAGCTCAAAACCACCAGTTTTCTTGTAAACAACAAAGAAAGTGAACTTCTCAAAACATAAAGTTAATCATACCATAATACAGCTCAAAACCACCAGTCTGCTTGTAAACAACAAAAGAAGGGAACTTCATCACATGCAGCTCATTGCATTCTGATCTTAACTTCTTGCAGTCTACTCTTCCAATCTGAAATATTTATCATTCATTGACATACTTTGCAACATAGAAAATTATAAAATCTAAAATATTTGTTTTTGTTCATCATGTACCAAAGTTATATCATTAAGTACAGGTTCAGCAGCATTTTTAAATGTCCTCTTGTAAGTCTGTGATTAAGTTTTATTTACAGAAAAGCTTCCACCATTTACATGTATGACCTTTTTTAGATGTAGAAATAAAAAAAAAAGGAATTATTGCCAATGAGACAAAAGGTTGCTTTCTCAATCTTCACTGATAGCAATAGCAAAATGTTTTAAAATCTTGTAATGAATTATTATATCAAAAATGTTTTAAAATCTTGTAATGAATTATTATATCAAAAATGTTTTAAAATCTTGTAATGAATTATTATATCAAAAATGTTACTGTGGATTCAATAATATTAAAGGAGTAAGTCTTTAAAAACACTTTATTTTTAGAAAAATGAGGGTACACGGGGAACCCTAGTCATAGATTTCTCTAACTTACAATCACAATTTTGAGGGTGGCAATTGGGACCATGAGATGCTAGAGTTGAGCGCATATATAAAATTGTAGAACCTGACTTTCCACCAGTTTTGTTCTCAAAATAACATTGTTTCTACAGACTGGAACCATATATAATATTCATAAAAATCTTCCTTTTAAGTGAAAGAATAAATTAACTAAATTAAATATATTTTGTTATAAAAGTCTACAAAGAAAAATCTGACAACTATTTCAAGTTAAACTCATTTCAACACTGTTTTGTGATGTTATTAAAGTTTTGTTTTTTTTGCTCTATGTTGAAGGCCTCACTACTACTTTGAGATGACATACAGCAATAACAGTGCTGTTCCTTTTCTTTTTGTGTGTTTTTTCGTTGTTGCACATGAACTGTTTTTTTGTCATAGATGAATGTTCCAAATCCTTTGTTTTTCAATTCCATAGTAGTTGGGTCTAGAAGGAATTTGTTGACATGTGACAAGTTTTTTTCTGTAAGTTCTTCTATGAAATAGCTATTAAGAAATTTGGAAGATTATTTCAAGGATAATCTAATTTTAACAGTGTTTTGTGATATTAAACTTGTATTCCAGAGTTATTTCCCTTAGATGGTACCTTAATACCTGCTAGCATGGCTGGTAGTTTTCTGAATTCTTTATCCTGACTGCCATCTCCTTCTACAAAATGTATCAACCATGTATGATGTTGACCAGTTTTCAGTCTGTTTACAATTTTCTGTAAAAAAGAAAAGACAGTTCTATCAATCTTACACTTGTAAAGAAAAAGAAGGTATATATGTCAGATATCCTGGAGACAAAAATTGCATGAAATACAATGGAATAGCAAATTAATCTACAAAACATCATTTTAAACGTGTAGATTTTCATTAAACAAGTTTGGAAGGACATACAAGACATCACTTTCAATAATATTTTTCCCAAGTAACAAATTTAGCAACTGATGAAATATGGAATATGAAAAAACACATCATTTTATCTTATATGTTTAACCGAATTTTATCCTTATCAATATAATTTACTTAAAACCTAATAAAATGCTTCATAAAATGTACAACTATTTTGACGAAAAACAATTGAAAAAAATCTTTGAAGTTGTATGACTCGTGAAATGTTTAAGAGCATTCAGCTATTAAATATTTAATCTGAGCTTTCATTGTGTGGTTGGTCTTGAGTGTGATTCCTGATTTTCAGTCAGAAGTATTGTTTTTATTTTGTATACCCTTGTATATTTTTACATCCTTTGTACTTGATTATCAAAGTCATTATTATAAAATTCCCCAAAAAATATTACCATTTTTGTTAGATTTATTTTAACCGTTCCAGGGCTTCCAAAATTAGCCTTGATTAAAATCAGAAAGTATTGAAGTAGGGGTTGTTTTGATAGCAATTAATTATCATGTCACTTTTATGACTGGAAATGTGTGGTTGTTAAAGGCAAAAAGTTGAGTCAAAAAGATCATGAATTATGTTAAAATTACCGTCTCTTAAAGCAAGTCTTGAGAACTAAAAAGTAGATGATTGTTTCATGCTTTGCCCAGCCAGACATTTACCGGACATTATACAAATGTTTCGGAATATATGACCGTTTCGGAAGCCTTGATTGAGTCCTTTTATTTTGTGAAGTAAAGTAACATTTTATGTACTATACTATACCTTTAAAGTTTTTGAATCCAGGTTATCAACATCAGGTAACCATGACAACACTTGGTGAGCAATTTCTTGAGCATTTAAACTGGACATTTTCTGAAATATAAAGTCCTCAAATAAGTTTTTCTATAATGATACATCTGACTCAATTTAAATCCTAACACATGATGATTGATTTATTGTTGCTGTTATAACGCCACTTTTTCAGCATATCTTTTGGGCTATTTGTGTCCATTGATCAACAATAACATTAAAAAAAAGAATGCAAAAAATTCTGAAATTACAGTATCCACCAGACTAAATGATGTACATGTAGACAAATATAAGTCACTCTATTATATTCAGTATAATATTGTATATAAGTATTGGTAGAGGCCATGAAAAAAAGTGCCTTTTGCCATGTTGTGAATTCGCCAAATTATTCATGAAAGTTCGCAGAATTTTATTTTAATTTTAAATTTATACATTTTCGTAGCTTTAGTGTATTTATTTTATTTCTTTTTTGTCATATTTGCACTAAAATAGACAAAACTGTTATGCATTTGTTTTTTAATCTTTATTCCATTTGCCAGAAATTCCAGGATCCCTGCAAGCTTGTGTATCCCGCATGAATAGGTTACGAAAGTAGTTTCGGAAACATGGTTTATCAAGTGTAAACTTTAGAGAAAAATTCTAATTGACCAATCCAATTAAGTATTTACTAATATGCAAATCATATAAGAATTATTCAAGTATAAACAGGTTTGTATCAATATACAATCTGTAAAAGCTGAAAGGTTCTTAAAATCTTTTTCATTTCAAAGACCAGCTGCCATCTATAACTTTTTTTTAATCATATACACATACCTTTCCTTCATCTTTGGCAACTTCTGCGGTGGATAATAATACGTTCCATGTTCTATTCCCAGTTTCTCACAGAATTTTTCATCTTTATGACAATCTACTGATGCAACATTGACCAAATCAGTCTGAAATTAAAAGAGGATCATATAGTAGTTTTTATAGTGATAAAGATGATAACACAATGTTGACTGCAGTACCCTATTTTTGACATTTTTATTTATTGAGTATATTTGTTTTGTTCACACATCGTTGACAATGTATTAAATGGAATTTGATGTGACTGTCATACAAGTGAGAGGTTTAGCTAGCTATAAAACCAGGTTCAATCCACCATTTTCTGCATTAGAAGGAATATGACAGTTGTTATCCATTCATTTGATGTGTTTGGACTTTTGATTTTGCCTTTTGATTTTGGACTTTCCTTTTTGAATTTTCCTCGGAGTTCAGTATTTTTGTGTTTTTACTTTTCATAGTTGAGAAAAATTGTGGATTTTCATGGATATTTGATTCTTGGATTTACTAAAGTCTGCATGTATACATTGCTTCAGAAGATTTGACATTGGTAAATTAATGAGTAACCTTTACCCACAAAATAAGTCCCACAAATAATGAATCCACAGTGAGATAAACATTTCAGTTATGACTAATAAAATTGACAACATTTTTACACTGAAATAATCTTAAGAGATAAGAGGATAATAAGTCAGTATTTTCCAGCTTTTCAGACAAACAAAACAAGTTAAATTAAACATTATGACTTGCAATGAATTAAAGACCTTTTTTTCCTTTTTTTTTTTGTGTCTTAATAAATTGGGTAAGCATGTGCCATTCCAAAATACCCCATAACTCATTGTTATGATGTTGCGTACATTTATGGATATACCAATGTGATGAACACACTGTGAATACGAAAATTATTGCAAGGGATATATTAATGCAAAAAATGTGACATTATCGAGTATGCAATAATAAAAACCTTGCATTCATAATTTCAGTATTGATTTTGCTTCTTAAAATTTTTGCAGTTGCAATAATTGATTTCTGAAATGCTGATTTATCAATACTTGTTGCTTTGTAATAGCCTATACAATAATATTTTAACAGTAAATTATTACCAATATTGCTGATAACTTGGTTGTTGCAGTTGACGACAGACAATCTGTAAAGTAAAGACGAGGCAAATTATATCATGTCATTTATATTTGATAAATGATTTCAACATTGAAATAAACATGATATATATATGACCTGTGTCCTGTCCATTGCATTATTTTAAATAAGAGAACAAATGACAAACAAAGTGAGTTTGAATTTCAATTTGTGGTGAAAAACCCTCAAATTCTCCTGTTTCTAAAATTATTCTTGTTTTCAAAATTCCAATAGGGAACATACTTTATATAATTGTTTAAATAAACCAATTTTTCAAGACGTTTCGGCCAATGGCCTTCTTCAGTTCTTTATTTTTCCTCTCAACTACATGGCTGACATTACATTCAATCATCTAAAATTCGTCTAAAATTAATACCAAATTTTTCTGTTTGTATTTGTATTTCTGACAAAATAGTTTTGATTGGTTGTTGTTGACTTGATATTAAGTGAAAAGTATCACAAGTACAGTATAAGTATTTATTTTTCTTTCATATTTGTATGTCCAATCAATTTTCCAATGGTTGTCGGTACAGCTTCGATTGCATTTTATTTGTGTGCAACAATTTTCATAGAATATGGAAAATTTGCATTTTCGTGGATATTTGAAATCATGGTTTTGCCAAAGTCTGTCTATTTTATATTCATATGGAAAATTTGCAATTCGTTGAACATTGTATCCAATCAAACAAATGAATCTACAGTAATTAAAACTGTGATCTTACTGATATGAAATCAAATCCATAAAGTATTTTTAAAACTAATTGGTATCTAAAGTGACTTTTCTAAACTAATGATGAAAAGTGCTTTTCAATAAAGTAATAAAGTATCAATATGTAATCAAATGTAATCAAATCGAAAAGTCAACTCTTAACCTATTCCCTCCCAAAAAATGTGGGGTGTTTAAAACCACTTCAATTAATTTGAATGGGTGGCAGTCAGGTCAAGAAGTTTAGATTTTGTGGTTACATGCAAATCAAATTGCCACCACTGTATTGGTCGAGGCCATGAAAAAAAGTGCCTTCCAACCACCAAACATTATTTTCTGGAATAATCCTCATCAATGTCATAGTACCTCCACTATCTCCGCAGAATGATATCAACCATGGTAGCCCATTATCTTCGATCTCTTCCTCTGACCTCAGTGTATATGCATCAGATTGTATACTTTTTAGGGCAAACTTTACCATCTTTCGTGTTGTTCTATCTCCATGATATTTCTCAGCCTGAAAAATTATTGCAATTTCATCTACAGAAATCATAAACTACATATGATATTATTTTTTTGGTTTATAAGCTTGGGAAAATAAATTTGCAATCTTAATTCTGTGAGGTACAGTTTAAAAAACTCAAATCTATGGACATAAACTGTCCAGCATTCTGTTGATACCTATATAGTTTTGGCATAGCACAAAATCATGTTTTTCTCTGAATGTGCAAGGATTGATATTCAATTATTCTTTATAAGTTGTTACTGGCTTTTACTTTATACATGCCATTACTCTAACCTCTTTACTTTGTGTCTGAATTTTTCATTCTTTTTTATTTATGGACAGATCTTTCACGATAAGCTTTTTCAACTAGTTTTCATATGTTGTTCTTATTTTGTATTTAAGATCAGGGGCCAGGTTAGGAAGAGGGTTTGGTGCTAACAAGCATGTTTAACCAAACAACATCCTGTAATTCAGTGGTTGTCAATTATTGCTGTGTATCATGTTTTTTTTCTCAATAATTATTATGTAAATAAATCAGACCATTAGTTTTCTAGTTTAAATAGTTTTACATTTGTCATTTCAGGGCATTTTATAGATTCCTTAGCAGTATGGGTTTTTTATAATTGTTGAAGGGTATCAATTTTCCTGGATTGCTGTAAACTTGCATTTTTGTGGATTTTGATTTCATGGTTTTGCAGGTCTCTGTATGTAAAGCCTATTGAAAATATGATAATCGCTTAAAACATTTGAATTTATGGTCCACCTGTACCCACAAAAATTGGTATCAAACGAATAATAATAAATGAAAAATCCACTTTAGAAATCTTACTGTAGGATACATGACCAGTGTTGGATATGACCGTATTCCCTGCATTCTACAAAGATTCCAGTCATCTCCACAATTAACAGCTCCTATACGTATCACACCTGCAAGCTCCTGGGCTAATTCTCTCCACTGAAAGAAGAAACAAAATTAGTGAATTTTTTTTAAGTAGTTTTAAATTGGATTAAAATACAAATTCACTTTCTACACTTCACTTACAAGTATGTTACAATGTTTCTATCTAATTTCATTTTAGAAGATCTTCTTGGTATCTTTCTGTTTTGTTGTAAAGATACACACCATACAATTTTTTGAAGACATTTGACAATACTCAATGTAATATTTAGAATTGGAAATAGAATACATTGCAGTAATATCCTTATAAAGCATTGAAACAGGGTTTATATTTATTGAATTTGATTGTGTATACAACTGACATTCAACATTATGTTTTAAAGTGTTAGGTTTCATAAAATTATACCATGGGTACTACACATTTTCTTATAATAAGTTTAAAAAAAACACAAAAAAAAATGATTTCTGCTTCAGTTTGTCTTTTAAACATATTGTGCCAGTTGTAATTGGTCTCTTGTTGAGAGTTGTCTCATTGGCAATCATCATGATCATACCACATCTTCTTATTTTCATATTAATCATTTCCATTACAAATTGCCTGACAAAAATATCTTGCTTCAGACAAGTCATCATATGGTGTACTACCTATATGAAATTAGGACAATTAGGGAGCATTTTACTTCCAAGGTTCTCAAACAATTAACAAATCATCCTAAACTTTGAGTTGTGTAAATGTGACTTCTTAAAATTTTAAATATGGATTCAGCAATCATATTCAATTTCATATGCAGAAAATAGTCAATATGAGTAAAAACCATGAAAACTGTTAAAATAAGGTTAGAGTCAATAGGTGTGATTTAAATAAGGATTGTCAAAAAAGTTCAAAAAAGGGAGATAATTCTAACTTAATCTACTTACAGCTGGTGCCAAGTCATGACAATGTCCACAATGTGCTGAGTAATAGTTGATAAACCAGGTATCTCCGGATTCTTCTACTGATTGTTCTGTAAAATATAAAGTAGGAATTAACAATCCAATTTCAGAAATTGAAATGAATAATATGCCACTAACAAAACAACAAAATTAATTTGTGATGGTGTGTAGTTCAAGGACAATTTAAAGGTGTTGAGGTAAGAGTTTCATATTTTTCAAATAAAAAATAATAATACTAAAATAATAATTTCAATATCTCTTCAAACCATTTAAAAAAAAAAGCACAATTATCGATCAATACTGTGCAACACAAGAATCAACCACTTTAAACATTTAAAAAAATACAATTACTACTCTGAAATGGTGATTAAAAAAACAGTATACAAGTTTACCTGCTTGCTTATTTCTATAAAATACACTCACCAAAGTCTGATTTGCTTAACGTTATAATCTCCTTATCATCATCATATAAACCTGTAAAAGATGTTAAAATATAATTTTTGTATGTCATGTATGTTGAATAATTAACCAAACCTACTAGTAAAACTAAGATTGACAGTTGATAGATGATTGTTCAATGTCCAGTGGCAAATATTACATTCATATTCATAGTGATATCAATTTTATGTTAATACAGTAATATGAACATACCTTCTTTCTAGTCTCACATGCATATTTCATTTGCAAACAATTCGAAACATTATTCTTACCTATATAAGATTTAATCAAGTCTTTGTTTGGCAGAGAAGAAAAAATTCAATAATTTTTAATCTTTGTTTTGACCAGAAATCAAACAATATACATTCTGTACTAGAAACAAGCATGCTGTCAAGAGACCTCCAATTAAGGCAGTAATGTGAGTTTAAGATCATAAATTTGAGGTATTTTTTTTTCAACCAACTCCCTTTGAAATCACTGCAGATCACAGTCGTCAGTGTTCTTGTCTGTTCTTTAAATTGAAAAATCTTGTTATTACTTCAAATAAACTAAGTGCTATTTGCCTTTTAATAGTTCAGTGGCAAACATTTTAAACAACTGGAATAAAAGCATGAAAAGACCACAAAATGTAATTTTCATAAGCTGGGACAAAATTAAAGTAATAAAAATTTGCGTACATTCAGTATATTCTTAAATATAAATTTACACACAATCTTCTTACATCATTTACATGTGATGCAAATTCTGATGAAATTAATGAAAATTTACCGAATTCTTCTTGATAAAATTTCCAACTTTCGTATCTATTTCCACCATGGAAATCATCTTTTAAGCCTTCTTCTCCATGCATGTCAAACTTTTTACGCATATCTTCATCTTTTAAAACTTCATAAGCTCTGTTTATCTTTAAAAAATTATCATGAGCTTCTGGATCATCCTAAAACATATCAAGAAAAATAATCAAACTTTGGCATATGATAAATAGAACTACATTATATAGTATTGTACTTTATGTCAAAATGCCAGGTTTTAATCGGCTTATACAAAGACTGAAAGAGAGGGTGAAAGAGCAGACTGTTTCCCCTGGAATAGACCTTGTCAACCTTGTCTTCCTTTGATAACAATCTGCTAAACCATATAAATTTATATAATGTCTTATTTCAGAACATATAAATAATTATAAAAATGGAGATATTACTATATACAACAATGAGATAGCAACACAATTACACAGAATCAGACTACATCTTTGACACTTTATAATTAATAATAGAAATTGAAATTAAAAGTATCATCATTGGACATAGAAAATTATATTCATCTGAATATCACAAACATACTAGCCGATTAAAAAAAAAAAAATTGTTAAGATATATTATTTATTCAAATGTTTCCTTATATCCTTGAGGCATCGTCCCCTAGTATCAACTGCATTCAAGTTACCTATGATGCTTCCTTGTTTGCTTTTGATACAGGTAGGAAAGAGACATTTACACACATTTTACATGCCTATGGCCCATAAGGTATCGCCCCCTGGTGTCAGCTGCCTTTAGGAAACCATAATGCTTTCCTATTTGCTGCTGACACAGGATGAGTCATGGACATGTTTAATTTCTACTTTCTTTTTGGCTAATTATTATATATTTAATTGATCCAACTTTTTGTGTACTATACATATGTGGATATCTATTTTTCTTTTTTTCTTTTTGGGCTACTTGTTTGTTATCTATATCAACCACACTTGCAATAAAATGCATTAGTATTAAAAAAAAAAAAAAAAACATACTATAGATTCTTTATCTGCGTATTCTTTAAGAACTTAAATAGTTCTCGTTTAACTTTTTTTTTTTTTTTATCTCATTGTTTGTATTGTATTATGAAAAAAATTATTGATGCTGTAATGTTTATGCCCTTTGGGGCCCATAACTGGAAAATAAAATATCTTATCTTATCTTATCTTATCTGTTAACATGGCATGTATTATAATTATGATCTTTAGGAAAACACTCTTAGCAACTTAATTAAAAAATATAAGTTATCTATCACCATGATCACAATAAAATCAAACTGACAACTGCTTAGATGCTTAAAATACAGAGTTTTCTTTTTTTTCTGGTGGTCCTTGAAGAAAATCTACAGGTCCACACTTTTGTTTCTACTGCAAATTTCAAAACTTGTGTCGTTCCTTAAAAATTTTGGTGGTTAAAACCTTTAGACCCCACTTTTCAAGAACTCTGCAAATAAATAATGTTTTGCTATTAACATGGTAAACAAACCAGGTTTTTATCAGGATGCATGGTAACAGCTAGCTTTTTAAAAGCTTGTCGTATTTCTTTTGTGGTAGCACTTCTTTGAATTCCTAAGAGTTTATAATAGTCCTCTGCACCAGTCATAGTTAATACACAAATAAATAGTATAAACACACTTGTAAATAATTGTTTGATCCTTAACATGTCAGTACATAATAAAATCTGCATGATGGTTGATTAGCTGTTGTTCACTGTAGTATCTTGTCCTGAAATGGCTGAAAAGACAAAAGAAAAAAAATACATGTTATAAATCAACACTTGTTACCAACTTTTTACATGTTTTTAACAAGATTTGAAAACAAAATTTTGAGAAAAAAAGGAACCAAACTTTTTGTTGCATGAACGTCCACTGAAAGTTAGCTGTGGAACCTTAGCTCTTAGGTCCTTGTGTTATTTTTTTACTATTTGCGGACAAGGAACCGTAGCTCTTAGGTCCTTATGCCCCATTTGTGTGCATTATGTTTTCTGATCTGGGCTTTCGTTGTCTGTCCATGCGTTCATCTGTTTCTTCGTCTGCCTGCTTCATGTTAAAGTTTTTAATAGATTATTTTTTTTTAATGAATTTGAAGTCCAATCCTCTTGAACAATGTTGAAACTGAGCATATGCTGAGTACACATGTTTCCTATGATATGATCTTTCAAATTTGAATTGGTTACTTATAATTGTTTCTCAGTCACTCAATGTTCAATGTTGTTCCATACTATAGCCAATGATAGCTGCTGACCTTGTTTGTTTACATCAAAATTCCAATGGCATCAAAATCACATGATGCTTTGAATCGTTCTACCCAATAAATTGCTCTATTGTAAACTAGGTACTTTTATTAGTCTAAGGCAATTATATTATTTAAGAAATGACTGTAATATTTTTTCTGTCTATGAAGAAATAACATAAAAAATGTGGTGTACACTGAAAAACCAAATAGCGGGTTATTTAAAAGTGTGTACCACATTTTTTATGATATTTTGAATAGAAAGAAAAAAATATTACAGTTGTTTCTTAAAATTTAATTTTAGTTCCATTTTAAACCGTAGAAAACCATGAAAAAACGTTGATGACGTCACATTCACATGACTAAATAAGTCTATGAGCTGATAACAACATAAGGTCAGAAAATCAGAAGACGTTTTACATTCAAAATTAAATTATTTGTTGGTGTGATATTGCTTTGAAATAGTTTGCAATAATTTGGGGGTTTATTCAACATGAAATCTCATTTTTAGCAATGAAATTATGTATGAATATGATCAGGATGGTCAGAATATTGATTTTTTAATATTGAGTAATTTTTTTTCTATGAAAAATAAATGTAAATAGTTTATTATTAACCTACTCTATATTCTTGCACAAAATTATGGCATGAACATCGTTTTTTCATAGTTTTCCTTTCATTTTGGATGTTGTTTTTTTTGAAGTTCATAAAAATACAATTTGCTTGATCTGTTTTGTCTGCCACAAGATTGATGACCCTGATGTAGACAAAGCAATGGAGGCCAGAAGTGGGATTTTGTGAAGTTCTGAAATCATTTTAGACATTCTGAAGTTAGGTTTGAGACGAACATTAAAAAATTAGCATTTTTGAGCAACAATTTAGAATGACAATGAAAATACAAATGTATATCTTTAGAAATGTTTTTATATTCAAAAGAGTAGAAAAACGTATTCTGTACTACTTTTGTACCCTGGTAGTAGTGTAGTGACGTTAATGGTGTAATTTTTTATTTTATAAAAATGGATAATTACCACGTGAATCACTGTTTACATTTACTCGGAAGGAATTGTTCCGAGTATTCTTTATTTTGATTGGTTAATTTGTTCATTGTTGTTAGCTGGTGTAATTTTTGATTTTATAAAAATGGATAATTACCACGTGAATCACTGTTTATATTTACTCGGAAGAAATTGTTCCGAGTTTTCTTTATTTTGATTGGTTAATTTGTTACCTGGATACAGGACGCTCTTATATATATTTCTTTGTTTCGGGATTCGTGGTACATTTGAAATTTTTCATTGAAATTATTAACCCTCCCACCCGCCGCATATAACTGTGTTTAGTTATGAATTTTATGTGCTTATTTATAAGATGTACTTATTTATTTTCTTTGGTTTCATCTTCTGACATCAGACTCAGACTTTTCTTGAACTGAATTTTAATGTGTGTATTGTTATGCGTTTACTTTTCTACATTGGTTAGAAGTATAGGGGGAGGGTTGAGATCTCACAAACATGTTTAACCCCGCCGCATTTTTGGGCCTATCCCAAGTCAGGAGCCTCTGGCCTTTGTTAGTATTGTATTATTTTAATTTTAGTTTCTTGTGTACAATTTGGAAATTAGTATATATGGCGTTCATTATCACTGAACAAGTATATATTTGTTTAGGGGCCAGCTGAAGGACGCCTCCGGGTGCGGGAAATTCTCGCTACATTGAAGACCTGTTAGTGACCTTCTGCTGTTGTTGTTTTTTTTGTTTTTTTTTATTTGGTCGGGTTGTTGTCTCTTTGACACATTCCCCATTTCCATTCTCAATTTTATTGTGTATACTGTGGCTAGCTCATGTGTTTATTTGACTGTTTGGACTAATATATTGAACATTTCTAATGGCTAGACGCTATATTTGCTCTTTAACATAATGGACATGTTATATGTGACTGTCAGTGGCAGGGATGTCAATAAGATTTGAAGTAGCAGGCTAAATCATAAAAGTAGGAGGCAACAATGTCGGACGGCGCGAGGAGCTTGCTCGTTGCCCTTCACGGTGAGGGGTCTGGGCTCAAGGCTCAAGACCCCCAGAATCCTGCACTCTGGGGTGCTCCTGAACTCTAATTTTGTTCTTTGCAAACACCATTTTTATAATGATGATAAGGTAAATGAGCAGCAAGATGGTCATATTTTCTATAAAGTTGATCACATAAATATCATCAAGACTTTCAGCTAACAAGTTACTGAAGTTGTTTGCAGATCTTTGAGGAAAATGATGAAGGCGTTACTCTTTAAGACATGGTGATATTCAGGAAATTTGATTTTATTAGTTGAAAATATTTTTAATACAACTGTAGACATGGTAGACATGCAATTATTCAAATAGTTCTAACCCAAAGAAAACATTTTTCAGTATTAATAATTTCAAATACTAATCACAATAAATCAAATGATTAATTCAATGGACTGTTTCAGGCAAAAAAAAATGCACTTTGGTTAAATCAGAATAATCTAGAATTCAAAATTGATACTATAAGTCAGAAGAGCATTAGTCAAGAAGCAAACAAAAGGAAAGAAAGAAATCTAAGATCTGCTTAAATTTTGGTGTTAAAATGACTTTTTAGGCGTTATTAATTGAAGTCTCATATTTAAGAAAGGAATAATGGGGTCATCATGGTCATGGGTCAACATATTTTACCCTGTAGTGTATCATAGGGGAAAACAACAAAGATCAAACATCTGACAGAAATTCCAGAACCTAGTCAAAGTACATCCTTGTATGAAAATGCAAGGCTTACACTACTTTATAATCATAGGGAGACATGACTTCTCTTTCTGGAACTGATAGGGAGGAGTGGTGAGATTTGAAAGAGAAGTTCTCCTTCGAACATTGTGCTGCAATATTTGTTCTTTGCTACCAATATGTATAGTACAAATGGTCATATGTGAATAATGTTCTTTTTATATTGTTCAATTTATATCTGAGTAAACAATTAAAGTAACAGTCTAAATTCAAAGTTATTTAAGTTAAGGTTCTAGTTAGAAATTACTAACTAGATATAGCACTAAAAAGATTTTTTTAATGACACTGAGAAAGGGAAAGAAATTATAATATAAAAATTACAATTCAATAAGAAAAAAACTGTCTTGTTTATCATGTTTATGAAGTTCAGTGCTTTTGAAAAATCTAACATAAAAGTCTGTAAAATAGTTATCAAAAGTACCAGGATTCTAATTTTATACGCCAGACGCGTAAATTGTGTCGAATGCGTAATTTTTCCATTTGGGATAAAATTTCTTCTTTCAGCTGTTCTATTCGAGGGTCATAGATATGGGCCGTAGTTATTATTGTAAAAATACGGATTCCGGTCATAGCTGGTCCGTTTCCCATCTCTAGTTTACACATTAATGGCGGATGAAGTCCCGGTAAAATTTACAAAAATAAACGATGTTTGACAAGCTATTTGGAACGGAATAGGACGTTTTTAATGCAATAAATGGATTACACATTAACCGGAGACAATTTTCATCACGTTCAAATGAAGTAACAAACTTATTTTGCCGCCGAAACTTAGATCGATGTACGCTTCTCTTGTCAACAAGTACTGAAACTTGCGGAAGTGATAAAAAGTTGTCTTTTTATTAAATAATCTGCCTCACACTGTAAAGTCAATGCTTAAATCTTTGTTCTTTAGAAAATGAATTGTTTATGTCTAAATTTCTATCATGATCAATTCATGAACGTTTCATCGACTAGGATTCAATTTTTTGAAAATATTATTTTTGACAATTTTGAAGTAGCCGGCGCCAAAGCAGAAATACCCGGCGCATTTCGCTGGTTGCCGGCTTCTAATGACATCCCTGAGTGGTATAGTCGAGTGTTTGTCCTGTGCTGGGAAATATATTTATTTGTCTTGTGTATATATTGTGCCAACACAAATAAAGAACAAACCAACAAGATTAAACTACAGTAGGATATAAGAACTTCCAAACCTTACAAAAAAATTATAAAGACTTTTATACATTGTACCTGCCAACTGTAACTATTTGTGGGGGGATTTCCCCCATTGAGACTCCCAAATGGAAATTTTTAAAGAGCAATTGATACCACTATTTTAAACAATACAACTGATTGTTTGATTCCAAAGGAGTGTTTAGGACACCTGGAACTCTGATATTATGGTGAAGGAAGCCAAAGTACTCTGAGACAACCACCAGGCTTCTCGTCGGGACCAGACAAACTGAAGAGATTTCCGAGGATTGATCTCCAGGTCAAGCTGGGAATAACTTTGACCTACTGAGGCTTTGAAGTATCCAATCTAGTTTTAACTGTGGTCAAAATACCAGAGATGTGTATGAGAGTTATAGTGCACAGGTAATTCTTGTGCACATAAACCCCCATGGGCATTAAAGTGTTATTTGGCCTGTCTCGCTGAGCTCTATGGTTACCCGAGGGGTTGATACAAGCTATGCTTAGTGTAAGAGTGCCCTTACCTTCCTACAAGGTGTCAGTCCCAGCTAACCTCGTCTAGCCCCAGATATCAGGCGCATTGCCTTGCTCGTTCCGTGGTCAGAGAGAGATGTCATCGAGGAAGAGGCTGGAAGAACCCAACTGTTACGTCATGTCATGTGTCCCTTCGGATCCCTCGGTGATGTACCAGTACCCTTGTGATAGGTTGGGGGAACCCCCTAGAACTACGGGGCAATTACACTACACCCCCCTCCATCTTAAAAAGGAGGAACTACAGTTCCGACAAAAACGACTGTATAATCTTACTAAAAACTCACAAGGGGAAGACTGGCAACATCTTTTACTAATTAAACCATGACACAGGGTATCTTAAATATCCACCCCCTAAATCCAGGATAAGGGGAAAATTGACAAAACTTAATCTTTCCCAAGGAAAAAAAAATAAATAATTACCCATGTAAAAATAAACATATGAAAATCGAGCTCTGAACAGCTATCTTATCTATGGAGTACCAAACTCCCAACAATTTACACACCAGAGTTGCCACAGGGTACCAACCTCAACAGGTTCTTCAGGACAAATAACAGCCGAACTCCAGGTCGACCATAGCCATATGCTATTCCAACTTATACAGTCCTGGACATGGGTCTCATTACAAGACAATAAACTGAGTGCTCAACACGTCGAAAAACCCTGACTCTGTGTAATGTTCACATGCATGTACATGTATCAACTGTTCAGACCTTAACTGACAATATCATACTTCAAAATATAAAACTATCTCAATATCCAAATGACAAGTTCATTAATACCGCCCTGAATTTCTAAATGAAACTAACTAACATGTATATCATTATACATAATTTACAAACGACTAAATACTATAGGTCTATAATCCCAAAACTGGGAAGGATGTACATGACCATAAATAATTTGACTCTTGTCAAAAATCCCACATATATAGTGCCTCTATATAAGGATGCATTTAACTATTTTACTACTTTAATAGTTAGTATCACCAAAATTTACATAATAACAGGATCATGACACCACTCTTATATATCTGTTTCAACTATTCAACATATTTGTACACTTTACATGTGAGAGTGTGAAGCAAAAAAAAAAAAACTAATAAAAATCACAGAAAATAAAACAATGGCTCACACTCAACACAATTTCAAAGGTGTTAAATCCCAACCTGGGAAAACTGTTCTTTTCTAACAATTTTACTACTGAAGGCGCCTCACTTCAATGTGAGGACGGTGACCTAACAGGTCAAAACATACACTATCATCTAAAACTGTTCCTTCACAGATCAGTGAAACATTCCCACTTTCAGGGAATCGTTCAGTAACCACATTGTACAGTTCCGTCATAGAACTTACTCTTGCCATACACTGCAAACCTTCATACTGTATAACCACAAGTGTTGGAACTTGAGGGCTCTGACTCAACTTGAGATGTGAAGAAGAATGCTCTACCTGGGATTCAGCTAGTTGTGAAACTTGGCGTCCTAGGAGAAGTGCGGTTTCATTCTTTGGAGTATGGTGTGCATTTGTTTCATTGTCAGCAATATTGGACTGCAATTTTCTCTTTTTGCTAGATGTTTCAGTGTTCAAACTTTCACTCTCATAGTGAATTTCTTCTATTTCGTCCATTACTATGGTACGTCCTTCTTGTTCAGACTGAACATTGTCTTCCTCCCCTTCTTTTTGAGGGATTGCTGACTCATCTTGAGCTTTGTTAACAAACACTGGCCAGAAACTGGCATTCATCTCAGCAAGTTCCTCAGGTTCAGGAGGATTTCTAGGATTGTAGCTAAATCCTTCGGCTACCATATCTTGTTGTTCAGGGCTTAAAAAGTTTAGAACTGAAGTAAGGACTCTCCAGTTGAGTAAACAGGCAGGGCTGTTTATCGGTCGCAAGCTATATCTGAAATAGTCTGTCCATCCCATCTCTTTACAAACTGTACGATGGACTTGCATTTGTATCCCTGTAACATGTGTAGAACGGGGCACAAAAGACTTCTCATTGAGGAAATTCACCAAGTCTTTGGCAGTCACTGTGTCCTGCCTGGTTAACCATTTTGCTAGGAGCATAACCACATAAGCTCTATGTTGGTGAAATCGTCTGTCCCCCAGCAGTCTTTTGGAATGATAGGTCTGAAAGATTTCAGAAAGATGTTCTTCAAAACAATGACGTTTTACGTCTCTTCTATCTACCACTACTGGGCAGTTCTTTACAGGACATTTACGGTCTGTTCGACTTTGAACACAAGTCCTCTCCCTTTTTCCACTTTTGGGACAAGTATAAAACTCAAGGTTTTCTCTTGATTCTACTTTGTCAACTCTATTGTCTCTACATTGCTCAGGCTCAGATTCCTGTGTAGATGTTGAGGCCCTCATGCCTAGGTTAGACTCCACTTGTGGAACGACTGTTTCAAGATGAAATTCAGCAATTTGCCTGATGGCTGGGAACCTCTGTGTTGACCCTTCTGTTCTGGGTTTCTCATCTGAAGATGAATCTGAAGTGTTCTTTCCATGAACAACGTTGACATTAGGTTCAAGAGTTATATTTTCACCTCCTAGTATTAGTGGCATCTTCCTATTCTGTACAGTTAATGTTAGTTCTCTTACATTCATTACAACTCTATTATGCATGATAAAGTCACATCCCAGTATCATATCACATGAAACTGGAGCTACATACAGTTGTTGATTGAACTGTATATCTCCAATCTTAAACTTTATAGGACTAGAAAGCCTGCATGGCATTGTCATGTTGGTACCAGCACCATGCATGGTAGTCTCCCTGATAACATAAGGCTTAGGCTCCAAAGTGTCAAAAATTGTGTCCTTAAGAATAGTTACTTCAGAACCTGAATCAACTAGAGCGAGTACTTTCTTTCCCGCAATATATACTTGAACTCTAAAGAGTTTGGCTGATCCTAGTGATCTAACTGTACTGATTCCAGATACTACCCCTTCAGATTCATGAAAATCGTCTTTGTTATTCTCATCAAAAGATACTTGTTGAGATGTTGGCTCTTTCTGTACTGACTGTCTCCCTCTTTCTTGTACATAAAGCTCTGGACAGTCTTTGATATAATGACCTTGCTGGTGACAATTAAAGCATTCATTATTATAATAACCTTGTCTGGTATATCTCCTGTTGCCAGAGTTATTCTCTCGCCATCGACCATAATTACGAGTAGGCGAATAATCAGAATACCTGTTGTCTAGATTAGGTGACCTAGAACTAGGACTGGTTCCATGTTTGGCTGATTGTTCCTGAACCAAACTGGTTACTGTTGACATCATTTTCTGTATATGTTCTTCTATGCGAGAGAGACGATTATCCATACTGGACTTGATGCTACCTACACCAAGAACTACTGGTGAGTTAACTGACTTCGCTGAAAGAGACTCCTCCTTGCTAGTTTTCTGAATGGCACTGACAGCCTTCCTAGTGTGCTGACACCATCTAATCATATCCAAGGCTGCATCCATGGACTTTGGTTTAGAGATACAAGCTTCTGTTCCAGCAACTGTATCATTACAACCCTGACAAAACCTCATGATTGCCTGTTCAGTCATTAGTTGTTCACTGTACCTGCTATAGGCTCTAGTGGCGAGAGTCAACACTCTTTCCGACCACTCCTCCAAGGTCTCCTTTTCTCCTTGGGCACTTGTCTGGAACTGAACCTGTGAGGTTTCTGGCAATTCTTGATGACCAAATCTCTTATACATATTGGATACAATATCAGAAAAACTTGCTGTTTTGTTATTTTCTAGGATTAAGGTGTAATACTCACTGGCTGCATCATCTAGGCACCAGCAGAGCTGTTCCCTTTTTTGTTTATCTGTCCACTCGGCCATTTTAGCATAACTAGAAAACTTGGTATAAAAGGCTTTCCAGTTGTCCTTCCCATTGTAGCGGAGCGTTTTCGGGATCGAGGACAGAAATTGTCTTTTCTCTATTTTCTCCTTTTGTCTACTTTCCTGACTGCTTTCAGAACTTTGACCATCTGTGTCAGATTCTGATCGGGAGTCACTAGACATTCTAGACCTTCTAGGACTTGAACGACTACGGTGTAATGGAAAACTCCTTACACTTCTTAAAGGTGAGAAATCACGATGTTGATTCTTATGAGGTCTGTTGTACTCAGGTTCTGACCTTCGCTTTGTTCTGGACTGGCGGTATGCTGAAACATTTGACATGTCAGAATCACCTATATATTTATGTCTAGGATCACTTCTTTCTTGTCTCCCATAGTAATCACTATTATATTCCTTCTGTCTTGCTGAAGGTTGGTTGTAATGCAGCTGAGGTGCTCCTGATGGTGGAGGTTGCTGCTGTGTACCAGGCATAGGTAACTGAGGCACGTGTAATGGTTGTGACTGACCCAAACTTGGGTACGTTAAACCAGGTATGTATTGATGGTTGTAAGGCGTTAAATTTGTTGGTGCTTGTGGCGGTGGTTCATCTCTAGGAGGTTGATACATAGAAGTTGGGTGACCAATCATCTTATGTTGTTGAACTTCTGGTACAGAACTTGGTGGTTGAAACCTTGGTTCTGGATAATTTGGTTGTTGATGAACAACTTCACTAACCTGTTGAGGTATAGAAACCGGCGCTGCAGCTAAATGTTGTTGTTGCACAGGCTGTGCATAGTTAATGACCCCTTGGTGAAGCTGGTCTAGCCGTTGTTGTAGGCATTGTACTTTATGTTGCATTTGCACTCTTTGTTGACTCTTGTTGACTTCCAGTCGGTGAGGACTATTGAAGCCATGTTGATATTGGTCGACATAGTGGTGCTCATGTTGTACACTTGGTGAAAAGTGAACATGGTCAGATGTAGGTGTATGTAAGAACCTTGGTTGTTGGTCATAATCAGAGCTATTATATCTAGGCGGAGTCTGTTGCACCTCTTGTTGATGGTTGCAATCTTCCTGTTGATCGACTACAGGGTTTTGAATATGCCAGTTCTGGCTAAGCGGTATGAACATTCTGTCATATGGGACATCACCGTCCTGTTGACTGTCTGGTTGAGGGTGTGCAACCATGTTGATCCTTGGTGGTTGAGTATGATACTCATTGCTACAAACACTCAGGTCTGAGTTCAAACTCTCTGAAGAAAGGCTCTCCTGTGATGGTTCACAATGTAACTGCTCTAACATAGTTAAATGTTCAGAACGACTTTGTATTTGTTCCAGGCGATGTTTGTCCCATTCAAGACTGGAGCAGGCTCCATCCTCTGAGCAAGATGATTCTACCTCATCTTGAGAACCTGTATCCTTAAAACTTGAACAAGGATACTCCTCTGGCTCCATATCAATAATCACATGATCAGGCTTTGGAGGCAACATACTCACAGAACAGGCTCCGTCACGGACAGCTTCCCTGAGCTCAGCTCTTGGTCTTCGTGAAAAATCAATTATACCCAGAATACCTTCTGTCACTCTTAAGTGTGGAATTTGGAATAAAACATCTCTATCAATGTGGATACCTTTTGCCCTAATATCCATGATCCTTCCTGCTATGGCCTCCCCTATGCCAGGTATGCAGGTAAGTATTACCTTAGGACAGGTGTTAATATTGATCATGTACCCCTGCATAGTGACTTTGTACTTTACAAAGTTATAAAAAATTATTTGACTTAATTCAATATAATTCACAAAATTATATATATACACGGATCAACAATAATTTTTTATTCAATAAAAACTCAAGTCAAAAATAAATATACACGGAACACTATAAAAGCAAACTGCTCTTGTGTTTGTTTACATCCGTTTGTTTACATCTGTAAACAGAATCCAAGATGGCGACCAAATCTCGCCGCTGACGTGACCTCGCTATCACTAAAGCAAACTTTTCAAAAAGTTTTTCCTCAGCCCAAAAACTAGGCAAAAACGATGTATTTCTACTGACTTTCAACTAGAAAGTATACCATCGGACCTGGTTTGTCTCCCTTAGACAAAAAACTTATTTTTAGATTTGACTGAAGGCACTCAAAATTTTGGAGTGATGCCAAAATGGCGTCCAATCCCCTGCAGGACCAAAATTTAAACCACCCGCAACTACCAGTAAAGTGTTATTTGGCCTGTCTCGCTGAGCTCTATGGTTACCCGAGGGGTTGATACAAGCTATGCTTAGTGTAAGAGTGCCCTTACCTTCCTACAAGGTGTCAGTCCCAGCTAACCTCGTCTAGCCCCAGATATCAGGCGCATTGCCTTGCTCGTTCCGTGGTCAGAGAGAGATGTCATCGAGGAAGAGGCTGGAAGAACCCAACTGTTACGTCATGTCATGTGTCCCTTCGGATCCCTCGGTGATGTACCAGTACCCTTGTGATAGGTTGGGGGAACCCCCTAGAACTACGGGGCAATTACACTACAGCATTTTGAAAAGTTGGCAGGTATGGACTTATCAACGTATATTTATGGAGAAGATATCAGTTGCCAGATGAATGTTTAAAATCAGTTATTCCAAAGGAGGAAGATTGTTAAAAGCTGAAATAGTTAAGGACCATTTCACATCTCAAGACGTATTATAAGACGTCATACCATGAACTTGCTACCGGTGCCGAAATTGCGAAAATAACGTAAACACTAGAAAATGAATGCTAAAGTTTAGAATCACTTGTTGGTGACATGGAAAGACATATGAGATATACAGGCAATTGGTTATCATTGAAAATAACTTATATACCGGTTTAATTTGGTTTATAGTCCACAGCACAAAAAACGTCTGCATGTGGAGTACCGGATGTTGTCAACGTGTATTTCCGCATGCGTACTCTTTCTCTACATTTTGTTTGGATATACATCGTACCTTCGCCATCTCGTACCTTTGCCAGCTCGTACTCGTGCGTGAATGAGATGATTGTGTCTTTTTACATTGACATTCATCAGAAATATTTTCGCTGGAAAAGAAAATATCTTTAAAAAACAATTGTGGTGCAACGTCCCCTCATGATAGCTGTAGAGTACAAATTTACCCCTTCCAAAACAAAACAAAATATTTATCTACTTCTACTTCTATATGGTTAATCTGCAGTCGGAAAATCCATAACGCAAATATATTAGATTTATCATAGATTTATCATGAAGCCGATAACCAATTTTACATTTTGAGCTGTGTATATGATACAAGATCATTTCATTGATGCTTTAGTTACCATATATGCGCTTTGGACCAGAAAAATAGTATTTTTTTGTGAATAAGTGAATTGGATGGCGACAAAGCTGCATATGGCCTTTAAAATTTACCATATTTACAAAGTTTTTTGGAAGGAGTTTTCATTATATCATAACGGATGTTTCGGAATGGTGTGAGACGATGAACACAAAGGCAGTTTCAGTCTACATATTTTATTAGCTACATGATAACAAGAGAGTGTGTGCGCATGCTACGTCAACAATCTATTAATACATTTTGGTTGTGCAGGTATATCTAAATTAATTCTGACTGAGTTCTGATTTTGAAATATTAATAGTATTGTCACATCCCTTCTTCTTTAAATAAAAATAATTACATAAAAGTTATTTTACCAATTAAAGTCATACATAAAATTTGTTTTACCAAATAAAATCATATTCAACACTTAGGAAATTTAATGTCTAAATGCGAAGTTAAAGTCAAAGATATTGTCATAATGATTGTTTTGCATACATAAAACATATCCTAGCGATTGTTTGAAAACACTACTTCTCTAATAGACGGGTATATAATTATGTTACATAATTTACACGAGATCACTTCAGGGATTATTATGCCCTGCGCGCACTTGTGATCTAATCACACACAAAATCCTTAAATCGTGCTGGTGGTTTTACAACTCTTCCTGATCGTGTCATAATCGGTGTTTCTTTCGCATTTTCGATTTCTGTCGCATTTTCAAGATTGTCTTGATTGTTTATTTCGCCATGTTCAAAGTCGGAATTGTCTCTTTCAATTTTAATAGGTTCATTGTTATCTTCTTCTAGTGTGTGTTTAAGTTGACGACGATTTCTACGTATGGTTCGCGTTCCAACATCAACTTCGTACGATCTGATGTTGACCTGTTGTTTGATAGTTCCTTTCTTCCACTCTTTGTTGAAGTTTGACGGTTGTATTCTTACGGTATCTCCATTCTTTAACATCGGTAAATCTTTTGTTCCTTGATTGTAATAGAATTGTTGCTTCTGTTTTTGTTTTGTTAATTCTATTTGGACTTTATTCGGAGTAATCACTTTCGGTTTCAGAAGACTTTCTTTCGTTGGTAAAAGTGTTCTAGTCTTTCTGTTCATAAGTTTTTCAGCTGGACTATTGTCAAAACCCTCGGTTGGTGTATTTCTAAAATCGAGAAATGCTAAATATGGATCCTTTTTGTCAAATTTTGATTTCTTCATTAACCGTTTTACTGTTTGTACTGTTTGTTCCACTTTTCCATTGCTTTGAGCATACAATGGAGAAGAAGTGTCATGTTTAAATTCCCCAAAGTCTGCTAAATTTTCTAAACTCTCCACAGTCAAATTGTGGACCGTTGTCTGTAAAACACACATCGGGTATACCGTGCCTTGCAAACTGAGCTCTGAGTTTTCTGATTACTGTTAGCGCAAGAGTATCTTCAAGATAATCGACTTCCCAGTAGTTAGAATAATAATCTACTGTCACTAGATAGTTCTTACTTTGAAATGTCATTAGATCGATTCCTACTTTTGACCATGGACGACTTGGTATTTCGTGTGATACAAGTGTCTCTTTCTGTTGTTTACGTTCGAATGTTCGACATGTTTCGCATCTCTGTATATAATCTTTTACTTCGGCGTTCATTCCCGGCCAATAAAGACTTTCACGTGCTCTACGTAAGCAACCTTCTATTCCTATATGTGATGAATGAATCTTTTTAATCATAACAGTTCTTAGAGATTTAGGAATAATAACTCTCTCTCCTTTGAATAATAGACCATTTTGTAATGTCAGTTCATCTCGAATGTCGAAATATATTGATACATTCGATGGTACATTCCATTTGTTACTCGGCCATCCTTCCTGAATAACTTCTTTCAGTTCTTGCATTTGTTGATCCTTCCTAGTATGTTCTTGAAGTTCAGAAATTCGCTCTTCAGATATCGGCAACTCATCTATTATGTTGATACTTTCGATTTCGTCTGTTGTGTTACTTGAATCTGAAGTCTCTTTTAAGTACGCTCTACTTAAAGTATCGGCTAAGTACATCTCCTTTCCTGGTCTGTATTGCAGGATTATGTCGTACTTTTGTAAACGTAAAAGCATACGTTGTAAACGCTTTGGTGCAGCATGAAGTGGCTTTTTCATGATTGATTCGAGAGGTTTATGATCAGATATTACATTTACTGTTCTACCATATGTATACGAGTGAAATTTTTCAAGTCCGAAAATGACTGATAATAGTTCCTTCTCTATCTGAGCATACCTTGTTTCGGTATCAGTGAGAGCTCTACTCGCATATGCAACTGGTCTGTCTTCTTGCATAACTGCAGCACCAAGTCCAGTTTGTGAAGCATCGCTTTGAACTGTTAGCTGTAGTTTAGGATCATAATATTTTAAAACTGGCTCAGCAGTCACTAGCCTTTTGATTTCTTCAAGTGCTTTATCATGATTTTCAATCCAACAAAATTCGGAGTCCTTCAAAGTTAGCTTTCGAAGTGGCTCGCAAATGTCGCTAAGTTTTGGTAAGAACTTACTTAGATATGTTACAAATCCAATAATTCTTCTTACTCCGGAAACATCTGTCGGTTTCGGCATATCAATTACGGCTCGAATCTTTTCTGGATCCGGCTTCAAACCTTCGCTGGTTACTAAATGTCCTATAAATCGAACTTCCTTCAGTTTTAACTTCAACTTTTCTTTGTTAAGTTTTAAGTTTCTTTCCCGGCAACGTTCCATTAAAGCCAGAAATTTCCTATCGTGGTCATAAATGGCTTCTTCTTCTGTATCGCCTTCGCCATAGATAAGAATATCATCTACTATGCTTCGTACACCTGGCAAACCTTCAACTGTTTGGTCTTGCCTTCTTTGATATTCTTCTGGTGCAGAAGATAAACCGAACGGCATTCGCAACCATCTGTAGCGTCCGAACGGTGTGTTGAATGTTGTCAACAACGAGCTTTCTTCGTCCAATTCTACGTGCCAAAATCCATTCTTAGCATCAACGACACTAAAAACCTTCGCTCTACTCAGTTCTGGTAGTAAATCATCGATAGTTGGTAGCGGATAATTACTTCTTTTCAACTGCTGGTTCAAATGCTTCGGATCAATGCATATCCGAAGTTTGTCTGGTTTTACGACAGTAACCAAACTTGAAACCCACGGAGTTGGCGTTGAAACTGGTTTTATAATTTCTAACTTTGTCAGTCTTTCCAATTCGGATTTAAGCTTCTCTTTAATAGCGACAGGTACTTTTCTTGGCGGATGTACTACAGGATTTGCAGTATTGTCCAATTCTAAATGATATTTTCCTTGCAATTTACCAGTCCCTTCAAATATGTCTGCATATTCCTTCATAACGGTTTCTTTTGAAAGGGGTTTAAAAAGTGCACCCTGTCTCACTGCTTTAATGTTTTCATAATTTACAGTTACCAAATTCATAGCTTGCACTGCTTTGCTACCTAACAACGGAGTCAAAGTGCCATCTTTTACTACTACAAATTCTGCCTTGAACTTATCATTGTTCTTTGGATTCACCAATTTTAGAATGCATGTTCCTATCGGTTTTATTGTGGTATTGTTGTACATTGTCAGTATTTGACTTGTTTTCTGTAATTGGTTAATATCAAGCTCTTTCAATGTTCTTGCAGTGATTATATTGCATGTTGCTCCACTGTCTAATTGAAATCTTGTTAAGTTGCTTTTTTCATTCTTGCCTATTATTTTCATAGATGCATATATGTGCCTACTGTGCTTTTCTTTAACAGAGTTTACATTGGTGAGTGCTACTGTATTTATTTCAAAATAATCATTACTTTCTTCAGACTCTTCAGAGATTGCTCGGACTCTGTGTCCTAGGTGACGTCTTTGCCTTGATTTTTGTTCTGATTTGCACATGCTTTCGAAATGATTTGCTTTACCACATTTCCTACACTCCTTCCCAAAAGCGGGACATTTTGCCTTGTTAAATTCGTGTTTTCTTCCGCAATATTTACAACCAGAAGAGTTTTGTACATAAGACGGTTTAGTTTTATGTGCATATTGCTTTTGCTGTTGATAATTAGGATTTCTTTGTTTATGTTTGACACCATGTACTTCTAAGTCTGAAAAAGTTGGGTTTTCTAATGTTTTTATTCTCTCTTTAGACAGTTCTGCTGCTCTTGAAATTTGTAAACATTTCGGTAGGTCTAAGTCTATAACTCTTAATAATCTTTCTCTTAAGTGTGAATCTTGAATACCACAGATAATTTTGTCTCTTATTAATGACTCTTGCAGCGCTCCATAGTTGCAAGTTGTTGCTAATATTTTCAACTCGGTGACATACTTTTCAAATGTCTCCTCTTTATTCTGGTTTCTCATATTAAATCGGTATCTTTCTACAGTTTCGTTTCGTTTTGGATTGCAATACCCATCAAACGCCTGTAGGACCATTGCTAGTGTCCTATTTTGTGGTTCTTGTTCGAATGCCATTGTAAGGTAGATCTCACGGCCTCTCGTACCGACTAAATACTGAAATAGTTTAACCTTTGCTTGCTCATCCTCGCTGTCCATTACCAAATCGATATATAGATTTAACTCTTCTTTCCATTTCTTCCATGCATCGGCAAGATCATGAGCGTCTAAGTTAAATCTTTCTGGGGCTCTCAGTTTCTCCATTGTTTACGTTTTATAGACAAAGGAAACGAACGGGGTCAATTGCGATGGGCAGTGTTTTGGATATATATGTACTCCCTGATTTATTTAGTTCTGTCCAGACGTCGGACTATTGTCTTTTCTCGTTACTTCGCTTCTTTTAGCACATCTGACACCATGTTTCGGAATGGTGTGAGACGATGAACACAAAGGCAGTTTCAGTCTACATATTTTATTAGCTACATGATAACAAGAGAGTGTGTGCGCATGCTACGTCAACAATCTATTAATACATTTTGGTTGTGCAGGTATATCTAAATTAATTCTGACTGAGTTCTGATATTGAAATATTAATAGTATTGTCACAACGGAGTTCACCTATTGACGAAAACAATATATATATACTATTAATTCTTTTTGCGTTTCACTCAGTGTTATAAATATAAGAAGATGTGGTATATGAGTGCAAAGGAGACAACTATCATCAAAAATTAATGTTCTTGTGTGTGTTTATAATCCTGGTACCTTTGATAACTATTTGTGCTGTATTTCTGTCAGGTCAGTGTGTTTTAGCTGCGAAATATATACATGTTTTTAACATCGTAATAATGAACAGAAAACCATATGAACATCGAAAGTGTTGAATTTATATCGTCAGCGCATAATTAATGAAGGTGACAGTAGTTTATCGATGTTCAAATATCGCATATCGATGAGGAATAGACAAACTAAAACAACAGGAATAGACAAACTAAAACAACACTATAAAAACTGAGAGGATCGCTTTGCATGAGAGTTCTCACTAAGTCGAACTGTCACAAAAAATAAATACCAAATTAGACAACGTTACGTTTTCAGTGTTTTTTTCTTCTTCATTTCCTTGTACGCATGTTTCTTGGCGTACAAGGAATATTTTTGAATAGTTTTGATGATAGACGACGATAGACGACGACGACAGACGACGGACGCCAAGTGATGGTTTAAGCTCACATAAGGCCATTCAAGCCCATGTGAGCTAAAAAAAAAGTACACAGATTTTACGAATCCATAACTTACAAATGTATTTGGTCCGTGTAACACGTATCAATTCAAAGTTTTAAAAAAATTTGAAATTTTAGATTTTTGGAATTTTGATCAAAGTTTTAAAATATCAAAATTTCAAATTGTGTAAAAGTTTTGAAATTTTGAAATTTTAACCAAATTATTAAAATATTAAAATTTTGAATATCGTTTATAAATTTGATAGTTTAGGAATTTGAACAAACTTTTAAAATACTAAACCTAACATGCAATTTTGATTATTTCACTTTTTGAAAGTTTAATTTTTTTAAATTTTTGATTAAAATATCAAAAATAGAAAAGGGTCGAAAAGAGGGGTATCTGTAAAAAGCGAAACGAAATAAAAAAAAAAAAAAATTTCTACTGAACTCTACGCAATAAAAATGCTCAATACACGGAGATTTATCTCTTTTGATTTGTAAGTTGTTGGCCATAAATATTCAGCTTTCAACGTTCCCTAAGAAGGTCGATCCAGAAAAACGCTTTGGTCGTAATATTTAACGTTATGTTCTCATTTGTATCGGTTGTATGACGATCATAATTATATTGCCTTGTACCAATGATTTAAGTTAATATTTTTTTGGTACGGTAGGGATACTGAATGCATGGTGTCTTTTTAAATTTTGAATTTTCTTTATTATCTTTTCCTCAATATTTACACGTATCAAACCTAGCTTGTTTAGCTAGTATTATACACGTAAGTCAATTATAACTATATATGTAATTTATAGTGAAGAAATAGCCGTTTAAAGGATAGATTTATTCAAACAAGATTTGAAAAGACTACGATATTATCAATTGTAACAGAACCGAACATACACAATACTATGCATTGTGTTAATTAAGTTGTATTGTTTTAAATCGTTAAAAAGACAAGAATATCCTTTTAATTATTTCACCAGTTTAAGCTAGGCACTACAAGGGAGTATTAATAATAAAAAATAATTATCTAAATATTGTGGTTGTCTTTTATAATGTATTTACAAGATTCGTCAACTGCTCAATTTGTTTGGTAAATATATCAGGAAAATATATTCTTAATTTAACAAGCCTGTTATAAATTTCTCTCTCAATTTTCACACTTAAAATGCCCCTTTCGAAGGACCAGCAAACTTTTTGGAATACCTAAACACTTATAGTTGAAATCATTATTTCTTTGGAGTGTCCTACATGCTTCTTAAAAGCTGTATAACATGACATGCCACGGTAAGTTTGATTTTTTTTCAGATCTGGAAATTGCACATGAATGAGAAGGTTTAATTTTAAAAAGTGGCGGCTCTACAAAGAGTGATATCAGAAACGTTATGAAAAATAGGAACTCTGTCAAATGTTACTTTTTTATCTATTTGCACATTTTTTTCACCTTCATTATATCCCTGTTTGTAAATCAATATGACTGACTGAAGTATAAACTAATATTTATCGCCCGGAGTTTTAATTTAATAATAAAAGGAGGCTCAGCACAGGTGCCTTTATCTGAGTTAAAATGATATGCTACAACTTTGGGGTAATCCTCTCAAAGAAGAAGACTTAGAAAAATATTTCAATATATCTAACAGTTGCCTGTTGCAATGTTAAAGATATGGCCAGACCCCAGCAATAACTTTTATTTCATTAGCCAATTCAAAATTTTGTTTTTAGGCGATAGATTGAGAATCTGCATTGCCTACACATTTAAACTAAAATACTTTTTAAATGTTAGTAACTCGTTTGCTGTCTGTTTAAAAGAAACCATGTCTTTTGAATTAAGTACCAATATACACTTTTTAAAACAGCTTAAACGTAAGTTGGATACGAAAATATTGCAATATAATGTTACCTCTAATGCATTGTGATTGATTCGCCGGCATGAAAGCATCTTCACTAGCCAAGGGTTACGATCCACACCCGCTCTCGTGAAGATGGCATGAAAGCGGTTATTAGAACTTTATTGGTGGTAAGTGTTAAAAAAGTATGGTAGAACGATATAATTCGTAAATATAGCTCAACATGCAGACTTCTTTTAAAAAACGTTCAGGTATTTCACATCCATTTTATTTTTGGAAATATTCTTGATAAAGCACAACAATGCCTGTTTTCACTTCAGAAGCTAACCTTTGTAGGTCTTTGTTTGAGATTTTGTTTTGCCAGAATATTTTCATTATCTTTCGCAGACATGTGTTATGAAAGCTGGAGAGTCTGTTGATGTCTTTCTCAGTCATTCTCCAGCGCTCTGGACATATAAACTCATATGATGAAGATATAATCTTTCTATCAGTTTAATTGAAATATGGCATGTCAGTTACTTAACTACTAGTAGTCTGTTGTTTTTTATGTATTATTGCCATTTTCTTTATTTTCTTTGGTTACATCTGTTGACATTAGACTCGGACTTCTCTTGAATTGAATTTTAATGTGCGTATTGTTATGCGTTTACTTTTCTACATTGGCTAGAGGTATAGGGGGAGGGTTGATATCTCATAATCATGTTTAACCCCGTCGCATTTTTTGTCTGTCCCAAGTCAGGAGCCTCTGGCCTTGCTAGTCTTGTATTATTTCTAATTTTAGTTTCTTGTGTACAATTTGATGCCGGGTGCGGGAGTTGCTCGCTGCACTGAAGACCTGTTGGTGACCGTCTGCTGTTTTCTGTTTCATGCATGGTCGGCTTGTTGTCTCTTGACACATTCCCCATTTCCATTCTCAATTTTATATTTCTTTTTTCATTGCTGGAAAAGCTTCTATTTTGAATTTAATGTATTAAGTTTGTACATATTACAAAATGTATATGCATAACGATTTGTGGAGCAACCATGATGTCAATCTTTATTGGCTCATGTCATGGACCCCATGTTTTGATGGATTAAATTAAGACAAAACTAACATTTTATGGTGAAATGATTTCCTCATAAAATGTAAGTTTTGTCTTATATTTTGAAAAGCGCTAAAATAGAGGGAAACAAAAAATGATGGGGGTAAAAACGTTCAGAATGACGAAATCTGCATTATGTCTTTTACTATATTACATTAAAACTGCCAGACGTATTTTTATTTGAGCAATTGCCCGTAATGACAAGTTCTATTATTTATTGTTTGTGCCTATTGTCTTGAAACTATAAATAAACTACAAACACGATCTACAAACCAGTCAGCATACCAGAGCATGAAGTATGCGTGTCCAATTATTAAAGGAACATAACAATAACATTGAAAGTAAAACATATCGGTAAAACATTTGACAGGAAAGATAGATATGTACCCTAGTCTAGCAAAAATGGTTGTAGCTAAATATATATAAATAGCTAAATACAAACAACATATTTTAAAAGTTAAGTAGAACTTTCGTGATTTGTCTTTCTGATTTGATTTCCCACATGCCTCACATTTAAAAAGGCATACAATGGCAATTTTGTGTGTGCTTTTAAGGCATTTAAAGTCGACATTTTCTTGGATAAACACGTATCTCAGATTAACTGGGAGACACATCAAACTGAAATAGTGTAAATCAGTTTTTTAATGTTAACAAATTCAAAGATGTTTTGACATTTATATTTCAATATTTATATAATTACGAAATGTTTGCAGATATAGTTTTTCATAGGAGAACAAAGGAGAAAGAATATCTAACACAGTAATGATGTTCAAATTCCTGATTCTGGTAAGCATAACTGGTATTTATTAAGAGAGAAAGAGAAAATGAGATAGACACAGAAATTATCAATCCTAGAGTCTTTTTCAGCCTGAACAGATATAGGTTATCGAACCCACTTACCCGTTTTCGAGGCACACAATTTACCACGAAACCTCTGAGTATGTTCTTTAGAATTTTAAATTATGACGGTCACCATAACTCCCTTTAATATTTCATATTACTTTTATTTTCTATATCTCTATTAAGCTTGGTTAAGACTAAGTTTAATCTAAACAAGTTTTGTGAAACTACTAGTTTAGAGCTTTCGTTAATCACAAATTTTTATAACATGTATCATGATATTGATGAAAAATTAAGAAAAAAGTTTTACTAAATACATTTCAGGTTCAGGTGTGTGCGGCTTTCCCGCTAAAATGTCCCGAACCAGCGCAGTGGTCAACTCGTGCAAGAGGTCATTGTCCTGATCCGTCTAAGTATTTTTGCCTCAAGAATGAGCTCATTAACGGATATTCGGAAAACTGCACAATATTTGATTTTCTACAGCCAGGTAAATTACTTTTTATTATGAAGACCGGTATTTTATGTTATTTAACTGCTCTTTAATTGTTTTCAGATTATGTTAATATAAATATAAAGAAATTGTGGAATCTTTTACACAATTTGAAATTTTGATATTTTAAAACTTTGATCAAAATTCCAAAAATCTAAAATTTAAAAACATTTTAAAACTTTGAATTGATAAGTGTTACACGGACTCTTTAAGCATTGAAGTTTTCAAATTGTGTTTTCTTCGAAGGAAAAACATAGAGAATAAAGAAAATTCTAATGACATGTCTTTGGAATAAATCGTTTTCCGACATCTCTAAAGCAATTCAAAATGTTTCTTGTAATGTGATTTTACGTAACTAGTAAGTTTTATGAGTCGGTTTCATTACGATTTAGAAAAAAATGTAGATGACGAGATGCTATCGGGTTTATCTTAGGAAAGAAAGGATTACAAATGCAACCAAACGTGAGATTCTCAAGTTGTTGTACCATATTTAGCCAGAAAATTAGAAAAATCAAAACAAGCATGGAAAACAAATAATTATTGTCTTTTGTTTTAATCAAATTAAAAACTACAAAATATTTTATTAATAACTGATTCGATATGTATTTTTGAGAAGTTTATACGTTTGACCGATTCAAAATGGTGCATTTAGATTCTTTCAGATATTACAATATCATCACAACTGGACCCTAAACATTCATTATCTCGCTATAGATATATATTGCGTTAGAGTTGTAAATTGTTCTCAACAGGTAGAAAACACGTACTTCGTGGAGGATTAGATGCAGACATTTGTTCGTCAGAGCGTTATCAGCCATGGCCAATACTATTCTACACCAATGTCAGTACCAACTGTATCTTTCGTAAATCAGCATGCAACGAAGAAGGACAAGTTGTCTATGATAATGGGAATCGAAGCACTGATATTAAATGCAGGTGTGACTACACTAGAGGTTATGATTTCCTGAATAAACCTCAACATCCATGCTTTTGTGAACCATCAAAAGAAGATTGTTCATGTTTCTTGAAAACATGTCCTAAAGCAACTGACAAGTTATCATCAGGTAACACTTACATTTGATGCTTGAAAAAAGTCAATCTTAATACTGTAGGAGTTAAAAGCTAGTACATATTTCATCGTATTATTAAAAAAACGTGCCAGTAGTTGAGAAGATAATTATTGTATTCAGAAACTATTCAATTAGCGTTTGGTCGCATAACAGGTCATTACGTGAGATGAGTTGTGGTAGAGGTTAGAAAAGTATTTAGAACACATAGAAGCACATGAAACACGCATTTTTGCAAATAGTGCCTAACTCATTATATCGGTTTTGAATGTTAAAAAAACAGGGCCTTGAATGTATTGTGAATACATTAATTATCTTTATCCGACCATATCATCACCACATCTTATGTAGCAATTAAACAATCAAGTATTGCTGCGTAAAGTATCAATGTTATTTTTGATCAGAAAATATATCCCTCGGTTTTTTTATACGGTTCATGACAAATTTATAGAATCACATGATCATAACTGGAAATTAAAGTAAACAGGATTTACAAGAGAGCATTTAAGAATTAAAGAAAAAAAAATACAGTCAAATGAATTAGAAAATGTATATTTAACAAATGTCGACAGATTTGTTTCATTTGCGATAACCCAAATCCCGTTCCCTTTTCCTCGAATGTGACATCAGCCAATTATACTTCAAAACAATTAATTCATATTTACTCATAGAACGCGACAGAGGCCACATGAGGTGCAGTGACTGCTTCCATTTTAGACTTGAATAACGTTAGGATCTTCTCTCTCCCTCATTGTTTTCTGGTGGGTTCGTATTGATTTGAAATTATACTGTGTGCTGATGGACTGTAGTTTGTCTTTTGGTTGTTTTAAACAAATTCAGAACAATGGCAGCTAGTTCTAATGTTTATTTTAGTCTTTGTTTTATCAACAGTGCTTACCTTAATGAAGTTTGTTTATCACAAATTCCAATAATATGTATCATCCTGCATCATTTAGATACAGATGATTGCTTTAAATAAAATTATAATCGTAAACATTTGTATAATATATCAACTGAATTACCAAATAGAAAAACTTTCATTCGTAAACAAAAAAAATCAATACTATTCATTGATATGGCTATAGCATGTCATTTCATATGCGAATTAAACATCTCATTTCATGGTTTAATAATGGGGTTTGGTCTTTTTTATCATTTTGTGATGAGTCTTTTGTAGTTTTTTTGTTATACATGTAGTTTTTTTGTTATACATGTAGTTTTTTTGTTATACATGTAGTTTGTTATACATGTAGTTTTTTTGTTATACATGTAGTTTTTTTGTTATACATGTAGTTTTTTTTAAAGATTACGAATGCCATCAAGAAGATAAGAATTTAACTGTTTCTGAATGTGAAGCAATAATCTACCAAAGGTGAATATTATTATGTGATATATTTATTTATTTCAATAATTAGCTTTGATGGCAATGCAAAGCATGAATTATTCCAAATGTCCGTTAATAACCTTTTAGTGTATTAAAGGAAAATGTATGATTATCTTCCATGAATATGTATTTTGTATATACTTTGATTCCTTTCAATTGACGGGCTCAAATTAATGTGCTTAAAAAAATCAAAACCAAGAACGTAACTGTAATTTACTTTATCGTGACATGTTTTAAACGTAGGTTCTACCATCATTCGGTGAGTATACACAGGGAAGTGTTGGAAATCACCGATATTCAAACTAAGTGTATATGTGTATATGTATACCAAGCCAAAAGTACAATACAGATATCTTCATTCAAGTGTATACTTAAGGAAAATAATATAACATTCCATTTATTCAATCATGTCGGCGCAAACAATATTAGTAAATAAACTCATCATAGATACTAGGACTAAATTTTGTTTATACGCCAGACGCACGTTTCGTCTACAAAAGACTCATCAGTGACGCTCAAACACAAAAAAGTTAAAAAGCCAAATAAAGTACGAAGTTGAAGAGCATTGAGGACCAAATATCCTAAAAGTTTTGCCAAAAAGGATCCAAGTAAAATATTCCACAACATCATGTGTTTGTAAGTAGCACATGAACAGATTGACGTCATAGCTTGAACATTATCGTAAACAACGTAAGTTCCACATGCCTATAACTTATCTGTACGCTTCTGAATGTAATGTCCTGGGGAGTTGTATTTACTATTCAAGAAATTTTATACCTACTCGAAATTTCATCTCATTTTATGTATCAATGATTTTATTGATATCTAGGCAAAGTTTACAACTGACAATTGAAAAATTTAATCTTTTGTAAGCAGAAAACTTATCAAAATGACCATATATATGAAATTCATGTCAACACCGAAGTGCTGACTACTGGGCTAGTGATACCCTTTTGGACGAAACGTCCACATTCAGTGGCATCGACCCAGTGGTGTTAATAGTTATAATTTAATATACCAGACACGCGTTTCGTCTACATAAGACTCACCAGTGACGCTCAGATCAAAATAGTTTTATAGAAAAAAAACAAGTACAAAGTTGAAGAGTATATATATATATATATGTAGGACTCTAAAGTGCGATGGTACTCTACAGTGCGATGGTCACGCAAAAGTGAGATGGTCTACGCTGAAGTACGATGGTGTCTCACGCTAAAGTGCGATGGTTGTTTGTTCGCTAAAATACGATGGTATATCACGCTTAAGTACGATGCACCAAACGGGTAAGGTTCGGGGGCTTTATAAAAAAAAACGTTAAAGACCACCCAATGAAAAAATAGTGCTTTTGTATAATCTAGTATTATAAGGTGTATACCCCATGTAAAAGGCAGCATAATTTGACAGTATTCTTAAGTGAATGATTCACAAAGACCGATCACGTAATAATTGCTAAAATGGTTATTTAGGTGTCACAGAATACTATATGTTTCTTGTACATGAAATTTTGTCAACTCGTGCGTGTTATTGTTATAATTGGTGTATCTTGCCGTACACAGTCTATAGCTTATGATAACACCTCCCCTTTACAATTGTCCTTTTATATTAAAAGACACAAAATTCGATTATTGTCGGAATATGTAACATTTATTTGTTTAATTTAAATGAGAGAGAAAGACGATTTATGCCGAGCTTAATTTTCGCCTTTTTTTGTAGCGACTACACATCCATGTTATATTTTCCTGCAATGTACAATCTAATGTTTTAGCCGACAATTTATAATCTACGGATGAAAATATGTATCTTTATTTTGCCGACGTTACTTTTCAATAAAGCGACAACATTTTAACGGGGACCGAAAAATAAACTGCAACATTAACAATGATTTAAAAGCATCCCTTCGCTTCCAAAAAAAGCAGGATACAGCCTATTTATGTGAATAATTCTTGTATCTATAGGCCTAAAGTAAAACGATCGACGGCAGGATACAAGTTCTCCTTCTAGCCACCAAAATAAAACACCTTTGCTTTAGCCGACAAAGCACAGTTAGGTTTAAATTAATTAGGTCATTGACATTTGGTTGAAAAGTTTCTTAATCAAATATTTGTAATTTGTCTTCCGGGGTGTTTATTTTTAGTTTGTATAAACGACTGATAACGTCATAATCCAAATACATTTCTATCGTCTATACTGTCGCAGACCATCGGACTTTAGAGTATGTAGGGATTGCACATTAGCGTAGACCATCGCACTTTAGCGTAACCATCGTAAGTTAGCGTACCCATCGCACTTTAGAGTCCTACATAGATACTTGCTTTATTAATTCAGAATAAAATTCTTATAAGAAGGACCTATAAGAAACACATTAGATAATTACATTTTAAAACTTTGTCAGATGACTTTCAATCAAGCAGCCTTATACATGTTACACGCAAAAGGTTTCAAGCTATTCAGTTGTATATGTCTTGTTCGACCTAAAAATAGGGGTTTTCCGATTTAGCTCTCCTCCCCAAAGTGACCATGATGGGTCTAGTATTTGAAGCAGAATTTTTTTTGACATGTGTCAGTTCTTTTTCTCTTTAAACTGGCCATTTGTAATGCTAAATCATTCTGTTATTCTTGCAAAAAGGAATAATAATTTAACCACCATTTTTTTCCTATTAAAGTATAAAATCTGTTCCCAGCCACAAATAGGCGTAATAACTAATAGCAAGATATATTTTGATATTACATACTAAATGTTTTTTTCTTGCAAGAAGCACTACCAGTGTCGTTTGACATGTGGATGTATCATCGTCAGGTGCTGTACCCCTGTATAATTATGACATGTACTTGACCTTTAACGTCGACCTCGATGATGATAACTGTATTTTTGACAAGAAACACTCAAGCAGGCCTTGACATGTTGTCTGCTGACCCATACCTGTGATATTTGGCTAGTTTATTCACTTTAATTGACCTAAATAGAATTGAGAATGGAAATGGGGAATGTGTCAAAGAGACAACAACCCGACCAAACAAAAAAACAACAACAGGAGGTCTGCAACAGGTCTTCAATGTAGCGAGAAATTCCCGCACCCGGAGGCGTCCTTCAGCTGGCCCCTAAACAAATATATACTAGTTCAGTGATAATGAACGCCATACTAATTTCCAAATTGTACACAAGAAACTAAAATTAAAATAATACAAGACTAACAAAGGCCAGAGGCTCCTGACTTGGGACAGGCGCAACAATGCGACGGGGTTAAACATGTTTGTGAGATCTCAACCCTCCCCCTATACCACCTCTAACCAATGTGGAAAAGTAAACGCATAACAATACGCACATTAAAATTCAGTTCAAGAAAAGTCCGAGTCTGATGTCAGAAGATGTAACCAAAGAAAATAAACATAATGACAATAATATATAAATAACAACAGACTACTAGCTGTTAACTGACATGCCAGCTCCAGACTTCAATTAAACTGACTCAAAGATTATGATTTCATCATATGAACATCAGGCACAATCCTTCCCGTTAGGGGTTTAGTATCAAACCATCATAACATATATGAGAAGAACTTAATCCGTGTCATGCCAACAACTGTTTTTAGAATAAATGTGTTTAGTTCCGACGCAAAGACATTATCAGTGACTCAATATTAACGCCAAAATATGCAACCTTAATGACGTTTTTGTATATACTAAACAAGCTCTAATTATCTATTCAAATCAATCATTCTCCAATGTAGACAAACATTATGACGTATCAACACATTCCATGCATAATTTATCTCTTATTATGATAAAGAAAAACATGTTGTTAGATAAAAATTTCGAAAAAGAACTAGTTTCTATTAAGGGGAATTGAACTCAATTACTACACAGTTTTTTACATACCGTTCGTGTGTATTGTGTTATATAAACGAATTATAAAAAAAATAGACTATAATAAAATATTTTAGGGCGAACACAACTAGAAACACATATATTATGGAATACATTTCATTGAGAGAAAAACGCTCAAATACAGGTACGTCTTTAAATCGAAATCCATAAAAACAAATGAGGGTCTTTACAGACATCAAAGTTATCGCCTTACGACTTTTGAAATCAAAAGATATTATTTTGATGACACAATAGGAAAGTTGAAGATAGTTAAATAAACTAAAAAAACGCAAAACCTAAGCCCCCTATTTTTCTAGAAAATTTAAAAATGAAAAACATATGGCATATATACATTTTTGTTGAATTGAAACATTTCAGCGAACAAAGCAGCGAAGTTATATTCTTTTATTTTAGGTGTAATACCACCAAATCATGGTATGTCACATCCGGTTGTATACGAAAGTAGGTCTTAAAAAATATTCCTTGAATTTGACTGTTGTAGGTAATTAATCCTACATTTTATTGCAGTAAAACTATTTCTGTGTCATAAACATATGTCTTGGGTATTTCTAAACACCATTATTTTTTATTAGTGATTTCTATAGAAAATTTTGTAATCTTGAGGTTACATGGTGACTAAACCTTTTGCACACATAGAATAAGGGGAGAAATTTGATTGGTTAACTTCCAATGACGGTTATTTTCTTATATGCAATGAAATGGTATGTGAAAATTTTTCTATAGAACTGGACAGGATAAAACGTTACTCATGCAAAGTATTTCTTTATTTGAAACAAAGATAAATTCTGCACAATGTTTTGAAAAGTGCAAATTTTACAAAGACTAATAGGGGAAAATCAATGGTGGTATTACACCTTTTAAATCGAAAAGAAATTCTAACTATTTTAAATTGTCGAAAAATGTATTTGCCAAATTGTTAATTTGTCAACGAATATTTTAATGTGTAATGTTTACAGCACATTTCAGTCAGTATGTAGCTAATGGTAATATCTTTGGTTAGCTTGCTTGTTAGCTGAACCGTGAAGTCATTGTTAGGTAAGGTAAACTTCCCTCCTTGATTAGTAGACTAGCCCAACAGATAAAAAAATCTATCTCTCTGTAAGACTAAGCTACTTTAAAAGGAGGGAAGTTTACCTAACCTAACAATGACTTCACGGTTCAGCTAACAACCAAGCTAACCAAAGATATGACCATCAGCTACATACTGACTGAAATGATCTGTAACAGCTAACTATTGCCAGTTTACCTGTTTAACGATTGAAATACTATGCACTTCTGGCTACAGTTGATTTTACAATTTCGGATTTTGTAGACGTGTGTTTAAACAAAATATCGATTGCGTCCGTTAACCTTTCGATAGATTGAATAATTGTTTAGCATAGTGAATCTTTAATATTGTTGAAATAATGATGTTATACCTGGCGTTAGAAAAACAAATCTTTTTACTTTCGTTTCAGTGCAATATAGGATCATATTAACTGTTATCTGTATTGGTAAGTACTATAGCAAATATTTGTAAAAAAGCTTACGTGTTTTGAAGATCCAGATTTGAGGTCAAGTTTGCGACAATAAAATAAAAGAGGGACGAAAGATACCAAAGGGACAGTCGAACTCACAAATCGAAAACAAACTGACAACACCATGGCAAAAAATGAAAAAGACAAACAGAAAAACAATAGTACACATGACACAACATAGAAAACTAAAGAATAAACAACACGAACCCCACCAGAACCTAGGGGTGATCTCATGTGCTCCGGAAGGGTAGGCAGATCCTGCTCCCCACGGGCACCCGTGGTGTTGCTTATGTGATTACAAATCCGGGAAATAGTCTAATTCGGTAGGTCACATTAATGAGAGGGAAGAGGATTGTAGTTACGACGTAAGGAACATATCCGATATCATTTGTGAAACGGTTATTCCATAACAGTCAACCAACTCGTGATGGCGTCCGTAAAAAGGGTATCTTGATGCAAATTTTTTGACATGTTTTTATAACATGACATCCGTATTTATATCAAACACAACGTAGACAAATGCCTATCGAAAATCAGGGATGGTAACATGTTATGGGAAGGTCAACAGATTCATTTCCGTAATTTGTTTCCGCCGTGTTGCTCTTATACATACACAAGCGATGATAAGTTAATTTGATAGGTAACATTCGAAAACAAGAGGACGAGATTGTAAAAACAAACATTTGAAAATATTCGTTGTCATATTTGTAACAGATATTTCAGAAGAGTCGATAATGGTTGATTTCAATTTCACGACCTGGGTCTGTTATGAAAAGTGCTTTCTGTAAGCAGCAACACCCTTTAGAGAAAATAATAATAGGAAATGAATCTCCTGTCAAGTGTGAGATATATACTCCATAAGTAGGGTGTGTATAAAAGTTATTACATAGAAATAGTGATATTGATTAAAAAGATGTGACTACGTTACAATGTAAAACCACACATTACAACAGACGAAATTTATGATCAAGTATGTATGGAACAGGTTAAAATATAGATAAAGTTCTATTTTTGATCATTTACATTTCCTTCAGAACTGCCAATTACAAAAATGAAATGAACTTACATATTTTGCTTCATTTCGGTGTGGTCCGTGCTGTTTGTCATTTGTTGTTTGTAGTTTTATATGCACTGTCTTCAATTTGATGTTTTTGATGTATTGGTCTTTTGTTGGGCAATGTATGACAAATATATGGTGACAAACCTTGCCTTATTTATAAATCATGTAATTCATTGGCCGCTCCCAGCCTGTGTAACTTCAAAGCATATTGAAGGGCGGTGGATGTCTTTCCAAGTTTCTACACCTTTATTGTATCTCTGGTGCTCTTGACTGAAGCATGTTCGTACACAAGCATCGCACAAGTAGACGCCGAGGCGGATGTAGAGCAAAAACTCTACCGCTTAAGTCGACGATATGGCTTGCTTGATCGTCTAGTGGGGTAGGAATGATTCGTTCATTGTTGAAGACCTAAAATAAATTGTAAAGATGAAGAACAGAAATAAAAGCAATGTTCGTTTATATTTTTCTGTTTATTGTGTGCAGGTTGTCCCATTTTCAATTACTCCATATCCTTCAATTTTCTAGAAAATAATTAGAAAGAAGTTTCAAAACATAAATTATATGAATTATAACTGGCCTTTTATGCTACGTAGAGAACTATATTACTATTCTTATTGCAGGTTCACAAACAATCTGATAGAAGTACATATAATGTTCTTATCGATGTCACTTCTTAAAACATTGCATTACTTTTTTTAATTCTCATCAATCGCATGGCTTGCAATAATATGCAACCAAATGAAACATTTTCTTTAATCTGCTTCACATGTTTATGTGTGTGTTTTCTTTACAGGTTTGATTTTTTTCTTTTGCATGGGAGTCCTCTTTGATACATTGTTAGACAGATTTATTTGGGAAGGTAAGGCTCTATGTCTGTTTCGAATTGAACAAGTAATCTACCTGGATTATAGATAATTGATCAGTTTGGTACTGTTATGAATTTTTATTTAAATTTTGCTTTTTTTTAAATGTTCATTACCTCACATGGGAGATTAGATTTAATTGTCAATGTGAAATCGTGTTCAACTCATTTGTTAATCTAATAAGATACATTCACTGCTTATAATGACCATACCTAAAAAAAAGTCCAAAGAATCCTTATAGCTTAAAGTTAAAATATTAAAACACGTTTTAAGAAGAAGTAATTGAATAAACCAATACATATGTATACTAAGATTTAATGTTTAAGCGTTTATATAACAGAGTTTTGAAAAAAAACATCCGTTGTTCTATCTACTAGTCAATATCGATTTGTTGAAATATACTTTTTCTCTTTTTTGTCTTATGGAAAATACTGTTTGTGGTAGTTTTAAAACCTCTACCAAGAAAGGAGTAGGGCCACGAAGGGTAAAAAACGGCCCTGTCTCAGAAACTGACGAAATTACTGTAGAATGATCCCTTACTATGGTACTTTATAAATTGATAACCACCAGGCTTGTAACTCTGTTTGTTTAATTTTACTGAGCGTCAGAAAAGACCATGATGAAATCCTATTTTAACAATTTGTGCGTAACGTCAAAATGATTTTACTTGACGTTCTTATACTAATATAATCATTTTACCACAAGAATTATTTTGCGAAGTATTTCTTGAATTCAATACACATAGTTCCTTCTTTATATATATATTTATTTACAGAAACTTACTAAAAGACAGACTTAAGTGACAAACAATGCTCCAACTACATTAAGTACAATTGCACTCATTTTCGGCTTTAATATTCACGAAATAGAAATTGCAGACAAACAAAATTCCAAAGCATAGATTAAATTCAAAGTTATAAATAGTTTCCAAACACATTAGATCATATTAGTCTAATATTTTGCAGAAGGCACATTCATTGAAAGCTGTAAAATATCTTCGCGAGCGGAGAATAGACGATTTAAAAACTTTAATAAAAGTTTTACGATAGTTGTCTCATTGGTAATCATGCCATGCACTCTCTTACATTAATATGAATAGAAAACCCGTGAATACGATGAAACTGAAAAGAGTTTATTTCCTGGAAAGATGAAGAATACAAGCAATTCATATTGACAATACATATAATTCCATATGATATAATCATATATCACATAATACACAAATGTACCACACGTGCACCCATAAGCACCACGCTCGTTCTGACGGATTTACCTGCCGACTCTCAAATCAACATTCAGAATAAAAATATGTATGATCGATAAAAAACAGTTGTTACTAATCGTCATCTACGGGGGAAAAAACTCGGCAGTTGACAAATCTACGGAACTTTTTATTCCATTTTTTGCTATTTATTTTAAATCCGAAAATAATTTTCACTTACCTTAATACGTAATCTCCAAGTTAACACATGACATGAGTAAAATCTCTTTGTTCTTACTGTACTATAATCTGGATAATGCACAGCAAAGGTGTGCATAAACTACCTCAGATATACTGCACAGTTCAAATCTATTTTTACCTTTAGGGGCGGTTCCTAGATTTTGAATAGGCGTTATAATATCAAATTAAAAAAAATGTCGCAAGTGTAGCGAGACTAAAAACAACATTGACTATTTTAAGCTAAAACACTTTACTTTATCCAATACTAGGGTGATGACATGTTAGCCTAACCCCCCCCCCCCCCGGAAGCATCCATCTGCCTTCAAATTACGACAAAGTTGAACTTTGTACAAACATCGTTGTTTCAAAAGAGGAAAATTGTATGGTTAATTCTTATTCCTTTTTTTCATTTTAGCTTGAACATATTTTTTTAATTATATTAAGTGTACAGCATACATCTTAAATCAGTGTTTTAAATTCAGAAAGATGGTTAAATTGTGCCAAAAAAGAAATGTATCTAAGAATATCCGAATACAAAAAAAATCTAATTTTGATTAGTTTTAAACTAAATATAAAATTATAACGACTTTTTGAATATCTATTCCCTATATTTTTGGATCGAATTTAAAGGGAGTCATTTTAAGTTTCTTTTAAAACAGGGAGATTAGCTGGAGATCAAACAGACTTAATTTAGATGGTTGTGTCTTCATATTTGATACAGTAGATACAAAGCAATTTCGGGGAGGGGGGAGTAAAATATTGGAAAGAGAAACGTATTTTCTGTTCATTCAACATTTAAAATTTAGGTAATCTTCCTCGGTTTATCTTTCTCTTTTAAGACATTTCATTGAGGGAAAAACATTCAAAAGCTTAATAACCTTTCAGTTATGTTTTTTTCAAATACAACGATTTCAGAAAGTACACAATTTGCCAAAGTCCTAATCGTAAGTTATTAAAAAAAAATGGGAATAGATTTAAAAGAAACATTAAAAAATTCTACCATTAAATCGCAATTTTACAGTAAGTCTAAACCAAAAAAAAGATAGCAATTTAAAACTTACCCAAGTCGTATTTCCCCCTTTCTTTACCCTACAAGCCTACAAGGAACTTTCCTAGGATCCGTGGATTGCTAAACATCGTCCACATCTAAAACGTTCTTGTTAATTGATGACTTCATGTGTTAAAACAGTTATTGGCCAATCAAATCGGTATATAACTCCTACGTCGTTCTGGTTAATAAGGGTCACCTGAGCTGTGCAGATTAACATCTATATACCAACTTGCTTGGTCAATAACTATAACAAAAGCATACTTCATTTGCACGATTTACATAATGGTTTACAGTCTATGTCAGAGAAAGTAAACAAAATATCGAATATGTCACCGTCCGGCAAATGCCTGTACATGTTTTTGCTTGGAAGAAGTGCAACAAACATGCGCAATGTAATTTCACAACACACACGAGAAATTTTGTTGCATACGATTTCAAATTGTCAAAAAATGAAAATGAGATAAGAATAACTTTGGTCGAGGCCTGCGGCCAATGCGAAATTGGACAAAGAAGCGTGAAATTCTTCGAGAATTTTGATGTTTTGAGCGTTTCGGTTCGACTTCGGATGTTACGTCACATTAGTGACGTCATCAAAATAATTATTTTTCAAATAATAACAAGCAACAATATTGGAAGATATGTTTTAGCTATAAAGGATCAACCTTGTTAATATTTATGTTTTTGTTATTTTATAGGGCCAATATAGGCACTTTGTGGCCATACTCCTTTGTTTTGAATGCACACGTGTAACCGCGATTTTTAACCAAAACAATCATAGTTGTTTTCAATTTAGACTTGTTCATAACTTTTCGTTAGTGCCTTTGTTTTATTAGCCTTAGAATTTAAAAAATCTATTTATTCTATTTTGACTCTTCCAAATTCAAAAGTCAATTCTTAATTGAGGTAAATCATATGGCCTTCAAAATACCGTTTCGATATCTTACATCATTAAAGACACATTAATTGTCCAAGTTCGGATATGTTGTACAAATATTTGCAAGCAATTAAAACTAAGTAAACTTCTTCTAAATGTGGACAAATTAAAGAATTTTTCTCAGAAAAAAATATATGTACATCCATTTAGTTATAAAAAACACATGCATATTTTTTTTTAATTTGAGGTTTCTTATGACTTTAACCTAATTTTTGGGTTTATACGAATAAAAAAAAAAAAATTGGTGAAGAAAAACTCATATGGTGGTGTACTTCTTTTTTTGCTGCAGCCCTTTGCAACTGCCCAATATCGATGATTATCCCCTTTTTTCATCGATTTTTACCTATTTTTGGCTATAATCGTGAGAAAAAAAATTCACAGTTCCACAATGAAACTTTTTTTCATACTTCTATAAAAATGAAGTGGACAAATCTGAATCAATTTTACTTAAAAAACTATAGGTAGGTGTTAATAAAAGAAAGTTTGATTATATTTTTCCGCTTTTTTGTGTAAAATTTACCATGCTGTCAATTTTTTTTTTTTTGTGATTTTCTCAATTTTTAGAACAAAATGCAAATTATTTCAACTTTTTTGTTATAAATGATTGAAAAACACATATTTAAAAAATTGAAAAGACCAAAATGACATGGGAAGCACATGATTCTTGTAAAATTGTTGTTTGTATCCCTAACCCATTTTTTCAAACTTTTGGCTAAAAATACTTACTAGATTGGTCATAAAATTTAAAAACTGGAATACTCAAAAGCCATTCATTGTAAATACTCAATTTTTTCACAGAGTTAGGTTTGATTAAAATATTTTTAAAATTCATTGATATTTTTCACTTGTATCACATGTTTTCGAAATATTTCAAGGACGAGATTTCAACGAGACTGAACGAGACTGAAAAGTCAGAAGAATACATCCTTAAGAACATCAGTTGTTTGAACTTCTAGTCATATGCGTTTTGTATTTCTTTTGGAAATTGTTGTGTTTGTAGTACAGTGTACAGCTGTACAGTGTTTGTGTTTCAGGATTTAATTCATTGTGTTGACGGGTTAAATTTTTAAAATATTATTGCTGATTGACCTTGCTTTCACCGCAATCAGGAAGACAAGAAAAAACTTTAAAAAATTATAATTTGAAATCCACAAAATAGCGTATCACTTTATTAAGATTCAGCGACATATATCTTAACAAACAAAAAAAAACTTCAAGGACACAAACAAAGGCTTTTGGATAAGCTTTAGACATGGAACAGACAATAGACGATTGCCGTTGAATATGGCCTAAATATTTCTAAAAGTCGTATTATAATGTTAAACAGTTAAGCAACGACACAAAAGTTAAAATATATCTAAAATTGTGTATTTCATGTTTTTGTCTATGGGTTTCTGTCTCACATTCCAATCATGTAATTAATGGTATACATATTAAGGTTATTTTTTTGTTGTCTTATTTCAGTCTACTTTATTTACACGCCACTTAGTAATATAGAGTTAAGAGAGGGAGAAACATCAGTTGTTCGAACTTCTAGTCATATGCGTTTTGTATTTCTTTTGGAAATTGTTGTGTTTGCAGTACAGTGTACAGCTGTACAGTGTTTGTGTTTCAGGATTTAATTCATTGTGTTGACGGGTTAAATTCTTAAAATATTATTGCTGATTGACCTTGCTTTCACCACAATCAGGAAGACAAGAAAAAACTTTAAAAAATGATAATTTGAAATCCACAAAATAGCGTATCACTTTATTAAGATTCAGCGACATATATCTAAACAAAAAAAACAAAACTTCAAGGACACAAAAAAAGGCTTTTGGATAAGCTTTAGATATGGAACAGACAATAGACGATTGCCGTTGAATTTGGCCTAAATATTTCTAAAAGTCGTATTATAATGTTAAACAGTTAAGCAACGACACAAAAGTTAAAATATATCTAAAATTGTGTATTTCATGTTTTTGTCTATGGGTTTCTGTCTCACATTCCAATCATGTAATTAATGGTATACATATTAAGGTTATTTTTTTGTTGTCTTATTTCAGTCTACTTTATTTACACGCCACTTAGTAATATAGAGTTAAGAGAGGGAGAAACATCAGTTGTTCGAACTTCTAGTCATATGCGTTTTGTATTTCTTTTGGAAATTGTTGTGTTTGCAGTACAGTGTACAGCTGTACAGTGTTTGTGTTTCAGGATTTAATTCATTGTGTTGACGGGTTAAATTCTTAAAATATTATTGCTGATTGACCTTGCTTTCACCACAATCAGGAAGACAAGAAAAAACTTTAAAAAATGATAATTTGAAATCCACAAAATAGCGTATCACTTTATTAAGATTCAGCGACATATATCTAAACAAAAAAAACAAAACTTCAAGGACACAAAAAAAGGCTTTTGGATAAGCTTTAGATATGGAACAGACAATAGACGATTGCCGTTGAATTTGGCCTAAATATTTCTAAAAGTCGTATTATAATGTTAAACAGTTAAGCAACGACACAAAAGTTAAAATATATCTAAAATTGTGTATTTCATGTTTTTGTCTATGGGTTTCTGTCTCACATTCCAATCATGTAATTAATGGTATACATATTAAGGTTATTTTTTTGTTGTCTTATTTCAGTCTACTTTATTTACACGCCACTTAGTAATATAGAGTTAAGAGAGGGATAAACATCAGTTGTTCGAACTTCTAGTCATATGCGTTTTGTATTTCTTTTGGAAATTGTTGTGTTTGCAGTACAGTGTACAGCTGTACAGTGTTTGTGTTTCAGGATTTAATTCATTGTGTTGACGGGTTAAATTCTTAAAATATTATTGCTGATTGACCTTGCTTTCACCACAATCAGGAAGACAAGAAAAAACTTTAAAAAATGATAATTTGAAATCCACAAAATAGCGTATCACTTTATTAAGATTCAGCGACATATATCTAAACAAAAAAAAAAAACTTCAAGGACACAAAAAAAGGCTTTTGGATAAGCTTTAGATATGGAACAGACAATAGACGATTGCCGTTGAATTTGGCCTAAATATTTCTAAAAGTCGTATTATAATGTTAAACAGTTAAGCAACGACACAAAAGTTAAAATATATCTAAAATTGTGTATTTCATGTTTTTGTCTATGGGTTTCTGTCTCACATTCCAATCATGTAATTAATGGTATACATATTAAGGTTATTTTTTTGTTGTCTTATTTCAGTCTACTTTATTTACACGCCACTTAGTAATATAGAGTTAAGAGAGGGAGAAACCGTCACACTTACGTACGAATTGTCGGCCAACAGATTTCCAGTTTCATTTTTGAAGGACAATTTATTTATAGCAGATACAAAAAGTATTAAAAAAAGCGTAGCTGGTCGCTCAAAAGAATTAAAATTTAGAAATGTGGCTCCAAGTGATGCAGGAAAATACTGTCTAAAGGTTGAGGGCAATACTATTATGAACAGTCATCTGACAGAATTACTTATTCACCGTAAGTAATATGTCTTTTGTTATAACTTAATTATTAAAAATAGGTCGTTAAATATTCTACTGTTTTATATGTAGATGATTTTAAATTTAACATTTGACTTGGACAACGAGAGTATATTAGTGTATCTTTTATTGATAGCCTTCAATACTGTCTAGAATTGTATAAACATCCAGTGACTGTTTTAAAAATGTCTTGACGAATTTCTACTTTTAACGCCCTAATTTCCCTATTTGGTTATCACTCTATAACCTTTTAGACAGGGCTGTTCCTTTGATATGCAATCAATATGCACGACGTTTACCTTTGACCTTAATGTTTTGTAAACATTATAAGCTCAGACTTATGTTAATTACAAACACTTACATAATGAATGAACGCCTTAGCTAAAATATATGTGTATTCATTGGAAGTGTTCCTGCTGTTTTCAGAAAATGATTTGTGAATAGAAGGTAATCAGAAAATAGTGATGTCTGTTGAGTAAGAAATATAAGCCTATAATAGTCCATTCTGTAAAATATTGGAAAATTCTGAGGCCACAGGCCCAAAACCTGTTCCTTATTTTATAGAATGGACTGTTAGAGGCTAATATCTTACTAATGACATTGTTTAATACACGACGAAAAGAGTAAATCAAAAGATAAAGCAAACAAAGATTTCTTTTCATCAAGTATGAAATTGTTTTGTGAATAAACTTTTCTTACATTTAAATATATCCTACATGTTGGCCTCTTTAAAACGTAGCTGTACGTTAAAAATAGACAAAAAGAAAGTACAGATGAAAATAAACAACATGTATTGATTCATGAAGAATAAGACACAGCGTATACGTCTCATGATTTATGTATGCGCAAGGACTACTCATATTTTCCGCTTATAGTTTATATGAATACCTTACACATGTTACATGCGTTTTGTGTTTCAAAATGGATAATGCAAAATTGAAGAAAGAAATGTCGTTATTAGTGATTGTGTTGTTTCAAATTTTTGATTAAATCAAATATGTATTCAGAATCTATTCAGATACATTATTTCAATGTGGATTACATATGCATGTATGATATAGTCAACGCAGCTAATAATGGCAAGTTTTATATATTTATTATATCTCAAAATTTACTCCTCTCCTATCAATTTCTTGTTTCTTCTCTGGTTATATTTTTTAGTAAGTAAATGAGAAAATATAAATAGCATATGAAGACAGGTTCTAATGGAACCATATCGAGTGCACCGCACCAGCCCAGTAGTCATTACTTCCGTACTGGCATGAAAATACGGATGTTTTGTGTTATTCAAATTTGCTGTTACGAAATATTAGAAATTATTATAAATTAAGGAATGTATCTCCCTCATGCAAAGCTCTGATTCCTTTCTTGATTTGGCTATACTTTTTTGACCTTTTGGATTATAGCTCTTCATCATTTATATAAGCTTTGGATTCCAAATATTTTGGCCACGAGAATCACTGAAGATACATGCATTGTCGAAATGCGCATCTGGTGCAAGAAAATTGGTACCGTTAATTTTAGTATTTCAATTATATAATTAATATGAACAAACGAAGAAATAACAAAATGCAATCAGTAATCATGGTTATATCATTTTGATGGATTTTTCAGGAGACTGTTTTTTTCCCAATTTTTAACCCAAACGGTACCACCAAAATACCCACCCCCCTTTCTGTTTTTTTTTTCTTTCTGCAAGGTCGTGTAGCTATTCTTTTCGTTTATTTGTGTATTGAGTTCATTGTGCTTTTTGAATGTTACCGAAACGTTATTTTGTCCGTTTTTATAAAACGATAACTGCGACCAACGTGCGTCTTCCTTAATTCTGCTTCTCAAATGAATCGTCGTTCATAGGCGTAGTGTTGCATTATATTCACATTTAAGCAATAATGTCAGACTTCAAAAAAACAACCCAAAACATGAGAAAAATGACTATGATATAAGTATTGGTAGTGTTAAAAATCGATTTGAAAAGTGTTTTTACCTATATAAACCGTTTTGATTGGTGACAACATTATTGTATTGGAAGGTGACTTTAATAATATGGTTTTCTTTAATTGTCGTTTGTTCTTTGGTTGTAGTTTTGTTAACTAGAGGACACAAATGGGGCAATTAACATTTTTTTCTGTTTCAGTGATTGTACTTTCATTTACCTGTAAAAATCAGTTATACTACCTTTAGCTGTCCAATATTTAAAAAAAAGAGGAAGTTTATTCTTAAAAATATTGGACAGCTGAAGGTAACACAAGGTTTCTTACAGGTAAATGATAGTCCAATCACTGAAATAAAGAACTCGTAGAACAATGTTTTAACTGGAAATACAAATAAAGATATACTATGATATACAACAATATTCGTTCTACGCTCAGGTGTCCATAAATACAGTAATATGATTTGATAAAATATATAAATAGTCTATTACAATGAAACAGTGTCCTAATTGTTATGTTTTCAACAGCAATGTTTACTTCGAAGATCAATCCACAGATGTGTATAGAAGGACACACACTTCATTTGGCATGTGAAGTGTATGCAGAAAACATAGAAGTCAAATGGTACAAAGAAGATACACAACTTTATGAGTGTAAGAATATACTGATACATAAAGAAAGATATCAGCGCTTGTTAACAATTGACCAAACAATCCTTGCAGATTCTGGAAATTATTACGTTAAAGCTGGAAAGGTGGAAATGTGCATTCCAGTAACTGTGAAAGGTAATTTTGATGCGAATACCAAAGATGAACTACACATTAAACGCATTTTAGAGTCCCTTTGTGAAGGTAGTATACATCAATATTGCGTCAATAAACCTTAAGCCATTTGTCAAGTAAAAGTTCTGATGTTCAATTGAATAAGAACTCCCTATGTTAACAATGAAGTGTACTAGTTTAATATGAAAATAGTAGATCTATTTCAAAAGTGATGCGTCTATTATTTATAAATGTATACCATTATCAAACTTTCTTATAACTGTTCATTTTTTAGTTTCTGTTTATTCGACGTCAAATGTTGTTTGGATTTAGTCTTTTATGCAGCTAAATTCCGCGAATGCACTTTATTCTGTTTTGTTTAATTGGTAGATATGTTGAGACGACCATTGGTTGATGTAACCATTATGGAAGGTTTAGATGCAAAATTTGAGTTAGAAACAGAAGAAGAAAACGTTCCTGTACAATGGTTTTATAATAGAAAAGAGATAATTGAATCAACCGAAAGAAGACAACTATCTAGAGTACAAGAACGTGTACATACACTTACTATATTACAGACAAGGCTTGAAGACAGTGGAAAATATAGTATTAAGATTAAAGCCTACGACAAAGTTGTTGAATTGACCGTAAAAGGTAATGTATGCAAACGTTCATTTTGGGTTATACGTTACAGTTACTACAGAATGTCATCATCGATACCACGATGAAAAATGTATACAAAATATTAATCATTGATGCTCGAATATTTTTGTTTCATTGGCCTAGGAAGTTACGAGCATTGTCTAAAAAAATTAAAGGTTTTGCCATCTACAGACAATGTATGGTTTAATGTATGTAATGTTTTCGAGTGTACTTTATTTCGCGAAATCGGTATTGCAAAAAATCCGTTTGTATTTGGCAATAACTTTTTGGAATTTGGAGTCCTCAATGCTTCTCAACTTTATACTTGTTGTTTTATTATAAATTAACTGTTTGCAAAAGTATGAATCTTCTTCTTCTTATCGTTCACCTTTACACTTGACTATCTGTCTGCTCAGCAAATCTTATGGTCTTCTATAAGACATGTACTGGTCCGTATAGCTTTTCTTTTAGTGGCGTTTCTGATTGCCATATCTTATCTTTCAAGTCTGATTGATCTTGCATGACTGTAAGAGGTATGCAATATCCGGCCCTGTTACTCCACAAGAACATATTGGAGATGGAACAATTTCATGACTTTGTGTCAATGTTGGTTGAATATGTTGTATCCTGTCCTCAGTCTATAAATGGTGGTTTGTTCAGATCTTTTTAGCTGATGGTAACTGTCTTGTTGCTGTAGATTGTTGAACAATTACATTGTTGAACAATTAGATTGTTGAACAAGTATTTGAAGATACTGTGGATTCATTTATTTTCGCGGTATCAGTTTTCCTGGATTGCTGAAAATTTGCATATTCGTGGATATTCGATATCGTTGTTTCGCCAACTGTTTCGTGTCGATTTCACAGCGCTTGTGTTGATATGTAGTGCCTGATTCTGAACTTTGTCTAATGCTGAGATTTGGCTGCAGTCATCCATGCGCTTAATCTGTATTCAAAATATGGTCGTACATTACCTTAGTAGACATATTTCAAGATTTTTCATTTGCACCCCGTTTTGTTCCTGAAGGCATTTTTGTCAAGTGGAGTATCATCCAAAATCATTTTGACAGATTGTGTTCTTGGAGAGAGTGTGAAGAGTGTTGCAGTTGTTTGATTTCTCTTTTGATGGTTACACACCACTGGTCCATGTAACTATCATATCTAAAGCTGTTTTTATTCTGTATTTAGCTGTAAATGCATACTCTTCTGAGCATCATATAACAAGATTGTTTGCATAAAGTGCTGATTGTACCCTTTTGGTAGCTCTGGTACTAGGTCGTTCATAAAGGATATGAATATAGTTGGCGGTGAAACTCCTCCCTTATTTTGAGAGTACTTTCTGTCCACGATTTGGTTCATTTGTACAATCTTCCATTTATGCCATATCTAAGCATTTTTGCAAGGAGTCCATCCTTCCATAACGTATCAAATAACGTATCAAATGCTCTTTGTAGATTTACAAAGACAACTAACATTACTTTCTTGGATTGGAAAGCATCTTCTCTGACTTTAAGTACATGTGCATGCGCATGTTTATTATGCGCTATAACAATATACAACAGCTGTTTGTTAGGCTTATAGGACGATAACTTGGTGATTTTCACTTGTTCTTTCCTTTCTTTAGTATTGGCATCATTATTGATTCCTTCCTTACTTGACCTTGTCTCTAGATAAGATTGAATATGTCTTGCAAAGTATTTGATAATGAATTTCCTAGGTTAAGTAGCATCTCATTTGTGACCTCGACCTGCAGCCTATTCTTCTTTAGCTTTCTTACAAATTGGTGCATCTCAGAGATTGTGATGTCAGTCTGCATGACCTCATGTGCATGTGTTTTCTGATTTTCTCTAATTTCTGTTCTTACTTCTTTGCGTAAGGTTTTGGTGTTGGTATGGATTACTTCTTCATAACCTTTGCAAATGCATTTGCAGCATTTTTGCATGTATTTTTTCCCACCTTAAACTTCTAGAGGAATCTTTTGTCTAGTTACACAGTTTTTTGTATATCCTTCTTCATATTCTGAGATGAGGGTTTTTCTCTCCATCCTCTTCTCTGGCACTCAAGTTTTTTTTTGAGGTGTTTTGCCTTGCCTTTTTTGAGTTTGATGTTATTCTCATGCCCTTAATTCTTCTCCAACTCTTGTGAGTTCATTGCGTTTTTCCTGAATTTCATTGGACATGTATTGTTTGTAGTCCTTTCTCACATCCCTAGGTATAGTATCTTTTTCCGTTCTTACAATGCTTACGTTTAATATCATGACAACAGTTTTCCTGCAGTAATTATATATGTCCTTTGTAATTTATTTTTTCCAGTTTGCCTTCTTGTAATTCCATCTTGTTAATTGATTATAATAGGTCTTTTTGTTCCTCTGATAGATAGTATAACTGAGCGATAGTTACTGCCTCCTAGCTGTTCAGATACTTTTCTACTGATATTCTGGTATAAATTGTCAGTACAGAAAGCTAGGTATGGTCCAGTTATTGTGTGGCAGCGGCGAGAATAGAAGGTTGGTGTACCAGTTGGATGATTGACAAGGATAAGATGGTGTTCATCTTGCCAATCTTCTATAGTATTTCCTCTTTATTATTTGTGTTGTATCCCCAGCTACGAGATTGGCTGTTGAAATCTCCTACAATGAGAAAAGTACAGTCTGATATCTGTTTGGTATCTAAGGAGAGTTTTTTTTTATCATTTGGAAAGTAGAAGTTTACAATGTTATAAGATCTTTTCCCGATGGTGACTTTGAAATTTAATATATTCTGCTTCCTTTTCCTTCCTGCTTACTTTTGATTTTTTAACCCTGTATGCGTTCATTGCCGATGTAAATTTTAAAATTGTTTATAATCCTGGTACTTTTGATAACTATTGTATGCACATTGAACGACAAATTTATGTGACGTATATAATTTTCTGACGTCAGACACTCAAATCAATCCATGTGTTCGTAGATAGTAGATGTTTTTGTGTCCTGTTAAATTGTTCCTTTTAAAATTGTTATACGATGATGACTGATGTACCCGTATTTTGACTATTTTATTAATTGTGACTGTTTATTTAACGCATCATGTAAATGTAGCGGAATTTGATGAGACTGTTATTAAAGTGAGAGGGTTAGCGCTATAGAACCAGGTTTAATTCACCATTTTCTACATTTAAAAATGCCTGTATCAAGTCAGGAATATGACAGTTCTTGTCCATTCGTTTTTGATGCGTTTTGTTTTTTGATTTTGCCATGTGATTATGGACTTTCCAAGTTGATTTTCCTCTGAGTTCAGTATTTTTGTGATTTTACTTTTTTTTTTTTTTTTTTTTTCATATATTTTAATGTCACTCCAAAACTTCGTAGCCTCTGACTTTAAAATGTTCCTTCTTTCAAGTGGTGTTGCCTGCATACAGCAGATGTTAACATTGTTGTCATGAATAGAAATGATGCAATTCATCTCTTTTATGACATACCCCTTCTGCTGCATTCCTGTGCTTGATGTTAATGACTGGTTGTTCTTTCAACTTTGGTTTGGTATTTTATCTGCCAGTAGCTCTTTTTGATCGTCCCCTGACTCCACAAGACGAAACAAAGTTACCTTAATGTCATGGACTCCTTCAAGACAGGGAACCCGGCACTACACCTGCCAGGTGGGTCATCACAGGGCGAGCACCATATTGATTGGTTTTGATTTCAAGTGTCATAATGACTGTTTGTGCATGGTGTTGTGGTCAGTTAAGAGTGCGTTATATAGCTCATCTTCAGCACTCTAGATTTTCTTTAGGGATTACCTCACCCTTAACTGCGGAACATGTAACTCTTAACTTGTCAATTTGTGTAATTTTATTAACAGAAATGCCAGAGACAATAAAGAACATGCCTGTCTATGATAAAGAGGCGTTCCTCAAGGCAGCAAATACTGGAACAACAACACGGCATAATATCAGAGTTATGATCGTAGGAAAGCAATCAGCTGGAAAGACATCCTTATTAAGGCGCTTGATGAATGAAGAGATAAATGATGTTATAAGTACTGATGGGATTAATATTGAAAGAAGGAAATGTCATATTGACATCAAAACGGGTGAATGGCATTTCTCTTCGTGTACGTATTTTAAAGTTCTTAAGTTTTATTAGTTCAACTGAGCAATTGTCCCAAAGCGTTAATTAAAAGTGGTCTGTACAAAATGTCATTTTACATGGTAAAGAATCAATCAAACTAGTGCGTATTTAATATCCAGCAGTTCAATTTAACACTGGTATTTAATTTAAACTTAGATAGAAATATCATTATAGGTATTTTTCCAGTCGATCAATGCAATGTCAATTATATGCAACTTTGGCTTCCATGTTTTTCAATCTTGAATATACCAGGATGCATATCTTAACATGCACGGTTGAAAATGTCCTGCAAGTCGGTACATTTGATTAATGATAACCTTCATGAAAGTGGTTTACATTCGGATATTTTTGATGACTTTTATCACCAGCCTAGTTCTCAACATTTTGGTGTTGACATGAATATCAATAATGTGGTATTTTTACAAATTTCCTGTTTACAAAACTTTGAATTTTCGAAAAACTAAGAACTTTCTTATCCCAGGAATAGATTACCTATATACAGCCATATTTGACACAATTGTTTGGGAAATATTAGACCCTCAATGCTCTTCAACTTTGAACTTGTTTGGCTTTATAAATATTTTGATATGAGCGTCACTGATGAGTCTTATGTAGACGAAACGTGCGTCTTGCGTACTAAATTATAATCCTGGTACCTTTGAGAACTTATTATAAAACTTTTTGAATAGAAATGGCAAAGACTGTATATCCCTATTTGTCATGCTATTACACTACAAATGTTGCTGTTTGATAAGACACAAAACCTCAAAAGTTGAATAATAAGTATTGATGTAAACAATATCTGTTTGTTCGTAAAAAAAATAAAGTTTAACCTTGATGTCAAGTTAATATTTTGGGACAGTGTCCTCTTAATAAGTTAAATAGGATATAGTTTCCTCGTTAGGACGTTAACACATATCCCTTATTTATTGTGTATGAAATTAATCATGTAGCTTTGTCTCAAGACATAAAACAGTCTGCCACATGGACAATCCGGAAAAATTATTCCTCCTTCCTTTCGACAAAACTGAGAAGAAATCAAAATGATTACTACTAAAATAACTTTAAGATTGGTAGAAACTTAAAACAATAACGAATCGGGATTCATGGGAACCTTCATACACAGAATAAGTAAAAATGACAGAAATAAATGATACAACGATTATAAATAGCTCTTTCTATTTATATTTAAGACACAAACATGTAGTTTTTAAAGATAATGTGATTTGTAATAGAGAAAACTGGCATGCAAGTTGACAAATAAATCCCTCCTTATAAAACAACTAATAAATAGGAATAACCTCAGACCTCAATACTCATTTGATGATGCAATAAATTTATTGTTCACGACATTATGTAACTTAACAATTATCTCATATCTCATAAACCGCGATAATTATCCGTGAGAAGATATTGTGTATTGGCCATGGTCATGTATCAAATTCTGGCATTTAATAGTTATCCAAGGTACCAAGATTATAATTTAATACGCCAGACGGCGTTTCGTCTACATAAGTCTCACTAGTGACGCTCCATTAAAAACAACAACAATTAAGCCAAAAATAAAGTTCAAAGTTGAAGAGCATTTAGGACCTGGGATAAGATAATCTTTAGTTTCTCGAAAAATTCAAAGTTTTGTAACATGAACATTTATAACAATGGCAATGTAATTTATATTCATGTCAACACCAAAGTGCTAACTACTTGGCTGGTGATACCCTCGGAGATGAAACGTCTACCAACAGTAGCATCGACCCAGTGGTGTAAATAGTTATCAAAGGTATCTTTTAAACGTGAAGTGTAATCAGAGTAAGTTACCACTATCTGGTGATAAAGTTTGGAGAGTCCCAAATCTGGCCAGTAGAAAAAAAAACATCAGAGACTCACACAGGTCAGAGGGTCCTTATCTGGGACAGGCGCAAAACAACGTGGTTTTACATGTATTTGAGATCTGAACCCTCCCTTATACCACTAGCCCATGTAGAATAAACAAACACATAGCAGTACATAACGTGGTTATTTAGGGACTTACTATCTCTAAATGTTTAACATTACAGGAAATATGGTCCATAACTTATCTTTTCAACTGATTTAAATACTTTAAAACATACGTATAATCAAGAAGTTGAGCTCCATATCTAACAGAGTCAATATGGCACGATTATAAGCAACTATATATATGTCACAATGTTAATTCGAAAATTACTCAAAACCCTGACCGTATAGTAAACCATAAAGGCCAGACTTGACAGAAATGTAAAAAAAAAGTTATACGAGAAAACCAACAACCAGAGTAACGCTGAAAAAGGTTAAAACAATTTATACGCCAGACGAGCGAGTAGGATACATTTTACTAACCAGTGGTGCTTAAATCGAGTCATTTAGAAGACAATTCAAATACGAATTGAAAGCGCACTAAACACCGAAAATAATGCATAAACAATAACCATGATAACCAAAGAATAGGACAGACTAACAACGAATTCTACTGAATCACTGGCCCGTAGCTTTAGACAGCACATACATTATACTTAAAAGTCATGAACAAGCCCCATTTTGTCACATAGTACAGTGTTGTTACAGCACAGAAAAAGAACAATCAGAACAAATTCATTTGTAAAAGAGCTTTTATATGATCGAGCAATTACTTAAAACTAGTTAGTAGTTAGAAACCAATTCAGACCCTTAAATCATTGTTTATTGTCAAACATAAATATCAGTAAGCATCCACCGGATTAAGCGTAGAGATTTTGCAGCAATCTGCCTTTTTTGTGTGCACTGCTTAATTATTAAAATCGATAACTACAGAAATAATAAGACAATACACATTTATTTTTTTAAAATCATACCCCACGCATCGAAGTTGTGGAGGGTATAATGTGTTTGACCCGTCCGTCTGACCGTCCGTCCGTCTGTCCGTCAGTCCGTCAGTCCTGTTCTTGTCATGTCAACTCCTCAGAAACCACACAAAAGAATTGCATGAATCCATTTTAGATAATAAAGACATTCTAAGTAGATGTGCATATCGACATGAAATTATGATTATTTTTTTTTCTAGGAATTCCGTTCCTTGAACTTATTTGCTTCAATATACTACATTTACTACTGCAACAGTTTGTCATCGCAACTCCTTTGAAACCACACAACTGATTTTCATGAATATTTGTAGATAATAAGGACATACTATGTAGATGTGCATACCGACAGGAAACTATGATTCAGCTTTTTTTTCTAGGTGTTACGCCCCTTTGAACTCATTTTACTCAATATACTTCTGCAACAATTTGAACTCAACACTTCTTTGAAACCACTTACAGAACTTTATGAAACCTTTTAGATAATAAGGACATACTATGACGATGTGCATAACGTCAAGAAATTATGATTAATTTTTTCCGAAGAGTTATTTTATTTGTCCCGTGACAATGTGGGAACGTGGGATATGTGAGCGCGCTCACTAAGTTTCTTAAATTTTTAATTGTGAAGAACAAAATCAATTTTAGTACAAATACAGACAATATCTAAATACCTTATTACTGTGTTCAATTGATAACCTACAAGAAAAAAGGGATGTTAATGGTTTATTAATTATCGTGGATCTTATTTAAATTTAAGGACTTCAAAAATGTCATTACCGTAAAATAGAACGTGTTATCACGCTTTTAAAAGTTTCTATTGTTAGGGCAAAAGTGTGGAATTATTATTTTTATTTTGTATCTAAAAAAGAATTTAGAGAAGGTTTCGAAGTAATTGGTTTCTTCCAAATTTCTCACTTTATTATTTATGAATTACTTATAATAGAATCTTGTATCGTCAGTACAGACACAGACATTCAAAATAACATTGGAAACATTTGCACTTCAGTGTTTCTGTTGTTTCGTTGTGTTCCTTTTATAGTTGATGTGTTTACGTCAGTTTTAGTTTGTAACCCGTTTTAGATCGAAAGGTAGTACACAATTTAAATAAAATGATTAGGAAAAGAAACTTTCTTCTTCATGAATGTATATTTTTTTTAAATTATGGAACAGAAATGGGTGAATGGTAGATAAATTTGCGTTGGTTTTTTTTTTGCTGAAAAAAAAAAGATTTTCTGAAATCCACTATTAATATTCCTATAAAGTCAGACGAACCATTTACAATACGTTCATTAATATGTCTACACAAACTTGGTAACCGAAACCAAAACTATGGTCAGCAAGAATAGCGAATACTAAAATTTTTATATGAGATATTTTAACCTGTTTCAGCATAATAATTAAAACTTGTCGGATTTCCGTGAACGTTAACAAATATACTTATATGGCGATTGAAGCATGGGTCATATATTACAAATGCTTCCAACATTTGTTAACTTGACATTGACAAGAAAAGAATTGATTTATTCTTATAATTCATCATACCATTAACATGATTAACATGCATCTGAATTTCTCAGGTTTGTTAAATAACTTGAATTTTCTGTAAAAATGAATTGTTACCAGAAAGTGGAGGTTTTCCTAATGTTGACAGCAATATTAACTTCTGATAAAGTTCATATTGAACAGTTTATTTAACGCAAGAAAAAAAAGTTTGATACTTTTGTAAGTGACCAGACGTCTGAGTAGCATTTAGCCCACCATCTTGTATACTTAGGTGCCAAAATATATCAAAAAGCAATGTTTCAAACAATACTATTTACTTTCAAGGTTTCATCATACTCACAAATTGTGTTTGAATTATTTTACAGCTCATAAAAAACTGCAAGACTTTTCAACTGATCAGAGGGAAGAATTTGCAGACTGTGGATTTTGGGATTTTGCCGGGCAGAAGGAATTCTATGCAACGCACCAGACCTTTCTCAGTGCAAATGCTGTGTATCTTTTAGTTGTAGATATATCTGAAGATTTCAAAAGTAAAACATATGAAAACATGATTGAAAAGGAATTCGATACCATTGGAGGTATGAACACCGTAATGAATTATTCTTACAAAACCTAGCATGTCATATAATTTTACTGTAATATGCAGAAGCTAAGTCGACTGATCTTTTTTGTTTTAATTAGGTGCAGGGTAAATATTAGAAAAAGAGGCGAGTGATATCAAAAGGACATTCAAACTCTTAAGTCGAGAATAATTGAGCAAAGTCATGACCGTAAAAGAAAATGATTTGCAACAGAACACAAAATACAAAATAGAAAACTAAGGACTGAGAAACAATAACCTCATCAAAAACTGGGCGTAATCCGATATGTTCTTAAAAGCTAATCAGATCCTTTTCCACATGTGGCATCCGCCGTGTTGCTCATGTAAATTCAAAATCAGTGAAAAATCAATTAATGTAGGTCACATTCGGGGAAAAGAGACGTGAATGTAGGATCCAAAGGGAATTCACTCTGCAAAACGAAATCATTATTTCCCCCTTTCTTGCCTTTTTTAAAGTGTCTATAACTGCATTCATTGTTCTTTCAAAGTGATTCACATAAGTTGCAAATGTTAAATAACATAGTACCTGTCAGGATTGTTACCATCATTTGAGAATTTAAAATAGCTAAGACAATAACAATCAAAACCAAGGAGTAAACAAAGACTCACAAAACCAAAGGACATTTACATCAACAGTTATAAATAATAAATAATAATAAAAACGAAATATGGTATATGATTTGAGGTCAGTGCTGATGAAATAATTATATAACATGGCGTACATGACGTTGATCACACATGGTTCGGGATATTGCATAACCTCCAATATTGAGCAAATCCATATCATAGGTTAAGCTTATCATGCTAATAAGGACCTCATATAAAAAAATGTAAACCAATTCATACAAAAAACAACGGAAACAAATGAAACAATACCATAAAATAGCCAATTACATTCATTAAAAACTGTCACCGCCTTTATTCTGAGTTGTCATGTGATAGAAGGGTCACATGTAACGAAATGTCAACCACCGAGTACATAAAGTCTTTCATCGACAATGTCAATAAAGTGATGATGAGACGTGCATCACAACATAATATCACCTTAGCGAAATCTCAATTACCCTCCAAGACAAGCTTTAAAGTGTATCATCTGATTCGAAATGGACCTACATTAAACTCAATATATAGGTCGTTGAGGGGATAAAGTGTATGTTTTTTTCTGCCTGCCTGACTCTTCGATTGGACCATCAACAGAAGTGGGTTGGAACATTTGTTTTCTTTGAAGGGATATATTGACAAATTGTTGGTGAAGTTTCCTCGTTTCTTCGTTTCAGTTTACAATTGACCAGATGTACTAAAAAAAAGGGAAAGACTACAACAGTACACAAAACGCAACATAAAAACATTTTATTAGTAAATTTGTATGAAGTGAAAGACAAATATATTTTGTAATTATGCTATCAAAATCGTTAAATGCTTTTAGGTCAAAGATATAAACAATATTAGACATGTACAACAGCTATTTTATCTAATGTTTGTTTTTTTTTTAATGTAAAAAGGTTATTATTAAACATGTTCCTGAAACTGGTGTTTTCTATGACGTGTCTAAAATCAACAACATTCTTGTAAAGATCATGCCTTGAACATATAAAGAACAAACTGATATAAATACAAAGGTATACGAAAGAAAAAAACAACGCTATAAAAACAACATGCGGTCCGAGTCGTATATATATCTGAACCCATCCCACATCAGAAACGTCCAAAGCCAATATCCGATTAAAGTCGGTCTCGGTAGTTTCTGATAAATCTGTTGAAAATGGAACAGACTTTCTTTGACAAAATTAAAGAAAGGCGAAACGTACCCGGTGATAAAGATGACAATCAAACGCAAAAGTCGAAAACAAATTTTCAAAAAGTCCATTATAAAAAACTAACGAAAAGACTTAAAACATTTTAACAGATAAACACCAGTACACAAACACAACATAGTTAGTATTTTCATTTTTTGGGGGGATCAGACGCCAATGACTTTTACCTATCAATCTTTTGAATATTATATGACTCGAGAAATGTATACAAAATGGCTATGCTATTAAATGCATAGTTTGAAAAGTGTTTATATTTACAAATCTTGGTATTTATTTTGATAACCTAAAGCTTATTATATCTTAAATATATCACATCTCTAAAGCCTTCCTTCGTCTGTTTGAAAAAGATTGTTGCATAACTTTAATCAAAGAACATTTATTATGATAAAAAGAAACAAGAAATAACATGTGTAATGTTGAATTTTCATTATGTATTGGTGTGCATTCAGTTGAAATGAAGGGCTGTTGTCGATATTCTACTTTCTATCTATGAGTTTGACTCTCCCTCTGCTATCTTTAGTCCCTCTTTTATACTTTGTATAAACTGGGGTGCCGTCAGAAGTTAGACTGTGTCAGTCCGAGTTTCATTCATGTCAATAGAAATATCTTCAGGATAAAAAAAAATTCCAACTGGAACTTATCAAATGCAGAAAATTGAATTTTGTAAATTTGAAAAATTAAATAGTTATATTTAAAAAAAATCATTAAATGTTTTATTTTGACAGTTATAGCATTACTGTTCTTTCTTATTTCAGAATACATTGACTTCTGGCTCGATAACATACATTGCTATTGTACAGACGATCAGAAAACACCAACACAAGGAAACAAAGATATGGTTCTGAACCCGCCTGTTATTATAGTTGGAACTGGGATCGACAAAGTACCTAGTGTATGATTTGCTTTTCTTCTTGTGTGTATAGAGAGGTTTTTAAAATTAGCACCAGGCCAACGTTTCACAAAGCCTTCTTAACTTACGATCATCGTATCAGTTTACGATCGGTTTACGTGTGGTTCTACGTTCACGTTACGTGTGTTTCACAAAGGCATCGTAAAGGACTACTAAGTTGATAGCAAGTTACGTCCTGTGTATCATTGTAAGTGTGTCGTAAACTGAAAAGAATGCTTTCTTTCACGACCGCGCTTTTATGGAGTATGGCATTCCAAATAAACATTTTAGATAATTATTACGGATGGCGAATTTTGACGATGTTTTTATATCAATATTAACGCAAGTAAAGAGTTCTAGTCCCTTTTCAATAATCAAGATATGACACCTTTATTATAGATATAAGTTAAATACAGAATTAAGTACGATTAAAGAATTATGCAAGTTTTCCTGAAAATTATTCTGCCTAACGAGTTTAATAACATATTGCACATGAAGGGAAGCTTTCAAATACTTTCTTTCATTGAAATTAAATTACTACTGAGAGGACATGATGTATATTGTCCATTACATATATTAACAACACTTTGAACAAATACTCTTTTTGAAGACAAAAACAGTTAAATGTATTTAACAAAACTATCCGTCACGGTTAGAGTCTGGTAGATTGGGAGCAACGAGGTTGGGGTGGTGTGTCTTTAATTATTTGATCTGTATTTTTTTTTTGCCATTCTTATCTATTCAGTAAGAAATATGTTTATTCTAATCTTTCAATTATGTGTCCCTTTTGAATTTGTCACTGCACTACACAAGTGACCCCATATATTAATTTTGATTAATATCTGATTAAAACCAAAAAAGGAAAAAGATAATTATTTTAATCTTTTTGTAATAATTTAGATATATTTGATCTCATATAGTTAGCGATAGGAGGTAATAGTACTGAGAATTCGAAGCTGAGCATTAATTTTATAACATATGTAACACTCAGAGACGTGTCCTCCTCCTCAAACGTGTCCGATTCCCCCAAACGTGTCTACATAACGTCACTGAACTACAAAAAATGTCTAAATGTAAAAGTGCGCCACAGCGTGTCATTTGTATAATCGCCCAAACGCGTCCAATCTCCCAAACGTGTCCATATTAAGCTTATTTCATTTCTTTTATTGGAACTATCACTCGTGTCCATATTATAGATACGTAGATTAATTAGTTATTGTTATTTCATTAAAAACGTATATTCATTTTCTATTTCATTCTTTGAAAAAATACTTTAGCTAGGCAGTATACCCCTGGTAATAGTCGGGGCGTCTGTTTGGCTATGTTGAATTTAAATGTAAACAGCCATGTTCAGTTAATGTGTAGGTTTTAAATCAGATACCTCATGTAGATGAATGTCTCATTCTTTGCGCATAAAAATCTTTGTAACATTTCACTCTTTCATTTCATCAGTTGTATTTTGTATGGCAACCTTTATTTTTAAATTTCCGCAACTTTTATATAAAACGGCCTATATTACATAACGGAGAAGTAATAAAATATCGGTCTTTACTTGCTCTAAATTTTTTAGATTAAAACTCCATCCGAATAACCGGTATGATAATAGAACCTGACATAGTTGTCACTGAACGGTATGTCTCTTGTTTGTGTGTATTAAGTGATGCTCGACACCTAAAATATATTTAAAAAAATGATAACCAGTTTATGATTTGAAGAGCTTTTAAAATACCAGAACTGTTGAAAAAAAGGAAGTTGATTCTGCGAAAAGTCCGCCGTGCAATATTCGGATTAATATAAAAGGCATCATTGGAGTTTATTAGTATAAAATATTTCACTTAGTAATTCAACTGTACAAAATTTATTTGTCTGTTCGCTCGTAATGAATATGATCATATACTTGCAACTGGACAATGAACACTTCAGTCAAACGTTTATTAATATGTTACAGATAAAATTTGCAAATGTGATAATCGTTAACAACTGGCATTGAACAAACTAATGATACTTTTTACTTTTTCCCCATCATAGAATTGCCGTAAACGTTCATGTGTCATTTAGGACATTCGTGTATTAGCGCTATAAAACTTCAGACGTTTGGCGTATAACAGTGGACACGTTTCGGTGAATGGCAATAATCGGTCACGTTTGGAGATTATAAAATCGGACACGTTTGGGGATTATAACATCGGACACGTTTGGGCAAAATTGAATATTACGGACACGTTTTGGGGGAATAGACATGTTTGAGGGAATCGGACACGTTTGGGGGAAGGACACGTTTGGGAGTGTTACACATATACAGCAGCTGTAGTTATCTGACATTTGGGAGTAAAATTTTATCACCAGAACTAAATTTTAATTATTGATACACAAAATTTAATATATAAAAAAATCATATCAATCAATTGTTTTTGAGAAATGTCAACGTATATTTAACATTGATACGTAGTGAAAAAATCTTGTTTAACTGGAACCCCGCCCACAAAAAATCTTAAACAATGCCAGCCGTCCTCGAGCATTCGTCTTCCAGACCTTAGCAATAAATTATTGTTTTAGATTGGAATGAATTCATGATGGATCTTACAAATATAAAACTGAAGACTTTTGATTCTGAAATCACCTTTAATCATGGTAATTGTCTATCAGTAAATTTTGAGTTTAAATTCCATCACGCAACGTTGAGCTTCGGCTGATTTGTAATAATTTCTGAGAGAATTTAAGAGAAGAATGTAAGCTTAATTTTGTCTGCAAAAGTGGACGAAATGGTAAGTCAAGATTTACAACTCGTGCAAGATCGTGATTTTGGAGGAAAATACTGATGCTTGTGAATGAACATTATGTGCATGGCTAACATCAACGAACCCGTTCTGATAAGGACCAGTTAAACATTTCATTCCAAATGATATACTGAATAAATGATAAATTTGGTATGAAGAAAACGCAGAGTCTAGTTATTTTGTTAATCAACTTTGCTTTATATTTTCTCATATATCGGATTATTTCAAATAAATACAGTCCGACCGTATGCGTATTTTGAAAAAGTACGCTTGCGGTCCAAATACTCATATGATCTGGAACATAGAAACCTATCTATATTGTTGAAAACTATACTATATGTTGCCATTTGATTGCTGTCTTATTAACGAATAACGTACATCTCCAACAGTTTTGTATAATTAAAACGGTTGTATAGAATAATTGTCTTTTTCTATCAGTGGGAAGGTCGACTTCCCTAATGTATAACTTATGGAAAGTCGACCTACCCATGGGTAGAAACAGGTACCTATGGCGATGTTCCTAAATAAGCTTCCAAACAAAGTCTATTTAATCTGCAGCTTACCCCTCCCCCTCCCACCCCCTGCAGTTTTTTTTTATATTATATGATTCACAATAAATTCGATCCCAAAATAGTAACTAAAACGGCATACAAGTACAGAATGTATATCTAAATAGTTGCAATAAATTTCATTGATCACGAAACTAATCCAAATCAGATTTTATTTATTTCGATATTCTAATTACAATACATTTCTTTTTTTGCAGAAATTACCAAAAAATTTTAGATGTACATTATAAAGTTTTATGTCCCATCTTTTTTGTCCCATCTTTTGATTTTGAGTAAGAACAAATTACCCATATCATGCGTTAAACTATTATAATTTTGTTTATCTGAACTTCCATAGATTTGTACAGAGATATGATTGGTTACACGTAGTGACTATGCATATTTGATATATGGTGTCCTAAAAAATACAGGGTTAGCTACCATACATGGTTAGTTCACATATGGGGTTAGTAAGGAGTTACTTCCTTTTCAAAACAAAAATAATGCTACAACCCTTCATAAAAACAACACGGTGTTGAGGAAAAGTCTGAAAGTATTCAACAGACGACGAAATTGATGATGAAAGGTTGAAATAAATTCATAAAACATTTAAAGCTAACAAATTGTTATTGTTGGCATAACAGGGTTAGTTTCCTTTCAAAACAAAACAAAAAGAAATCTGAAAGGATTCAAAAGACGAAGTAATTAAAATACATGTAATGAACGATTGAAATTAATTCATAAAACAAATTTAAAGCTTAAAAGTCGCTATTGTTAGCATTTTTTTCTGTATTATGATAGACAAATGGAAGAAGGATCTTAATACTAAGTATTGAAGACTTGATCACTTTGATAGGCCGCTAGTCAAAATACCACATGTGAAGATAGTCGGTAAGATAAATTCGTTACACGGTGTGCTAGTGACCGCTCTCATCCCCTACGGAATTTACTGCCCCCATATACATCGTATTGGGTCACTAACACACCATGTAACTAATAATATTGTGTTGGTGTATAATTTTTATAAAATAATGATATATAACGTATTATTAGTATGTTCATTGTGTTCTCTTTAAAGGGGAATAAAACATCCTACTTTAAACGTTTTATCGATTACAACTGTGCCTGTAGGGATAAAATTATAAATAGATATCGGAACGAGGACGTGATAGAAAGCCTATTTATTGAATTGTAAAGACGGACGCCGGTAGGAAATAGGATGAATAAAAAGTGATTAAAACCTTAGGTTTGCATATTTATGTAAGTTGCTTGCATATTCAAATAATCAAAAAGACTCAATGTGCAGTTGCAATAAAAATAAGAGCATATGAGGGATATTGCAACTGCATTAACAAGTCAACACTATCGGCATCTTTAAATTGTAATTTAATATAACTCATTAGTTGAAACTCTGAAACTTGATAATTTGACCAATGATTTTGAAGCTTCTATTAAAGTAAAAGTATTTTGCATGACGCTTTAGGTTTAAGATGTATCTTTTCGACCAAATTATTTGCTATATTTGAATATATGAATGCATATATATGTGATTTAAAGACAAATAATAGAGTGAAAAATTACCAATAAGGGATATTCAATGCTTCACATTTAAGTAACAACATTTATTATCATTTCGTACTCGATTCGCTTGCTATGAACACAACGGTGTAAGAGCTATATTTTGAAAATTGTATCAATACGCGGTCAATGTCTTTTAAAATACCTTACATATACAATAAATCATACTATCGGTTAATATTGTATCACCTGAGATGGATTCAGTTAATTTTTACTTAAATGCAAAGAAGGACGTATAATTATAAGAAGCTGACACTCAACGATGAATAACCCTATTATTCACCGCTGAATAACATTTTCAGTCCATTGGATTTTGCAAGAGTTATTTCGCATAACAAAGAGACGTCATTGTCATCGATAAACACAATTGCAATAGTCAGGTAAGAAGCCTATCTTGTAACGAGGAAACAATATTCAACAATGCAAATGTTTTAAATGCCAAGAATTTTTCTCGTTAACGGGCTTCTCAGGACAATATTTTGTTTTTTTACATAAGAGTCTACATTTTTTGTACATTCAACATAATAACTTTCTAATGCAAGTGTTTTTACTATCTTTGACTACACATTACAATAACTTTTACAAATGATCAAAAGATACTGTTTTTTCGGTAAAATAAAGCAATCATGGCCCTATGAGGACGTGAATGACAAAAACTGTCAAACCCGATCCATGTGTTTTTTGTAATACTGTTACACCATCGCCCAGGTTAGGTGAGGGTTGATATTCTGCTATCATGTTTAAACCGGCCACATTCTGTATGTATGTGTCTGTCCCGAGTCAGGATCCTGTAATTCAAGGGTTGTCATTTGTTTATATGTTACATATTTGTTTTTCGTTATTTTTTTTGGACATAAATTATACCGTTAATTTCTCGTTTTAATTGTGATATATTTGTCATTTTGTGGCATTTTATAGCTGACTATGCGGTATTTATTTCGCTCATTGTTGAAGGCCGTACGGTGATCTATCGTTGTTAATTTCTGTGTCATTTGGTCTCTTGTGGAAAGTTGTCTAATTGGCAATTACCCAATATTCTTTTTTGTATCATGCGATGGTTTAGGTTATAGGTTTACCCGCATTTACTTTATATTTTATTCTTTAACCTACAATGAATGCATCTGTTTTTTTCCTTGAATTAATTGCTTTTTAAAATAAACTACATATTCTTTTAGAATTACTTTTAATAAGAAAACATAAAACTACACAGTATTTATAAAGGACCGTCTTATCGATATTCCTCAAATAGAAATCTTGATTAAAGCAATTCATTTTTCATATCTTCTAACACTCTGAGATTAATTTTGTTAATGCTAAATCATTTGTTGCAATGACAATTAAGAATCGTAACCAGAAATGATTAGATAATTAAATACGGTTAAACATTATTTAAATGTGAGTGTTATATGGGATGACTAATATGTATTATAGCAGATTTAACCAATTATTCACACAAATTAAAGATTATTCAAAGTTGCATGTTTCTATCATTCAGTTAGCGTATGAGTGAACTATGTTAAAATTCAATATTTGTATTCATTAAATGCAAAAAACAAATCAAAATTAAAAAAAAAATCCAAGTTGCTGTGGTTGAATACTCAATTTGAAGGTACCCAAAAATTAATAGTATGTCTTAATGTGATATAGAAAAGAATATATTGTCACCATTAAGTTTTAAATAATAACAAAGGATAAAGATTGTTATCCACATAAGTTTCAGGATTTTGTAATGTATTCGTCTTTTATAAATTATTTATTTAACCAGTTACCTTTGGATGGCTATTATTCGTTTTTTTCTCTGTCCTATATTTTCTCCCGTTTATCTGTTTATTTATTGTAACCCTGACGTGTAATGTTGTCATTTTAATGTTATAATTAACACTGCCATTAAAGCGTGCGGTTTGTCATGCCACAAAACCAGGTTCAACTCACCATTTCTTTATAAAATGCCCTGTACCAAGTCTGGAAAATGGCCATTGTTACATCATAATTCGTTTCTGTATGTGTTACGTTTCGGTTTTGTGTCTCTGTTGTGTCGTAGTTCTCTTAGATTTGATACGTTTCCATTAGTTTTAGTTGTAACCCGGATTTGTTTTTATTCTCTATCGATTTGTGAATTTTGAACAGCGGTATACTACTGTTGCCTTTATTTATTCAGGAGCCGTGCACTATTCTTACGTCCAAAGAAGATCATTTTTCTTAGTTGTATTAATATGATCCTATAAGATAAATGTATGAGACATGGGACTTTGTAAAATAGTTGTTATAGCACTGAACATGTAATTTTTAAGTATCAAACAGTTGTTAATACTTAAATGAATAGATGGGGTCTACTAAGAAAAAAAAATGAAATATTCTAAAAGACATGCTCTTGACGACCATTCAATTTGAGCTTATGTTCATGGTATGGCTCTTTAGCTAAAACAATACTTGGTAAATGTGTATGTTTATGTTAGGAGTCATTGTATTTTGAATACCACATTGATAAGGGGCTGGGACTGTGTGGTCTATAGATAGGAAACCAAACGTATATTTGGTTAATGTCAATATATAAATCCGTCCCCGGACTGCGACCCTTAACGAACACTACTGAATATCTGTTTCAACTTGACAGCTGTTATTATCTCGACGATACAATGTTCCCTTTCTTACATAAAAATACTGCTATGAGAGATGATAGAAGTTTTCATAGCAGTCAATTCTAATGATGTTCTTAACAACATGTATAAAGTTGTCAGTCAAACGGTATAAAATGAAGATTGCATGATTATTTGAAAAAAAAAAATTGTTTTACTTATTTGCTGTTTTGTATTAATAACAATTAGGTAGGTTTTATCGTAAATAGACGAGAAATAATCTACATAGGGGACGACATCAAAGATAAAGGCGATACAGTGTTAATACGGAAATGTTTGTAGTCTGACATGTTATTTAAAAAAACAAAAACAAATTACAAAGTGTATTTCGAAATGTTGTTATGCTTCCAAATAAAAGTGTCATTAACGTTTTCTTTTTTCGAAATAAAATAGCTGCAAAAAACTCTTTTGCTTTTGCCAATTTTTCTGTCTTTCAATTTAAACATATGGTCTGAGGTGAATTTAATTTGGTCACGTCAATCCTATATCATGATTTACTGGAAATAATTCCTCAAATTGTTATGTCTTTTAGAACGATAGAGAGAACAGAAAACAAAAGTTTCTAACACATCTGAGTGACACTATGTCTACGCAACCAAAAAGAAGACATTTTCGGAAACCACATTTTCTGTCAAACCAGTTTCCATCAAATAATAGACAGGAATTTGAAGAACTGCGAAAAGATATTCTTCAGAATGCAAAAGCTTTGTCAAACTGGGAGGAAAATCTCCCAGTGCGATGGGTTGTTCTTGAAAAAGAAATGTTCCGTAGTAAAACAGAAACAGACACCCTGCATTATAAAGCTAACGCAAAAACTCCAGCGTGTGAAAACAGAAAAGTTGTATTGTATACTGAAGCTAAATGCTTTGCAGATGACTGTTCGTTTCCTAATGTCCAACAAGAAACTTCTGAACTAGACTCTTTCCTGAAGTATGAACACGAGATTGGTAATATCGTATTTTTTAAAGAAGTAAAAGAATTTATTGTATTAGATCCGGAATGGCTAGTAGACGTTTTCCGATGCTTCGTCTCGCATAATTATAACGACGATTCTTTGGGTATGACAGAATGGGAAGTACTTTCCAAAACAGGAAAATTAGAAAATACATTGATAGAAACATTACTTCGAAAAGTTCCATTTCTAGATTTGACAAAACATAAAAATTACTTATTAGATTTAATGGAAGCATTTGGTATCATTGTAAAACCGAAAAATTATGCCTCGAGAAATGATATATATATGCCATGCATGATCAAACCTATGCCATTTCAGGAAATTTTTGGTAGAGTTGATGTTGAAACGGAACTTTGCAAAAAATCGTCATGGCTCTGTCTTGTATTCAATTTTTTACCACCGTCATATTTTAATCATGTTTTAGTTAGCTTTGTTAAAAACAATCCGCTATTTTATGACACAAAGGACAGTAAGCTGGGAATATATCGCAATGTTGGAATATTTCAGCTTAATAATTCCGGTAGCGAAATACTTGTCATTTGCCTCTCAAAAAATTTAATTGCTATGAAAGTTTTACAGTTTAATTCAAGTGAAGATGTGTGTTACAGTAACATTAAAACCCAACTGATAAATCTTGTTGATTCGATTAAGCTACGATATCGTATTAATGTAACCTATGAAATACGATTTAAATGCCATGACGGAAGTCTGATTGATAATAAGGGAATTGGTTACGATGAAGCATTGGAAAAAAGTGAATATCTATGTACAGAGCATAAAAGAATGCACTTGAGCAAAGAGATATACAGATTCTGGTTGAAGGTATGATTAATCTTTAAAAAGTGATGATGCTTCTTGTGTCACTGTGATGTACGTAGATAAACGTGATATTATACATAATATGTCGCCTGAACTTTAAAGGAAGTTACTTGTCTTTAAATGGTGTAAAAAATATTAAATAATAGTGAGGTTTTAAATTGAAAAGTTTCAAAATCAATAAGATATTCTGATAAGCAAATTTATACTTTGGGATATTTATTTCATTTTTTATTCTGTTAATTACACATAATATGGTAAAGTTTACTGTTATATTCTTCAGCAGATGGAATACAAACATATATTCCATGTTTGAAATTATAAAACAATTGTGATATGGACAGTAAGTCATGTAAGTGCTACAGTTTATCGCACCAAGAATAACATGTAAACGGCCAGGAAGTTAATGTGGAGATACGTAAGGTAAACCCAAGATTTACTAATCGTTGAACTTAAAAGTACAGTAAAAAAAGAAATGTTGCACTTTCACGTTTATCTGTCTCAACAAATAAACTTCGAGTTTTCTATTTTTGTTAGTAACGCTGTTTTTTGTTTTTTGTTTTGTTTTTTGTTTTTTGTTTTTGTTTCTTATTTTTGTTTTTCATTTTTAATATTGTTTGTTTAGTTTTTTTGTTTGTTTTTGTTTTGTCTTTCGCAGTTTTTTTATGGATACAATGACTTATTTTTTCTCATGATTGCTGTGATTTCAATGACAACAAAATCAACAAAATTAAACGATTATGAACATATATACTACAAACTGCTCATAGTCTTAAAAGACCGTATTTTGTGCTCGATCAGTAAAGTCGAGCACAAATTATACTTGAAAAGACTCAAAGTAGTCTCGACAGTTCTTAAGTGTACTTAAGTGTACTCAATTTTGGTCTCGACTTTACTTAATAAGTCTGATCCAGTACTTCTATCAATTTAGCAGATAATTGTTTACTGAGGTAAAATCAATGAATAATAGATTTCTCTTAGAAGAAATTTAAAGGTGTCAGTGGATAAACTAAACAGAGAACAATATCTGTTGTATTTATTACACTTTAGTTGGGACATTAGAACTGCCAAAAGATTAAATGGACAGGTAACTATTAGGTGAATCTATGGAAAGGTATTATTGGGTTCACAATAAATATGAAGAAAAAAAACATTACCAATTAAATACAGACGCATTCTAGGACACAATGCAATAAATCAGATTGATGTTTCTTTTACCGATATCGAAATCGAAAAGCAATTAAGATATTTTTTTTCCGCAGGAAGAAGAGGTTAAAGATGAACTCAGTAAGTATATATTTGTCTCTTTTTTGCAAATTTTGAAATAACTCAAGGTAATTTAAGGTGTTTTCCATTGAAAACTAATCTTATACTCCTTTCAATATTCGGTCATTAAATTAGAGGAGAATCTTGATTGAGTTATAATTATATTCAGTGTCCTCGGTCCTTATGGATGATTCTTGTAACTAGTTACTTCTTTGTTTATGGTATTTAGAGTTTTAACGGGATTTTAAATGTTGATTTGACATTGTTAGTATTTGTCTCATCCTCCTGTCGGTAAAACATTCTCACCCAACGTCTGCATACAGCTTTTCTCTTTCTGTGAATATAGGTTATGGTACCACACTTACAAACGAGTAAATATTCTAGCAGTTTTAAGCTATAAACGTTCAATTGTATAATCAAAGCCTATCCCAGAATTATTACAAACCTAGTTGCATATTCAGAAGTTGACCTGTGGAATACTTAAAAATGTTTTTACGAAATTGTCCCTGCAAAGTCGCTACTTTAGTTTTGTCAGTAAATTTCAATTGTTGAAAGCACTGGTATTCAAATTATATGCACGGTTATTGAACTGAGCATTGCAGGAAAACACTACCCAAAACTAGTACAGCAGTCAGTAAAAAAAAAAAACCAGAAAGCAACACATTTAATAAGATTATAAGTCTGCAGCACTTTTCTGTATTTACCTTCATCAGGAACGCTCACAGCCAAATACTTGAAAGCCGAAGGATAGATAAGTACCGAAACAGTTCAAGATCTATATCATTAATATGACATAAAAATACATTAAAAAAAGACAAATCCATATAATATCAACTTTGCACGAGGTAGTTGTAATCTTAGTTTCTTTATAATTTCAAAATTATCGACGGACAATTTTAGAAAGATTTGTTATAAATCATACAAGTGCTGATGTACTGAATACTGAGCCGATGATACTCTCGGGAGCGTATAGTCCATCAGCAGAGGTATTGACCCAGTGCTGTAAAAAATTGAAAACAACACGTTTAAAAATTGTATGCGTCCGATGCGCTTTTCTAGATTTACCTTCATCTGGAACGCAAAAAGCCAAATACTTACGCCGAAGGATAGATAGGTACCGAAACAGTTCAAGATCTATATGATTAATATGACAAACAACACATAAAAAAGCCAAATCAGCCTAAGGTCAACTTTGCACGTGGGAGTTGTAACCTTAGTTTCTTCATTATTTCAAAATTTATCAACGGAATATTTTAGAACAGTTTATTATAAATCATGCCAGTTCTTAATTACTGACTACTGATGAGGTAATGATACCTTCGGGGACTGATAGTCCAATGGCAGAGGTATCGACCAAGTGCTGTGGAAAATTGAAAACAACACATTTATAATTGTATGTATCCGCAGCGCTTTTCTGGATTAACCTTCATCAGGAACGCTCAAAGCCAAATACTTGAAAGCCGAAGGATAGATAAGTACGGAAACAGTACAAGATCTATACCATTAATATGACATAAAAATACATTAAAATAGCCAAATCCATCTAAGGTCAACTTTGCACGAGGGATTTAAGGTACTTTTGAGAAAAACTGCGTCATCATTTAAATAAAAAAACGTTTTTTTTTATCTAGAATCAAAGCCACTATTTTATCAGCCGTTCAGGATCAACAGTGTTTTTTTATGGTTATTCAGCTGCCATGTAACTATTATGTTATGATACAATTTGCTTTCTCATTTGCAGCTATAAGCGTTCCTGGTAAACGTAAATCCAGAAAAACGCTTGGGAAGCATTAAATTTACAACGTGTTTTCATTTAATATATATCCTTCATTTTGTCCAGAGTGACTTAAAGAAGTTTCATACGGATAAAATATGGGGTCCATTTTTCTGCGATGTCATTTGAAGGTGTTAAATTCAGTTATATTCCTCAATGATTCAAGTAATGTCCGAACCACTCAACTTTCTAGTATCTACAAATGTCTATTGTCGTAACACAGTACATGACATATAAGGCATGGAGATGAATTTTACAGATCAGCAGAATTATCTATCGTGAGGATCTTTCAAATTAAGACTATTTACCGGATTTGTTATAACATAAGCAACACGACGGGTGTCAAATGGGGAGCAGGGTCTGCTTACCCTTCCTGAGCACCAAAAATCCCTCTAGTTTTTGGTGGGGTTCGTGTTGCTTATTCTTTAGTTGTCTATGTGATGTGATGTGTTCTATTGTTTGTCTGTTTGTCTTTTTCATTTTTAACCAGGCGTTTTTAGTTCATTTCCGATATATGAGTTTGACTGTCCCTCAGGTATCTTTCGTCCCTCTTTGACATTGTAATGTAGAATGCAGTCAGAACCAATGTCAACTCCACGACATATTTTATTCATTGAATCACCAGTGATGGGAATACAAGGCTAAAAACACATTCTGTATAAATAATGTGTCTTAATATCAGTCCAACATTGTTAGATCTTTAAATTTGTGCAAACAATTTTTGGTTTTTCCGTGACCGGGATTCGACCTCATGCTACTGAGATATCGTATCTATAAAATAATAAAGATAAAGATATGATATTATGTTTTAGGTCCACTATGGGCTTCCGTACCTATTATTCACAGTTTTAACAGAAATATCTTTTTCAGATAGGGTTATATGCGAATATAACAGTTAAGAAAAGGTAAACATTCCTTGGTCGTTAGGCTTCAGAAATTTCTTCTTAAACATGTATTTCTTTCATATCTTTTGTTTTCATTTTTCAGTCCCATTCAGCTTTTCACGCCATGTTTTAGAAATCAAATATATCGAAAAAGACTTCGATAACCAATCAATATTTTAGCTTATTTCGTTTCTTGAGTAATGATTTTCTGATTTATAATATCACACGATACATTTGGTTTGCAGTTTGATCAGAAGAAACATCCACAAAGCTAGATAAAACAATTAATTATCTAATTACTACTGCAATCAACTATTAATTAATATTATTAATTTTTCACTATTATTAATATAAGTTAGATCAGTTTATACAAATCTAATCTGGAATGTCATCCAAATTCTTTCTTATTTTCGGAACACGTTTTAGAAATTGAAATGTGACGTCACTTTGGGCGTTGCATTGACTATGGCTAACAGGGTTGTGATTTTGTTATGTATTCGTTTTTATTCTATAGCTGGTCACCACTTCAGTTTAATCATGTATATCTTTCATATAGTCATTTTATAAAATTTACTGTTTGCAAAACTATGTATTATTCTTGATAATAATGATGTTTTTGTCCCAGGCGGATAACCCGGGCATCACAACTTTTTGGAACTTTCGATCCTCGGCGATCTTCAACTTTGTAGTTGTTATGGCTTTCAATTTTTTTACATCTAGGGATAGTTTTGTGTGGACGTAGCGCGCGTCTGTCGTATACAATTCTTTTTAACCTGTTGCCTTTTGATGGCTATTATTCGTGTGTTTCTGTGTCTTATATTTTTCCTCATTTATCTGTTTTTTTTTTATTGTAACCCTGTCGTGTAATGTTGTCATTGTAATGTTATAATTCACACTGTTATTAAAGCGGGAGGTTTGACATGCCACGAAACCAGGTTCAACCCACCAGTTTTTTCATTAAATGCCCTGTACCAAGTCAGGAAAATGGCCATTGTTACATTATAGTTCGTTCCTGTGTGTGTTACATTTCGGTGTTGTGTCTCTGTTGTGTCGTAGTTCTCCACAGTTTTAGTTTGTAACCCGGATTTGTTTTTTTCTTTATCAATTTATGAATTTTGAACAGCGGTATACTACTGTTGCCTTTATCTATAGTCTTCAATCTTCAAGATTGTAAATACGAAACTTCACCTGACTTCATCCTTAATTAGATTGTTATTTTTTTCACCGGAGCAAAAAATATCGATAGAGCATGACCTTTTTTTTTTACATTTGTGACAACGCAATCCAATGTGACATTTTTTAAGGAAATCGATATAGATCTCCTACTCCTTAGTCTTATTCTAAGGTTTTTCTACCTCGGACGTAAATATAAAATATTATTCCTGGTATCTATGATGGGTCGATGCCACTCCTTGAGGATATTTATTTCCCCGAGGGTATCACCACCCCAGTAGGCCACAGACCACAATTAATTCCTCTATCAGCTCTTTATAACGTTTTGTATCATTAAAAAAATTGCACCATGCACTTTTGTCAAATTTTTTGTGTGTGTAATGTATAGTCCTAGTCCAAATATATATCCAACATTCAGAAAGATTGAACCAATCACTTTTACAAATTTAGCCAATACACATCCATACCCCTATTGACAATTTAAGTCAAGAGATGTTCCGAAAACTCTTAACATTACCTTTTCTCACTTGGCTTAATCGCTCATTCTATATCAAAATCAGTTTAATAACATCCAAAAAAATATTTAACCTCTCTTCTTTCATTTCCACCCCAAAAAATCTAAGAAATGAGTGAGGAAGGGAAAGAAAAAAAATTAAGTTAAAATACACTCTAATTAAAAGGAACTATATTCGTGGACAACGAAAAGCGGGATCATTTGTTGTGGTCTTGGGCCAGTAGTCAGCACTTATGTGTTGACAAAAGTTATTATTGATATGTTCATAATAATAAATTAACTGTTACAAAACCTTTAAATTTTTGAAATACTAAATTTTGTTTACCTCAGGAATAGGTAACCTAAGCTGTATTTGGCAAATCTTTTAGGAATTTTTGGTCTTCAATGCTCTTCAACTTCGTACTTTATTTGCCCTTTTAAACATTTTTTATTCGAGCGTCACTGATGAGTCTTTTGTAGACGAAACACGCGTCTGGCGTAAGTATAACATGTTATTCCTAGTACCTATGATGAGGTAAATAAACATGTTATACGAAATATTACTTAAAGAGATATTGATGGTATATTGTTTTTTTTTGGTAGAAAAAAAAGGTCGCCGAAGGTAAGTTAATTTTCGTTACTTTTGATAAAAACTGTATATATATATATTTGTTTGTTAACACTAAAATGTTTTAAAAAAAGCACAAAGTATAAACCAAATTCATCGCATTGTATAGATCTTACATTGCAAGATGCAACTAGCAATTTGTATCATTGTGTACCATATAAATAAAACATAAATTTCATAGATATAAATAAAACATAAATTTCATAGATAAAAATGTATATTTATATAACTTTGAAAGAAAACGGTGTCTGTTGGAAATAGTAAACGTTTTTATTGTCCTTTGTCGATTATTTCATTTCTTGTTAACTATACTAAGACGCGTGAATTAAGACATATTGTGTTTTATATTTTTCTCTCGGTTATATACATTGTATCAAGTTCAATTCAAATATTGTAAAATTAATGTATTTGAAAATAAAAATAGATTTTTTACCAGTATTCATTTTTTCTTTGTTTAGGTGCAACTATTGCAAAAACATGTCCGTGTACAAGTGTTATGATTGCCATACAGTTTTATGTAAGGACTGTTCCAGAAAGCATGATAACAAGGAAAAGTATATAAGCCACGCAATGCAACCTATCAGCGATACATTCCTAATGAACTGTAAGTGGAAGATAGAACAGAATGTACAAGATATAGAATGTCTACCAAATGGGGAGATAATTGTATCTACATATAGCTGGTTTAATAAACAAATACTTCTATTTTCTGTCAGTGGAAGACAAAGAACAGTTTTACAATTAGAATCAAAACCACGTCAAATAGTTGTAGTAGACAAAACAACTGTTGCGGTGTTTTTGCTATCCAATGACTTGGCTATAGTTGACATTCAACAAAACCACGTTCAATACATTCGGAATAATGCAATACCAAATAGTTCAAATACATTAATATACATAGAAAACGAATTCTACATAAGTGAAAAACATGATATTGTGGTAATTGATATGTCAGGAAGTGTAAAAAGACGTATAACACTTAGTTTTATACCATGTAGTATGTGTTACGATGTTGATTCACAACATATCTACTGTCTCGATATAGACAATAGTAAGCTGATCTGTATTGATAGAGATGGTAATGATATATTTACATTTACTGATCAGAATATGACAATTCCAATGCATGTACCTCTTACCATAGATAATGATGGAAATGTGCTAGTGCTATGTATAAATGATGATAGTTCGGGAAATGTTATCAAGGTAGATTCTAATGGCGAGAAAAGTGAAGTAGTAATTACAAATATTAAAATGTTATCATTTGACCACCTTAGTATTTGTTACGATCACCTAACCAACTCAGTAGTTATCGCAGTGTGTGATACAGTTTACATTTATAAGAAAAAATGAAAGTGTGAATATATAATGAATACAGTTACGTTTTTCTGAAAAATAACAATTTGAATGAACTAATATGTTGTGTGGACTATAATGTGTGCAAAACAAAACTTATTACTCTACATGCAAGCTGTGGTTAAATATAACTTTTATTGTTTTGATAGGTTGTATATATTCTTCTTAATTTAGTGAATTATCCTTAATTCAAATATTTCCTTTAATGAGTGGTGTCACCGCATACAATATACATATTAATTTGACGACACTGTGTTTTGTTTTTGTTACTCTTTTATGTCCCTTTTGGTTAAAAATTTTCAAAGTATCTATGCGTCATTGTTATTTTAACTTTTTTGGATTATTTAAAAAAAACAGTGTCATCAATCAATTATTGTTTTTGTTTTCTTGAATATTAGAGTAAATGTTAAATATTGTGTCAAATGTTTTGCGTTGGTGATGTCTTGGTTTGTTTTTACATTACATGGATTGAAATACATTGTGTATATGAACTTTTCTTTTGTCTTTTTATATCTCTTTTTAGTGTGTCCTCCTAAATTAATGAAAAATATGTTCTAAACCTTGTTCCTATTTCATTCATGATATATCTTTAAACAAATCGGAATCTTCGTATGAAGTTATCATACTGTTAACTTTCAACGATTTATACATACGCGTGTCATGTAAAACTGATAGTGCGATAAATATAGATCCAAGAATGTATTCTGCGTTTGTGTCAATGAACCTGCAACCCTACAACAAGAACAAATAAAAACGATCGATGGATTAATTTATGGATTCATTGATTAGTTGAATGAATGATTGAATAAATGAATGAATGAATAAATAAATAAATGAAAGAATGAATGAAGGAAGGAAGGAAAGAAGGAATAAAGGAATGAAGGAATGAATGAATGAAGGAAGAATTAATTAGTTAGGTAATTGATCGATAATTGTATGCTTAACTCCATATGGCAAGTAGGTAATGCATATTTAGGACTCTTTACAAAAGAAAAAATAGTAAAGGATGTCGTCGGCCAGTCTGAAGAGAGTTGTTAATGAATACCATTCAAATGTATAGGTATGATCGATATGGATAGAAGTAATAGGTTGCTAGGCAACATACAGAATCATCAGAAAAGTTTACTAAGGATGCTTAACTTTTTTAAAGACTGTCACTTTCTCTATTACGTGAATTATATTTAATGACACCATGGACACTTAAACAAGACTTTCTACTTAAGCTAGCGTTTTATATACGCACATACATTTCAAAAAAGGGTTGATGCGATCAGTGTACAATTGTCATGTCGAATGCAAAAGTATGTTCATATATTCTAAACTTGGCATATTTAGGTACAGAATTGTTTTTTAAATTATTCTGTTTTCTAAAGATATTATTTCTAGAGCATGAAGGTTAACTTCTTTCCTAAGTTCATATCAATCCACGAAGGCTTACAAATATACCATGTCATAAAATGAAATCCCAGACTGTATATTACTGTTAGCCACAAAGAAATACTATATCTATAACAAAACGTGAAAAATAAACATAGTTAAGATGGTTTTGGTGCCATCAAATATGATTAACCCCGCCACATTCTGTGTGTGCCTTTTCCAATTCAGTTGCCTGTAGTTCAGTGGTTGTCGTTTGGTGCTATGTATTTTATCGACATTTTTTACCAGCATGTTAATCTGCCTGATCATATAATCGTTTCTCATTCCCAAGTAGTCAGCACTTCGGTGCTGACATGAATGTCAATAATATGGTCATTTTTCTAAATTTCCTTTACAAAACTTTGAATTTTCCGAAAAACTAAGGATTTTCTTATCCCTGGAAAAGATAACCCTAGCGGTATTCGGCACATTTTTTTTTGGAAGTTTGGGTCATCAATGCTCTTCAACTGTATTACTATTTTGATCTGGGCGTTACTTATGAGTCTTAAGTAGACGAAAAGCGCGTTTTGCGTATAAAATATTATCCTGGTACAGCAATTTAACAAAGAAATCATATTTTACCAGAAGATACGATGATCTGAATTGTAAATCGATAAATATCGTCTACGGATTAGAGTGCAACCTTTGCGAATTGGTATACTGTGGATTCATTAATATTCGTTGGATACCAATTTTCGTGAGTTTCTTGTGAACAGTTGAACCACGAATTAAAATATTCAACGAATAAGGTATTTACAATTGGCTTTGGATACAGAGATTGGCAAAACCATGTATTCAAATATCCACGAATATGCAAGTTTTCAGAAATCCACGAAAATTGATACCCACAAAAATAAATGAATCCACAGTACGTCGGTGAAACAAAAGGAAGGCTAAAAGAGGGACGAAAGATACCAAAGGGACAGTCAAACTCATAAATCTAAAACAAACTGACAACGCCATGGCTAAAAATGAAAAAGACAAACAGAAAAACAATAGTACACATGACACAACATAGAAAACTAAAGAATAAACAATACCGAACCCCACCAAAAACTAGGGGTGATCTCAGCTGCTCCGGAAGGGTAAGCAGATCCTGCTCCACATGTGGGACCCGTCGTGTTGCTTATGTGATTACAAATCCGGTAAATAGCCTAATTCGGTAGGTCACATTCATGAAAGGGAAGGGGATTGTAGTTACGACGTAAGGAACATATCCGATATCATTTGTGAAACGGTTATTCCATAACGGTCAACCAACTCGTGATGGCGTCCGTAAAATTTACGAAGGGATGATTTCAACTTCACCACTTGGAACTCTTGGTTTAATAGCTTCCTTGTGAGCAGTAACCCTCTATCAAAAAAAATCATGATAGGAAATGCAAGCACGGGAATATAGTATCAATTGGGAGATATATACCCCGTATGCAGGTGCTGCTGGAATGTTGCTACTTAGAAATAGAAAGTTCACAATTGGAAAACTGAAATCATCTCTTTTGTCGTAAAGTTTTATTTTCAACCGACCCTCATTGTCAATTTCTAGATGTAAGTCAAGATATGAAGCCGACTCAAGTGTATCTGTAGTATCCTTTATCTGAAATTCGATGGGATAGATGCGTTCCACATAGTCACCAAATTTTGAATTGTTTAGTGAAAGAACGTCATACATAGATCAGACACTAACCTCAATGCAAACGACATTATTTACCAGCATTTTAATCAGCCCGATCTTTCCATCGTTTCTATGACAGTCCGCATTATTGAAAAAAATATACCACAGGACTAACAATCCTCATCTTGCAACGCCTCGCCGTAGACAAAAAGAGGACTACTGGATTCGACAATTGGGAGCGGCGACACCATATGGTTGAAATGATAAAATTGATGGATAAGGTATTCTTCAGTCCTTTGTGTAGCTCGATAAATGTGCTGAATATTTTCGACGTAGACGCAGTCATGGTCATCGTCATTATACATTACCTACTCTGCATAATGTCTCTATTTATGACTTGCTGTTATTTATACAAAAGCCGTTAGGTATTCATCCACATTCGCACGAAACTTTATTCATTACCCCTTTCAAAACTTCATTCTCTGTTTAATTTATGTTTGAAAACCACTGTTACAAACCCTCATTCAAACCAATACAAACTTACAGCTATAATTTCAGATATTGAAAGACACAGACTTTTCTTACCAGTCCTCACTGGGAAAAGATGATGAAGAGAAAAGATTTTTTCTTAATCATTCCTTTGCAAACAAAGGTCTCGATGGCGTCAACTTAGGCAATATCCTTCATCGTAAATTAGTTCAATCGAAAATATTTCCTCATTTCAAAGATCAGTCTGTACCAATCATTTCTAATACCTCTACCAAACGTATTGCAACTACAATTTTCTGTTACAAACACGTTTTGCAGGATCTCAATATTGACGACTTCAAGTCTAAACCTCCCGATTGCCCTTGTTCCAAATTCACATATAATCCGGCTGGCCACGTTAATACCAGTGACCTCAACATTGACATTGTAAATAACACCTCCATGTGAAATGCGTTATCGAAAGGTCCGAAATATCGTGAGCCTGAATCCATCAATTGGAAATACTGCTTTAAAATTTTGTTAGATTCAGTCGATGATTATGCCAAGCAATGGGCTAAGCACGAGAAGGAAGACATATACACCCTTTCCGAATGGATAAAGGCGGTGAGGTCGTTGATACAAATCAGAATCAAGAAACTGGATGGATCTATCATTGCCCATGCTACGTCAATCTTTAAAGACCCAAAGGTTGCATTACACTTATTCTACCTTCATGACAAATATGTTGTTGTCCCCGCAGATAAAGCCCCAAAAATATCGTTTTTGTGTGTAAAACTCATTACATTAAGTGCCTGATCAACGAATTAGGTATTGCCACTTCACTAAGAGACTCAACATATACCCTCACGACACTTACCAAAGCGGAAATCCTGGATAATCATAGGTCTGTTCTATGTTCCTTAGGAATTTCAACCAAAGATGAAGACTTGGGTCTTCCATAACTGTATTGGATTACCAAACTACAGTGTCCTTACAAACAACGGTATATTGCTTGGTCTTACAAGTGATCCACTAAATTATACAATCCAAGAAAAAAGCGTAAGGTTAGATCAATACCGATCGCGACATTACAATAATATTATTTGTATATAAATACTGATAGAAGGATAGAATAAGAAGAAAAATTTGAATATTAAAAAATAAACCATTTTTCAATCATAGAATAGTAAATACAGCTGTTTGTAAAATATTTAGTAGTCAGGACTTGTTGTCAATTATAAGCTAATTACAAAAAAAATGGAAATTTTTACGCCAAATATTACTGGGTTTACACCAATGCCAGATATCTTTTTGATTCTAGTCAGATCTAAAACCAGACACGATGAACACAGTTGACCTTATGTTGATTTGAAATATACTTTATGTCTAATGTGACCAGTGTTATAAATGTATATCAAAACTGAGAATACCAAATACAGAAAGCCACATATGCCAGGACACACCTTGCTCGGTTTTTTGGAGGCAATAAACAAGGAAAAAGATTCCAATCAAAATGTCATTTATTAAAAACGACGATCAAAATTATTTACAACAACAGGGGAGTTAATCTTACAAATGGTAACATTTAAATGCCCCTGATTTAACTCCCCTGATAAAAAGCCAGCCTACAAAAAAGGTGGCGTACAAAAAGGCCAAAGCGAATTCAGCTTTACCTTAAAGATGAATGAGCCCACGCCATCCAAGGTGTGTCTTGAGTTCTATAATATTCTTTTAACTTTTGAAATCAGACCACAACCAATTGACACATATACTCACATATAACTATAAAAATATACTTCACGAATAACTATAACAAAATACTACACATATATACGTTTTTTTAACTATAAAACAACAATAAAGGAAATGTTACATCAAACTAACATGACTTTGAGCATTGTTAGTCTTTATGAGCAGGCAAATCCTGGCCTCAACAGTCTATATGACATATCTTATATCTGTATATAATACTATATTGCACGCTAGACTTAATAAACCTTGAATGTACATGATGTATGTTCACATGAGGAATTGAACATTAATAGTGTCACTTTCGAGCCGCCCGCACACACTCAATGAGTTTGATTAAAAATATACATGTATGAATGAAATAAAATATAACAATACATGCATGAACATGATTAAGATATTGATAACTCACAGGTCTATTAATACATTAAAATGTATACACATACTTGTAGAATTTCGAGTAGGCAAATCCTGACCTCAAAGTCAATACCACTTCTTAACAATATACATGTACTACCTTTAATGGTTTATTTAGACAATGACTGATCATGAAAAATAAACAAAATGGCGACTAGGCATATCCTAACAGCACCTTCTGACTTAGTATTTGACTAGTGAACATCAGCACATTACATGCGAATAAATTCAATTCTAATATATCTTTGCAAAGCATTTGAATTCCAGTTTAACGTTGCGTCGTTTGTTTTCTCTTATTTTTGAGTGTAAATTGACATTGCGATAAGACGTCTACTACTTGTCTATCCCAAATTCATGTATTTGGTTTTGATGTTATATTTGTTATTTTCGTGGGATTTTGTCTGATGCTTGGTCCGTTTCTGTGTGTGTTAGTTACATTGTAGTGTTGTGTCGTTGTTCTCCTCTTACATTTATGCGTTTCCGTCAGTTTTAGTTTGTTACCCCGATTTTGTTTTTTGTCCATGGATTTATGAGTTTGAACAGCGGTAAACTACTGTTGCCTTTATTTATGCTTGAAAGTGTTCAAAAAAGCATATAATGTATTAACAGGACAAATTCTAGGGGAGCTTGGCAACGCTGACAAGAAAAGTGTTACCGGTTTGTTAGTTTTGTTATTTAAAAAAAACCTTAGTGTTAATTCAACACCCTTTAATATGCCCTTTTCCCAAGTAAACAAAATATTTTGACGCTGAAGTACTCTCCCTATAGACTGTTTTGATCTTACGACATGCTCTCCAAGCCTAAAAAACCATTAAATGCTACCAAAAAGGTAGTTTTTAGTAAAAGTTGATAAACATGGAGTCTGACTACTGACGGTAAGTTCATGATCATCTTGTCAAGGATTGCTTTTGAAATTGGTAGTCTTGCATCTGCAGATGGGGTTAGATTTTCACAACCTTTCAAAGCTTTGCGAATAATGAATAAAGCTGTAGGGTCCTGAATGTTTAACATTTTATGTACATAACTTAAAGCAGAAATATGTGATGCTATTGTAGCAGGTTTTAAACCTTTAGTGAACAAATGGCCTATAAAGTTAGCAACTTGGCAACTTGAGCTAGCTGAAGCGGCAGAGAGATATGTTGGTGACCCAGGAATTCAATTAACTTTTGCGATGTATTTTGGTATGAAGCTTTCGTAGAGGGTGTCAAGGCTGAATTTATTAAATGTTTGGCTTCATCGGTCAAATCTCCAACAAATGTTGGGGAACAAGTATTGGACTTTTTTCCAACCATGGTGCTGCCTTCAGTGCTTTCTGAAATTGTAAACGTGAAAGGCTTTCAGCTATTATATAAGTTTTACCAGGAATGTGTTTAGCTTTGAATAGAATGTTGTATTTTAAGGCAACAGAAACCAGACGCCGAACTAGTTTCATTAAGATTATGTCTTTACATGTTTGTTTGTTGATAATTTGTACAACTGCCATGTTGTCAGACAAAAATAATACTTTAGTGTTTTGAATGTGTTCGCCCCATATTTCAAGTGCACGCACAATAGGAAACATTTCCTTTGTTGCTATTTGATGGTGTTCCAGATGGTTTGGCCAAGCCATTGCAAACCATTTATAACCCATAATACCTGCAAAACCTAGAGAACCAGCTGCATCAGTATACAATGATAAACTGTCAGAAGAAAGCCATTTATCCGCATAAAAATCTGATTTTCCATTAAAATGATCAATAAAGGATTTCCAAATACCAATATCAGCTTTTGACTCTCTAGTTAGTCTAATATAATGACATGGATGAGTGACTCCTATTTTGAGGTCAATAAGCCTTCTCAGGAATGCACGGCCTGGACAAACCACAGTACACGAAAATTGAGGAGACCAATTAAGGATTGTAACTGCTTTAGAGTAACTTTCTTCTTCCTTGAAAATTCATGCAATTTTGATTTTTGAATGTAAGTACATCATTCCATTTAGCTATACGAAACATGCATACCTTTATTGAATCATATGGGGTTCGTTTCCGTCTTTAAGTACCTTTGACCTTGACACCAATTATCGTATACTTTCCTTTTGATAAACAACCTTTCTGATTGCCTCGACGATTTATAATCTTTCATAATGTATAAACAATTCTTTATTGTTGAACTCACTTGCCGGACAATCATATGCATCTGTGTTGCATCTGATTAGAATCGAATATCTAAAAAGTAAAATCACAAAAATACTCCGAGGAAAATTCAAAATGGAAAGTCATATATTAAACGGCAAAATCAAAAGCTCAATAACACCAAACGAATGGATAGCAACTGTCATACTCCTGACTTGATACAGGCATTTTCTTATGTAGAAATAGATGGACTGAACCTGATTTCAAAGCTAGCTGAAGCTCTCACTTGTATGAAAGTCGCATCAAATTCCATTATATTGACAACCCAGACAAGTTACTATACACAATTAGGTAATGTATAAGTTATTTCATACAGAAATTACAAAGGATAGCAGAATGAAAAGTAAAATCACAAAAATACTGCACTTAGAGGAAAATAAAATAGAGGAAAATAAAATTATAAAACTGTGGGTAAAGTAAGGAATATCATTATTTAATCTACAAAATAAGTGAAAATGTAGTCATTTTTGTCAAATCTGTAGTAAATCAATATTGTTAGACAATGTTAATAACATTTGTCTTGTTAATAAATTATCTATTATATCGTTAAAAAGTATGTATAGTATTTATTTGAATAACACTCGTTTTTCAAGATTTTGTTAGTTAGAACCTAGTGTACACAAAAAGATGAAACATACAAAACTCTTCAAATTATTAGGAAAGTTTATTTCGAAATTGATAATGTTTTACGCGTATTATCAAGTGTTTCTTATTATAATATCAAGTTGTATTTGTTTAGAAACTAAACAAACACTTGCGGTTCATTTAAGTATAATGAAATACATTCTTCTGTTACGAGGATTTACGATTTACTACTGCATGTACAAATATATGATATGTCATGCAAACTGTAGGTGATATTGGTTTATGTTAACCGTATTAAAAGTTCACAAAACTGATTTTATTGTTTATGTAGTTTGCTGTTGTTCATATGAAGACATTATTAGTATCACGGACGATACTATCAAACATTTAAATAGTTAAAACTACCAAAAAATAATGTCCTTATTGCTACCTCTATATTTCAAATTATCTTTAGGTTTTTAAAGTTCTATTAAATTTTCAAAACAAACAAATGATACTTGAAATCGATCGGGACTCACTGAGGTGCCATAAAGGAAACTGGCTTAATAATTGTGTTAATGATATTCGTTCTGAAGCGAAACAAATGTATTGACTGTTCTGAAAACACTTTTTACCATATAAAAACACAATGACTTACTGTATCATTATATTTGAAATAAAACCGCTATCAATGTTAAATTTTATCCTATCCTTACCTTGAAAATACAACAAATCAATTTGAAAAAGAGATAACACTTGTGTAAATCATTCAAATATGCATACAAGCTGCATGCTACGTCAAATGGTAAGTAAATATTTTCCTTAAACATCTCTTTTTCAATTTTTATTATAGACCGTTAAAACCTTAACTGTATTGACGTTTTCTTCCTTTTGCCTGGCTTTTCCTCTACTTTCAAATAAAACATTAAAGTCGGATTTAATGTCAGGACCAAAAAAAAATAATAATAACAAAATTTCGAGTCCATAAAAACTGAGGTTACCAAATGTTCGACTTAATCTATAGACTTGAAAAATATTGACATATTCCTGACCTGTACAATAACATATTTGTTGTTCACCAGTGAAACATATAAACATATACGAGATTTATACCTGTTCAGTACTTGTTCCTAATAACTATTTTAATTTGAATAAAAAAAACGTGAAGTATACGTATTAAAGGCAGTCAACCGACTTATATCTAACCAGGAGACAGGCAGAATGCAAGATATATTACTTTAATGTTGTTAATATTGAAAATGTTGTCCTGCAACAATTTGAACTTATGTTTTAATGGAAGATATCGAATAATAGTGATACTTTATTGTCGATCTTGCCGATTAAATAATTCAATACATCTTGATTTAAATGAAATTCAACCAACTATTACAACGATTTTATAATGTAAACCCCTGTCGTGTGTACCAAGTCAGGAATATGACAGTTGTTAAATGTATCAATTTCTTTGATGTGTTTGAGCTTTTGATTTTGCCATTTGATTAGACACGTTCGTTTTGAATTTTCTTCGGAGTTCATTTTTTTTTTGTGATTTTACTTTTTACTTTTTGGTTCAATCATTGAAACATTTGCATATCAAATCAAATCAAATCAAATATTTTATTGTCGTATAAACTTTACAGTTTGTGACCAACATATATTAATACAATAGACATGTATAAAAACATATCAAACATACACAATAAAACATTATCAGAATTTATAACAATCAACAGGCTGTTAAAAGTCTCCTGCCCTCAGTTCTAATGACTTTTTCAACTTATTTGTTTGTAGAGGCGTTGATGATGCATTTTGTAAATAATGCATTTTTTCTTCTTCAATTAAATTATTAAAGTTATTGTTTTCAGTACATATGTGTTGACAAAAATCATTTCTTAGAGTTTTATTATAATCACAATAGAGTAAAAAATGTTTCTCATTCTCTAGTAGTTTACATTAATGGCAAAGTCTTTCCTCTCTTGAGATTTTAAAATATCTCCCCTTTTCAATTAAGAGGGGGTGATCACTTATTCCAAATTTAGTGATTAATCTCCTTATCTGAAAATTAGATGTATTTAGATAAGATTCTAGTTTGTAATATTTTTTAAGTTTTTTATAAAGATAAAATTTACTTTAATCAACAATGTTTTCATTTTTAACTTTATACCTTTTTTTTTTTTAATTTTATTTACATTTTTTATGTCCTTACAAGTAGAAAGAATATTAAGGTCAACATTAGTCTATTCAACCATAATGTTTGCATATGTATACCATGAATAAGTTCATGTCAAATTTAGAGACTCTGCTAGAGAAAAAGCTTCCTTTATCAATGGATTAATATCATTATTATATAGTCTAGCTAAATATAAAAGGGTTTGTGTTTTAATAAAACATTCTATAAGCAATCACCCTAATTCAACTCTTCCTCCTAAATTGGAGGCATTTTTTCTTATTCCTAGAGTAGATTTACAAAATTTAAGATGCATATTTTCAATAGGGGTTTAGTCTATAAAATCAAGTTGATTAATCTGTTTTCCTGAAGATAAGGCTCTGTTTTTTTGCTCTATAAAAAGAAATATATGTATCCAAATATGTTACTACTGAAATATAGGTCATAATTTGTTTTACTAAAGAATCAAAAAGATTATTTGCTACTTTTATAGGTAGATTATTCAATGATTTAGTATAGGATTTTATTGCAAAAAATAATGTTTTTTTGCCTTTTTTGTCAATTCTAAAGTACTTTGTGATAAATTTCCATTACATTTTATCAACATTCCCAAAAATGAATATTCTGTTACACTCTCTATGGCTTTATTCTCATAGTACATATGTGATGTTTCACTATAATGTTTTAACTGACTAAAAATCACGAATATAGGTTTGTTTGTATTCAAAGAGAGTTGCCATTTGTTGCAATATAATTTAACATTATTTAAACTGTTTCGAAGACCCTCTTTTGATTCTGACAGGATTAAAAGATCATCCACAAAAAGGAGGCATCCCCTAACTATTTATAAGTTTAAGGGAACTTGAATCAGGTCCCTCATTTTTTTTACAATATCATTTATAAAGACATTAAATAAATAGGGCTTAGTGTGTCTCCTTGTTTAACCCCTCTAGCAATATTAAAATATTCTGATACATAGTCTTTACATTTTAAAGATGATTTAGTATTAATGTTTTGTTGTTTTATAACTCTGTAAAAAGACTTACCAACTCCCATTTTATATAATTTATCAAGTAAAGTAGTCTCCATACTGAATCAAAAGCCTTTTTCAAATCTATGAAGCAGGCATCAATCTTTTTTTTCTCTTTATGTAAATATTTTTAAATCAAGGACTTCAATAAAAAAAAACGTTACCAGTTGTTCTGTGATTTTCTCTAAAATCCAAACTGACAATCACTTAATTGTTTTGCAACAATATTGATTAGCCTATTATTCAATATGGCATTAACCTTTTTTGGTAGATTACTTATAAGAAAAATTTCTCTATAATTATTAGGGTCTAACTTGTCACTTTTTTGTATGTAAAGGGATCATGAAAGATAATTTCCAAAAATCTGGATAATTACCTGTTTTTAAAATCAAATTAAAAATTTGTACACAATAGAATTAATTATCACAGGTTGTGAGTATTTGAGTATTTCGTTTACAATTCTATCTGGACCTGCGGATTTCCTTAGTTTAAGGTTTGAAATGACCAGTTTTACCTCAGCAAATGTAATTGGTACATCAGTTCCCATATTCAATTCAATATTATCTTCTATAAAGTTTAGTTCACTTTCAAGTTTATTTACAAAGGATTGATCATATGAGGCTGGTGTACCCTGATCCTGAAAATGTTTTATGATTTTATTTTCATTTATTAAAATTTCAGGAATATCTTCTTCAATATTTGGTTTCTTTTTTATTGCCTTTAGAACATTACAGTATTCTTTTGAATTATTTTTTAAATTATCTGAAAGTGATTTATAAAGTTTTTGGTGATATTCAATTTTTTTCTGTTTAATAATTCTTTTTTGTTTTTTCCATAATTCAAAATATTTAGGTTTTAAACTTTTGTTATCTAAGTTAATATTCTTGATTTTATTTCGTAAATAGTTTATTTGTCTTTTTGCTTCATATACTGTATTATCTGCCCATACTTGTTTAATTTTTTTTCTTTTCTTTTGTTGGTTTAGATATGACTTTACATGTATTTTCTGCAATAGTTAGTAAACATTTTGTAAGTTTTTCATTTGCACAATCAACGCCTAGTTTATTGCTATCAAAATGTTGCATCTCTAAATCTAAAATTTCCATTTTAACATCTTCTGTTGATAGAACATAAATTAATTTTGAAAAAGACAATTCTGTCCATTTGTATGATTTTATCAAATGCCATCTCTTTTCATCTAAACATTTTTTCATACATGTATTGATATAATAGAACAGTTCATATATAAGGTTATTTAAACATGATCTGATAAATATTTAAAGTCATTTGTTTTAAAGTATTTCAACTCAGACAGGAGACTCACTTGCAATAGCATAATCAACTTTACTGAACCCTGTATTACACATATAAGTAAAATATCCCAGGGAATCTCCCAAAATAAGGCCATTGAGTATACGTAGCCTTGAGGACGAACATAATTCAAGTAATTTATTCCCCAATGTATATTCAAAGTGCTATCTTGGTTTACTCTTCTGATTTCAATATCAGTTATAAAGCTCTCTGAAAGAAGGTCAATACCATCAAAATTATTTATTTCATCTGAGTCATTTTCTATGAAACATGCTTTCATCGCAGTTCTAGAATTAAAATCCCCTATTAAAAAAAATTGTCCTTCAATAGAAAATGAACTAATTATTAGTGTTCTGTAGAACTAAAGATTTTCCAAGTCACTATCATAATGTGTTGATGAAAATGGTGGAATATGAACAGCACAAAGATATCAATCTTGTTTAAGTCCAAAGAAATACTTTAACCATAATCTATTCTGGGATGTCGTAGCATCTTTAAGATAAGAAATCCTCTTGTTAAATTGTTTTTTAATCGTGACTATAATGCCTCCACTATGTCTTTTTTTTCTTGCGTATTTTAGAGATAATGTTATAGCCTTCAATTTTAAAATCTTCTACCCCCCGCCTTCCAGGTTTCAAGAAGTATATTTATATCTTTATTTAAAAAATCCAGAAACATGGGTTTTTCCTCTAATCCCAAGGCCATGTACATTCCATGAGGAAATTGACTACTTTTTTATGAATTCTGTTCATTTTTAATATTGACTATTGTCAGATATATATTAAATAGTCTTGTTAGCCTAAAAATCTTCAATTATAATTAGACAGTTTTGTTAATGTTTATATAAACATGATAGATTTAAACAATAATAATAGTTCCATATATATTTTTTTATTATTATTCATGACTGCAAACAATACAACAGTCTAAGGGGAATAACTCTTTTCATTGTTAAAATGAATATATTATTAGTGTTCTGTAGAAACTAACTTTAGCATAATAAATAACATCCAAACATATGTATACAGATATTTCTACATTTCATCATGAAACTTATATTTTTTCTTAAACACCCATCACTAACATGTACAATTTTATTTATCATCTTATTGTTGTAATAATACTAGTTAATCCTTTTGTTGTTTTGACTAAAATTTTCTAATCAAACCTTGAATACTTACATTCTAAAATGCAATTGTACCTTCATGTACATTTGATATTGCATATGTTTTGCTTAATATCTCATATTTCTCATTTCTTGGGGCATATATTCCATCGTTTTGAGCATTCTATCTCTGTTTCCATTACCCTCCACTTGATCTTTCCTATAGTTATTATAATGATGAATTTGTGAAAACATGTTTTGATTTTGATTATAACCATAGTAACTATTTAATTGATTTGTTTTCATATAATTATCAGTGTGTGCCTGATATTTGTTTTCAGTCAAATTTTAGAGATCTGAGCATTGATTACAAAACTGTTTGCAATATGGAACAAACTCTGCATGCAGCTCCTAGTTTTGTACGGAGGCAGATTAATGAAATTGTATGACAATGGTTTATTCAATTTAAATTAGCCGCCGTCTTTAAAAACATTTCTGTATTGTCTTTTTGATGATGGCGCATACGCAGCAGTACATAAAGACTAAGAAATACCCATTGACAAAGTTCGTAAATGTTTGGTTGTAGTAGAATGTAAAGTATCTACAAAAAGAATATCGTTTACCCCTTTACATTTAGGTTTAGCATCATATATGCGCCGTATCTAAGGATCAAAATGTTTTGTATATACATAAATCGGTAATAGGTTTTTTGCATCAAACAATGAACCAAAAAAAGGGTAGATTGTACTCCGCGTGAAAATGCTTATGAGCATGTTTTTCCTCAGAAATATCCAACGTTTCATGAGGAGTTCTACCACTTTTATCTAGAAACCCTTTCGAGTTCCTTATAGTTTTCCGAAAACCTACCGATTAACAAATTATAACATTACATCGGATATCACAAAGCAATGTTTGTCATCAGTCCATGCTTTAACTAGTTGTGATACAACATTTTTTTTATTTTTGGATAGGAAATAATCAGTGTATAAGCTGTTCAAAACACCATCAGAAGATCTATCAGATTTGATGCAGCTTGCTCAAGCTGATCTTAATAATTCAATTAACGCCTCAGGAAAACTTGTTGGAAGATTATATGATCCTATAAGAAAGTATATATCTTTTCAAACTGAATTAAAGATTTGCCTGTCAGACAGGTGACTTGCAACGAATCTGCTCTTGTTTGCCATCCACAAAGCGAATCGTCTTTTAAGCAACATGTCTTGCGAGCTTGCGTTCTTCGTATGACTTTGTTTAATTAAATGGCAGCAACGGTCTTATGCCACTTCTATTTACTTGTATGATGTCATCCGACTTTCTACCAGATTTGATCTCTCCATGCATATGTAATTCATTCTGTAGTATATTTTGTGTCTGTTTTCAGCAAAACTTCTGCTGCACTGAGCTATGCCCTTGCCAAGGAAGTAATTGTGTATCAATATCTTAACAAATGAACTAATAGTCCGATCATTTGTACGATAACAGAATACTAATAAAAGGTATCTATTTTGACATAAGAAAGCCTTCTGAAAGGTTCGTTAGGATGACCTTGTCCTTTGTTTGAACCGGCGATGCAAGTAATCAAAATAAATTGGTATATAAGGGACAAGGTAGCCGAACGACACCACCAGCGTAATTAAAAGTACAAAGAACTCTGTCAAGTGTTGTTTAATTAATTATATATCTCAAGATACACGGCGGCCTATTCAAATCAAATCAAACACAGTTTGACGTATAATGAGTAATCCTATTTTCCATTTTAATGTACAGTTCATGATGGGACTTTTCTATGAAAATTCAAAAACGTCAAATGTAATATTTTTCCCTTGCTTTAAATATTTTGTTCGGAGTATTTATATCAAATTGCAGCTAAATGTTTTTGAATACGTACAATCAGTTGATATGTAGCTCTAATACGTTTTAAATAATGCAAGGGAGGCTAGCGATAAACATATACGACTTAATAATTGAATTTGAAAGACTCCGAGAGAAAACCTTACGTAACATAAGTTACCGTTAAAATCGAACAAAGTTAGTTAATACTATGATAGAAATATTTTTTTTCCAGCAATAATACTTTTTTTCCATAATTTTGTTTCGTTTTTGCATTTGTTCAAAATTTAACTCGCGTTTTCTACTGTAAGCATCCCATGATTTCAAATTGCACACATGACGTAAATGTAATATAGACGTATTTTGAATGTAATATATAACAGTACAGGAATAAGTCTATTGTTCAAGAAAATTGGTAACCATAGAAGTATGTACAACCTGTCGATCAAATGTATTGCGAAAACGTACACAATTGTTCCCAAGAAGAAAATATACAGCTTTTGTGATCTCATCCCAGCTCTAGTTAGAATATCAAGCATATATCCTTTTTCATTACATGAAAATGTTTTCTTTAAGTTGCATCACACAAACCCGTAACATGCAGACAATCCAAGGATAATTTAATTTAATTAGAATACTTTTGTTAGGTAGTGCAGTGTGCAGAGTACAAAATCACAGCTGTAAACCAAACAGAACGTACCACCAAAAGCATAATGATTATTCGAAACATACAAAGAGTCTTCGACACTCCGTAAAAGCCAATTCATCTACCCTAATGAGTTTTTTGTTTCACCACACTTCATGTTCATCTTCGCTAGATACCTTCGGATAGAAGGCTATCGGATATATACCCTTGTCTAGCGAAGATGGTTGTGGCTAAAACAAAACCAACATTACTTAAAAGTTGAGTTAAACATTCGTGATCTCTCTGTCTGATTTGAATTCCAACATGTGTCACGTTTTAAACGGTATATACAAGGCATTGCCTGTGTGCATTTAGGGGGCTCGCGGGTATAATTTATTTTTTATTTAGATATCGAATTTCGCTTTTTTTCTTTTAATGAACTTTATCAAATACAAAAATGGGATCCTCGTTCATTTAAGATCAACATATGCCTTCGTAAGAAGCATGCATGTTTGTAATGGTACTTTACGAACTAAACGGAGAAATAGAGATAATATCTTGGTAAAATAGAAATCGCTTAAATTTTACAACTTTAGTTTAAGTACAGCTTATTTGTAAATCAAAATAAAAAATATAGGTCACCGATGAGTTAAAAAAGGTATTTCAATGTTAAAGCAAAAAAGACATTTTTTTCACCAAAGGGAGATTTTTTAGAGCTTTTCAAATGATATAAACATTTTAAAAGTAACTGGGATAAAAACAAACTGTTTGTTGGGTTGATTTTTTGACCATATCATCATGGTCATCAAGTAACAACTAATAGTGTAATAAATAAAATTTACAATGATGTCAGGGCAATTATATCTCAACTTTTCTATAATTACGAAATGTTTTGTAGGTGTAGTTTTTCAAAGAAGAAAAGATATAAAACACATATATGTACAGTAATGATGTTCAGATTCCTGATCCTGGTAAGTATTACTGGTTCTAATAACAGACAGAAAGAGAAAAATGAGCCTTTCGAATTATCACATAAATACATAACGGAAAATTATCATCCTACAATTTTTACATGCAAAACAAGAGTACCTAAACCATGCTTAACTACTATGAATAGTGTCGAAGGTCACTTGATTATAATTTAGTACGCCAGACGCGCATTTCGTCTACATAAGACTGATCAGTGACGCTCATCTCAAAATAGTTATTAAGCTAAACAAGTACGAAATGGAAGAGCATTGAGGATCCAAAATCCAAAAAGCTGTGCCAAATACTTTCAATAATTTGTGCACTAATTCAAATTTCTTAGTTTAAGGAACTTGGCATAGACTCAGAAATTATCAATCATGTTGTCTTTTGTCAGCATGACCAGATATGTTATCGAACCATCGCATCGAGACGTGTACTTTACCATAAGACCTCTGAGTGTGCTTTAGGATTTCAAATTATCACAATAGCGCCGTTTAAAACATAGTTCATGTGGTTCCTCTTACAAATATTACTTATAATCTAAAGATCTCTAACTAGCTTGGTTATGGCTTATTCTAATCTAGACGTATTTTGTTATATATTTGTTTATAGCTTTCGTTAACCTAGCAACGATTCGCAAAATCCTCAATACTTATAACATGTATTATGATATTGATGAACAATTAAAAGGATTACTAAAAATGTTTCAGGTTCACGTGTGTGCAGCTTTCCCGCTAAAATGTCCTAAACCAGCACAGTGGTCAACCCGTGCAAGAGGTTTCTGTCAGGATCCAGCTAGGTATTCCTGCCTCAAGAATGACCTTATTAACGGATATTCGGAAAACTGCACAATATTTGATTTTCTACAGCCAGGTAAATTCTTCTATTTAGGAAGACCTATATTTTATATACTTTGAAAGCACTTTCATTGTTTCCAGTTTATGTTAATATACATAAGAAGATTTAGTTCGAGTGCCAATGAGACAACTCTCCATCACTATCACAATGAATAATACGCATAAAGTAAATAATTTGAATACAGTTTTACACAAAATCTTATTAAAAAACCAATTCTAAGGTTTCATCTGTTTATATTTAAAAAGGTGTTTTCTTTGGAACAGTGAATACATATTAATGGAATAGAGGGAATATATGAATGGAATCAATATAGTTCAACTATAAGCCTGGTACCTTTGATAATTATTCAAATTATGCTGTCCTAATTTTTTGTTATAAAATTTAGATGTTTTGTCGATCGAAAAAATATTTGTCAATCATATCGGTTGTGTTTGAGAAATATAATTGTTATAAGGTACGTTTTACTTATTTCTTTTATTTATTTACTTTAACTTTTTTCTTATAATTTGATAAGCCAGACGCACGTTTCTTCTACATAAGACTTATTAGTGACACTCTTATCAAAACAGTTAAAAAGCCATACAGGGACTTAAATGAAGAGTATTGATGATTCAAAGTTCTAAAAGGTTGTGCCAAATACGGCTTATATATGCTTGGGATAAGAAATTTCATACTAAGTTGAATGATTCATACTTTGCAAACAGTAAATTTATAAAAATTACCATATAATTGATATTCATGTCAACACCGAAGTGCTGACTACTGGGCTGGTGATACCCTCGGAAATAAAACGTACACCATCAGTGGCAGAAAATAGTTATCAAAGGTAGCAGGTTTCTAATTTAATCGCCAGACGCACGTTTCTTCTACATAAGACTCACCAGTAACTCTCAGAGCAAACTAGTTATCAAGCCAAACAACAAGTACAAAGTTGAAGTAAATCATTCGATATGTTATTTTGAGAAGTTGATACTTTTGGCCGATTAAAAATGTTGCATTTAACTTCAGTCAGATACTACAGTTTCATTTTAACGGGACGCTAAACGTTAATTTTTTTGCTATAGATTTATTTTACCCGAAACTGTATCGATTGCGTTAATATTACAAATCTTTCCCAACAGCTAGAAAACACGTACTTCGTGGAGGATTAGATGCAGACATTTGTTCGTTTGAGCGCTACCAGCCATGGCCAATAACATTCTACACCAATGTCAGTACCAACTGTATCTTTCTTAAATCAGCATGTAACGAAGAAGGACAAGTTGTCTATGATAATGGGAATCGAAGCACTGATATTAAATGCAGGTGTGACTACACGAGAGGTTATGATTTCGTGAATAAACCTCAAAATCCATGCTTTTGTGAACCAACAAAAGAAGATTGTTCATGTTTCTTGAAAACATGTCCTAAAGCATCTGACAAGTTATCATCAGGTAACACTTACGTTTGATGCTTGAAAAAAGTCAAACATAACACTGTAGGAGTTAAAAGCTAGTACATATTTAATCGTATTATTAAAAAAAACGTGCCAGTAGTTAGAAGATAATTAATGTATTCAGACACAATTCAATTAGCGTTTGGTCGCATAACAGGTCATTACGTAAGGTGCGTTGTGGTAGGGGAACACATAAATGTTTTTGTATTTATGGTTAGAAAAATATTTAGAACACATAGAAGTACATAAAACACGCATTTTTGCAAACAATGACTAACTTATTATATCGGTTTTTAATGTATTATAAAATTGAGAATGGAATTCGGGAATGTGTCAAAGAGACAACAACCCGACCATAGAAAAAACAACAGCAGAAGGTCACCGATCGGTCTTCAATGTAGCGAGAAATTCCCGCACCCGGAGGCGTCCTTCAGCTGGCCCCTAAACAAATATATACTAGTTCAGTGATAATGAACGCCATTCTAATTTCCAAATTGTACACAAGACACTAAAATAAAAATAATACAAGACTAAAAAAAGGCCAGGGCTCCTGACTTGGGACAGGCGCAAAAATGCGGCGGGGTTAAACATATTGATGAGATCTCAACCCTCCCCCTATATCTCTAGTCAATGTAGAACAGTAAACGCATAACAATACGCACATTTAAAATTCAGTTCAAGAGAAATCCGAGTCTGATGTCAGAAAATGTAACCAAAGAAAATGAACAAAATGACAATAATACTAACAACAGACTACTAGCAGTTAACTGACATGCCAGCTCTAGACTTCAATTAAACTGATTGAAAGATTATGATTTTATCATATGAATATCAGGTACAATCCTTCCCGTTAGGGGTTTAGTATCATACCATCATAACATATATGAGAATTACATAACCCGTGTCATGCCAACAGCTGTTTTTTTTAATAAATGTGTTTACATTAATGGATACATTAATTATCTTTATTCGACCATTTTATCACCACATCTTATATAGCAATTAAACAATTACGTATTGCTGCGTAAAGTATCAATAACATTTTTAATCAGAAAATATATCTCTCGTTTTTTTATATGGTTCATGATAAATTGATAGAATCACATGATCATAACTGGAAATTAAAGTTAACAGGTTTTACAAGAAACCATTTAAGAATTAAAAAAAATGAAATGTTAAATACAGTCAAATGAATTAGAAAATGTATATTTCACAAATGTCGACAGATTTGTTTCATTTGCAGTAGCCCAAATCCCGTCCCCTTTTCCTCGAATGTGGCATCAGCCAATTATACTTTAAAACAATTAATTTGTATTTACTCGTGCAACACGACAGAGGCCACATGAGGTGCAGTGATTGCTTCCATTTGAGACTTACAAAACGTTAGGATCCTCTCTCTCCCTCATTGTTTTCTGGTGAGTTCGTATTGATTTGAAATTATACTGTGTGCTGTTGGACTGTAGTTTGTCTTTTGGTTGTTTCAGTACTATACATGATCTTTACAATCAACAATGCATTTCAACAAATCAGAACAATGGCAGCTAGTTTAAATGTTTATTTGACTCTTTGTTTTATCAACAGTGCTTACCTTAATGAAGTTTGTTTATCACAAATTCCAATATAACGTATCATCCTGTAACATTTAGATACAGATAATTGCTTTAAATAAAATCATAATCGTAAACATTTGTATAAAATATCAACTGAATTACCTAATAGACAAACTTTCATTCGTAAACAAAAAATCCAAATTTGCCATTGATATGGCTATAGCATGTCATTTCATATGCGATTTAAACATCTCATTTCATGGTTTAATAATGGGGTTTGGTCTTTTTTATCATTTTGTGATGGGTCTTTTTGTTTTTTTGTTATATTTTTTTTTTACAGATTACGAATGCCTTCAGGAAGATAAGAATCTAACTGTATCTGAATGTGAAGCAATAATCTACCAAAGGTGAATATTATTATGAGATATATTCATTTATTTTAATAATTTATCTTTGATGGCAATGCGAAGCCTAAATTTCCGTTTATAACCTTTTGATGTATTAAAGGAAAATAAATGATTATCTTCCATGAATATGTGTATTGTATGTACCTTGATTCCCTTCAATTGACGCGTTCAAATTAATGTGCTTAAAAGAATCACTGTGGTTTGGTTTCAAAAACTAAGGGACCACCAAGAACGTAGCTGTAATTTACTTTATCTTGACCTATTTTAAACGTAGTTTCTACCATTATTAGGTGAGAATACCCAGGGACGTGTTGGATATCACCGACATTTAAACTAAGTAATACCAAGCCAAAAGTACAATACAGGTATCTTCATTCAAGTGCATACTAAAGGAAAATAATGTAACATTCCATTTATGTAATCATTTCGGCGTAAACAATATTAGTAAAACATTCCACAACATCATGTGTTTGTCAGTAGCACCTGGACAGTTTGACGTCATATTTTGAAAACTATCGTATAAAACGTAAGTTCCACATGCCTATAACTTATCTGTACGTATACGCTTCTGAATGTAATAAAATTTCCAAATAGTTTATTTTCTGGTGAGTTGTATTTACTATTCAAGAAATTTTATACCTATTTTAGTAATACCATTTTTGAATTAACCTTTTTGAAATTTAATCTCATTTTATATGTATCAATGATTTTATTGATATCTAGGCCAAGTTTACAACTGACAATTGAATATTTTATTAACATTGTGTTAAATAGTTATCAAAGGTACCAGGATTAACATTTAATACGCCAGACGCGTAAATTGTCTACATAAGACTCATCAGTGACGTCCAGATCAAAATTTTCATATTGCAAAAAAAAAGTACAAAGTTGAAGAGCATTGAGGACCCAAAATTTCCAAAACAGTTGTGCCAAATACAGCTTAGGTAATCTATTCCTGGGATAAGAAAATCCTTATTTTTTCGAAAAATTCAATCTTTTATAAGCAGAAAATTTGTAAAAGTGACCATATAATTGATATTCATGTCAACACCGAAGTGCTGACTACTGGGCTGGTGATACCCTTGGGGACTAAACGTCCACCTTCAGTGGCATCGACCAAGTGGTGTTAATAGTTATCAAAGGTAACAGGATTATAATTTAATACGCCAGACGCGCGTTTCGTCTACATAAGACTCATCAGTGACGCTCAGATCAAACTAGTTATAAAGCCAAAACAAGTACAAAGTTGATGAGTATATATATATATGTAGGACTCTAAAGTGCGATGGTACTCTGAAGTGCGATGGTCACGCTAAAGTGAGATGGTCTACGCTGAAGAACGATGGTGTCTCACGCTAAAGTGCGATGGTTGTTTGTTCGTTAATATACGATGGTATATCACGCTAAAGTGCGATGGACCAAAGGGGTAAGGTTCGGGGGCTTGATAAGAAAAGCGATAAAGAACACCCAATGTAAAAATAGTCCTTTTGTATAATCTAGTATTATAAGGTGTATACCATATGTGAAAGGCAGCATAATTTAACAGTATTCTTTAGTGAATGATTCTCAAAGACCGACCACGTAATAATTGCTAAAATGGTAATTTAGGTGTCACAGAATACTATATATTTCTTGTAAATGAATTTTTGACAACTCGTGCGTATTATTGTTATAATTGGTGTAGCTTGCCGTACACAATCTATCGCTCATGATAACACATCCCTTTACCATTGTCTTTTTTTTTTATAGTAAGAGATACAAAATTCGATAATTTTCGGAATATGTAATATTTATTTGTTTAATTTAAATGAGAGAGAAAGACGATGTTTGCCGAGCTTAATTTACACCAATTTTTGTAGCGACTACATATCCATGTTATATGTTCCTGCAATGTATACTCTAATGTTTTAGCCGACAATTTATAATTACTCATGAAAATATGTACCTTTATTTTAATTTGCCGACGTTACTTTTCAATAAAGCGACAGCATTTAACGGGGATCGCAAAATAAACTACAACATTAACAATGACTTAAAAGCATCAGTTCGCTTCCTATAAAAGCAGGATACAGGATATGTATGTGAGTACTTCTTGTATCTATAGGGCCTAATGTAAAACGGTTGACAACGGATACAAGTTCACCTTCTAGCCACCAAAATAAAGCACTTTTGCTTTAGCCGACAAAGCACAGTTAGGTTTAAATTAATAAAGTCATTGACATTTGGTTGAAAAGTTTCTTAATCAAATATTTGTAATTTTTTTCAGTGGTGTTTATTTTTAGTTTGTATAAACGACTGATAACGTCATAATACAAATACATTTCTAACGTCTACACTCTCGGAGACCATCGGACTTTAGCGTATATAGGAATCGCACATTAGCGTAGATCATCGCTGCACTTTAGCGTAACCATCGTACGTTAGCGTACCCATCGCACTTTAGAGTCCTACATATATACTTGCTTTTTAAATTCAGAAAAAAATTCTTAAGAAGGACCTATCTGAATCACATTAGATAATTAAAAACAAATACTTCAGAGAACAATTGATGGTCTTTCCAAATCGATAATAAGAATGAAATTTTAAAAACGATGATAGAAAATGTTACTTCTTGTTGATATAATTTGGTACCTCAAACTGATACAAAAAATAAGATTAATAGGTATGCAACAGACTCAATTGTTTAATACAGAACCAGAAAGAATTTTTAGCAAAAGTCAAAATCTAGAACGTCAAATTGACCTTTGACCTTGACATCAATTTCTAAGTCATATGTCAGTGATCTCAAATCAAAAGACTCCAGGTCAAACACTTGTATGGTTGTTGAGATATATCGATTTCAAATACAGAAGGGGAGAACACTCCTATAATAAGGGTTGACCAAACACTTCAACTTAAATTAGCTGAAGTTGCGCCTTATCGTAAACAGTTATTTGGAAAACACATCATAACATTAACTGTTGCAGTTTCTTATGATATAGATAACAAGCAAAACTCAAAATTTAGAATACGATCTTGACCTCAATTTCAAGGTCATAGGTCAGTGAACACAAATCAAAAGACCCGAGGTCAATCACTTGTGTGGTTGTGGAGAAATACTGACTTCAAATACATGAGGGGAGAAAATTCCTGTAGGGTTGACCAAAACCCTTCAACTTAAATGGGTTGAAGTTGCGCCTTATCGTAAACAGTTATTTGGAAAACACATCATAACATTAACTGTTACAGATTCTTTTGAATATAGATTACAAGCAAAATTCAAAATTTCGAATATGACTTTGACCTTCAACCTTGACCTCAATTTCAAGGTCATAGGTCAGTGAACTCAAATCGAAAGACCCGAGGCCAATCACTTGTGAAGAAATACTGATTTCAAATACATGAGGGGAGAAAACTCCTATAAGGGTTAATCAAAACACTTCAACTTAAATAGGTTGAAGTTGCGCCTTATTGTAAACAGTTATTTGGCAAACACTTCATTGCATTACATGTTACAGTTTCCTTTGAATAACGATAACAAGCAAAATTCAAAATTTAGAACATGACATTGACCTTTGACCTTTACATCCATTTCCTTCAAATGGAATAAGGACTTCATATCTAAAGACTGTAGACCTCTACGACTTATAACGTATGAATTTATCCAACATATCGCCTATCTTAAATTTTCAAACGGAAATAACTCCCATAAGATGTCTTCTGATCACTCCAATTAAAATAAACCAAATCATTTTTCAAAGTAGACGAACAATTTGGTGAAAACAGTTTGTTAAAATCTTTTACGGTTTTCGAGATAAAGTGATAACAAGAAAAAGGGGACGCAGGAGATAACTCCTATAAGAATAAGTGTTCGGTCACACAGGGTGAGGTTTGAAACCCACCTTACTGTACAACATCATTTGAAAAAATCCATTCGATATGTTACATAACAAAAAAGCATCTCAGACGGCAGAAGAAAAAATAATTAAAAACCAATTCTTCAGAGAACAATTGAAGTTCTTTCCACCTCGATAATAAGAATGAAATTTAAAAAACGATGTTAGAAAATGTCACTCCGTGTTGATGTAATGTGTAAAATCAAACTAATATAAAACAAATAAGATTGATAGGTTTATGCAGAAGACTTAATTGTTTTGTAAAACCAGATGCGCATTTCGACAATACATGTCTCTTCAGTGATGCTCGTGGCCAAAATATTTGAAATCCAAAGCTTATATAAAAGATGAAGAGCTATAATCCAAAAGGTCCAAAAAGTATAGCCAAATCCGTGAAAGGAATCAGAGCTTCGCATGAGGGAGATACGTTCCTTAATTTATAATAATTTCTATCATTTTGTAACAGTAAATTTTAATAACACAAAAAATCCGTATTTTCATGGCAGTACCGAAGTACTGGCTACTGGGGTGGTGATACCCTCGGGGACTAATAGTCCACCAGCAGAGGCATCGACCCAGTGGTAGTAATAAAATTAACGGTACCAATTTTCTTGCACCAGATGCGCATTTCGACAATACATGTCTCTTCAGTGATGCTCGTGGCCAAAATATTTGAAATTCAAAGCTTATATAAAAGATGAAGAGCTATAATCCAAAAGGTCCAAAAAGTATAGCCAAATCCTTTTATACTGAACCAGAAAGAATTTTTAGCAAAGGTCAAAATCTAGAACGTCAAAGGGACCTCTAACCTTCAATCTCAATTTTGAGGTCATAGGTCAGTGATCTCAAATCAAAAGACCCCAGGTCAATCACTTGTATGGTTGTGGGAAAATACTGATTTCAAATACTAAAGGGGAGAAAACTCCTATAAGGATTAATCAAAACTCTTTCACTTGAATAGGTTGAAATTGCGCCTTTTTGTAAACAGTTATTTGACAAACACATTATCTCATTTACTGTCACAGTTTCTTTGGAATAACGATACAAAGCAAAATTCAAAATTTATTACATGACATTGACCTATGACCTTAACCTCAATTTCCTTCAAATGGACCAAGCACTTCATATCAAAAGACTGTAGGCCTCTACGACTTATAAAGTATGAACTTATACAACAAATCGCCTATCTTAAATTTTCAAAAGGAAATAACTCCCATAAAATGTCTTCCGATCACTCCAGTTAAGGTTAACCAAATCATTTTTTAGACGAGTAGTCAAGTAGTCAAGTAGACGAACTATTTGGTGCAAACAGTTTGCTAAAATCTTTTACGGTTTTAGAGATATAGCGATAACAAGAAAAAGGGGACGCGGGGTAATAACTCCTATAAGAATAAGAATTGTTCGGTCACACAGGGTGAGTTTTGAAACCCCCATTACTGTACAACATCATTGGCCAAAAATCCATTCGATATGTTGTAATACAAAAAAGCATCTCAGACGGCAGAAGAAAAACAAAAAACAAAATAATCAGAAGAAAAACAAAAGATCTTTCCAGTGGAAAGACCTAAAAATAATCAGGAGAAAAACAAAAGGTCTTTCCACGAAAAGTGGAAAGACCTAATTACATTTTAAAACTTTGTCAGATGACTTTTAATCAAGCAGTATTATACATGTTATACGCAAAAGGTTTCAAGTTATTCAGTTGTATATGCTTTCGTCCGACCTTAAAATGGGGGTTTTCTGATTCAGCTGTCCACCTCAAAGTGAATATGATGGGTTTAGTATTTGAAGCAGAATATTTTTTTAGAAATGTGTCAGTTCTTTTTTCTTGAAACTGCCCATTTGTAATGCTATATCATTTTATTATATGACTATAAATTTTCTGTTTTCTCATTGGCTAAAAGCATAGGAAATCCTCTTTGATAAAACATTATATTCACCGCGTCAAAAATCACGAGAGGTTAATATAAGATTTGGAACAGCGTCCGTGTACCTAAATATAGAAACGGGGAATTCTTGTTAGCTATTTAAGGGATGTATAAATAAAATGGTTTTTAATTGGACGACCGAATAAATATCAACCAATCAGCGCTCTCGACATAAAATCGTTTCGATCTAACAGACGACAGTTACATGTTTCCGGCAACAAAGTATGGCTGGAGCAGCAGAAGTAGCTACTGAAAAACGCTTTCCATCGTTAAATAATGAGGAAATTAAGAAGATTTTGATAGAAAAGGATTCTAAAAATACTCGCCGATCAACAGATTCTAGCGTGAGGACATTTAAATCTTATTTAAGAGAGAAAAATCTACCTGAAGATTTCGAGAATTTGCCAAACAATGAATTGGACAGTATTTTGTTCAGAATTAAATATGCCTAAAAATCAAACCCAAGCATAAAATAAAAACAGTCTAGGCAAAATACCATCTAACCAAGGATATATTTCACAATCTAAAAATATGAAAATGACACTGAGAACTAAAGAGTCATATAATAAAGCAATTGTTGACTTTTGATATCAGTTGATACAATGATTTATCAACCCCAGATGTGATATTCACCTCGGCCGTTGGCCTTGGTGAATATCACATCTCTGGGGTTGATAAATCATTGTATCAACCTATCAAAAGTCAATAATTGTATAATGTTATTCTTGCAAAAAGGAATAACAATTTAACCACCATTTTAAAATCTGTCCCCAGCCACAAATTGGCGTAATAACTAAAAGCAAGATCTATTTTGATAGTACATACTTAATGTTTTTTTCTTGGAAGAAACACTACCAGGCCATACCTTCTTCGTCGTTTGACATGTGGATGTATCACCATCAGGTGCTGTACCCCGGAACATTTATGACCTGTATTTGACCTTGAACTTTGATCTCAATGATGATAATTGTATTTTTGACAAGAAACACATAAGCAGGCCATGACATGTTGTCTGCTGACCCAGACCTGTGATATTTGGCTTGTTTACTCAATTCAATTGACCTTAAGTTTTGTTTAGAGCAAATATTTAGTGACAAAATACATACTACACAAGCTCTAATTATCTATTCAAATCAATCATTTGCCAATTTAGACAAACATTACGACGTATCAACACATTCCATGCATAATTTATCTCTTATTAAGACAAAGAAAAACATGTTGTTAAATAAAAATTTCGAAAAAGAACTAGTTTCTATTAAGGGGAATTGTACTCAATTACTACACAGTTTTTAAATACCGTTCACATGGTTCATGTGTCTCGTGCTGACATATATCACCGTGAAATGAAAATAATGTTTATAAGGTCTATTGAAGTGTCAACATTAGAAAAGAATTCTAAACTACCAATTACATTAATGCAAAACATTCATTTACATTTATCCAAAAACCTCCCAGGTCAGGGGAGGGTTGGGATCCCGCTTTAATGTTTAACGCCGTCATATTCTTTATGTATGTGTCTGTCCAAGTCTACAGCCTATAAAGCAGTGGTTGTCGTTTTTTGATGTGTTACATATATGTTTTTCGTTCATTTTTTGTACATATGTAAGGCCGTTAGCTTTCTCGTTTACTTTTTTTTTACATTTGTTATTTTGAAGTCTTTTATAGCTGACTATGTGGTATGGGCTTGCTCATTGTTAAAGGCCGTACGGTGACTTACAGTTGTTAATTTTAGTCTCATTTGGTCTTTGTGGAGAGTTGTCTCATTGGCAATCATACCACATCGTGTTTTGCTATATATACGAATAATCAAATAATAGACTATAATAAAATATTTCAGGGTAAACACAACTAGAAACAAATATATTATGGAATACATTTCAATGAGAGAAAAAAGCTCAAATACAGGTACGTCTTTAATTTGGAATCTATAAAAAATAAATGATGGTCTTAACCGATATCAAAGTTATCGCCTTACGACTTTTGAAATCAAAAGAAATTAGTTTGATGACACAATAGGAAAGTTGAAGATAGTTTGATAAACCAAAAAAAAAAAACGCAAAACCTAAGCCCACTATTTTTCTAGAAAATATAAATGTGAAAAACATATGGTATACATGTATATACATATTTGTTGAATTGAAACATTGCAGCGAACAAAGCAGCTATTTTAAATTGTCGAACTTATTTATTCCCCGTACAATACAGATTAAAACAAATATTTCGAGAGAGAAAAAAACATGTAAAAAACTTAATAAATGATATGTTGACAGTCAAAAGCCTGAATAAGGCTAATAAATCGTTTTTTTACAACAACAAAAAATACATGGGTAAAAAAATTGGCAAAAAATCAAAATTAAGATGAATAGTTAAAATTTTAATGATAAATTTAACGAAGAATAAATAAATATCATACACCTCAAACATGAGGGAAAATGTATTTGCCAAATTTTTATTGTGTAATGTTTAACAGCTTACTATTGCCAGTATACCTGTTTATGAACTTCTGGTTACAGTTGCTTTTAAAATTTCGGATTTGGTAGACGTGTGTTTTAACAAAATATCGATTGTGTCCGTTAACCTTTCGATAGATTGAACAAATGTTTAGCATAGTGAATCTTTAATATTGTTGAAATAATGATGTAATATACCTGGTGTAAGAAAAAAAAAGTCTGTTTACTTTCGTTTCAGTGCAATATAAGATTATATTAACTGTTATCTGTATTGGTAAGTACTATAGCAAATATTTGTAAAAACGCTTACGTGTTTTGAAGATCAAGATTTGAGGTCAAGTTTGCGACAATAAATGGCATCTTGAGGCAAATGTTTGAACATGTTTTTATAACATGATATCCCTATTTCTACAAAGAAATACCTATTTATTAGACAGCAGTAGGGTTTTTTAAGGAGTCAACTGTGGTTCGTATCACATACATATCTATCTGGTGATGCAGATAGTTAGTATAAGAAATAATGCTTATCTTATATGACGTTTAATTGGTCGCTGGAGTGTAATGTGAACTAGTCAGATGTGAAGAGAAATGTCAAAGGTTTGTGCTCATACATAGTTTTAAAAGAGTTTGTCTTAAACTAATGTATCACAAGTAACATAATTACTCAAATTACAATTATGAACCGGATATTCAGTCTTTGATATTATGATGCAATTAGAATATTGTTTCTTTTCCTGGAAATTTGTTATTGATTTATAAAATAAATTTTACCATAAATTGATATGTAAATAATTAATTTCCTTTTGTAATTTTTTTTTATTGCATACGTCTTTAAAAAAGTAATTTGTAGATGTCATTATTCAATTCAGTTTTTATTTCGAAAATTCGTCCTTCGTGAAATTCGTGTATGAAGTCGGTTGCATTTGAATAAATAGGCTAGAAGAGACGCACGATTGGTTACCATTGGGATTCCGATTGTTTGTCTGAAACAAAAAAAAGCAAAACACAAAAAAGTAAATAAAATATAAAAAAAAAAGCCGAAAGCAAAAAATTTGGAGTTCGACCTAAATACAAACAACTGCATATCAAACAGAACGTAGAAAATGCCTATCAAAAATCAGGAATGGTAACATGTGCTGAGAAGGTCAGCAGATTCATCTCTGTAATTTGTTTCCGCCGTGTTGCTCTTGTAAATACACAAGCGATGATAAGTTAAATTTGATAGGTCACATTTAAAACAAGAGGACGAAATTGTAATAACAAACATTTGAAAATATCCGTTGTTATATGTGTAACAGATATTTCATTAGAGTCAACAAACTGGTGATGGGTCCATCAATATTTGAAGGGTTGATTTCAATTTCACCACCTGGGTCTGTTATAAAAAGAGCTTTCTAGAGCAGCAACACCCTTTAGAGAAAATAATGATAGGAAATGAATCTCCTTTAAATTGTGAGATATATATCCTCCATAAGCAGGGTTTATATAAAAGTTACTACATAGAAATAGTGATATTGATTAAAAAGATGTGACCACAATACAATATAAAACCACACAATACAACAGAAGAAATTCATGATCAAGTATACATGGAACAGGTTAAAAAGTAGATAAAGTTCTATTTCTGATCATTTACATTACCTTCGGTGTGCCACGTGCTGTTTATCATTTGTTGTTTAGTTTTATATGTACTGTCTACCATTTGGTGTTTTTGATGTATTGGTCCTTTGTTGGGCAATTTATGACAAATATATGGTGACAAACTCGCCTTATTTATAAATTGTATAATTCATTGACCGCTCCTGGCATGTGTAACTTCATAGCATATTGAAGGCTGGTAGATGTCTTTCCAAATTACTACACCTTTATTATATCCCTGGTGCTCTCCACTGGAGCATTTTCGTACACAAGCATCGCACAAGTAGACGCCGAGATGGATTTGCAGTAAGAAAAGTACCGCTTAAGTCTTGCATAGTATGAATGTTTCGTTCATTGTTGAAGACCCAACATCAATTTTCAAGATGAAGAACAGAAATAAAAGCCCTGTTCGTTAATAGTTTTTTCGGCGTATTGTGTGCAGCTGTGCCCCATTTTCAATTACTCCATATCTTTAACTTTTTAGAAAATATTTTAAAATAAGTTTCATAACATAAATTTTATAAATTATAACTGGCCTTTTATGCTAAGTAGAGAACTATATTACTATTCTTATTGCAGTTCACAAACAATCTGATAGAAGTACATATACTGTTCCTATCGATGTTATTTCTTTAAACATTGCATTTCCGTTTTAATTCTTATCAAACGAGTGGCTTGCAGTAATATTCCACCAAATGAAACAACTCTTTAATCTGCTTCACAATGTTTATGTGTGTGTTTTCTTTACAGGTTTGGTTCTTTTCTTTTGCATGGGAGTCCTCCTTGATACATTGTTAGACAGTTTTTTTTGGGAAGGTAATGCTTTATTTTTGTTTCGCATTTAACAAGTAATCTAACAAGATTATAGATAATTAATCAGTTTGGTACTGTTATGGGTTTTTATTTAAAATGATATTTGCTTTTTTTTTAAATGTTAATTATCTCAATCGGCAGATTAAATGTAATTGCCAATTTGAAATTGTGTTTAAATTGTTTCTTAATCTAATAAAATACATTCACTGCTTATCATGACCATGCCTAAAAGAAAATAACAAAAATCATTACAGCTTAAAGTTAAAGATAATAAAACACCTGTTAAGAAGAAGTAATTGAATAAATCCGATATATATATATATATTTAGGAAATAATTCATGGAAGCCATAGATTTGTTGGAAATTTACTTATGGCCTGGGCCGTGATATTCGAATTTTATCCTGAGCGTTAGCGAGGGATAAAATTAACGAATATCACGGCTCAGGCCATGTGTAAATTTACAACAAATCTATGGCTTCCATGAATTATTTCGATTCTAATAGGACAAATACGATCATTAAAAAACTGAAGCGATGATGGGTATACCGTGTGTGTGGCTGTTCTATTTTACCCACTGTTCGATAAATGTAAAACAAATCTAATAAACCTGCATGAATGATTTCTTAACTAACCGTTAGAAAAAAAAATGTGATAACTTTTTTTACTTCTCAGTAAACCCAACATTTGCAATTTTAAATTTAATTTTTTTTTATCGTAAGCTACAGTTAAATTCACTGTTGACATGTTGTAACCAAGGAGCCGCCATGTTGACTTGCTGAAATTAGTAAATGTGCGAATAATGCAATAGAACAGAAAACAAGCAACACCTACCTCAATACTTTATTTTAATGCAATTGTATCCGAGTTTAGAAGGTAAACGCAATAGAAAAACCTTCAGCTTTGACGTTTTCATTCGTATGACGTCATGTTTTGAAATGACGTTTTGCGCCAAAATCATTACTGAAATATCGCGGAATTGTAATTTATTTTGTTTTTGTCCATTTTTCCGTTCTCTAAATGTGTAAATTTTTTTTGTTATGCGTCAGAAACAGAATAAATGTTCTGTAGGGTTTTTATTCAATTGTAATTGTTGACACAACGAAATCCACAACTGTTTACACATAGGTTACGATACATGTGGATTTACATGGGAGGCATATTTAAACAGTCATTTATGTACATCTTGGAGTCTGCGCTAAGTATAGATATATCGAGAATTTTATCACGGTGTTGTTTACAAAACGAAAGAAGCACGTCATATTAGAATTAGATTTAATGTTTTAGCGTTTATATACACATGGAAAAAAGTATTGCAACACCTTGATTTTTCAAAAATTGAAAAATCAGCCTCTTTTTTTGGATGATATATAATAAGATATTTGTATAATATTATTGAAACATAGTTTATGATAACATTGGCATTGAAACGAACAAAAAATGTTTAAAAAAAATGATTTATATAACCACAATTTTAATAACAAAATGAAGCGTTTTTTGAACAAAAAAATGCATTTTACAACTTTGACTGTAGTCGAACTTTACAATGTCAGACATTTCAAAATTAATCTTTAGATGACTGTTCACATCATGGTTGATCGTTACACGCCAAAGAAACGGATAACCGCATCTTAACGTCTTCTGATTCCTGCCAAAAATCGACTAATTTGTTGCTAAGGTAGCAGCAACCATTTCTGATGAAGGGCATTGTTTATTTCATGATGTGTTTGAACTGGGGTGTCCTTTCGCGCACTTCCCGCCCAATAGTGTCCCATATATGCTCGATATGGTTCAAATCTGGGCTACGATCCGTCCACGGAAGATGACCCGAATTCCATTTGAACAATGAATCTTCCTCCATGATGCTAATTTTCAATTTTAGCGAGCTCTGCACTACATTGGATACGGAAAACTGTGTGTCTGTTCGTGAACAAAGGTCTCCGAAATGGTCTTATCGCACGATAACCAGTAGCGATGAGTCAATCTCGAACAGTTCTTGTTAAAAGGTCCCTGTATGCCAAACACTCTCTTTTTTGGATTGTATTGTATGAAAGGGGTTTCCTTCTGACCAACCTTTTTTATGCTTGATTTTCCCTAGCAAATGGTATAGAGGGTCTTCTTTATTTCGGAAGGTCTTTAACATCGTTTAGTGCCATTTTTAATTCTCAAAACGACTTCTAGTGGAATGGTGATGACCAACAATACGTGCAGTTATTACAGCGACCTCCTGCTTCACTCATGCTGATAATCTGTCATCTTGCTGCAGTTAAGAGTTGTCGATGACCCATTACAAGGTGTCAATCACATAACTTTAAAATTTTGGTTATTTAAAGTGTTGAAAACAATGAGGATGAAAACACCTGTTTTGCTGTTTACGGGTACAGTAGCTGCATGTGCAGATAAAAACTTACCGAGTCGATATTTATTGATTAAACTCAGGTGATACTTAAATAATGTTTAAGTAGTTCTATTTTACCAAATTATATCACAAAAAAATAAAAAGTGTTTTTTTAATTTCAATTTCAATTTGGTGTTGCAATACTTTTTTCCATGTGTATATAACAGAGTTTACGAATATCCGTTGTTCGATCTGTTAGCCAAATGCGTTTTGTCAAAATATACCTTCTTTCATATTAATTCTGTTTGGTCTTACAGAAAATGTTGTTTGTGGTGGTTTTAAAACCTCTACCAAGAAATTTGTTTTGCACACACACGTTTCAAACCGCGGTTTTTATCCAACACAATCATGGTTTTGAACGTTGTTTTCAATTTAGACTTGTTTTTATTTTTTCGTTAGTGCTTTTGTTGTATTTGCCTTGGGGTTTAAAAAATCGGTTTTTAGCCTATTTTGACTTTTCATAATTTAAAAGTCAATTCTTAAATGAGGTAAATTATATGGCCTTCAAAATACTGTTCCGATGTCTTACATCACTAAAGACACATCAATTGTCCAAATTCGGATATGTTGTACAAATATTTGCACCTCATGTCGGCGGCATACCATCTTTTACCTAAGTTTATTTATTTCCTGTTAGGTATTAGATAAACAATTAAGATCCATTTTGTTACATCTAGTGATCCCTTTATTTGGCAATATTCCATGGTAGTCAGACGAGTTTAAGAACATCAGTTGTTCAAACTGCTAGTCAAATTCGTTTTGTATTTTTTTTTTCTTTTGGAAAATTTTGTTTGTTCAGAACAGTGTACAGCTGTACAGTGTATGAGTTGCAGGATTTATTTCATTGTGTTGACGGGTTAGGTTTTTAAAATTTTATTGCTGTTTTGACCTTGCTTTCACCACGCTCAGAAAGACATGCAAATCTTTAAAAATTGAGAATTTGAAGCCCGCAAAATAGCGTATCACTCAATTCAGATTGAGCGACACATATCTATCCAAAAGAAAAACCTCAAGGACACAAAATATGCTTTTGGATAAGCTTTCGATATGGAACAGCCAATGGACGACCGCTGTTGAATTTGGTTAAATATTTTTAAAGTCGTATTTTAATATAAAACAGTATAGCAACGACACAAAAGTTAAAATATTTTTAAACATGTGTATTTCATGTTTTTGTCTATTGGTTTCTGTCTCATATTTCATTAATTTATTAAATTGTATAAATATTTTTTTTTTGCTTTGTTGTTTTATTTCAGTTTACTTTTTTTACCAGCCACTTAGTAATATAGAGCTTAGAGAGGGAGAATCCGTTAAACTTACGTACGAATTGTCGACCAACAGATTTCCAGTTTCATTTTTGAAGGACAATCAATTTATAGCAGAGACAACAAATATTAAAAAAAGAGTAGCTGGTCGCACAAAAGAATTAGAATTTAAAAATGTTGCTCCATGTAACGCAGGACAATACTGTCTGAAGGTTGAAGGCAATACAAGCGTGATCAGCCATCTGACAGAATTACGTATTCACCGTAAGTAATATGTCTTTTTTATAACTAAATTATGAAAAACAGGTCGTAAATATCCTACTGTTTCATATGTAGCTGATTTTAAAGTCAACATTTGACCTTTGACAAAGAGAGCATGTTAGTGTTCATCTGATTAATGCATTAGGTACTAAAATTGAGAATGGAAATGGGGAATGTGCCAAAGAGACAACAACCCGACCATAGAAAAAAACAACAGCAGGAGGTCACCAACAGGTCTTCAATGTAGCGAGAAATTCCCGCACCCGGAGGCGTCCTTCAGCTGGCCCCTAAACAAATATATACTAGTTCAGTGATAATGAACGCCATACTAATTTCCAAATTAAACAGGAAATTTATAAAAATGACCACATAATTGATATTCATGTCAACATCGAAGTGATGACTACTAGGCTGGTGAAAACAAATAAAGATATAAAATTACGTACATAATAATACTAATAGTACTAATTTTCACGCTCATGTGTCCATGAAGACAGTAATATGATATTTTGATTTAAATATGTAAACAGTCTATCACAATGAAACATTACGCCTCATTGTTTGGTTTTTAACAGCAATGTTTACTTCGAAGATCGAACCACAAATCTGTATAGAAGCAGACAAACTTCATTTGGCATGTGCCGTGTATGCAGAAAACATAGAAGTCAAATGGTACAAGGAGAATGCACAGCTTCATGATGGTGAAAATATATTGATACACATGGAAACATATCAGCGCATGTTAACAATTGAAAAAACAACCGTTGCAGATTCCGGAATATACTATGTTAAAGCTGAAAAGGTGGAAATGAGAATTCCAGTAACTGTGAAAGGTAATTTTGATGTGAATACTGCAAATGAACTTTACGTAAAACGCATAAGTCGAGTTCCTGTGTGAAAGTAGCTAGTATACACCAATATTGCGTCAGTAAACTTCATGCCATTTGTCAAAATGATTCTTGTTCGGTGTAGTCAATTTTTGTTAAACTTTCTTCCATTATTCTTAAAAACGTTGTCGTTTTTTGTATTGCATAACATTGAAAATACTCAGTTACTTCAATTTAACTGCTGTTTCATTATTCTTTGTAAGACTTCGTCAAATTCGTTTTTTTTTTATTATTAAGACAGGTTAATTACCGACTAAAAATATGATGGAGTTTCTGTTTATTCAACGTCAATTGTTGCTTGGACTTGTAGACTTTTACGAAGCTAAATTCAGCGAATGCACTTTATTATGTTTCGTTTGTTTGATAGATATGTTGAGACGACCGTTGGTTGATGTAACAATTATGGAAGGTTTAGATACAAAGTTTGAGTGTGAAACAGAGGAAGAAAACGTTCAAGTACAATGGTTTTATAATAGGAAAGAGATAATCAAATCAACTGAGAGAAGACAAATATCGAGATTACAAGGACGTATACATACACTTACTCTATTACAGACAAGGCTTGAAGACAATGGAAAATATAGCATTAGAATTAAAGCCTACGACAAAACTGTTGACTTGCACGTGAAAGGTATTGTATGCAAACGTTCATTTCGGGTTATACGTTAAATTAACTACAGAATGTCATCACAGATACCACGATGAAAACTGTTTGCACCAGACGCGTATTTTGTCTACAAAGTCAAATCAAATACACTCAATAAAAAAACATTTAAAATGCAAAATAGGTGCGAGCAGTGTCCAAAAATTCACAGATTAAGCGTGTACTTAATTTCGCGAAGTCGGAATTGCCAATACATTTGCTTGTATTTAATTCGCGGAATTGACGAAAGTGTCAAATTATTAGTTACGGACTTTCTGCATGAAGTGCTTTATAGTTGCAACCTAACAAGTTAAATAGACTCAAGTCAATTCTGTTAATAGTGAGTAAAATCTAGTTTATAATTAAATTCGGTATTATTTTATTCGTTAATACGTGTGTATATAAAGGAAATGTCTACGTCCTTATGTTTATAAATATTTCATAGAATATAGAAATGATCATTTTATGTAATGTTTATATTTCTTCAGTTAGAACTTTTTTTATACTTTGCCAAAACTAAAAAAAAGCGATGCTTTAGAGAAAAAAAGTATAGGTCATGGTGCCACTTTTTTAAGTTACAAGTCATGCAAAATTGCCCCATTGGTATAGATTGTTTCTTATGAAACACATTTTGGTAAGTAAACAGACATCAATGAGATAGAATTTTGAATTAAAACATAGGAGATAGGTTAAATGATATGCTTAAAAAAAAATTGTTGTGTCACCGAACGTGTTTACTTCCATTATAAAAAAAAGATCTATCAGAATTATTTTTCCTCTTAAATGTCCAAGTTAAAAAATTGATTCGAAAAACGTAAATATTTAGTTGTGTTAAAACAGTTTAGATAATTCAATTTATCACCTGTTCTTCTTTAAACAAATAAGCAGTCTTATATCTAAATTACAATCTGTCTTAAAATTGAAAGATTAAGGCAAAGAACAAGACTGATCGTGTACAGCTATTATATAAACCAAAGATTATGGTCTACAGTGAATCTATCCTTATGAACAAAATATGATCGAATTAAGATCAGATCAGCTTTATTGTTTATAAAAATTAGACAAAAATATTATGCAATCAGTAAAACAGTCATCCGTTTAGTATAGATTATTACACGGCTCTAAGTCATGATATCAGCCTAAGAGCTACAGGCTCGAGCGCTGATATCATGAACGAAGGCCGATAAAGGGTCTGAAAGAAAAAATGCCATGAATGAACTTTTTATCATATACTTCAGCAGAAAGATACATGCAAAGAAGAACTATTAAATAAGTGTCTTTCTTTGAACTTTAAGATAATAATTTCCAGACAATCATATATAAGTTTCTTAACTTTAATCGTTTGTATTGCTAATCAAAGCATTTTATTTATCTTGAGACATATCACAACAATTATCATGTTCTTATTTTATTTTTTTTTTAACTTATTGTCACCTTTCCTGTGATGATTGCCCCCGAAACAAGTGCAAAGTGTTTTCCTTTATAATAGTCATTGACAATTTCTGGCATCTTTTTTATGTTGGAATTTTGTTGGGGCTGAAACCATTTTAGAGTTTGATTCTTTCAAAACATGTTTTATATTAATTCATTGCTCCTCAGCCATTTTGTGAAAGTTCATAAATCACTTGCGGTTTTCTGCACTGTGGTGCCGTTTTTCAAATGCAGTCTGTCATGTTTACAAAAAAATTCTAGAAATGCACGAAGTTGTATGTGACAAACGTCACGGACATTATTGGAAAGGCATGTGATAACATTCCGGCAGCAGTCAATAAAGGTTTGTTTATCAGCCCGTCGAGAAAATTATCAGAAATCTTTTTAATTTAATATTTATAAATGTCATTGAACGGTAAAATTAAAGTAATATTTTTTGGTATAAGTATTTGATAAAAGTGATTACCCTCCGATTAAGTGTTAGTTACACATTTAATATGGGTCATTATTTGTTACCTTTTGTCCTTATTTGATTTTCCGTATGGATCACTGGTGTTGCTTTAACAGTTTCACAATAAAAACGCAGTTATGTCAATAGAAATCAGATGAACGTACATATACAGTAAATGAAAAGGTTTAATATCAATTCAACTTGCATTTGTACTTGCAGTGTATGTAAAGTGCGGATCCTAAAATATCATTTTTACTGTATATGCCAGAAATTTTTGATGTAGAATGATAAATAAACAGACGATTTATTTTTTATTTTTGAAGAAAATGAAGAAAATTAGTTAAAAAGTATATGTTAAGGAACACATAATACTAATAAAACAAAGTAAGAGATGCGAACGGGTTTTTTTCGCGCCTAAATCCAAATAGTTGTGAAATATATACCAAAATAGGTGAATATTTAGGACATTTCACGAACAGATCGTGCAGGTGTTTTATAACTAACAGGTAAGATGTTGTTGCAGAAAAAATATTCATTTCAACACAATTATTAAAGTTGTATAACGCAGAATAGGTTTTGTCATTCAGTTTCTTCATATTGAACTGAATTCCACTATGATGCTTTCTTTATGCGAGTCATGTTTACTGTCGAATAATGATACTATTCTTTCATTTTCACTGTAGAGCGATTCATTATTATTGTATATGCGGCGCATTTTCACTGTATGATATATTTATTTTTTTTATCTATTACAGCGTATTATTTTAAGCATGTAAAGCAAGACTTTAGTTAGCGTGCTTGCTTTGGGTTTTTTTTTGTACAATCATTATGATAACACCCAATTTAATTCAAATATAACAATTATATAAATACAGGTTAAACTATGCCGATATACATTGTTTAAATATGTCAATCTTATTTACAAAGTTTGTATAAACAATCATACAAACTAAGCAAGCAAGTCAACCAAAGTTTTGCTTTACATACATTAGGAAATTAGCTGTAAAGCCTTAATTTAGCCGACTTGCTCAAACAATAGATAGAGTAAGAGACGGATTTGATAAAATTTAACTTACGGAGGAAAGTTTGGTTTTAAAACACTCTAAATAAATTCAATAGAAATAACATTTATTTCAAATGTATTCCATTTAATTTCTCATAAATCGTATAGGGATCTTTATCTTTGTTTTTTTATCCATTTCCATATCCTTGTTTTTTTATCCATTTCCATGACACTTCACCACTAATTACGTACACCTTGATATAGATTGAATTGTTGGTTTTCCCGTTTAAAAGGTTTTACACTGGGGCCCTTTATAACTTGCTGTTCGGTGTGAGCAAAGACTCCATGTTGAAGGCCGTATTTTGACGTATACAGGTATACTTTTATTAACTGTGACTCGGATGGAGAGTTGTCACATTGTCACATATGACATCGTATCTATCTGTGGCTCAAACCGAAACGAGACGGGATAAAAAGGGATAAAAAACAAACGTTTTTAATATATTTATAATGGGCTGCATATGAGTCAGAAAAGAGTAGAATAGTGGGTCGCGTTTGGGTAAGCCGATTTTTTTGTAAGCGTGACACGTGAAAGTCAAATGATTGTGTCGTGAAAACGAGAATTTAAAAAAATGATAACTGCATAGTATAAGCGGGATACGGAAATCTGACAAATCAGTAAGCGGGATCAGGGATCAGACCCCCCCCCCCCCACAATGAGACCCCAGAATAAGATATTTTTTATCTTCATCCTATTGTTACAGTTATGCCTTCAATAACAAATGTATCCCATGCATGCATTTTTATATTTTTGGTCCCTTTTTCAAGTTTGTGGTCTCCAAATTTATAGACAAAAGACCTTATGGATATTTGGGGTTCTTTGACATGCTGAATCTAACCTTGTAACCAGTTTGGGGATTTTTTACCAAGTTACCGTAATAGCCCACATAGAGGTCCAAAGGATCATCAAACATGAATTGTAGCATGCATGTCGTGTACAATTACCCAAATGTGCATTGTTTGACCTCTGTGGTAGTATGTATCCACTCGCGGATCTAGAATTTTTTATAAGTAGGGGTCCAATGACTGCCTAAGAGGGGGCCCGCTCCAGTGATTCCATATAAAAGTAACCAAATGTTTTCCCAAAAAGGGGGCAATCCCCTGTCCCCTTAATCCTCCTCTGGTATCGAGCTGTCCATTACGGATACATTTTTTTTGTATCAAGGGTGCTCTACTTCACGTACCAATGCAAACAAAAAAGTTTGCCCACACACCTTACATTTCATGTTTTAATAACTGTGGATAATTTATGTCACATACCGTTTCACCTTATACAGTAAAAATAATGCTAGCAACAATCGAGTCAAGACCATTTATTCTACTAAAACTGTCTTTTTCAGAATATGAAAATTGAAGCAGTTGAGGGTACAACTGGAAAATTTAATCTTTTATAAGTTTTTCTGTCAACATTGCGTTTCAAGATGCATATTTCTCTGTTCGCAAGTGTATTTATTGCGTGGAAGATAACGTCCTCAAATGTACTCGTCTCTATTTTACACAGACTGCACTTAAACTCCGCCATGTCAATCTTTGACTTCAAAAAATACAGAAATATCTTTTAATTCTTTTTTTAAATCAAGGAAAAACGTAATTTGAAGAAAACAATATGACATTTTGAGAAGCGTTTTTGTTACAAGTTTGAAAAGCTATATATTTGATAAAGAATGAATGAGGAGTTTGTATTTCAATTTGAAAATACATTTATCATAAATTCTATAGTCATCAACTAAGTTTTTTCATTTGTTTCAAGTGCATTTATCACATAATTCTACAATAAAAAATCCTCGCATCTTCGAAAATTCCACATCAGAAATGACTGCACTAACAGTGATAATTCATCGCATCTATAGTTAAAATGGATCGCTTTCAATAATCGATATGCTAAATTATGTTGCTTTTATAACACTTATTTGAACTTTAATGCTATGTTTGTACATAATAAAGACATTTCACAATGAAAATATGTAAAAACTTTCCTTCAAATCAATCAATTTGGCATTTTCAAAACGTAAACAAATACAGTTTTCCCGTGATCCTTTATTCTACAATAGACATACCCGCATATGACAGTGAAAATGAACTAGCTGGATTCGCACTTTATATACACTGACTTGCAGATATATATTTTCGCGAATATATCCCTACCGCGAGGTTCCTGAAAATAAAGACACTGCTAAAAAGTACATATACAGAAAACTATTTCCTGAGTAGAAAATCTTTCATATTTCGAAAAAAAAAATAATTTGATGACAGTTAATTTATAATTATGAATAAATGAATGATAATTCATGTCAACACAAAAGTGCTAAATACTGGTATGGAACCTTTCCAAGCAATAACATCCATCCAAAGGCTTTACACATATAATTAGAGATAACAGGATCAACATTTTGTACGCCAGATTCGAGTTTGTCTGCGATAGGCGATATTCGAATAAAAGTATTATTAAAGACAAATAAAGTATGACGCAGGATGAGCATTGAAGAACCAAAATTATTCGGTCCTTGGCTAGATGAAAGCTTAAATTTAAGGGAAACCGGGATATTGAAGTTAAATTATAATTCGTAAACTCAAACGAACATAAAATATTTATCAAATAACCACAAACTCTTACAAGGGAGACGCCACTTGCACAGACAAGCGCACATGTTATTATAAATATGAGTATAATATTGTTGAAAGTTCATATATACACAGCTATTAAGCAGCTTGTACTGGTTTCCCCATACGTCCACAAATCCGAAAATAAATAATATGATGAATGATATTATTTATTTGGCAAAATGCTACTGTACACTTTGACTGCTATGGCTCGAATGACTTTAAACCAACTAAGTTCACTTGTGCATTAACTCAATATCCCAATCGAACCGACCTTACTATAATTATCCAAAAACGTGTTATCTATAAACAAACATCATTGTACATGTTCGATTTGGTACAACTTTGATAAATACATCAAAGCTATTCATGCTGTATGTATGCTCCATTGTCTAAAATAAAATAATGTATAAATAACTCATCAGTGACCCTCATATTCCTGACTGTAATCTTTTCAACGTTAGGTAGATTAATGTGACATCGTGTAAGTAACCATTTTGAAGACTCATCAGTGGCCTTCGAATACAAGCAAATGGAAGATAAAATCAAATTCCAATTTAAAGAGCGTTAAACCCGAGAACTCTGAATAATACTGACAACTACGGGAATTGTCAGCTATACCTGGGTGCAGAGAAACTCTTTTATGCTTTTAAGAATAAATTAAAGATAATTTTATTGATTGGTAATTGCTTATCGCTGCATCAGCGCAATACACTGCATACTGACAAGAACTTTTTTATATGAACTTTATCCAATATGTGTCTTTCAAAATTAGACACAAAGAGACCATCAAACTCAAACTATCATTCTAAACAAAATAAATTATGTACCAATGAAAATGCAAAACAATTTTAAAAACAGTAATGTTAGTGAAAAAAATAATTCGCTTAACAAAGTCTGATTTTAAAGCTTGAAGTATTATTGAAAACATTAAACATATTATTAACATCAGGAGCCTGTAATTCAGTGGTTGTCGTTTGTTTATGTGTTACATATTTGTTTTTCGTTCATTTTTTATATAAATAAGGCTGTTAGTTTTCTCGTTTGAATTGTTTTATATTGTCATTTCGGGGCCTTTTATAGCTGACTATGCGGTATGGGCTTTGCTCATCGTTGAAGGCCGTACGGTGATCTATAGTTGTTAATTTCTGTGTCATTTTGGTCTCTTGTGGACGGTTGTCTCATTTGCAATCATACAACATCTTCTTTTTTATATTGAAATCAACAACATTATAAAATATTTTTGTAGGACTCGGAAGTGCGATTAGGACGCGGAAGTGCGATAGTCACGCTGAACTACGATGGTCCCCGCCGAAGTGCGATGGTCCTGTCGCTGAAGTGCGATGGTTTAGCAAGGTGTTTGAATATTGAGACGTTTTCAAAAATAGCGTCACTGAAATACACAATTTATTCACTGGCAAGAGGACGGGTTTTCATATTAACAAAAGAAAGGAAGGGGAAAAGAAAGTAACGAAAGATGGAAGTCCAGAACTTTGTTTAGCAGTGCAGACGACGCTTATTAAAATATTTTAAGTTATGTAAGGCGGCAATTCATGGGGAACAAAGCAGATAAATGATGAACATGGTTTGCAGATGAGCTAACATGTGTTCGGAAGTATGCTGCAAACCTTTTTAAGACACATAAAATATCTTGGTCTTAGTATTAGTTTTGACTTCTCTTCAAGTATGCTTGACACGATTTTGTGTAGACAATTTTTAATAATGAAATTTCTTACTTGTATTATCAATGTTTTTGCAATATCAAGTTGATATAATGTTGTTTAACTCAGTAGAAACAAAAACTTTTAGTTCCAAACGAAATAAATCCTGATTTAAAAAAAGACCGTCACTCTAACCTTATTTTATTGTTGCTACAGTGTTGATTGTCTACCAAATGTTAGCCCGCAATTAACATGACTGGTCCCTACGTGTATTTCCAAATTTATTTTATACTCCTCAGTGGTTTTTCAGCAATTGTCAAAGTTTTTGGTGGAAAACGTGACAAGTGCTTTTATATAGACCTACACGCTAAATATTTTTTTCATTCTTGAACACCATATTTTTTGACTCAATACTAATGCGTACTAATCGAAAAATTGACAATTTCAAAATAAGATTAATCAAATCAAGACTTTAACGTCTTTGAATTGCACTGAACAGAAATTAGACGCTAATTTGGAAATGTTCATGTTTATTTTTATTTTAACAGTATGACATTTCATACGTTTGTTTTTGTTCAATGTCTCAGGCAGAACATCGCACTCCAGCGTAAGCACCATCGCGCCTCATCGTAACCACCATCGCGCTACAGCGTAGTTATCAACAAGTTAACGTCATAATGTCACCATCGCACTTCAGCTTTTTAACAAACGCACTTCAGCGTGGACCATCGTGGTTCGGAGAACCATCGCGGTTCCGAGTCCTAAATGTTAAACCAAGTTTTATTGAATATTTGCTAATACAAGGTATACAATATGCTTGTAACTCGTCGTTTTTTTTTAAAAAGCGTTACATTAATTTGCACAAAACATCATATAAAAATAACACACTGATCTTTTCTACATGATGAATTATCTGAATTTAAACCAATAACTAGTTTATATCATGTATTTTATTATCGCATAGTTCTCATAGTAGTTCAAATACATATTCATTAATACTTGATGTAAACCAATTTACGAAAAGAACATTCAGTAGAATCACTGCGGTAGTATCTGGTCTGATATCTACAAGTGTGTCTATAAAGCTGTCTACATATTACAATAGACAATGCGTAGGATTGGTTATGAGACAACTCTCTACAAGAGACCAAAATGACTAAGAAACTAACAACTTTGGAGATACGTACGGCCTTTAAAAATAAATATAAAACATACCGCAAAGTCGGAATAAGACCAATAAGTTTGTGCTTTCAATCATTTCAACATGTTCAATATTATATCTGTTGAAGGATGGTTTAAATCAAGACGCAGTATCTGTTTGTTGTAGAATTGCGACCCAATGATGTTTGATGGCGAAATTTAAAGCCATTTTGTTAAGCGCCATCTTCATCGAAGAGGTGATCCGTACTAGATAAAGCACTGGTGATCGAATAAAAAAACCAAATAATTGAAGTAGAATAACATTTAAAACCACTAATTCTTGGAAAGTTTTTTTTTTAATAATGCTGTGACGATCGTTTGTTTTTGTACAAATGCTAGATTCAATTACCGAAATATGCCAAGATTAATATTGTTTTAATTTCAACAAAAACGACACTTGTCTCTTCTTTACAATAGTTTAATCAACTAATACCAAATTGAATTTAAAGGTAAACATTCAGGAGAATTAGTTCTATTCACAATTACATCCCAGCTCCTTTGTTCTAACAGTGGTGATCTGAGACGGATCACCCTTACCAGATCACCCCAGTTTGAGTTTCTTTGCTAAGCATGCTTTTCTTTGTTCCGTAACATTTTGGCGGGAATGTCAAATCCACTATAAAACTTATGATTAATTATACGGAAAAGACTATCTATCAAAATTCACGTAGAAAAAATCAAGTGTATATGCTTGAATTCGAACTCAAGACCTTAAGCATATCAAGCAACGACACATACCACTACACCAGGACGACTGGATACGAACTAATAGTAATTTGACATACTTAAAGGAAGCAAGATCGTTTTATAATTGGGGCGAGTTGTCAGACCTTTATTCAGTGGGGTTTAAACCTTATTCGTTAATAAGTGAGTTTTTAGACTTATTGTTCAATTTGATTTTACACTTTTTCAAAAGTCGGGCGAGTCAAATTGTCAAGAGTGGGGCGATTTTTTTATAAAGTGGCGATATATTGTGGACCGATTGGCAAGTGGGGCGAGTTGACATTGTTTGATATCTACTCATCGTGTTTGGGGGTTATAAAGGGTATACATCATATAGTAATATATAAAGTATATTGTTATGGTTGTGTGGCGTTCTAAACTAGATTTTATAAATTGTAAATGTTTTTCGTCTAATCTAAAACAGCTGGGATGTTGAATAGTTATCTCACTCAGATTTGGTGTGTCAGTGTTTGATCACCCTCTGGCCTCCAGCTATCGGGTTGATCTTACACTGACACACCGCGTCCTTGTGGGATAACTATTAATGATCAACCCCAGTAAGATTTTTTTTTAAAGCGATTACTAGTATTGTTTTTTTGTTAATTATCAATGTTTGCCTAGAAGGTATTATCGTGAGCACCGAGTGAACCTTTGGTTTTCTTTATAATAAATCATGTGTTCATACTGCGTTTTATTGAGTTTTGATACATGTTATTAATATTCTATGTTTAAAATTTTATGAAATGACTTGTTACTCTTACAGTTGTTAATTTGTATAATTTTATTGACAGAAATGCCACAGACAATAAAACACATGTCCGTCTCCGACAGAAAGGCGTTCCTCAAGGCAGCAAACACCGGAACAACAAAACGGTATAATATCAGAGTCATGATCGTAGGAAAGCAATCAGCTGGAAAGACATGTTTATTAAGACGCTTGATGAACGAAGACATAGATGGTGTTATAAGTACTGATGGCATTAATATTGAAAGAAGGAAATGCCAAATTGACATAAAGACGGGTTTATGGCATTTTTGTAAGTGTAAGTCTTAAGTTGCTTTTTGATAAATTGAATTTAGTAGTTACTAAAAAATAAAAAAAAACTCATTACCAGACAACGTTCAATTTGGCGTAAGATCAAACAAAGTTCGAACTTGTGAGTTTTGAAATCAATACATACAGTTTGTAAAGTGTGTTCAATTTAATCTTGGGTACAAATAAAAGAATAAGAAATAGACCAACGTGCACACTCTATGCTTAATATAGGAAATTTGGCTTCACTTATTATATCTGTCATTCTAAAAAGAAATATGATTTCTACCGCAAGATTCATGGCTAACAATGTCCCGCAGGTGAAGGAATCAGTCAATTGGCATTGTTTAAACTTATAATCTCATAAAAGTGGTCTACTTTTGAATAACTGTATGTCTTTAAAAGTGGTCAAATAGAACAGGCTGTTTTTAGAATTTAAATTACTTACCTGACCTGTATGATTAAATATGAATGTTGCTGTCCAATGTGGAACTAGAACTGAACTCACTTTACCTGTTTGTGCTATCAGATGTAGCGATGCTACTCCCCTCCTTGTCTTTGTAAAATTCTTTTGCCTTTTACCAAAGTTATACCTTGCTAACTGTATTGCTTTTCTACGATTCATTTAATGTAGACGAAAGAGTAATTTTTGAGCCATTTTCATCAGATAGAAGTATGACGGTCACCGATGGTACATCTATTTGACTCGTCTAATAACTGTCAGTTTGAACTAAACAACTCTGAATTGCGTAGATTGATATTTAAAGCAAATACTAAGTATTTAATTTTTCAGTATTCTCAGTACACTGGCAAATTTGTACTAGTCGGTACTGTTTAGGTTAGTGAGAAAACGACACAAATTTTTGTTAACTAGAATACATAGTTTTCAATTAGTAATACGACGATACGTCTTTAGATGCAGGGAAGTTTAGAGTAGGATTTCAATATCAATGACTTTTGTAATTTTGGAATGAACTTTAATCCGTAAATTTGAAGTAAGAAATCCCAAACATCAAAATTGTCATTCTAACTGCTAAAATTGCGGCTTGAAAAGAGGTTGAAATTATGAAGAGTTATACTTTAAATAACTTAACGATTGTGGATTTTTTTAGTTTAAACATATTTATTTATAGTGGATTGGGAAACAAATTTTGAAATTTGTATTAATCCCTTTCCACTTTGCGGGTGCGAGTTCTGCCTTATAGCGGCATTAGTCTGCTCTTTTTCGAAATCTACAAGGGTGTCGTTAACGTGCAAGAGATATGGCTCTCTCTTAACACGGGTCAGCCATTTATCTCCCCTTCCGACGGACTATCATCGTTTCTCAAGACCATACTCGCAAATGGTTTCAAGGAAGAGCCGAAAATTCAGTCCCTAAAATTTTCACCCCGGAACTGGAATCGAACCATGAACCTTTGTGGTAGTAGTCCAATGCACTAACCACTACACCACGGCTCTCAACAAGAATTATTTGAACATTAATTTTTGTTTGTTTAAACAATTTCTGACGTATTTATACGATACGACACATGATTTTGATTTAATCATTGATGCATAAATACGTTGATCAGTTTCTTTAGAAAATAAAATAAACCTCCAATGCCCAATAGAATATTATCGGTTTAATTAAACAAGTCTAGATTGTTGAAAAAACACACAATCAAGGGCGCGCCACGTGCGTATGATTTGTAGTCCATCAGGTTAACAAACTTCAGAAAACTCCTTTTGACGGATATTTACTGTGCTTGATACTGAATTTGTTCCGTTCGACGTTATGTTTTTTGCTTAGATTTTCTAATGTTTATTGTGTTGATATACCCGCTGATATCTTCTATCTTTTTTGTAAGGTCTTTGAAGTAAAAAGATCACACGTCAGATCACTGTGGAATTTACAACAAAAAAATAGATGTAGAGACCAACCACTTATTTATCCTTTAGGATGAGTTGGTGATTTTATATTTAAATTATTCGTTTCTAGAGAACTTGAGAAAAAAGATAGATTGTTTTAAGAAATTATGATAGTGTGTTTTCCATCGAAAATTAGATAAGTACAAAACTGAAACCAATATTGATTTGAAAAAAGTTCTTGTTCGATCAGAAAACCTAATAATAGTCGAACAATACTTATTCTTCGCACGGACATAATTGTATGTTTGTGTTACCCGCAAGATTTCTCATCTGTATTTATCTCCCACATTACTTATTTGAAACAATATTTCAAACATACATTCATTCGAATGTACTTTTTCCTTTCATTATGACACTTACAATTTCGTTAATCATTATTTTTTATAGCCGGAAAAAAAACTCAAGTTTTATCAATTGGTCAGAGTGAAGAATTTGCAGACTGCGCATTTTGGGATTTTGCCGGGCAGAAGGAATTCTATGCAACGCACCAGACCTTTCTCAGTGCAAATGCTGTGTATCTCTTAGTTGTAGATATATCTGAAGATTTTAAAAGTAAAACATATGAAAACATGATTGAAAAGGAATTCGATAGCATTGGAGGTATGCACATCTTAAAATGAATTCTTCTATATTAAGAAAAAGAATGTAACATAAACAGAACGTTTTTTCTGCAATGTGCAGAATTTCATATGGCTGATTTATTATCCTAGGTGCATTATGTAAGGTTTACTAAAAAAACAAAGAAGATGTGGTATTATTTCCAATGAGACTACTCTCCACAAGAAACCAAAATGACACAGAAATTAACAACTATAGGCCATCGTACAGCCTTGAACATTGAGCAAAACCCATAACGGAAAGTCAGCTATAAAAGGCCCCGAAATGACAATGTAAAACACATCTTACGAGAAAACTAACGGCCTTATTTATGTAAGGTTTACTAGCATTGTATACTTAAACCTTTACATATACGTTTGCTTAACGCGTGATAAAAATGATCAAATTATGTAATTTTTTATTATTTTTTTCATTCTTTACAATCTTTAACTGACTGGATATAATTGCAAATTCACACATTATATTGCTCGTGCAAAGTGGATCAGATAAGTAAAAAAAAATGACCATATGAAACGAATGTAATGACGATTTTCATTTTGTTTTCATATCACAGGTAAGTTAAAATAATGTACATTACCGTTAAAATGTAAGTTGAAAATACTTTAATTTGTGATGGTCGAATCACTCGAGCTAAGTTTAAGTGGTCTTCCTACTTGACCTGATATTATTTACATTAACTGAATTTGTTGAGTACATTCACAATCATCTCCAATTTACGTGAAAATATGTAATTGGCTTGTTTTATGTCATTGAAACTTCGACGATTTTTTCTAATGCAATATACAATACATATAGATTCAGAATAACCGAAAGCCTTGTTAGAGCTATTTAAAAAACTTTTTATCATTTCCACTGAAAGATGAATAAAAAAGATTGAAAACGAAAAAACATAATGAGATATATAATTTTCTCATTTGAAAAAATATCCTAAAAATAAACTTTTATAAACTTGAAATCTGAATGTTTTGTACAATTGAAAGATTCCATTGGAGAAAGCAACTAATATCCATTCGTTTGGTTTGTTTTTATTGTTTTCTGTGTATACAATACAACCGGGTGGGTCAATTATACATATATTTAAGTACGAGATACTCTGTACCTTTTAATTTGTTTTGTTTTTCCGTTTTTTTTTCAGAATATATTGACTTCTGGCTTGATAACATCCATTGCTACTGTACAGACGATAAGAAAACATCTATGAAATGCAACGACGATTTGGATCTGAACCCACCTGTTATAATAGTTGGTACTGGAATCGACAAAATACCTCTTGTACGTTAATACTATAGGGCAAAGGCATGCATCAAAGAGCATCCACTTTTCAGCTTAAATTATTTAGGAGTTACAAGTTTGTTTTCATTTAATGAGCGAAAAAGGGTAATTGTAATATCATTACGAAGCTACTTACTTATATTCTAAAACTGGATCATTTGAATGGACTTTTGAAATCGGAAAGGTAAAAGCATTTTGTATGACACCAAACTGTTTATCAATTTTCTATGTTGGACTTGATTATTTACTGTATATTTGAAAATATGAACGATAAGAAATATAGCTTGATGGCAATAAAATAGGGATCTATAAGAAACTATATCCGAGTTTATTTTTGACATTTGTTTGTAAATTCAAATATCGTAAGCAGACCATTAAATTATTATTATATTTAATCGTACAAAACTGTAAAAAGCTGGTACAGTATCAAAAAATTACTAATAATGACCTTTTAGAAGAGCACAAGAAATGAGTTTGACTACGTATGTGTGAATAATTTTATAAAATGAATTATACTAGTATATGAACTGTTACTTAAACAAATTGATAGAGCAATGAAGGAGTAATGTTTCAGCGCTGGTTGGTTACCTTGCTTGTATTATTATATATACAGAAAATCATGGACGATAATATCAGAATAGTAACTGTAGTTCAATCTAACGTTTAAAGTTTTGCTATTTAGCAGAAACATACCTCGTAGATAGTGATGGATTGTCTGTTAGTCTTTGGAAAGGAACCCAGTATAATTTATTATACATATCGTATTTTCATTTCGTCACAAAATTAATCGACCCCCGATAGAATATCATTGATTTATTGTTTTTAAACTCAGCTGTAGTTATTATATCGGTAGTAAGGTTTCTTTTTCTTACACAAAACATACTGCAATGAAATACTGTAGAAGTTTTCATGTCATAAAATATTTCAATATCTGTTGGCAAAATTGGGTTAATTTCAAACGATCAAATTTCGTTTACGTTTGTGAAGTTAGATGTTTCAATTAAAGTTATGTTCAACATTTGTTTGGAAAAAAAGAAAAGTTATGGTTATATATAGCAGGAATTAGGCCACAGACGGTTTCCAGTAGGTGTTAAATCAATTAATTTTGCTGAAGATCTGTTTTTACATTTTCACAAATTTCGAAAATATACCATAATTCAAATGTGGGCTGATAGTGATAAAACTCGGGTTTTTTATCATCCAAAAAAACTTTTTATTAAGTTAAGAATATATAAATAAATTAATTTTATTATATATGCAATTTACAATCATTAGTGACACAACACTTTTTTATGGCATATATACTTGTTTATTTATAGGTTATGACTTGTTTGAATTAATTTGACAAAACTGTAATTTCTTGTAGAATGGCAGGGAAGAAAGAAAAACGATGTTTCTTAAACATCTGAATAGCGCTATGTCAAAACAAGAAAAACGGAGACATTTCCGACAACCACATTTCTTGTCAAACAAGACTCCCTCTGAAAATAAACAGGAATTTGAAGAACTGCGAACAGATATTCTTCGCAAGGCAAAAGCTCTATCTAATTGAGAGGAAAATCTCCCAATCCGATGGATAGTTCTTGAAAAAGAAATGTACCGTAAACAAACAGAAACAACCATTTTGTTTAGTGAAGCTGAAGGAGAAACATCAAGATATAAAAACAAAAAAGTTATCTTGTATACTGAAGCTGAATGCTTAGCTACTGAGTGTTCTTTTCCTCATGTCCAAAAAGAAATGTCTGAACTAGACTCTTTTCTCAAGTATGAACACGAGATTGGTAATATCATATTTTTCAAAGAAGTAAGAGAATATATTGTATTAGATCCGGAATGGCTGGTAGACGTTTTCAGATGTTTCGTATCACATGATTATAATGGCGAGGCGTTGGGTATGCCAGAATGGGCAGTACTTGACGAAACAGGCAAATTAGAAGATGCATTAATAGAAAAATTACTTAAAAAAGTACCGAGTCTGATATTGCCAAAGCATAAACAATATTTATTAAAACTTATGGAAGAATTTGGCATCATTGTAAAACCGAAAAATGAAGACTATAGAAATGACATCTATATGCCATGCATGATCAAACCTAGGCCATTTCAGGAAATTTTAAGAAACGTTGATGATGAATCCAAACATTGGAACAAGTCCTCATGGTTCTCTCTCGTGTTCAACTTTTTACCACCGTCATATTTCAATCATATTTTAGTTAGCTTTGTGAAAAGCCAACAGCTATTTCATAATAAAAATGATAGTAACTTGAGTATATATCGCAATATTGGAATATTTCAGCTTAATGATACCGGTAGTGAAATACTTGTCATTTGCCTCTCAAAAAATTTAATTGCTATGCAAGTAAGACAGTTGCAAAGTGACGATGTTTGTTATAGTTACGTAAAAGACCAACTGATAAATCTTGTTGATTTAATTAAGCAACGATATCGTATCAATGTTACTTATGAAATAAGATTTAAATGTCCAGTTGGAAGTCTTACAGATAATGTTGGAATTAGTTATGATGAAGCAATGGAAAAAAGTGAATACCGATGTACAGATCATAACGAAATGCACTTATGCAAAGATGTCTACAGATCCTGGTTGAAGGTATGATGCAACTTAGTAATAAGAATGTAGCGTCTTTTGTTACTGTGATGTACGTAGAAAATCGTAGTACTTTAAATGATGTAAAATTATCTAAACGAATATTGAGGCTTAACATTGAAAGGTTTCAAAATCAATAAGACATGTTGAGAAACACATTCATACTTTGTGAAATTTATTTCATTTATTGTTCTATTGGTAACAAATGATATGGTCAAGTTTACTGATGAGTCTTATGTAGACGAAACGCGCGTCTGGCGTACTAAATTATAATCCTGGTACCTTTGATAACTATTTACACCACTGGGTCGATGCCACTGCTGGTGGACGTTTCGTCCCCGAGGGTATCACCAGCCCAGTAGTCAACACTTCGGTGTTGAAATGAATATCAATAATGTGGTCATTTTTATAAATTTCCTGTTTACAAAACTTTGAATTTTTCGAAAAACTAAGGATTTTCTTATCCAAGGTATAGATTACCTTAGCCGTATTTGGCACAACTTTTTGGAATTTTGGATCCTCAATGCTCTTCAACTTTGTACTTGTTTGGCTTTATAAATATTTTGATTTGAGCGTCACTGATGAGGTTATGTAGACGAAACGCGCGTCTGGCGCACTAAATTATAATCCTGGTACCTTTGATAACTATTTACTGTAATATTCTTCAGCAGAAGGAATACAAACTTATATTCCATGTTTGAAATTACAAAACCATTGCGATATGAACAGTAAGTGCTATAGATTATTGCAAACCAAGTATAACATGTAAACGGCAAGAAAGTTAATGTGGAGTTACTTTATGTAAACCCTACATTTACTTATCGTTGCGTTTAAAAGTACAGTAGAAAAAGAAATATACGCGATTTCACTTTCACGTTTATATCTGTATCAACGAATAAACTTCGAGTTCTTTATTTTGTTAGTAACGCTGGTTTTTTTTTCTGTTTTGTTTTTTGTTTTTTTTTTCTTTCTGTTTTGTTTTTTGTTTTTGTTTGTTTTTGTTTTGTTTTCCGCAGTTTTTTTATTGATACAATGGCTCATTATATCTCATGATTACTGTGATTTCAATGACAACAAATCAGGTTTTATTTACATATTAAACAATTATGAACATATATGATAACCTACACTACAAACTGCTCATAGTCTTAAGATATACAAAAAGAAAATGTGGTATGATTGCCAATGAGACAACTATCTACAAAAGACCGAAATAACACAGACATTAACAACTACAGGTCACCGTTCGGCCTGAAACAATGAAGACCGTATTTTGTGCTCGACCAGTAAAGTCGAGCACACATTTTACTTGAAAAGACTCGACGTAGTCTCGACAGTTCTTTAGTGTACTTTAAAGTGTACTCGATTTTGGTCTCGAATTTAATTAATAAGTCTGATCCAGTATTTGATAATCTTCTTAAGTCTGAAATGGTCTCGAAAATTGCTCGACTAGTCTCTACACAGTCTTGACCTGTCTCGACCAGTCTTGATTTAGTTTCGACCTGTGTCGACCAGCCTTGAGCTTTAAATTTAGTATATACTGTTCTGAATCAGCCCATCTAACATAATTTCATCATTGATCTTTCAAAATTCAGGCTATGCGGTAGTTTGATTCATTGCTGTCACATTAAAGGAATGTATGTAATACGTAGAAATGATGCAGTTTTGACTAAATTCAAACAGTCATTTCTAATCATTTCCATAGCTTTTCAAATCAACTTGGATTTTCAATAAACTTCACAACTATCTCAGTTATACATTGAACTTAGAGAATGATATATCGGTTGTTTAGTATTTTAATTTAGTGCTGTCAAATTTAAGGATTTAATTAATCGGTGAAAAGCTAGTATTTAAGTTTGGACTAAATTCAGACAGTCACCTTTAATATTTCTTTTATAACTTTCCCAAACAAACTTTGATTTATATATAAAAATATATGGTTATCTCAATTATATATTGATTCTACAGAATACCGGGAATGTTTTTGGTTGTTTGTAATATTGCTGTCAAAATTAAGGATTGTAATAATAGGTGGAAAAAAGCTTGAGTTTTCAGTTCAGACTTAATTCAGCATAAAAGGGCCAGTTGTTTAAGGACAGAGGGTTGTTATGAGTGTTTGTTTACTTTGATTTAGAAAGAAAAAAAAATGTCGACTTACGTTCAAACAGTTAAAAACAAAATCTTACAGAATTGATAATATGAGTCAGAAGAGCATTAGGTAACGAAATCAATAAATCTAAACATGTTGGTTATTGAAGTACTTTTCGAGATATCTAATCTGGAATATGCTCGGACTTTAACCTTATATTTATCATTGAAAATATTTGTATCTCAAATAGTGAGAAGAGAAATCTAGAACCTGCTTATATTTGGGTAATGACCCTTGTATGGGCTATTGATTTCTTTTATGAAAAGTGGGTGATATGAGGCGATTTATTGTACCCTTTATCGTAGGTAAACACAAGGAGTCCGAATATCTGACAAAACATTCCAAAACTGACGTGACTATATATATAAATTTCAATACCTGTATACGTGCCTTTGTTATAAATTAATGCGTCTAATAGAACACTTATTGATTTTATGAATGCTGCCAACTGTAATGTACCCGTTTTACAATTCACCCGGCCGTTTATTGAAGTATTTAGACATTGTAATCAAATTTCGACGGTTTGTTTCAATTTTTACGATGTTATAACTTTTAACTTCCGATGAAATATATTGGAGAACCATGACGTTTCAACCAGTACGAATTATGTCACTGTCAGGCTTGTCAAATCAAAGATTTCCCTCACCAATACATATACTGTTTTCTGTTTCATATGTTTTATGTTTGGATAAGATGCTATGTTAAAAGGTTTGACTTAGTTTCTAGTAATATAGTCTACAATTCTACGGTAATATAATGCGAACTCTGATCATTGATTTGACTGTTTAGATAAGCTACAAAACCGTGATTACTTAAATAATATGGTCTATTCTAACAAATACAACAGGTATGTTCTCTGTTTAGTTTATTCACTGGGACCTTTAAATTTCTTGTAAGAGAAATCTAAAGCTCATTGATTAATTTACTTCAGTAAAAATTTTATCTGCTAAATTGATGAAAATAACATGTTTACTATATATATAAAAAAAGTGCATATGAGTTTGAATTTATTATATTTACAATCTGTTGAATGTAAACACTTATGCAAACATTAATAAAAGTTGATTTCTGAAAAAAAATCAACAGTATTCCTATTTTAATTTTTTTTTGACAAAAAAAAACCCTAAAAAGGGTGATGCTTATATAATAAGGCCTTCTTAAAAGTATTCTATAACTAAACAAAAACTTAAAAATCCAAATTTTGATAGGAACAATACTTTTTTTATAAAAACAAACTTTTTACGATGAAATTGGTATTTATTTTGAACAGATTGAGAAAAACATAATTAATGTTTAATAAACACAAAATCACATGCAGTTTTTTAATAAACATGTTATTTCTATCAATTTAGTAGATAACTTTTTACTGAGGTAGATTAATCAATGAGTGATATATTTCTCTAAGAAGAAATTTAAAGGTGCCAGTGAATCAACTAAACAGAGAACAACATATGTTGTATTTGTTAGATGGGAAATTAGAACTGCCAAAAGTTTAAATGGACAGGTAACTATCAGGTGAATCTATGGAAAGGTATTAATGGGTTCGCAATAAATATAAAAAAACCATAACCAATTAAATACAGACGCATACTTGGACACTTAATGCATTAAATCAGATTGATGTTTCTGTTACCGATATCGAAATCGAAAAGCAATTAAGATATTTTTTTCCGTAGGAAGAAGAGGTTGAAGATGAACTCAGTAAGTATATATTTGTCTCTTTTTTGCAAATTTTGAAATAACTCAAGGTAATTTAAGGTGTTTTCCATTGAAAACTAATGTTATACTCCTTTCAATATTCGGTCCTTAAAAACGAGGAGCATCTTGATTGAGTTATAATTATATTTAGTTTCCTCCGTCCGTATGGATGATTCTTATAACTAGTTACTTCTTTGTTTATGGTATTTAGAGTTTTAACGGGATTTTAAATGTTGATTTGACATTGTTAGTGTTTGTCTTCTCCTCCTGTCGGTAAATTGTTACGTTCAATTGTATAATCGAAGCCTATCCCAGAATTATTACAAACCTAGTTGCATATTCAGAAATTGACCTGTGGAATACTTTAAAATGTTGTTTTTTTCGAAATTGTCCCTGCAAAGTCGGTACTTTAGTTTTATCAGTAAATTTTAATTGTTGAAAGCACCACTGGTATTCAAATTATATGCACGGCTATTAAACTGAGCATTGCAGGAAAACGATACCCAAACTTGTTACATCAATAAGTAACAGAAATAACACATTTAATAAGATTATAAGTCTGCAGCACTTTCCTGTATTTACCTTCATCAGGAACGCTCCAAGCCAAATACTTGAAAGCCGATGGATAGATAAGTACCGAAACAGTTCAAGATCTATATCATTAATATGACATAAAAATACATTAAAAAAGCCAAATCCATCTAATATCAACTAAGCACGAGGGAGTTGTAATCTTGGTTTCTTTATAATTTCAAAATTTATCGACGGACAATTTTAGAAAGATTTGTTATAAATCATGCCAGTGCCGATGTTTTGAATACTGAGCTGATGATACCCGCGGGAGCTGATGGTCCGTCAGCAGAGGTATCGACCCAGTGCTGTAAAAAAATTGAAAACAACACGTTTAATAATTGTATGCGTCCGAAGCGCTTTTCTAGATTTACCTTCATCAGGAACGCTCAAAGCCTTGAAAGCCAAAGGATAGACAGGTATCGAAACAGTTCAAGATCTATACCATTAATATGACAAAAAATCCATAAAACAGCCAAATCAATCTAAGGTCAACTATGCACGAGAGAGTTGTAACCTTAGTTTCTTTTTTTATTTCAAAATTTATCAACGAAATATTTTAGAACAGTTTGTTATAAATCATGCCAGTACTTAATTACTGACTACTGACTACTGACGAAGTGATGATACATTCGGGGACTGATAGTCCATCAGCAGAGGTATCGACCCAGTGCTGTAAAAAATTGAAAACAACACGTTTAATAATTGTATGCATCCGAAGCGCATTTCTAGATTTACCTTCATTAGGAACGCTCAAAGCCAAATACTTGAAAGCCGAAGGATAGATAGGTACCGAAACAGTTCAAGATCTATATCAATAATATGAAAAATACATAAAAAAAAGCCAAATCCATCTAAGGTCAACTTTGCACGAGGGATGTAATGTACTTTTGAGAAAAGCTGCGTCATCATTTAAATTAAAAAAAACAACTTTTGTTTTATCTAGAATCAAAGCCACTATTTTATCAGCCGTTCAGATTCAACAGTGTTTTTTTTTTTTATGGTTATTCAGCTGCCATGTAACTATTATGTTATGATACAACTTGGCTTTCTCATTTGCAGCTATAAGCGTTCCTAGTAAACGTAAATCCAGAAAAACGCTTGGGAAGCATTAAATTACAACGTGTTTTCATTTAATATATATCCTTCATTTTGTCCACAGTAACTTAACGAAGTTTCATACGCATAAAATCTGCTCCATTTTTCTGCGATGTCAATTAAAGGTGTTAAATTCAGATATATTTCTGAATGATTCAAGTAATGTCCGAACCACTCAACCATCTAATATCTACAAATAAAAAGCTTTAAGTGGCCGGGTGTTACCTTTCCTTATCAGTTTTTGTCTATTGTCGTAACACAGTACATGACATATAAGGCATGGAGATGAATTTTACAGATCAGCAGAATTATCTATCGTGAGGATCTTACAAATTAAGACTATTTACCGGATGTGTTATAACATTAGCAACACGACGGGTGCCAAATGTAGAACAGGGTCTGCTTACCCTTCCTGAGCACCTAAAATTAGTTTTTGGTGGGGTTCGTGTTGCTTATTCTTTAGTTTTCTATGTGGTGTGATGTTTTCTATTGTTTGTCTGTATGTCTTTTTCATTTTTAACCAGGCGTTGTCAGTTCATTTCCGATAAATGAGTTTGACTGTCCCTCGGGTATCTTTCGTCCCTCTTTTACATTGTAATGCAGTCAGAACCAATGACAACTCCACGACCTATTGTATTCATCGGATCACCAGTGATGGGAATACAAGGCTAAAACACATTCTGTATAAATAATGTGTCTTAATATCAGTCCAACATTGTTAGATCTGTAAATTTGTGCAAACAATTTTTTGTTTTTTTCCGTGACCGGGATTCGAACTCATTCGAGATACCGTAGCACTAAATCACCTTACACTATGCACTACGCCCTAGACCACTCCACCATCTAGGCTCTTCAAAAAAAGCTTTCGGTGATCGGGTGTAGCTTTCCTATGTATATTAATATAAAGATATGATATTATGTTTTTGGTCCACTATGGGCTTCCGTACCTATTATTCACAGTTTTAAAAGTATGCGAATATAACAGTTAAGAAAAGGTAAACATTCCTTGGTCGTTAGGCTTTAGAAATTTCTTCTAAAAACTGTATTTCTTTCATATCTTTTGTTTTCATTTTTCAGCCCGATTCAGCTTTTCACGCCATGTTTTAAAAATCAAATATATCGAAAAAGAGTTTGATAACCTATCACTATTTTAGCTTATTTTGTTCCTTGAGTAATGCATTTATGATTTATAATATCACACGATACATTTGGTTTGTAGTTTGATCAGAAGAAACATCCACAAAGCTAGATAATACAATTAATTATCTAATTACTACTACAATCAAATATTAATTAATATTATAACTTTCACTATTATTAATATAAGTTAGATAAGTCATACAAATCTAATCTGAAATTTCATCCAAATTCTTCCTTAATTTTCGGAACACGTTTTAGAAATTTAAATGTGACGTCACTTTGGGCGTTGCATTGACTATGGCTAACAGGGCTGTGTTTTTGTTATGTATTCGTTTTTATTCTATAACTAGTCACCACTTCAGTTTAATCATGTATATCTATCATATAGTCATTTTATAAAATTTACTGTTTGCAAAACTATGTATTATTCTTGATAATAATGATGTTTCTGTCCTAGGCGGATAACCCGGGCCTCACAACTTTTTTTGAACTTTTGGTCCTCGGCGATCTTCAACTTTGTAGTTGTTATGACTTTCAAATTTTTTACATCTGAGCATAGTTTTGTGTGGACGTAGCACGCGTCTGGCGTATACAATTCTTTTTAACCTGTTACCTTTTGATGGCTATTATTCGTTTGTTTCTCTGTCCTATATTTTCTCCCATTTACCTTTTTTTTTTATTGTAACCCTTTGGTGTAATGTTGTCATTTTAATGTTATAATTCACACTGTTATTAAAGGGGGAGGTTTGACATGCCACGAAACCAGGTTCAACCCACAATTTTTTCATAAAATGCCCTGTACCAAGTCAGGAAAAAGGCCATTGTAACATTATAGTTCGTTCCTGTGTGTGTTACATTTCGGTGTTGTGTCTCTGTTGTGTCGTAGTTCTTGTCAGTTTTAGTTTGTAACCCGGATTTGTTTTTTCTCTATCGATTTATGAATTTTGAACAGTGGTATACTACTGTTGGCTTTATCTATAGTCTTGACTTCACCTGACTTCATCCTTAATTAGATTGTTATTTTTTTCACCGGAGCAAAGAATATAGATAGAGCATGACCTTTTTTTTTACATTTGTGACAACGCAATCCAATGTGACATTTTTAAAGATATCGATATAGATCTCCTACTTCTTAGTCTTATACTAAGTTTTTTCTACCTCTGACGTAAATATAGAATATTAGTCCTGGTATCTATGATGGGTCGATGCCACTCCTTCTGGATATTAATTTCCCCGAGGGTATTACCAGCCCAGTAGGCCACAGACCACAATTAATTCCTCTATCAGTTCTTTATAACGTTTTGTATCATTAAAAAAATTGCACCATGCACTTTTGTCCATTTTTTTTTGTGTAATGTATAGTCCTAGTCCAAATATATATCCAAAATTCAGAAAGATTAACTTTCACAAATTTAGCTAATACACATCCATACCCCTATTGACAAGTCAAGAAATGTTCCGAAAATTATAAATATTACCTTTTCGCACTTGGCCTAATCACTTATTCCATATCAAAATCAGTTTAAATACAACATCCAAAAATTTATTTAACCTCTTTACTTTCATTTCCACCCCAAAAAATCTAAGAAATGAGTAAGGAAGGGAAAGAAAAAAAATTAAGGAAAAATACACTCTAATTAAAAGGAACTGTATTCGTGGACAACGAAAAGCGGGGTCATTAATTGTGGTCTTGGGCCAATAGTCAGCACTTATGTGTTGACGAAAGTTATCATTGATATAGATATATGAAGATGTGGTGTAAGTGCCAATGAGACAACTCTCCATCCAAATAACAATTTTTAAAAAGTTAGACCATTATAGGTCAATGTACGGCCTTCAACACGGAGCCATGGCTCACATCGAACAACAAGCTATAAAAGGCCCCAAAATTACTACTGTAAAACCATTCAAACTGGAAAACCAACGGTCGTATCTATATAAAAAAAAACGAGAAACGAGAAACACGTATAAATTACATAAACAAACGACAACTACTGTACATCAGATTCCTGACTTAGGACAGGTGCAAACATTTGCAGCGGGATTAAACGTTTTAATGGATCCAAACCTTTTCTATTTTTCTGAAACAATAGTATAACATCACAACATAGAATACACACGATACAATATCAATTAGCAGGACTAACTCAATCAAAAAACGTAAATTAATACACTATGAACGAATTGATATGTTCATAATGATAAATTAATTGTTACAAAACCTTTAAATTTTTGAAATACTAAATTTTGTCTACCTCAGGAATAGGTTACCTAAGCTGTATTTTGCAGAACTTTTAGGAATTTTTGGTCTTCAACGCTCTTCAACTTCGTACTTTATTTGCCCTTTTAAACATTTTTTATTCGAGCGTCACTGATGAGTCTTTTGTAGACGAAACATTTTATTCCTGGTACCTATGATGAGTTTGTATACATGTTATACGAAATATTACTTAAAGAGATATTGATGGTATATTGTTTTTTGTTTTTGTAGAAAAAAAAAGGTCGCCGAAGGTAAGTCAATTTTTGTTACTTTTGATAAAAACTGTATATATATATATATATATGTGTGTTTGTTAACACTAAAATGTTTAAAAAAAACCAACACAAGGTATAAACCAAATTCATCGCATTGTATAGATCTTACAACATGTACAAAGCAAGATGCAACTAGCAATATGTATCATTGTGCACCATATAAATAAAACATAAATTTCATAGTTAAAAATGTATATTTATATAATTTTGAAAGAAAACGGTGTCTGTTGGAAATAGTAAACGTTTTTATTGTCCTTTGTCGATTATTTCATTTCTTGTTAACTATACTAAGACGCGTGAGTTAAGACATATTGTGTTTTATATTTTTCTCTCGGTTATATACATGTATCAAGTTCAATTCAAATATTGTAAAATTAATGTATTCGAAAATAAAAATAAATTTTTTACCAGTATTCATTTTTCTTTGTTTAGGTGCAACTATTGCAAAAACATGTCCGTGTACAAGTGTTATGATTGCAATACAGTTTTATGTAGGGACTGTTATTCTAGAAAACATCATTACGAGAACAAGTACATAAGCCACGCAATGCAACCTATCAGCGATACATTCATAATGAACTGTAAGTGGCAGATAGAACAGAATGTATGTGATATAGAATGTCTACCAAATGGGGAGATAATTGTAGCTAACTGGTTACATCCACAAATAATTCTATTTTCTGTAAGTGGAAAACAAAGAGCAGCTTTACAATTAAAATCAACACCAGTTCAAATGGTTGTAATAGACAAAACAACTGTTGCGGTGTTTTTGACAATCAATGACTTGGCTATAGTTGACATTCAACAAAACCACGTTCAATACATTCGGGATATTGCAATATCATACAGTTCAGATGCATTTATATACATAGAAAACGAATTCTACATTGGTGATACATTTGGTATTGTCGTATTTGATATGTCGGGAAGTGTAAAAAGACGTTTTACACTTAGTTTTACACCATATGATATGTGTTACGATGTTGATTCCCAACGTATCTACTGTATTGTTAGGGACAAAAGTGAGCTGATCTGTATTGATAGAGATGGTACCATTATATTCACATTTACTGATCCGAGTATGACAAATCTAAACGATCTTACCATAGATAACGAAGGAAATGTGCTTGTGTTATGTAAAAAGGAAGATAGTCGTGCGGGATATGTTATCAAGGTAGATTCTAATGGCAAGAAAAGTGAATTAGTAATTACAAATATCGACACGTCATCATTTTTAAACTACCCTAGTATTTGTTACGACCACTCAACAAATTCTGTAGTTATTACATCAGATAATGAAGTTTACATTTATAAGAAAAAATGAAATTTTGAATATATAATCAATACAATTACGTTTTTCTGAAAAATAACAATTTGAATGAACTAATATGTTGTGTGGACTATGATGTGTACAAAACAGAACCCATTACTCTACATCCAAGGTGTTGTTAAATATAACTTTTATTGTTCTGATAAGTTGTATATATTCTACTTAATTTAATGAATAATCCTAAGTGAAATTCCTTTTAATGAGTGGTGTCACCACATACAATATACGTATTTTTTTGACAACACTGTGTATTGTTTTTGTTACTCTTTTATGTCACTTTTGGTTAAAAATTTCAAAAAGCATCTATTCGTTATTGTCATATTAACTTTTCTGGACTATTTCAAAAACAGTGTAGTTTTGTTAACTCTGTTATCAATCACTTGTTGTTGGTTTTTTTTTTCTTTTACATTAGAGTAAATGTTAAATATTGTGTCATTTTTGGCGTTTGTGTGTGTGATGTCGTCTTGGTTTTTTTTCATTCTAAGGATTGAAATACGTTGTGTGTATGAAATTTTCTTTTGTCTTTTTAGTGTGTGATCCTAGATTAAAAAAAATGTTTTCTAAAACTTGTTCCCATTTCATTCATGATAGATCTTCAAACAATTCGGAATCTTTGTATACAGTTATCATACTGTAAACTCTCAATGATTTGTACATATGTGTGTCATGTAAAACTGATAGTGCGATATATATACATCCAGGAATATATATGCTTAACCTGCAATCCTACGACAAGAACAAACAAAAACGATTGATTACTTGATTTATAGCTTTATTGGTTAGTTAAATGAAAAAAAATTATGCACACATGAAGGAAGAAAGAAAAGAAGGACGTAAGGAAGGAAGGAAGGATTGATTGGTTAAGTTATTGATTGATAATAGTGTGCTTAACGTCACATAGCAACTAATTCATGCACATCTACGATATAACAACGATCATGGCATTCACGTGTATTAGCTTTACTGCGAAAATCTGAATTGAACTTTTTAATCAATCTCAACATAACAACCAAACAAAAGCTACAAATGGCTAAAGACAAATTAACAGCTATAGATCAAGAAAAATGGTTAATTGATGTTTTTGACGATAAAAATTCTGTAAATGGAAACAAGCTTAGAACATTCAGAAGGTGTAAAAATAATTGCAAAAATAGTTTATTTGTTAAAACAATCAACTTTCGTGACCATCGACGCATTTTATCAAACTTTCGATGTAGATCGCTGCCGCTTGCGGTTGAGACCGAATGTTACACCAAGCCGACCACTCCATCATGTGATAGACTTTGTCTTTTCTGCAATGACAATTTTATAGAGACAGAACAACATTTTTTAATAGACTGTAATTTTTATTCAGATGTAAGAGAAGAACTTTTTGATTATATTAATGCACTGAATAACACTTTTAATGCTTTTAACTCTGATGAAAAATTTGATTTTATTATGAACTGTGATCATGCTCAGGTTTTATTAGCCAAGACATTACATCTTAGGTTTAAACGTAGGAAGATTAATTTGTAAATTTTTAATCATTATAGATTGTATAAATGAACTTAAAGGAGTTTTTTTTAATTTTTAGTATCATGAAAAAGTTTTATTATTTAAATATTTCTTTTACATTATAGTGTATATTTTTAGTTTGAAAAGGATGAAAGTGTCTCATATGTGTTAAAGGCAGGGATCTAATATGGTTTTAAAGATTTTTATATTGTATAAGATGATGTATATTGGATCGTGACACTATAATAAGCTATTTACTTACTTACTTTTTTACTCTATAACAAAATTTCGCATTACAAAAGACAATTTAGTTAAGGATGTCGTCAGCCAGTCTGAAGAGAGTTATTATGACTACCATTTAAATGAATAGGTCAGTGTGTACGATATGGATAGAGGATATTGGTTGCTTGGCAACATACAAACTTATCAGAAGGTTTAATATGAATGTTTAACATTTTGTGGAGCCTGTCACTTTCTCTACGCGTGCATTATATTTAATGACATCATGAACATTTTAACAAGACTCTTTTATATATAAGACGTTTTATATACGCACTAACATTTCAAAAATCGTTGATGCGCTCAGTGTACAATTGTCATGTCGAATGTAAAAGTATGTTCATGTATCTTGAACTTGGCATATTTGGGTACATAATTGTTTTTTAAATCACACTTTTTTCTATGGATATTATTCATACAGCATGAAGGTTAGCATCATTCCAAAATTCATTTCAATCCACGAAGGTTAGCAAATAAATCAACGTCTAAATGAAGACTACTGGATTCGACAATTGGGAACTGCGACACCATATGGTTGCAATGGTTGCAATGCTTACATTGATAGTATAAGAATCTTTCTAGTCCTTCCTGTTGATCGGTAAATGTGATGAATATTTTCAACACTACTCCTCGAGGTAGACGCAGTCAGGGCCATCGTCATTATACATCACCTACTCTGCATGATGTCTCTATTAATGACTTGCTGCCATTTATACAAAAACCTATTCGTCACATTCACACAGAACTTTATTCATCACACCTTTCTAAACTTCATCATCTGTACAAGTTATGTTTACAAACCACTCTTACAAAGCCTCTTTCAAACCAATTCAAACTTATAGGTACTATTTCGGATATTGCAAGTCATAGACTTTATACAAGTTCGCATTGAAAAAGATGAAAAAGAGCAAAACTCTTTTCTCAAACATTTCTTTTTTTCAGTCAAAAAATACCTTCCTATTTTAAAGATCAGTATATGTCAATCATTTCTTATACCTATACCAAACCAGTTGAAACTAAAATTTTCAATTACAAACAAGTTTTACAGGATCTCAGTATTGACGACTTTAAGTCTAAACCTCCTGAGTGCACGTATATAGTCCAGCTGGACACGTTATTACCGGTGACTCCACTATTGTCAATAACCCTTACCTGCGAAAAGGTCCGAAATATCGTGAGACTAAATCCATCAATTGGAAATACAACTTCAAAATACTGATGGATTCAGTCGATGATTATGCTAGCAAATGAGCTAAAAGCGAGAATGAAGGCGTATATACTCTTTCCAATGAATAAAGGTTGTGAGATAGTTGATACAAATCAGAATTGTTTGTCCTTTGTCCTACCTCCATGACAAATAGGTTGTTGTACCCGCAGATAAAGCCACAAACAACATCGTTTTTGTGTGTTTATTTCATTACATAAACTGCTTGATAAATGAGTTAGTTATTAACAATTCACTTGGAAAAAACACATACCCTCACGACACTTACCAAAGAGGAAATCCTGGATATTCATGTGTCTTTTTTATGTTCCGTTGGATTTTCAACCACAGATGAACAACTGGATCTTCTTTCACTGTATTGCTATACTTTAAAACCAGGTTCAATACACCATTTTCTACATAAGAAAATGACTTTTCCAAGTAAGGAATATGACAGTTGTTATCCATTCGTTTTGGTGTGTTTGAGCTTTTAATTTTGCCATTTGATTAGGAACGTTCCGTTGTGAATTTTCTTCAGAATTCAGTATGTTCGTGTATTTACTTTTTTGACTACATAAGGGTCCTTACAAACAACGACATATCGTATTTGTTGGGTCTTCCAAATGCTCCAAAAACCTCCTTCTAAATTATTAACAGCTATTTTATCAGCAATCAAGTCCGGGCATCATAGAGGTGGCGTGAATCAGATGGGGATACTAAAATATTGCAAAGATCTTTTAGAGTACATACAATATAAGACTCTATCATCTTGCAATAGTATTAAAACATTTGAATTTTCTACACTTTACACAAATATTCCCCATTCCAAAGTAAAAGACAAATTGATAGAGTTGGTACTGCTTTGTTTCATAACAAAGAATGGCAAAAGTCGATACAAGTATGTTGTTTTAGGGAGGGATAAATCCTACTTTGTAAAGAAACATTCTGATTAAAAAAAAATTCTGTGAAACTGCCATGATCAAGATGCTTGATTTCTTGATTAACAACATATTTGTTACGTTTGGAGGACGTGTTTTCAACTGACTGTCGATATTCCGATGGGAACCAATTATGTCCCTCCTCTTACCGACTTGTTTCTTTATTATTATGAGGCTGACTTCATATGGGAACTTCTTGGGAAGAAAGATAAAAAGTAAGCAATATCCTTTAACGTTACGTTCCGCTATATAGATGATGTTTTCTCACTAAATAGTTCATAATTTTGTTGAACGAATCTATCCCATCGAAGTGGAGATAAAGGATACAACAGATACAGTTAAGTGTGCCTCATATCTTGACTTACATCTAGAAATTGACAATGAGGGTCGGTTGAAAATAAAATTAACGACAAAAAGAAATTATTTCAGCTTCCCAATTGTGAACTTTTCGTTTCTATGTAGCAACATTCCATCAGCGTCTGCATACGGAATATGTATCTCCAAATTGCTACGATATTCCAGGGCTTGTATTTCTACATTTGATATCGGATATGTTCGTTATGTCGTAACTAAAATCCCCTTCCCTTTTCACGAATGTGACCTACTGAATAAAACTATTTCGGGATTTGTAATAACATGAGCAACTTGACGGGTGCCATTTGTGGAGCAGGATCTACTGACCCTTCCGGAGCAGATGATATCACTCCCAGTTTTGGTGGGGTACGTGTTGCTCAGTCTTAAGTTTGCTATATTGTGTTTTGTGTACTTTTATTTGTCTGTTTAGGAGATTTGATTCTTTCGAGAAGAAAAAAATAATTAGACATTTGTATTGAAATTCATATCACAATACTATAACTATTTATTTAGTATAATACAAGTGTGTAAACACTGAAATGTTACACTCCCTTAACCGACCATTGATTCTATGTTGAAAGTCAGATATATAACGTTTTATTGCAAGTTTACTAAACATATTACAAGGATATGAGGTCAAAGTCAGAAAAACTAAGCGAGAAACATGTAATTACAACCATTCCACATTGGATAGTTGACTTTTTAACAAAACACAGACCAAACTCTATAAACTTTATATTGATCAAGGAACCACGAGGATACGAAAAGATGAACCCTGCAAGCAAGACAAGTACACCCTACAAGCACTCCATTCATCGTATATAGTTGAACTATTGCATAGAGTAATAAAGAAAACAGATTAACTACGAAAACTAAATTTTGAATAATGAACCATGAAAATAAGGTCAAGGTCAGATGATACAGATTACAAAGAAATAAACACTGTTCAAATGTATTTTGACATACTGCGTATAGTTTACGAAAAAACAGACCGACTAAAACATAAAAACTAAACATTGAGCAACGGACCGTAAAAAAAGTCAATGTAAAATAAAATCTGCAAGACTGACACGTATATCGTAAAACATTTAAATACACCAAACACAATTTACATATTGGATATAGTATACGAAAAAAAGAAGAAAAAACCTTACCTCTAACCACTGAATCATAAAAATGAAGTCAAGGTCAGATAACAACTGCCGGTAAGACATTTTACAATCATTTTCAGTACACCAAATATAGTAAACATATTTTTATGGTATCTAAGATGTGGACTTGTGGCTCATGCTAATGTATTACAATATCAATCTGTAGAAAACCCTTATAATCTGTATATGAGTGTGCCTCAACTTAATATACTTGCTCAAATATTGAATGATACCACTCATAAATTTAATATGTATCTGTTTTCCTAATACAATAGTACCAATGTTGCTGCTCCATGTTGTATTGTCGCCACATTTAATCTAGCGTGTCTGTATAAGGAGTAATTAAAGACAAGTTTTCGCAATGTATCAAATAATAAAATTATGTGGTATCATTGCTGTTTTGTATAGCATCCATCAATTCTATAATAAGGGAACCTATTTAGGCGTATCCCAGATCTTTGTATATGTCCCAAACTAAGCACCCAAGATGCACTATGGAAAGCTTCAGATGTTCAATGAATAGTATACTATTATATCAAAAAGAATCCAGTCAGAATCAATGAGTATCTCTGCTGATCCTTTCTTTTAAAAACACAATTGAATAGGGGAAAATTAAAGTTAAAATAAGGCACCCTTTTTGGCCCATTGAATTTGAAAATGAAAAATAGTATTAATTTACCAAACATTGGTAAGATTAAAATTTCCGATATCAGTATTTATGTTTCTGAATTTAGTTTTTAAAACTTGGTAAACTTTTAACATTCATTGCAAATAAATCTCCAACAAGATATTTTTTACAAAAGGTACCATGAAGGAAACAGGTTTTATTTTTGTGTAAATGATATTCCTTTTGAAGCGAAAAAAAAAATGTATTGACTGTTCTGAGAAAACTTTTTACCATATAAAAACAGATTGACTTACTGTATGATTATATTTGAAATAAAACCACTATCAATGTTAAATTTTATCCTAACCTTACCGTGAAAATACAACAAATCAATTTGAAAAAGAGATAATACTTGTGTAATTCATTTAAATATGCATACAAGCTGCATGATATTTCAAATGGTAAGTTGAAATATTTTCATTAAATATTGAATTTATATTTTCATTATACACCGTTTAATCCCTTAACTGTGGTGACGTTTTCTGTTGTTTGCTTTGCTTTCCTCTACTTTCAATTTCCCCATTGAAGTCGGATCACATGCAAAATACTTTCAAACAGAGATTTCGACAGCTCTTGAATGTAAGAACCAACAATATTTAACAAAAAATTTCGAGTCAATAAAAACTGAGGTTACCAAATGTTCGACTGAAACCCTTGAGAAATATTGACATATTCTGCAAAAATACTGTATTTGTTGTATATTTCTTTGAACAAAATCTGAACAATTAGAAGATATGTATGATCTTCTTTTGTGAAGAGTCAGCAGACAGAAACTTGTTTTTTTCATTTACAATATATCATAATACAAAAAATTTAATTTTGATTTATAATTGTTGATTATCATGTGCAGATTACAAAATAATATATACTGTTAAACAATTAAATTCGTAGATTTGTTATATTATATATGCAATTAAACCATTTACAATCATATTCTGTTAACCTTTTTCTTTGTATATGATGACATAAGAATTATAAAAGTTCTGATTTTCTATTTGTCTTTTTTGCAGGGCTTTTTTTACGAAATCTGACGACAATAGAAACTTATTAAGTTGATAAAATATACGCTAAACCTTATCCTCATATAAATTTACAGAACTTTTCAATGGCAAAACAAAAGAAAGTCTATATATTGAAACGTATATTTTTTGTTAATGTATTTCTGCCTAGTTAAAGATTTATATTTTGTAATTCTATTCAATCGATAGATCTTTCTTGATGGTAAAACCTGCACAAATATTGAAATTGAATACACCAGAAAAACTAGAAAAACTCAAGACTAAGTAAAACATTAATCCGACAAAGGCGGGATAAGCTAAAAATGACATATAATATCGAGTTAGAATATTTTAAGGTACTTCGGGAGTTAGAAGCAAACTTTATTTAAATATTTTTTTTGTCTTTTATAATGTATTTTCAAGACTGGTCAACTGATCATTTTTTTGGGTAAATATTTATAAAGAAAATAGTATCCATGCATTTGAACCTGATGTTCAGTGGTTGTCGTTTGTTGATGTGATTCATAAATATTTCTCGTTCTCCTTTTTTTTCCATAGATTGGATCGTTGGTTTTCCCATTTGAATGGTTTTATGTTGTACTGTTATACCACTGTCACAGGTTAGGGGGAGGGTTGGGATCCCGCTAACATGTTTAACTCCGCCACATTATTTATGTATGTGCCTGTCCCAAGTCAAGAGCTGTAATTCAGTTGTTTTCGTTTGTTTATATGTTACATATTTGTTTTTCATTCATTTTGTTACATAAATAAGGCCGTTAGTTTTGTTTTCTCGTTTGAATGGTTTTACATTGTCTTATCGGGGCCTTTTATAGCTGACTATGCAGTATGGGCTTTGCTCATTGTTGATGGCCGTATGGTGACCTATAGTTGTAAATGTCTGTTTCTTTTAAGTCTTTTGTGGATAGTTGTCTCATTGGCAATCATACCACATCTTCTTTTTTATATTTACCCTAGTAATTTTGGGGGGTTTTAAACGCTTGTTGTTCGTAGTGAGCCAAGGCTCCGTGTTGAAGATCTTAGTTTGACCTATATTGTCTCATTGGCACTTATACCACATCTCCTTATATCTTTTTGATAATAGATATAGGAAGATGTAGTATGAGTGCCAATGAGACAACTCTCCATCCAAGTAACAATTTATAAAAGTAAATCATTATAGGTCAAGGTACGGCCTTCAACACGGAGACATGGATCACACAAAACAGCAAGCTATAAAGGGCCCCAAAAATTACTAGTGTAAAACCATTCAAACGGGAAAACCGACAGTCTAATCTATATAAAAAAGAAACACGAGAAACAGATCTGCATTTACTTCTTAAAAGTGTTGCAATACTTTTTTCGTAAGCAGTAAAAAAAAAACTACATATAAAAATAAGATGTGGTATCACTGCCAAATTAGACAACTCTCCACAAGAGACCATTTTTTCATATATTACAAAAAATAGTGATGGATAGATATATTTTATTCTTCTATTGTCTGTACATTCCGATAGCACAACAAACATCTAAACCTAGTTAATGTTAACATCGTCTGTGTAAACAGATACACGTTTTACTGTGTGTGTTTATTCAACATTGGATAAAGATATGGGGGGATTGAGATTTCACTAACATTTTTAACCTTGCGCATTTTTACACCAGTCCCAAGTCAGGAGCTCCTAGTCTTGTTCATTTATTTTTAGTTAAGTTAATTTCTATGTTTGATAGTTCATTGTACTAGAACATATTTTGTTTAGGGGCTTGTTGAAGCTCGACTCCGGATGCAGGATTTTCTCGCTGTGTTGAAGACCCATCGATGGCCGTCGGCTGTTTTCTGTGGTTTGATCGTGTTAATGTCTCTTTGTTTGACATATTCCCCATTTCCTCGTATGATCAACAAAACTATGAATAGAAAATATTAATATATGAAAAAGAAAACAAACTTTTTGTCTAGAAATTAGGTGGTTCTTTTTTATAATTTAATTCAAGAAAAAAAGCTTATATCCTTATATATAACGATATAAGCTTATTTCTTCAATTAAATTTTTTAAAGAATCCCCTTCTTTTAAGTAAGACGGAATATAGAACGAACATTTAACATTTTTTTTAGCACTTATGACCACATAATTTACCGCAAAATGTTAAGGCCGTCGAATCCGGTCCATGTCCCATCTCCTAAATCACATATGGATTAGTACTTACAAATGAAATATTGCTGGTAAATGTTTGTTGTTGATTAAAATACATGCATAATGATTTAAAATAACATTTGAATGTTCATTTACTTGAGTTCTATTTCATACATTTGTAGAAAACAAGGACATGCGCAGAACGTAAGATTTGTTACTTTTAATCATAATGATAAACATGTATTTCAAAGAAAAACGCAGCCAGAAAAAAATGTTCTTAATCGAATTATATGAATTCATCTTATTCGTAACATATAAATTAAACTAGTGTTATGGATGAAACTGTATTGTAATATTTATATAAATTCGAGAGAGAACAGTCTCTGGTGGGAAAAGTAAGTACCAAATGTTTCACTTTTCTTGTTCTTTTGTGAATATTTCATTTCTTGGGGTTTTTTTTAATTATTGGTTGCACCAAATAGATAAAGACAGTTGTTCTGGAAAAGAATACGGTGGCTATAGTTGAATATTTCACCATGGACATAGAATATACAATATATGTATGTATATATATAGAACACGAATTTTATGTCGGTAAAGAACTTGGTATTGCCATAGTAGACATGTCAGGACGTGTCAAAAGAGGTATTACACTTAGTTTAACACCAGGTGACATGTGTAACGATGAGTATTCACAACATATATAATGTATCAATATAGAAAGTAGTAACCTGATCTGTATTAATAGAACTGGTGAAACTATATTTATACTTGTTGATCAGAATTGGATTGAGCTTTATGGTCTTACCCTCTTACCATATATAAAGAAGGAAATTTGCTGGTGCTATGTAAACAAGCAGGAGATGATTTGGGATGTGTTATCAAGATAAATTCCAATGGCAAGTCAAGAGTTGTTGTGATAACACATATACCATATCGTATTTCTTTCCATCGGTTTTCAAAATCAGTAGTTATAAAAGTAGACAAAACTGTTTACGTTTATACGGAAAAAGCATACGCGTAGTGTGAATCTATGACGGACACTATTATGTTCCTCTGAACAATAACCCATCTTTTTAACCAATATGGTATTTGAACTGATGTGTTAATGTATTTAGTTTACTATGAATCCAAGTTACTGTTTAATCTAACTTTTATTATTTAGTAGGTTACATATTCTTCCTGATTTAGTTATCAATCTAAAGTGAAATAAAATAGCACTTTCCCTTTGATATGAGATTTACATTATACGTATTATTTGACAAAACCGTTCGTTGTTTTAGTTATTCTTTTGGTTGAAAAGTTCCTAAAGTATTTAACGGTATTAGTCTATGACATTGTAGTTTTTTCAACGTCAGACAACGTAATTTTGTTATCTCTTTTATAGATCGATGTTTCATTCTGTATAATATTATGCCAATATGTGTTATGTGTTTAACGTCTTTTTGGTTAATCTTAATGAATTGAAATATTTGAAATGATCTTTTGTTAAAACTTGCTTCTTTTCAATCATTATAAATCTTCGATTTATTTGGAATCTTCGTGTAAAGTTATCATACTTGAAAAGTTAAATGATTAAGAGCCAATCCGCCAGAAAACCATGCAATATTCAGAAAATCGTCCAAATCGACAATCACAACTTGACAAATTTTTATATATCATCTCAATCCTTCACATAAAATAAAAAAAATGGCTACTTAATTTTCGCCAGAATCATATCTATTTTTAGTAACAGCCTCATTTGCATAATTATGTAAATTCATTCGAAAACCAAGGAAAAATCCAACTTTTAATGCCTTTTAAGAACTACCCAGAAGCATATTAAATGGGGGAGTTGAGTTTTTAGAGTAATGTCAGCTGGAACCCATTCATTTTACTATGTTCTGGTCAATACAAATGAAAATTTAAACTATTTGGCACATTGCCAGGAGCACGGACGCAAAGGCTAGATTTTTCATACATGAATTTACATGACTTTTACTTGCTTCTAACTTGCAAGACCCATTCCATATATGTTTGCAACTTATATTAGTTTTAATTATGGTGTATTTTTTTATAATAGATTAAAATATTAAGCTTGGCAAATGACTATTACATGTTAATTTTTGTCTTGGAAGAATGGTGATTTTAGTCCCAAATTGGCACATTTTGATTTTGATTTTAATTTAATTCTAAATACAATTGTAATAAAATAGCTAATAAAATCATTTAAAAAAGTAAAATAAATGTGTCTAAAAATTTAAATAAGACGTTTTTGTACTGCAAGTGCAAAAATCAATAAATTGGCTGAAACCAGGGAGTACATCTTTTATGCTCTTCCATTGACTTATCTCCCTTTGGCAACATGTCAGCTCCCAGTGATGGACTTGGCAGACAAAGTTTACCTCGAAGTTTGCAACTTTAATAATCTAGGAGGACTATTTGGGCTATCCCAGCATTATGCATCTACATATTACAAACTATTTAAGATATCTGAATGCACTAAAGAACAAAAGAATAATTACTGCCAATGCAAGAATCTGCCAATCATGACAATAATTTACCAGACAATAATCATAACTTAGTGAATAAACATGATGCAAACTATGGTGTAGAATTTCCAACAGGAGTCCTTGTTTTATATAAGACGAGGAGTGGTTTATTTTCCTATGGTTGTTATATCATCTCGTCTTAGACATGTTAGAATATGCTTGAAGTACAGGGACTTTTATGGAATTCATTGACATCATAGTCAAGCAAGATATCAACATTCCGTCCAACCGTCTTCCAGCAAAGCCAATTTGAAAGCTGACCAAGGATCTTCATCATTTCCTGACATGGTGTATACAGGACGAGTCATTCCACTAGGATCAGGTACATTTTACAACTCTTAACAATCAATTTTCATAAGTAGTAGTACAACTTCTTAACAATCAATTTTTATTAGTTCTTTATACATGTATAAAGGCCGTTTAAGGGGGTCTCATTGGGGGGTGTGGGGTTCTGATCACGGAACACAGCTTATTGTTTTGTTAGATTCCAGTATCCCGCTTATACTATGCACCTAAGGGAGCTTCCATTTGATTTTTATGGGGGGGGGGGGCTAGGATGAAAATTTTTGTACTTCATTTTTTTTTAGCTGTAATTTCTGTGCTGCCTTTTTATCTTTCACTCTGTTTGGTCCTGCCTTCTTTTTTTTTAGTTCATCTTGACTTTTCTTACCTAAATTGTCGTCCTGACTTATTTTTTTGCAAGTGTCTCATCCTGCCTTTCTTTTTTTACTCAAAAATCCTGTCCTGCCTATTTTTTTCAAATTTCATCCTAGCCCCCTAATGAGACCCACTATATAGTCAATCTGAAATTAGGAGACCAACATTTGATACAATAGCCAGATGAAAAAAAGAACGGAGGGAGTTGAAAGGGCATGTGAATATTCTTTTACACCTGACCTGTTCTAGGACATCTTATCTATTTCCCATAGCCAAGTGCAAACAAATAATATACTGTAAATTGAGAAATTATTGTAATGTTTTTATTATAGCTAGAATGTGAAAGGGTAATCATGTAAAACATTTTTTTTTTTTGTAATTGCAATTTAATTAAAACTCACATTTTGAGTATTTTATATATGAATCAAACAGGATATTTCTGAATATCTCAAAATTTAAATCACATTTCAGTCTTGAATTATAAAATCGCATTAATAAACCCATGCAACAGTTATATATTAAATGTATATATGGCGTGAGTCTTGGGACCATTTAATTACCAAAAAGAAAGGGGGAGGATTAGAATGGTCAAAATATCCTTGTCAGCTAAGGACAGAATTTAAATTGTTAAGCTATTAACCAGGGTACAATATACATCATGTACATGTATATTATTTTTTTGCTTAAAAAAACAATTTATAGACCATAAGCATGATAAGCATGATAGTACATGTAATCAAAATTTATTTCAACATGTTCAACATTAAGCAGGACAATATGTTTTTATTCTCTTACCCTAAGTTTAATTTTAAGTTTTTAATGGAAGTTGTACATGTTCAGGTCTTTGTTTATTAAAAAAGCTTCTACCTGGTGGTAAAGCCTCATTCCAAAACATGTTTTACATACAACATTCTATACATGAAACACTAGATAACTTTATCTAAAGAATAATCTTGTTTAATGATCTATTATACAATTTCAATGAATGTAGGCCATGGCGACTAAAATATCAAAAGCATTGCAAACTTTTATAAAGTTCAATTTTGGGACCTTACATGTACATTGATGTACATGTATGTATAAATGTATGAATTATATTTATAGAGCCCTTTTTAAAAGAAACAAAAAAACATGCACAGTGATGCTACACTACCCTACAATTCCTGTGATACAAAATTGAAGAATTATTTTATAGTTTAACACTTTTCATTTGTAGGACTATTATCATGATAATAGATGCAGGCAATGCTGATGATTTTTGTGAATGTGACAATAGCCAGGTCAAACTAAATACATGTAAAGAACAAGATACTGGTAAGATATTATTAACCTATATATTAATTTAACTGTTTGAAAAATATGGTTATAATGACATACAAAGTATATACGTCATCACCTTTATAATAATTATACATCAGTTTTATTGAACATGTCTTTGTTAACTTGGTTTTCCCATTGAAAAATCACTTTTATACTAATTCAATTTGTAGTAGGAATACATGTAGTACATTCATACATATATAGGGCGGTCCTATGTTTTGCATTCAACAACTATTACATTTTCAAGATGGCCACTAAGGATGGCAAAAAAAAAAGTCGTCATCTTTATTTCCTGTCAGTGGTAAACATGTAAATGAAAAATATGAAAAAAAGTGGTATGATTGCCAATTAGAATAGATGACATACAACTTATATGTAAGCTATCAGTCTTCATATGCCATGTGGCCTTCAACAATGCACAAGACCAATACTGCATATCTATTCAGCCATAAAAGGATTTTTAAGGAAATTTTGCTTGTTTTGGTTATTATCTTGAATATTATTATAGATAGAGATAAACTATAAACAGCAATAATGTTCAGCAAAGTAAGATTTACAAATTAGTCATCATGACTGAAATGGTCAGTTGACCCCTTTAGGAGTTATTGCCCTTTATAGTCAATTTTTAACCATTTTTCGTAAATCTTAGTAATCTTTTACAAAAATCTTCTCCTCTGAAACTACTTGGCCAAATTAATCCAAACTTGGCCACAATGATCTTTTGGGTTAGTTGTTTGAAAAATGTGTCCGGTGACCCGGCCATCCAACCAAGATGGCCGCCATGGCTAAAAATAGAACATGGGGTAAAATGCAGTTTTTGGCTTATAACTCAAAACCCAAAGCATTTAGAGCAAATCTGACATGGGGTAAAATTGTTTATCAGGTCAACATTTATCTGCTCTGAAATTTTTAAATGAATTGGACAACCCGTTGTTGGGTTTCTGACCCTTAATTGTTTGTTTTAAGAAAATTTTGCTGTTTTTGGTCATTATCTTGAATATTATTATTGATAGAGATAAACTGTAAACAACAATAATGTTCAGCAAAGTAAGATTTACAAATAAGTCAACATGACCGAAATGGTCAATTGACCCTCTTAGGAGTTATTGTTCTTTATAGTCAATTATTAACAATGTTCATAAAATTTGTAAATTTTTACTAACATTTTCCACTGAAACTAATGGGCCAAGTTCATTATAGATAGAGATAATTTTAAGCAGCAAGAATGTTCAGTAAAGTAAGATGTACAAACACATCACCATCACCAAAACACAATTTTGTCATGAATCCATCTGATTCCTTTAATATTCACATAGACCAAGGTGAGCGACACAGGCTCTTTAGAGCCTCTAGTTATATTGACTACATTACAGTAGATGCATTTATGATTTTCATGTTTTTATTGACCACATTGCAGCAACGTAGATATATAGGTACCTGGCAAATATTACCTTGTTAGCATACTAGGCTCAAAGGGCCATAAAAAAGTCCATCTCTTAGTGTCTGTTAAAATCATCTCTATATTGCAACTGTTTACAGTTTTCTCTTTTAAACCATTATTTTAAAAACTTTAGAAGAAGTATCATACATATATGTACAACTCGTCTTAACATCAACCCAACAATGTTAGATCTGAAAATTTGCTTTCGCAAATTTTTGGTTCTTCCCTCGCCGGGATTCGAACCAATGCTACTGTGATATCGTGACACCAAATCGCCTGCACTGCAGCATATATATATATTGTAAAACTATCAAAATGTCAAGATCTTTTACTACCCAAAATTTTTCTGTAAAATTGGGACGTAACATCTATGAGCTATTGTCCCTGAAGTGTGTAAAGGAGTAGGTCCGGTAAGACCCCTTTTTGGCCCCAAAATATAACAGTTTTACAAAATTGTTAAAATGTAAACTTTAAGTTATTTATTGGACAGTTGAATGCTTCTGCTACATAAAAATGGGCTGTTTTTGACAATACAATTGACATATATCGGGTTGTAGCACCATTAAGTCATGCTAAATTACTGAAATCTTCAATGTTCTATCATTTTAGTTAAATTTTAGACGGTTTCCGTGTTAAACGAAAGTGGCCACATTCGTGTTCATTCTTAATATTGAAATGTAAGTTGTATTTTATGATAATACATAACATATATAAAGGTTGTGGATGAACACAGATGCGACCACTTTCATTTTTGACAAAAACCATCTAAAAAGTGACGTTTTTTGGCATATTTGAGAGATTTTGCATATTTGAGCATGAATCTGATTGTCTTAAATGACTAAATCAGTTAAAATCTTTCACATTTACTAATTGAATCAAGTGAAATAGACACTTAAGTGTTTAAAAAGTGGTCAAAATCAGAGTTTTCTGCTAATATCTGACAGCTATATCAATATGATATAAGAAAATATTGCAAAAGTGGTCAGAAAAACTTATTTTTACAGTCTGAACTTATTCTGAATTGTTTTAAATTTATTGCTAATGAATTATGTGTTTTTTATCGTTTTGAGGTGCACAATTTGTCAATTCAAGCTATTTCGGCTCCTGGGAGCCTCTAGATTTGTAATGAATAATTTGTATTTGTATATGATTTTTTTCTTAATGTATTAAATGAAACATTAATTAATCTTTTCCTTTTGTTGTTATACTTATTTATAAATCCAGATCTTATAATATGTCAGATTTTAAAAATTAGACGGCAAAATTGAGAAAATTTGAATATGCAGGCTACCCCATTTTGTTGTGGCATATACTAGACACCAACATTATTTGCCGAGCTTAATATTTTTTTTGATTGAGTATATATAGTTATACTTTGCAAGTAGATATGTTGTTTTACAATAATAAATGGGTCTTGGAGTATTTTGGCTCTTAAAGATGACCAAAATCAGCCATTTTGGACTTGAAGCTAAATAGAACATATTGAAATGGTTAGATTATACATACACTTTATAGACAGCATTGTTATTTCTATGCATTCTTACACTTAAAGTAATGTATTACTAGGAACAACTATCAAAAAATTATAAATATTGCCATGTTTTTTTATTTAAACCATCAAAATATGCCAAAAAAGGCTTATTTTTGACGTTTTCGAGCAATTTCAGCTGTTTAAAGATGGCGCCAAAAAAAAATCAAGATCGGTTCAAAATTTCCAAAAAAGATTTTGTGTGGTTAATTACATCAATAAGGTGCACCAATGTGCCAAGTATGAACTCATTTGGCAAAATTGGCATTCGGACGGTTTTGCATGGTTTTCTGGCAGATTGGCTCTTAAGAATGTAAATAGTTATAAAAGTTATCAAACCCGCGTATCGTCTACATAACACTAATCAATGACGCTTAGATCATATTATGTAAAACTGATTGTGCAGTGAATGTGAATCTAAGAATGTATGGCGTTATTTGTTAATGAACCCGCAACCTTACGATAACGATTAAAGGATGGATTGATAAGGAAAGAAATTTAAAATTTAATACACAAATAAATAATAAATATATAAATTAACGATAAATAAATCAATAAATAAATGAATAGAAAAATAAATAAATAAATAAATAAATAAATAAATAAATAAATTGATTGATTAATTATATATAAATATACTAAATAGATAAATGATTTTGGAAATACGTTAAAGGTTAAAAAAAATCATGAGATTTCAGAACGCAAATAGGTTTTATCCAGGTACTCTGGTTTAAAACATTGGTACTGCCAGGGTTGTTTGGTTATATCAACCCAAGTTATTAATTCCATCCGGGTTCTTTTCGAATGTTTCGAACTTTGAGAAGATATCTGCAAGTATCCGAAAAGAAAAATAAAGTGGATCAAAGACGTTTATCTTGTTTTATTTCATTAAACATTTCAGCATCGCCGGTAAATGAAGCTGTAATGTAATTATCTTCTCATTTTAATTATTTTGATTAGGAAACTGGACCAAATAAAGCATCGTATATATTTCAAAAATCGGCTGAAATATATACAGCATATCGAATATTCTTTTTATAAAAATCAATCGTTCCTTTTTCATTTATTCAAACTACTCATCCCCTATTTCCGTCAATATTTCTATAGGTTTTACAAACACCTAATTAGAACATGCTGTTCGATTAGCCAACAATATGTGCATCTAGCCACTTGACGACTTGCAAATATATTTGATCGAACATTTATTTTCAAATTCGACTGAATTTTGTTTGATTGGCTTTGTAATAATGTCAGAGTTGATAGAAATACATAATTTATGCAGTATATGTAACAAATCGTTTTGTTCAAAACAGAATGTAGAAAGACATATAAAGAGAAAGTTTGTAAGATTTAATCAGCTAAAATATTGTTCACCGTACGGCCTTTAACAATGAGCAAAGCTCATACCGCACAGTCAGCTATAAAAGGTCCCGATATGACAATGATTTTCGTTTCCGTTCTCTAACATAATTTAAAAAAGAAGATGCGGTGTGTTCGCCAATGCGACAACTGTCCACAAGAGATCAAAATGACTCAGACATTAACAACTATAGGTCACCGTACGGCCTTCAACAATGAGTAAAGCCCATACCGCATAGTCAGCCATTAAAGGCCCCGATACGACAATGTAAAACAATTCAAACGAGAAAACTGACGGCCTCATTTATATAAAGAATTAACGAAGAACAAATATGTATTACATAAACAAACGACAACGAATTACTGGCTCCTGAATCAGTTTGCCTCAATCAAATGTTATAAACCTGATATGCAATGCTTATTACCATGAAAGTCGGATCAAGTGCGATATTGGGTGTCGTCACTTTTACTGTTCATGAGCTATTAAATGTAGTAAAATGTGGTATGAGGACTAATGATGCAAATCTCAATCCAAGTCACAATTTATAAAAAGTTAACAATTATAGTTAAAAAATCGGCTTCCAACACGGATCCTTGAAAATGCAAAAACCATGCTAAATCTGTTGATCCGTTTTCTACAATGTATATTTAGTTTGCCTTAACTAAATGTTATGAAACTTATACACAATGATAATAATCACTAAACGGTCCTTAGAATTATACTTCTAATACAAGTAATTTGTATTTTTTATAGGAGCCCAATGCCGTCTGGTGATATTTCAAGTTACATGTGACCAGTATAACAAAGTATTTCACTGTATTGGGCTCTCTGTTTTAGTATACTTTTAAGGTTCTTTGCATAAGGTTCAATTTAATAATATTCGTATACCTTCCGCATGAATGTTTAAGATTTAAAAGCAGATCATCTATATCTACAAGTCCATGATATGAAACGTAAGGTAAATTTATGGAACATTTTGCATTATCTATCACAACTGTCAGCATATGGTACTACTGATATGATAAATGTTTTCTTTAATTTTTTTAGAGCGGAAAGCAGCCGAAGGCCACCAATAGGTCTTCAACAAAGCGAGAAAAATCCCTTACTCGCAGTAGGGCATCATATGGCACCTCAATGAAATGTGTACTAGTTCAAACTTAAAAACATAAAAATCAACTTATTAATAAAAACATACAAGACTTACAAAAACCAGAGACTGTTGGAACAGGCGCACACATGAGGTGGGGTTACACATGTTCTATCTGCTTTTGGGTCGGGTTCTTGTCTCATTAACATATTCCCAATTTTCATTCTCTATTTTATTTGTGAGATATTAACCATCCCCTAAACGTCTAGCCACTGTAGAAGAAACAAACACACAGGCAACTAGCAGTTCCTGGCACTCCAGACCTCAAGAGAAATGATAGGAAGATATGTCTTCATCATATGAAAATCAAGGACAATCCCTCCTTTTGTCAGTTCAGCAGCCTACATCTCTTAAGTGTACATACTACCCCCAGGCTGACTCGGGTATAGAAATATGGTCACTTGGTCTTCTCACGACCGGCAGTAAATAGTTATCAAAGGTACCAGGATTATAATTTAGTACGCCAGACGCGCGTTTCGTCTACATAAGACTCATCAGTGACGCTCATATCAAAATATTTATAAATCCAAACAACTACAAAGTTGAAGAGCATTGAGGATCCAAAATTCCAAAAAGTTGCGCCAATTACGGCTAAGGAAATATATGCCTGGAATAGTAAAACGCTTGCCGAAGTGGGGCGTCCGTTTTACTGTGCGGGATGTATCAAGTTTGCAGTCACGTCCGGTCAGAAGGGGGACGTTAAATCCGATGCCTCGTGTAAAGAGATTGCCACGCTCTTTGTACGTTAAGAACCCTTGCAACAACTCTTTTAGGGGTTCGTAGGTGGCCTGCTGCAAGGCAAAATTTCTGTCCCTATCCAATATACCCTCTTTTTCCAGTGGCAGTCCAAATTTCCCCGACTATCATCCCAGATGGCCTCTATTGTATCAACCTACCTATTGTATTTATTGTGAACTTGTTCTCGTCCTGAATATGCATGAAATATTTGCCACTGGACGTTGAGCAACCAACAATCAATCAATTAAGTGTACATGCTAAAGTCGTCATAATTGATAGCCATGGTATCATCCAAATATATAAAAAGCTGCTAGCTCAAGACCTCAATTAAACTAATCATGTGTGGTCGATTTAAAAACACTAAGCTTTACATATAGCAAATTATCTACCCTACTCAGAAAATTAAAAATTAGCATATGGAAGAGACATTAATTTGTGCGGTCTATCATTATTTCAAACAAGTATTGTTGTGCTCTCTCCAAACTTCAAAGAAATTCTTAGAATGACTAAAATCAGAAATCTGAGTATCCTATTTTGAGTCAGTCTGATTCTCTAGAATCGCAGGAACCGGTACACAATACGACTTATGTTAATTTCAACAGAAAGTAAAAAAAAAAGGCCGAAACAACAAAATTATTATAAAAAAAAACCAAATAAATCTGTGACAGTTCTGCTTCTAGTTGGATCAAACTCGTTTATAACAAACCAGAGTGAAAATCATTTGATTAAACGAAATTTGAAAAAAAAATCATATTTTTGCATCAAATTCACAGTTTCAGTGTAGCCAACAATTACCGAAGGCAATGAATAATTATTTTGCATTTGAATTTGTGTTTTAAACTAAACAGATAATGGTTAGTCTCGTTTTGATGCAATTGAAAACTTTCGAATGATTAATGTTCTTGTGAAAAGTAATAAACATACTATGTACTTCCACGTCCACTTGTATTTTTGTCCATTTATGAGTTAAGCCTTTTTCAACTGATTTTTATAGTTCGTTCTTATGTTGTACTGTTATACCACTGTCCCAGGTTTAGGGGGTAGTGGAATCCCGCTAACATGTTTAACCTTGCCACATTTTGTATGTATGTTCCTGATCAAAGTCAGGAGCCTGTAGTTCAGTGGTTGTCGTTTGTTTATGTGTTACATCCTTGTTTTTCGTTCAATATTTTGTACGTAAATTAGGCCGTTAGTTTTCTCGTTTGAATAGCTTACATTTTCATTTCGGGGCTTCTTATAGCTGACTATGCGGGATAAAATTTGCTCATTGTTGAAGGTCGTTCGGTGACCTATAGTTGTTAATGTCTGTGTTATTTTGGTCACTTGTGGAGACTTGCCTTCTTGGCAACCATACCACATGGTTTTTTTTATATGAAGTAATCGGCCAGTAGTACAATCTTTAAAATGTGTTAAAGTAAAACAAAAACAAAGCAGAACTAGTATCTCAATTGTTTGTAAAACAATTGAAAGGTCTTTCCTGTAAAAGTGATGTTTTCGTAATGTACCTTGTACGACCTTTCGTTTGATATACGACAAGCATACCTTCTGAAACTTTCCACTTTTAACACTTAATGACCTCATCCGCCTACATTTTTGAGATCGGAATTATGATATAAATAACATAGAGTAGATGAGCTTTCATTTGATATGCAACAACTCTATGTTCTAGAAAGTTTGATTTTTGCACTTAATAACCCTATCCAACTAATTTTTGGAGGTCGGGATTTGATATTTCCAATGTACACATCATGACCTTTCATTTAATATACAACAACCTTATCTTAAAAGAAAATTTATTTTTTGCACTCAATGACCCCATCCAACCCATTTTTGGGAGACGTCAATTTTAAATTTGAAATGTACGCTTTATTTTCTTTCATTTGATATGCGACAATCTTACCATCTGAGAAATTTGAATGTTTGCACTAAATGACCCCACCCGTCCTCCTGGGATGAAAAGGGCGTTTAAAATGTTCATATTTAATAGAGTTTATTTAGACCTTCAATTTGATATATCAGATGAGCCCATTTGATAAAGTGCAAAAAATGATGTAATATCAACTATATAAATAGAAGTTATGAAACTTACAAAGTCAATGCAAAACTTGAAAATTTCAAATTGAATTTTTGGCGTTTTTTTCCATGGAATGTTTTTGGTATTTGGTCAAACATAGAACTATGTTAACCTCTTCAATTTCTAAAACATTTTAAGAGGTACGCTCTTGTTGTTTGAGAAATACATGCCTCCGCTCGCAAAACTTCAAACTGCATTATCTCTACAACGACAATAGATATCTCAAATCTGTTAGATGATAAATGATCTACAGTTGAAGGACAACATTATAGAAAAAGAATTGGGACAATTTCAAAGTTCACCAAGGTCACAATTAATCATCAAATATATGATGCAATATCAAACTTAAGAACCGGAAGTCGTAGAGACATGGGACTAGCACCATTCAACTCATGACCACTTGACCTTTCAAATATCACAAGGTCAAGGTCATAGTATACTGTGAAGGTCAAGGTGAAATTTCATCATTACCTGACATTGACCTCAAATTGAAGGTCTTGAATTACTGATCATCTTTGCAGTTTTTAGTAAGTAGGTTGATATCTGTTATCTTTAAAAAGATATACACAAAATACTATACTTTTAAGAATCATCCCGTTGTAACTTTTGAACAGACGGTCGGACCTTTATGGGCTTATAATATAAAATGTAGAGCTCGTCGAGAGGAATATTTTATACGCTTTATGTATGCAGCAAAGTCTTATCGTTTTCCTAATATGTAAGCTTGAAATTGCAGCGTAATTTTATTTTGCACTCGGTGACCTTTGACCTTGGGTGCATATTGAAGGTCAGATGAATTAAAGATTATTGGTGAAGGTTCAAGGTCTATATGACTTCAGGTTCTGAAAATAGAATTTTTCAAAAATTATTTATAATTTTTAAAGGGAAATAAATCTTATAAGGGTAAGTGACAAATTAATTGTTTATGTTTATAAACATTGCCATCTGTTCTTCTACATGCTGTCATTTTCAATTACATTCTATCTCTAATACTTTTTGAGAAAAATGCAAATATAAAAAATTGCTATAAGGCGATATAACTCTCAAAGGGGATGATGAAATCCTATGCAGCCTCATGTGGTAATACATCATGATGATATCTACCTATTGTCCATATAAGGTCATGATATCTTTTAAAACATTAAAGGGGGGCCATGTTGAAAAAAATCAATAAAAGGGAGATAACTTCTAAAGGGGATGATGAAATCCTACAAAAGTTCATCTGGTTAAAGTTCATGATGAGGTCTATCGATGGTCCATATTTGGTCTTGATAACTTCAACAGAAAGGGGAGGAGGCCCTGTCAAAAAAATGTTGGAAGAATAAAAAGAAAAAGAAAAAAAAACATTAGAAAAACAATAAGGTCTTTCCTCACGGAGAGGAAAGACCTTAAATAGAAAAAGAAAAAAATACGATTCAGTCCACCAAACATTACTAAGAAACTAAGAATTGAGCACTAAACATTTTCAGACTGTTGATGAACATGATCATGATGAAGCTAGACAGCAACCTATGAATGACAATATTGCATCTGCTGACAACACAGATCAGGATGAAAATGTAGATAACACTGAATTAGAAGTTCCTACAATACCACCTGCTAAAAAACATTCTGAAAAAAGAGCAATAACAGTAAAACATCTACTAGCAAGACAGTAGCACCAAAAAGAAATAAAGATGGAAATAGTGACAATGTAGACAAAGCACAACCCCCAATAGATAGATTTGTTAGAACACCACATAGGAGAACAGTAAATGCAAGTGACAGATCACCTCCAACACCTACAGAAGCTTTACATGACAAAACAAGTGGAAATATTGAAACTAAAAAAAGTAAAGGATAATTCAAATGTATAGAAATCACAAAACAATGACAATGATTGTACAATAGTTTTATCATACAAATTTATTAAAAAAAATTACAAAAATGACAAATAAATTACAGCTCATTTCAAGAGTTTACCAATCAAATAGACAAAACATAAATAGTAACTTTTGCTTAATCTGTTTAAGTATTGTGTTTGTCTTGCTGAAATTTTATCTTAATTTGAAATCATTCAAAAAAATAATAAAAATATGTAAAAGTTCAAAGCTCTTTAAAAGAGTTAAAAGTAGCTATGAAGAAGTATTTTTCAAATGTGAAGTTGTACTAAAATGTGAAATATGTAACCAAACTGTGAAAATGTCAAATGTAGTGTGTAGATGTTGTTTAACTATCATGATACATGTAACCATACATCAGCTGTTCAATGTTTACATTATAAACTTAGGAATTAGGTTTATACCTATGCTATATATAGTAACACGATTCACACTATCAGTTAACGGTAAACAGAACAAGAAACTGTTCTTTCTGAACCTTACATCACTGTTGAGATATTACCTACAAATCAATAAAACATATACAAGTAATATGATAGAAAAAATAAATTACTTACCTGTAGAATACGTATATAGTCCGGCAGTATGCACATATATTTGTCCACAACAATTTACTTTTCAATCAGAAAAAAAATGCACAAAGTATATATCAAGTGCACATGTATACAATAAAGCACCGCACTATATCCATTGTACCGAATTGAAAAACCATGCAAGTAGCGTAAATCGGAGGAAATTCTCCACGATTCAGAATATTTCGAAACATGTTATATGCTGTGTTTCTGGTTCTAAACTTAACCGTAAAAACATGAACGGCATTAAATTGTCAACCTTTCAATCGTGTCGAGTTCATGCTGTCAATTTAATATATAATATTTACATGATAGTATTTTCCTTTCAAACACGGACATCAAATTCTATATTATGTAATTACCATGCGTTAAATCCTACACTATCAAACTATCCAAATTTATTTACAATGCGTTTTAAAATACACATTACTTTCACGAGGTTTAATAGCGGAACAATTAGTTTAAGGTCACACCAGGTGAAAGGTGATTATTATGTAGGTTGTATAGATATGTGTAACAACCATGCATTAACTAAAATAATGAATATGTATTTTAATTGTGTACCAATTGATGTAACTGTATTAAATATCTCTGAGTGCTATAACAATGTAACTGTGTATAGTGTGTTGAAACCTAACTATAATCATAATTTATATATTATTAACTATGACATTTACAAATACAGTTAATCTATGTAGTCTCAACGTAAACGGAATTAATTCAAGAGAAAAAAGAAATAGAGTTATAGAATGGGTTACCGCTCAAAAAAGTGTCATAAGTTTTTTGCAAGAAACACATTTTGATGAAATTATCGAAAGGGATATAAATAGTAAAACAGAATATGATGCGTTTTGTAGTCATGGTACTACGGCTAGTAGGGGTGTAGCTATCTTAATTAAAAAATCATTCAGCTACGAACTAATTAATAAATTTATTGATAGGGACGGAAGATTAGTGCTTATCAATGTGCAGATGAATAATTCAATTTTTACATTTATTAATGTATATGCAACTAACTGTAAAACATCTAGAAATTCTTTCTTTAAAAAAGTCAGCGATAATTTAAAGGAACACGGTCTAGGAATAGCAATACTTGGGGGCGATTTTAACGAGACAATAAAACCAATTGATAGAAAATCTATACGTCCAAGTAAATTTACTCAACCTGTACATGGTTTAAAAAACTTGATTAAATCTAACAAACTAACAGATATATGGAGAAACTTTAATGAAAATAAACAGCAATTCACCTGGAGAAGAAGAGATAAGTCACAAGCTAGTAGGATTGACATGATTTTTATTGGGTCAGATTTTTTACCACTGGTAGAATTTTGTAAAATCAAACCAGCTGTTATTCGGTCTACTGACCACCAAAGCGTATTTCTAAAATTTAAGCCAGGGGTATCAGAAAGGGGCAATGGGTATTGGAAAATTAACAATTCAGTATTGCAAGATAAAGCTTACCAAGAACTGATTTATACTTTGATAGATAAATATAATTTCGAAAAGGAAACATTAGATTGTAGATTATTATGGGATGGGTTTAAAATCGCGGTAAGGGAAGTAACCACAAATTATTGTAAAAATAAAGCAAAGTTAACAAAGGGACGAAGATCTACTCTGGAAAAAGAATTAGAAGAAAAAAAAATTAAGAGACGATACAAATATAGATGACGATGAAATAGAAAAAGAAATTAATGGTATTGAAGAAGAGCTAAATAAGATATATGATGAAAAAGCGAAGGGAGCTCAAGTGAGATCTAGAAAAAAATGGGTAGAGTTTGGTGAAAAAAATAATTCTTACTTCCTTGGGTTAGAAAAAAAAGACAAGTTAAAAAATCTATAAATAAGCTAATGGGAGATAATGGGGAAATAATTTCGGATCAAGAGGAACTTTTAAATAAAATAAAAGATTATTATGAAAACTTGTATAACAAAAAAAGTTTAAATAAAGATTTAACAGAAGAATATATCAGCGATACAAAATTAGAAAATACCGTTGATGAAAATGACAAACTAATATGCGATGGGAAAATTACAGTGGAGGAATGCACATATGGTATCTTTAAAATGAAATTAAATAAATCTCCAGGTCTTGATGGACTTACGGTAGAATTTTATAGATTATTTTGGAATAAACTTAAATCACTACTAGTAAATGTCTTAAATACAGGATACGATAGAAACAGTCTTTCATATTCACAACGTACTAGTATATTAACTTTGATATTTAAAAAGGGGGATCCATTACTTTTAGAAAACTATCGTCCAATATCACTTCTTAATATAGATTTTAAAATTTTGTCATATGTTCTTGCGCAACGTTTAAAAAAGGTACTTCCAAAAATTATAAATGAGGATCAAACCGGTTATGTTAAAAATAGATTTATTGGGTTTAATCTGAGACAAATCCAAGATGTTATAGACTACTCAGAAACATACAAAATAGAGGGAGCAATTGTTTTTGTGGATTTCACAAAAGCATTTGATTCTTTAGAATGGGATTTTATGCTTGGAACTTTGAAACATTTTGGGTTTAATGAATCATTCATTAAGTGGGTTAAAACTATGTATACAGATGTTCAAACATGTGTTATGAACAATGGGTGGGTATCAGAAAATTTCAAAAATTCACGGGGAATCCGACAAGGCTGTCCTTTATCATCATTATTGTTTGTTTTGGCTGTTGAAATTATGGCTCTTAAGTTGAGGAACAGCAACGAAGTAAAAGGAATCACTATTAAGTTAGATTGGAAAAGTCACAGCATTAACATTTCACAACTAGCAGATGACACAACATTATTTTGTAAAGATAAAAACGATGTAATATCTGCAGTGAATATCATCGAAATTTTTGGCTCATTTTCAGGACTTTTGGTAAATAGAAATAAAACAGAAGGATTATGGATCGGGAAATTAAAATCATGTAAAGATAAAATTGCGGGAATTAATTGGGGAGATAAACCCATTAAAGCATTAGGGGTGTTTTTTGGACATGATAAAGATGAATGCAAAAAATTAAATTGGAATTGTAAAATAGAGAAAATGATGAAATTGTTCAAGACATGGGAAAAAAGGAATCTATCAATTTTAGGGAAAATACTAATTATTAAAGCATTAATTTTGCCGTTATTTACGTTTTTGGGAAGTGTCTGATTAACTCCTGAAAATTATATTAAAGAAATAGAAACAAGAAGCTTTAAATATATTTGGGATGGGAAACCAGACAAAGTAAAACGAAACCTAATAACACTTCCTTATGAAAAAGGAGGCCTACAAATGGTCGATTTTAAAAGTTATTTTATATTGCTTAAAGCATCATGGGTATATAGACTAGTTAATGGTAAATTTGCCAACTGGAAGCTTATACCTTTTAAATATTTAAAAGTGTCTAATAATATTTTAGTTATATTTAATATGAATTTAAATGATATAAAACATTTAGAATATTTCAAATATGTTCCAGAATTTTATAGAGAAGTAATAAAGTCCTGGATTTTGACTGGGGGTGGGCAAACAAAACAAGCAGTGACATATGCTGATATAAGAAAACAAACAATTTGGGGGAATAAATTTATTTCATTTCATAAGAAACCAATCATCTTTGAAAACTGGATTAAAAGTGATATAATATACTTGAATGACATTCTAGATGACACTATGTCACTATCAGAAAATTATATTTTGAACAAATTAAAGTGTAAAGTAAACTTGATTGCTGAATTTCATAAATTGAAACAATCCATTCCACAAAATTGGATTGACATAGTTAAACAAGAAAATTCTGTCCAAAGTAAAGTAAATATCCAGAGAAATAAGATCACATGGAAAGATCGTTATTTTGAGACTACATTTTTTTCAAATAAAACGTTATATGACTCTCTAGTGAATAGTAAAAAAGAAACGTCAGTAGGGATAAACAGGTGGCTCAAAATTTTACCATTGCAAGAAGCTTCAAATATGAATTCATTATATAACTTTATTTTCAAATACTTAACTGAAAATAAATTAAAAATATACAGATGGAAACTACTACAGTTTATTGTACAAACCAAAAAGCATTTATTACAATGGAAAATAACTAATAACAGTTTGTGTAATTTTTGTAACATAGAAGAAGACAATGCTCATTATTTTTTCAATTGCTCTTATTTAACAAGATTTTGGCAACAAATAAACGATCTCTTAAAAAAGAGTAATTTAGATTTTTCAATAAAATTACAACACATGATATTTGGATACAAAATTACAGACAGCAAGTATTACCCAATATTTTTTTAGGTTACAATTATTAGTTTTTCAATATATAAGTCGTACTATGTATCTGAGCAGAAAACAAAAAACATAGACGTATTCAGAATTTTTATTAATGAATACACCAAGAGAGTAGATACCAATATTAATGGACATAAGACAAAAAGTCCAATGTTGCTTTCAATTAAAAGAAACATAATCAATGAATAATTTTTATATTGTTAATATAGAGTTTTGTAAACAAAATGTATGTCAATCAATTTAATCAGCTGATTATTCCTTGGGTAGTCAGTGGATTGTAACAGGGTACGTCAAGAGAAGCTTGGAATCTTGATGGTTTATGTAACAAGCAATATTTGATGAATAAAATTATTATGTAGTTAAAAAAAACCAAAAAAAACCCAAATAACTACAATATAAAAAAAAAAAAAAGAATTGAGCACTATAACATCTGTCTCAGAAAAAAATCAATGTTATCTTAATCTCAGTTTCAAGGTGCAGAATATAAACAGGTGTCTTCCATTCCGTCTGCAATTATTCGGGAAAATAAAATCGAAGTAAGAACCATGGTTGAAACTTAAACTACACGTATATCAATGTATATGATAAAAAAAATAAAAATTTGTTTGTTATTTTTTGTTATCAAATTCCAATCTCGAACGATTAGCGAAATTTGTATTCTTTTTTGTGATTTTGTGTATCATTCAGAAGTAGTGAGTACAATTTGAAGGTTTTTTTCTTCTTCCCAAGTCTTAATAAAATTTTATGATAGAATAGAGTTTACGAGTATTAGGTAGTCGAAGAAAGGGGAACATTGAAGAAAATAATGTTACAATATCAGGGTCTTTATAACCGACTATAAGATGTGGATTTTTCTTATTGTTGAAGGCCGTATTGCTTGCCTATAGCTCTTGTAATTGCTCGCATCCACTTCATTCAGTAAAGTAGTTTGTGTGCCTTAATGTTTGACGATTGATTATTCCCTAATTTCTGTAAAAGGCTTTTCAGTCAATGCAATTTCAAATTTCAATATAGAAACTGGGGATCATGGACCTTGTTTATATATATATTCAACAATATATTGCCTTCTGTGAATAATTTTAAAAGGTAAAACATGCTACACAGAGGAACAAGTGATCAGTATGCTGGGGTTTCTTATTGACAACATATTTGTTGAATTTGGAGGTAGAATTTTTCAACAAATTGAAGGCATTTCTATGGGAACAAACTGTGCGCCTCTCCTTGTCGACCTCTTCTTATTTTCATATGAATCAGAGTTCCTTCAGACACTTGTCAAAAACAAGAAGATCAAAGAAGCCAGGTTATTTAATTTCACTTTCAGATATATTGATCATGTTCTTTCCATTAACAATACGAGCTTTTCTGATTGGGTTCCATTGATATATTCAGCAGAACTAGAAATTAAAGAGACAACAGACACGATTTCTTCTGCCTCATTTTTAGACTTATACCTTGAATTTGACATACACAGTCATCTCAGTACCAGCATCTATGACAAACGAGACGATTTTAATTTTGAAATTATCAATTTCCCCCACCTTAGTAGCAATAAACCAACTTCACCTGCATATGGAATATACATTTCCCAACTTATTCGATATTTAAGAGCTTGCAGCTCCTACTCAGACTTTGGTAAACGTCACCAGTGTCTGGGCAGAAAGTTGATAAACCAGGAGTAAGTCAACAAACGTCTCTTCCTTTTTCTAAAAAAAGTTCATCGGAAGGTACCAGACTTGTTGATAAATATTCCGTATCAACTTCACAAATAATACAAGATGGTCTTGAAGTATAGATTTTGTGTACTGACGTTGGTTATCATCTTAATAACGTGTTATATTATCGTTTTATTTTTCTTTATTAATATGTCTTTTACTGTTAAGTCTGTTTTTTTTTTTTAGATATTCATTTGACGTGACTCTGTGCTTATGTATACCATCATACTTTGAATGACAAAATTATTTTATTATTTATATTACTTTACTTATGTTTCTTGTCATACTTTGAATGACAAAACTATATTATTTTGTAACACTACTTTTTCTGTTAAGTCTGTTTTTTGTGATATATATTTGACGTGATTCTGTACTTATGTATCCCATCATACTTCATTTGTACTTTGAACCACACAATTATTTAATTTATTATTATTACTTTTAGTATGTTTTTGTTATATCTACTTTCATGACTTTACTTGACTCTGTATTTATGTATGCCGTCATACTCTGAACGACAAAATTATTTTATGACTACCTGTGCGAATTTCAAACGCGCACTTTTACACCAATACTGAAAACCTTCCATCCTTTATGGGTGACTTTACATAGATAAATAAAATCGTATAATTTAAGCAAAATGAGGATGTTATATTTGATGTATACATTTTTGTGCTTCTTCTTTACATTTGTTGTTTTTATAGTGATTAAGATGATAACACAATGTTGACTGCTGTACCCCTATTTTTGACATTTTTCCCTATTGTGTCTGTTTGTTTTGTTCACGCATCGTTGACAATGTAATGGAATTTGATGCGACTGTCATACAAGTCATGCGCGTAGCTACGTTGACGTCAAAACGCCCGGGCGTACACTTGAATTTTGATTAAAAAAAATGAATCAAAAGAAAATAAAAATAACTTGTAAGAAGCACATCAGCTTTATAATTCTTTCTTCATTGGCTTGTAATTGCGGAACAAATTTACTTTTCAGCCAAATGGTATCATATTATATATTTATTTATTTTCTGTCAAGTCTGAATCTATACTGTGAGTTCTATACTCATTTCCTTTTTGTTTAAAGCACTTCATCATCTTCAGAGATTCGTTTTGTGGTTTACACTTTTGTCGAGCCTGTGACATATTTATGACGCCAAAGCAAGACATATAAAGCAATCCTTAATTTCGGCAGTGTCAATATTAAGGTTCAGTATGTTAAACTTTTTTTTTAAATAACAATAACTTTGCCAAACCTTTTTGAAATTTTACGGAAGTTGAACAGAAACTGTTTGTGGTCAAATGAGTAAACTGACTGAGAGCATAATATTGTTTATGCAGTTAATTTTCCCGTGGTTTACAAAAAAAAAAATAACAGGTACTTATAGTTATGGTCTGGGGTTAACATTTTTTACACAACAAATTTTTTGTCAAATCGAATTAAATGAAAATTTAGCAGAATGCAAGCATTTTTTAATATTTTGGTTTGAAGCAAAGTTTTGAAAGTGAATTTGTTTATTCATTTTTCAATATTATACTGACAGACTGTATGGCTTAAAAAAAAATAGAAAAATGCATAAACCTTCAAAGTTTGTCACGAAAGTTGGGCCGAAACTAATATTCCAGATCAAGAAAAATTATCTAAAGAAATTGTTCGCATTTTTTTAAAATTATGTAATGGACTGATAAATGGATTCCCTTTTTGCGGGGAAAATCAATATATGTCTAAATATAAATTTCAATATTCATGATATTGTACTTTCGATTCCTAGATAAATTACTATGTATATATTCTCCTTTTTAACGTTAAATATTGAAGTAACAAATACCATTATCCACCACGCTTATCAGGGATAGTCCGGTAAAATATTGTTTCTTTAAATCAGTTCCGGGTCTATAATTTTTATTGTTTATTAGCCTTTTCTTTTTCTTTTTTGCTAAATTATACATTTTCAAACATAAAAACTAGTACAATTATTGACAACTTTTTCGAAGAGACAATTATTCTCCATATTTTTTACTTGTTGCCTGCATTTTATAATTATATATGAATTCTACTTTAAATACAGAATAAACATCCAAAATGTTGTCTCCTGTTCAGACAAATAATTTGCCGTGTATATACAAAGCATATACGAATAAATAATTGCATAGTATTCCTCATCATTTATTAGATAACCCCACACTAACTAACAAACTTTAACATAGTACATGAAAGACTCTTAATGTTTTCAAGGTTAAGCATTGTCTTCCAATTGTAAAAACCGACAGGTATTTCAATTTACCTCTGAGTTAATATATATTACAAATTTGTTCTGTTTTTTATTACAATCAATATTTATATGTGTTGCATAGGTTGTTTTTAATTCATTTTTCTTTAAATTTTCCTGTTTTTAAACATTTACAAAAAGTAAAATAACAAAAATACTGAACTCAGAGAAAAACCAATTCGGAAAGTCCATAATCACATGTCAAAATCAAATAGCAAAACGTATCAAAAACGAATGGACAAGAACTATGGTACAGGCATTTTCAAATGTAGAAAATGGTGGATTGAACCTGGTTTTATAGCTAGCTAAACCTATCACTTGTATAACAGTCGCATCAAATTCCATTATATTGTCACCGAGACGTGAACAAAACAAACAGACACAATAGGTAAAAATGTCAAAAATAGGGGTACAGCAGTCAACATTGTGTTATCATGTTAATCACTATAAAAACAACAAATGTAACGAAGAAGCACAAAAAAGGCATACATCAAATTTAACATCCTCATTTTGTTTAAATTATACGGTCTAATTTATCTATGGAAAATGCACCCATAAAGGATGGAGGGTTTTACAAGCCAAATCCACCTGTAAAGTTAAAAACAATCTGTTAAGTAGTTAATTACGTACCTTTCGCCTTAAGGTTAGTTTGTTCGTTTGGTAGGCTTATAAAACAACAAAAATAATGAATACATAAAACATTTTCTGCATACTCAGTGTTACGTGTACACAGGGTACGCGTGTCTATTTCTATTTTAAAACGGGTTCGTTACCAGTTTGATACTGGATCCAAAATGTTTTATTTACAATATAGATATCAGATAATCTTTATGCATAAAATAAAGTCAATGAACTAAAATACAACTGCTCTTTGTGGTCTATAATAAACTATCTATAATAAAATTAACGGTACCAATTTTCTTGCTCTAGATGCGCTATTATACTAAACATATAATACAATTGGTACAAATTTTGTCCTCCTGATACACTTATGTACCCTATACAAATTAACTAATACGTCAATTAATCTCTTGGTACAATTATGTACTTTACGGTACAATACGGTTCAGCTTGTAAATGTACAAGTCCGTATCTCTAACAGACACCAACCTGTTCTTTATTACACTTAGATACTAATACCACTTAATCCAATATATAAGAGATAACGAGCTCGAATATAAACGTACCGTATGTCTTATGTCTCAAAAGACTAATGACAGTCGACCATGAGCAAGGAATCGTTCCTGCTTAAATACCCCTATGGTAGCCTTACCATTCTTAAGAGAGGGGTGTTCTACCAAAGTGCCTCGTAACCAGTATCAGAGTTTTCTTTAGAACACCCCTTCACATTTGATCTGACCAAAAGTTTTCCCGCGAAACATCGTATTCTTTATACGTTTATTAAAGTATTATACATATATATATAAGGCTTCTGTCGAACTGTAACTAATGTAAACAATCTTACCTTAGGTACAAAATCATCACACTCAGTAATAATTATCATTAAATATTAAACTGCTCCCGTGTCGTCAGCTGATTCATTCACCCTGGGTATATTTTCTAGAATGAACCCTCTCAAAGTCTGTCGCTAAAATGGACGTTTGTAATTTGTAAACGCTTACAGTGGGATTTAAACATCTCCATTGAAGAATGTTATAAGTGACTTAAATCAACTAACAAATGATACATCTAGCTTAACAATGGGTTCAAATTCCAATGTCTATTTCATATATATAAATTAACAGTGAATCGGACACACAGGGCTGGTACCTTTGCAATCGTATAGTATAAGTTTGTAGCTGTTATACTTATATCATAAGTTGTAGGGTCAGGTTAGCAGTAAAGTGTTGTCGGTTTAGGGTCGAATGTGTTTCCCCATGTTCCTGTGGATTCATTTATTTTCGTGGATAGCGGAAATCTTTCATTTTCGTGGATATTTGATTTCGTGGTTTCGTCTAAGTCTGTATATAACCCAATTGCAAATTTGTGATTAGTTGAACATATAAATTCGTGGTTCACTTATGACAACGAAAACCACGAAAATTGGTATCCCACGTATAATAATGAATCCACAGTATCCCTTTTCTTTATTTACATCTGGAACAGGTGTTATCGAAATTGATGGCAGATGGCGCGTCTGAATGATTGGAATGTGTATAGGTAGAAACATTTGCAACTCAATAGGAACAACAATTGGGGTCGGTTTAAACTTGAATTCATAAAAATCTAAGATTGATTCTTTGAATTTGCTGTAGAAGTTGAATTTAATGTATATTTCATTTGCTTACACATCACATCTTAATATAAACAAGCACGAAACCAAATCTAAATAACTATTGTCCATAAACACAAATTAAAGCTGACAAAACCATTCAGTATGTATTGATTATTGCATGGCGGATGTAAAATTGATGTCATGGTTAATCTGAATCAACCAATTTTAAGGATGTCGTCAAAGCAAATATTAAAATTGTTTTATAATGGTTTATTCATTTTAAATACGTGCATTTTCTAAAGTAATATTCAATCAACCGGGTTCAATCAACTATTTTGTGCATAAGAAAACGCCTGTACCAAGTCAGAATATGATAGTTGTTTCCATTCGTTTGATATGATTCAGCTTTTGATTTTTCCATTTGATTAAGGACTTTCCTCGGAGATTGGTATTTTTGTGATTTTACTTTCGACGTATTTGTGGTTGAGATGATTGCAGTGTTGACAGAGAAAACTTTACTATTTCAGACAATTACGTTATCTAAATTATACAGTACAGGTGTAAAAGAAAAGAGGGACGAAAGATACCAGAGGGACAGTCAAACTCACAAATCGTAAATAAACTGACATCGCCATGGCCAAAAATGAAAAAGACAAACAGACAAACAATAGTACACATGACACAACATAGAAAACTAAATAATGAGCAACATGAACAAGATGTAACTCACGGCTGAGGAACATCCAGTTTGCAATATTAATTGTTTATATCCTTAAAGAGGAATGCCAGTCAGGTAAAAGAGATGTCATTTCCACAAACAATTAGGAGACACCTCAAAATGTAGTTAGAACAATATACGCTAACAACACGCAAAACAGTAATGCCCATGTACAGTATGTCAGTGTTGATTTCCATTATAACTTATGATTGCAATATACATTTGTGACACAGTAACATTTTTCTATAAATATTTTAATTTTGTCAAATGCTGAAAATTTATAGTTCCGATATTAATACCACAATTATTAATAATATCTACAATCATTTTAACATGTTTAAAGCAACTTTTTTTTTCTTTTGAAAATTCATTTAAAACTTACATTGTCACCCTTATTGGAATACATGTGGAATCATCTTATTCGTGATTCATGGTGAGCATATGTTTAGTGTTGGTGAATCCCAATAATGAACTCTTTTAATCAAAACTAACTATTGATCAACTCTCTAATGAATTAACAATGTGATCCTTTACATATAATTTAGTAAAGATACGTAACTGGGATCGCTTTAATAAGTTCACCGAGTTATAAGATGTTTGTTTATGCAAGGTAACATATCTGAATACTTTTAATGTTTTCAATTTTTTCTATACACCAAATGATATCTTCAATAGTGTCAAAAGAAACAAAACAAGTGCTGACTGTTTCATAATCATTTACGGAGATGTTTACTTCACGCATCATTGCAAATATAACGGAATTTTATGACACTGTCGTGCAAAGAGAGAGGTTAAGCGCTATAAAACCAGGTTTAATCCACCATTTTTTAAATTTGGAAATGCCTGTACCAAGTCAGGAATATGACAGTTGTTAATTCGTTTTTGATGTGTTTTGTCATTTGATTTTGTCATGTACTTAGGGGCTTTCCGATTTAATTTTCCCTCGAGTTCAGTATTTTTGTGATTTTACCTTGTTATTGAATTGTAACATTACTAATTATGTATTGGTATTAAGTATCAACAATGATGGTCCTTAATCCTAGTATTCTATATTAATACTATGGCATTGCACAAGGCTTAGCCTTTCCAAACTACTAATGATGTCTGAAAATTACATCTGTTGGCAGTGTTCAGCATGGTATATTTGTCGGGAAAGTTTTGATGAATGTGTTTGTTGTAAATTTCTTTGAACAATTCTTTAATAACTGTAGGATATCTATACTCGTGCCTGTTGTCTATTTATTTTCTCTTTGATATTTTGTGTTCATTCGGATCTCTTTAGGTAAGCCCTTTCAATCCGGTTGCTACGATGTGTTATTCTGTTGTGCTGTTACATGTTATTCCAGATTAGAGAAGGGTTGATTCTTTGCAAATATGTTAAACCCTACTGTTCATATTGCAAAAGAAAAGCCGTCTACTGACTAAGAAAAGGTACATCACAAAATCTATGTACCTTTTCTTAGTCAATAGACAGATAGTTTGTTTTTGGCAATATATCATACAACTACGGAAGCCGATAAGGGCCATTCAAAAAAACAAATTATGTCGTAATTACGACATAGCATGTCGTAATCGACATAACATGTCGTTATTACGACATCACTCGTGATGTCGACATAACATGTCGTTATAACGACATCGCTATGTCGTAATTTCGACATCTCATGTCGTAATAACGACATCACTTTGTCGTTAAAACGACATAGCTATGTCGTAATAACGACATTGCTATATATAAAAGAATATGTATTATGATTGCCAAGAGACTAAATGACACAGAAATTAACAACTATAGGTCATCATAATGCCCCCAATAATTAGAAAAGCCCCACATAGTCAGCTATAAAAGAGGGAGGAAAGATACCAGAGGGAGAGCCCCCGAAATGCTGTGTGGTAGACAGTGTTATTAAATAATCATTACCTCCCTTGGTAAAACTCCAAACTCCATATTTAATGTATTTCATTGTTAAATAATTTACATGAAGCTTAATAAGTACATATTTGTTAATTGCAAAGACTTTGCTATTTGAATTCATTGGTTAAAGATATTTATTTATATTGTAAAGTTTAATATTTGCATCGTTGCAAAATCTTTGGTTACCTTCTTTGAATAGATTCAGTGAAAAACTTATATATTTTATAGATCCCCTGTAATTATACCGACCGTGTATGTTAGGTCTAACATTCATTCCTACCAAGGCAAGTCAAGCTATCCATCTCCCTACAAATAGGTGCAAACTGCAAGGTGTTTTGCAATAAGGTTGAATTGAAGTATTGATTGCTCTATTTCTACTTTCAAACGTTGGGCACGATGTTCCTACAACGCCTAGGATTTAAAACAGAATCTTCGAAATTTCATCCGTAAAACAAAATAAAAATAAAAATGTTAGAAAACACGAAACAATATTGTAACAAATTCAGTATATGTTTTAAATTATGTTTTTACAGCTCTTGATCATATACTACATGTACTAAGTAATATGTAGTTTATTTGAGGATTAAAATAAGAAAGCTATGTGAAAAAAAACAGATGTCCAACGTTACATTTATGAAAAACTGTTTTAACTCTTATGTATAGTGATCCTATTTCTTATTCTATGATCTTCTTGATTTTTGGCAGAAACAACGACATGTGTTGGTTCTCTGTGCAGTTAAAGCCGTTATTTTGCCAAATTTCATTTGACTCGGTGGCTGCATATTAAGCTGGAATAAGAAAAATGTCCAACGACGTTTTTCATTAACTCAACGACTGAAAGTGAATTTTATAAGTAGATATAGCAGAAAATGAATAAAAAGAGTAAGACAATAATAATATTTAACAAAAGTACAAATATTTGCCTCATGTGAGTTCAAATATTGCTGATTCAATAAAATCTTCTCTACACAGTCGTTTTTCAAACGGTTGCCATTTTGTCCAAGTTGATATTTCATTTTTCAAAGCAGTTATCGCGTATTTTTTATAATTGATAAAAACAAAAGTTAGATACACGAAGAGTAAAAAATGCAAAGATTATTTTCCTATTACCTACATATTTGGGTCTTAAAGGAATAAAATGCTTCCACACATTACAAAACGGTAGCCAGTTTGTCCAAACGTCTGAAAACGTCTAAAATCCTAAAGACGCTAATTTCCGACGTTACATGTGCTAAAGTTTTAATTAAATGTTCATGATAATTAAAACAAATCGTGTTATGAAATTTGGAAAAAGAGGTTGATGATTGCTGCCGAAAAAAAAGAATAGTGCATGTTGCTATAGACTCCGCCCGGGGACATAGGTTCGACACAGGTTAAATTTTGCAATTTTTATTAATCGTTTAATGCTTTTAACGATTTATTTAAAAGAATTGGGAAATGGGGAAAACATCCCATTACATGAACTTCGTCCAACTTTTGCAAAGACAAATTGGAGACATCCAGACAGTCCTATAAATGTAAAATGCGAATTGAAATTTATGTTACGGAAATCCGAAATAGATCATTTAAAGTCGTCACTTCAGTAAGGTGCAATCACCAATATTAAAATACTTAATACCAGTTCACGGATTGTTTTACTTCGCGATTTGTCCTGCTATATAACGGTCGTGATGAAAATAATTCCTGTACTAGCGAAGCCGGAACTTTTCGTCAATATAAACTTGTGCATGAAATGGAGGTAATTGAAAGACGAATCCCAAACAGCAACGAAAACCGTTTCATCGAATTAATAAAAACCCGAGATTATATTTGCCGTTTTCGCGGACGATCCAGGAGTAGATTACTATATTTTAGAATGTATATCAGACGTTAAACGCTATAGATGACTTGGGAAATAGTTCTCAAGCCAAAGTTCAAGTAATTGAAGGGGTGTATTTCGACAACTTATGTGCCAGGGAAAATATAATTCTATTCAAATTTAACCAAGGGTAAAAATGTTCGATTTACTTGCAGACTGTCAGATATATTTGTATTGGTTGAATTAAGATATAGAAATTTTACAATGACAGATGATATGCATCTTGAAAGTTAAACATCCTATGATAAAACAAAAATATGGAAAACCGTATACATGTACTTCCGTCCCATCTTTCCTTCCTACATTACTTGCGACAGTACTGCATTTTTAGTTGAAATAACTTAAAGGGTAAACATTATTAAATCGATTTCCACAACTCGAGGTAATTTTTAATAAAATGACATCACAAAACGAACAGAACCAGAATCAACCAACAATATAAAAAACCGAATAAAACTTGCAAAAATTACGAAGTCAAAAACCCTCTTCGACGCCGCATGTTAAAGTGTAACGTCGTGTTGTAGGAGTGTCGTGCCCAACGTTTGAAAGTAGAAATAGAGCTATCAATACTTCAATTCACCCTTATTACAAGAAGCCATGCGCTTATATATAAAGAGAGATGGAATGCTTGGCATGCAATGTCAGTCCTCATATATTTCCACGTCTTATTTGTTTATTTCAAACTTGTCTGGCTGTACAGCCCATCCACGGCAGGTAACTTATAAAACTTAAACGGGATTTTAAAAATATATAAGTTTCTCACTGAAGGTATCCAAAGAAGGTAACCACAGATTTTGCGACGATGCAAATATTAAACTTTACAATATAAATGAAAAATCTTTAACCAATGAATTCAAATAGCAAAAGCTATGCAATTAACAAATATATACTAATTAAGCTTCATGTAAATTATTTAAGAATGAAATACATTAAATATGAAATTTGGAGTTTTACCAAGGGAGCTAATAATTAATTAATAACACTGTCTGCCACACAGCATTTCGGGGACTCTCCCTTTGGTATCTTTCCTCCCTCTTTAATAACTGACTAATCGGGGGCTTTTCTAATAATTGGGGGCATTATGATGACCTATAGTTGTTAATTTCTGTGTCATTTAGTCTCTTGGCAATCATAATACATATTCTTTTATATATAGCGATGTCGTTATTACGACATAGCTATGTCGTTTTAACGACATAGTGATGTCGTTATTACGACATGATATGTCAAAATTACGACATAACGATGTCGTTAAAACGACATGTTATGTCGAAATTACGACATAGCGATGTCGTAATAACGACATGTTATGTCGAAATTACGACATGCTATGTCGTAATTACGAAATACAATTTTTTTTTTGAATGGCCCTTATCGGCTTCCGCATACAACAATGTTCTTTATTTTGATGTTCAGTTGTTGAATATCATGTGCATATCAACATAAAAAAGTAACTGTTGAACAATGACATTTGTAGATCTATGCGATTGTTTATACGATTAAAGCAATAAAAATCATAGTATGTGAACCTTTGTCGTTTGAATATGCTGAATTACAACTTTGTCTTTTCTACTGTGCCCTTTTTATTCATGAAATTTGAAGACAATAGCTTCTTGTAAAGTTGATCGATATAAGTAAAACCTTATGCTGTTAGAAAATAAAAAGAAGTATAACCAAGAACTTTTCAATGGCGAAGATCTAGAAAAAGAAAGTTAAGTTTTTGAAATGTATAGAATGTTGCATTGTGCATTTCATAATTTGAACAACTAAAATATAGTAAACATGTATTGTAAGTATGTAATTAGAGATTAGATACACACATTTGAATCAATTCGTTCAGTTATCGATTGACTTGTGATAAATACTCTACATGATAGTTTTGTCAAGTGCTTTATCTTTTATTCGTTGTGCATAATTTTGGGGGCGGATAAATGATTGGTAAATCGACTTTGTGTAATATGAAGTTTGCAACATAAAGGTAGGTGCATTTTTATGTCAGTTTCAATAGCTGAACTATTTAAAAAAACAAACTACAAATACTGGTGTTTTTACATAGGCCCGTAAATGGCTTTTTGCCTCTGTTCTGTTTGTATATGTATTAAATTTAAATGTTTCTTTGGCTATTGATATTAAATTCAATTTGAATTCTTCCTTATAATCATAATAGAAGGCCGAAATAATGAAACATTTCATTGATGAGATAGTGTTGAGTCCAAAGCAAAAACATCTTTTTCTTTTTCTACTTCACCTTTCCTCAATATTCTTCAAATTATTAAATGCATGTCATTACAACAAAGCGTATCTAATTTACAAAATCGAAAGTCTGATATCACAATCTTGATAATTTTTGTTAAGCTAGCTCTTAAATTTGGTTTTACCCTTCATTTTGTACATAACGAAATATTTGTGCCAAGTCAGGAACATGTCAATATAAAATGGAAGAGGTGGTTTGGTTGTCAATGAGACAACTCTCCTTAAGAGACCAACTGATATAAAACTAAAAAATATAGGTCATCGTACGGCCTTCAATGATGAGCAAAGGCCATTCCGCATAGTCAGGTATTAAAGGCACCGAAATGACAAATTCAAAACAATTCAAAAGAGAAAACTAACAACAAAATTAATGTACAAAAAATGAACGAAAAACAAATATGGAAAACATCAACAAACGATAACCACGTGTACTAAATTGCAGGTTTCTGACTTGGAACAGGCAAATACATACAGAATGTGATGGAGTTAAACATGTTAGAGGGATTCTAATCATGCGCCTAACCTGGGACAGTAGTGTGATATTACAACATAAGAACGAACTATACAAATCAGTTAAAAAGACCACTGATCTTTTATCATACCACACCTTTTTTTTATAATTCATTTGTTTGGAATTTTCCTTGCAGTTTTGTAGATTCAAATATTTTGAATCAATTTAAAAAAAAAGATGATACTAAAGTAAGTAATCGTAAATCCAACATCGTTTAGAACAGACAATATTCTGGCAAAAATTAATAACGACATGATATCAACGTTTTTTCTAAAAATATGTAAGTTACGGATCAGCACTTTTTAGCAGTGTTTAATTTTAAAACAGTGATCAAGGTTCTAACACATTGTATTAACTTTGCCTTCTAAATGATCCGATTCAGGCGGCTTTGTTAAGTCTTATGAAGGAAAAGCGTCAGTGTAGCGTTCCGAAATATGAACCTGAATTTTATATAATTGCTATAGCACAAGTGATGATTTATCTAACCATCAGTCATCACCACACTCATATATCTTTTAACATGGGTAGTTGTCTAAAATATTCAGTGAAATTGTCGAAATAATCAATCCACCATGTCCACAAGTCAACTAAAGACTTAAGAATTATCGGCAACTAGTTTTAAGGTCGAGATGACTTCTAATATCTGTTGTCATGTTGCCGTGTTTTCGAGATAATTAGGTCGACTTGTGATGATAATATTGGCAAATCGACATAGGATGTGATAAAGCAATTTTAACACAAAATATGCGTGACCTCCATAGCATATATAATTATAAACTCTTAACTCTTTGAATTTTTAACATGAAACAATGTGTATGCTAATCTTAAGTTTCAAAATTGGAAACAATCAGGTAAAATCGACCCTAGACGCGTATTGTCGTTCTGGCAGGGTTTCTATTTATCAATAGCAGTCGACGGTTTGTTTAAGACCTTTTTTAACGTTCATATATTTGTTTTGTTTTTCTTAATCTCTCAAATCAAGGCATTACATCTAGTAAAGTCTTATCATCAACGAAATTGAATAACAACATTGTAGTTCAGATCTAGTTTCTTACAGTAATTGTTTAGACTATGTTCAGTCTAAAAGCATAAAATGATATTGCATTTAGTAATTGTCGGAAGCATTTCTTTTTAAAGCATATCATTCATGTATTTAAAGGTTGTAAATATTTTTATCTTAAGTGAGAGGTTTAGCGCTGTTAAATCAGGTTCAATCCACCATGTTCTACATTTGCAAATGCTTGTACAAAGTCAGGAATATGACAGTTTTTGTCCATTCTTTTTTTATGTGTTTTGTCATTTGATTTTGTCATGTGATTTGGGACTTTCCGTTTGAATTTTCCTCGGAGTTCAGCATTTTTGTGATTTTACTTCTTCACATGCCATTTTGTATCTCGTTTGACTTGTAATTATTTAATCGCGAAATGATACGAACCTTCACCTTGCAAACTCATTATAAGTATTTGTCAACAGAACTCCCATAATAGAACATACGATAAAGGTTAAGTAACATGTATGGCTGTATGTTAGTTGGGTATAGACAAATTCGCCTAATGTTACTCAAATATGTGTATTATTATTGATGAGATTTAGTATTTTTATGAAATGTGAAACGGTTATAACAGCTGTCGTCTTATGGCTACCCTGTGACCGAAATACTTATCATTCCTTCCTCAACAAACTTGAAACAATTAATTGCCAGGGTACCAAGTGGGTTATTTCAATCGTCAATGGTCCATGGTAGTTACTGTTTGTTTGTTATTTCAACATAGGCATGATGTATATGGAGAGGGTTGAGATGTCAGTAAACATGATTAACTCACCTGTTCCAAGTTAGGAGCCTGTTATCTTTGTTATTATGGTATGATTTTGAGTTTTAGTAAATTTGATTGTTTTTCTGGTTAAGTATGATGTCCATTTTCACAGATCTACTGCACATGTATGCTTAGGGCCAGCTGAAGCCCATCTTCGGGTGTGGGATTTTCTCACGATGTTGAAAACCATTGTTTCCCTTTGGTCCTTTTCTACTCTATTGTCGGGTTGTTTGTATCTTTGACACATTCCTCATTTCCAGTCTCAATTTGAAGATTTTATTACCACGTGTATGTTATTTCAAAAATATGTCTCTGCTGCTATATTCACATATTTATTTTTATATTATGAAATATTTTCTAGATGAGGTTTCTCCTTGGACGCCAAGTTTATAAGACAGACAGCAATGCTGTTTAGATTCTTGATTTTGGTAAGTATCGCTGTGAGAAAAAGACTATACCAAATGAAATATATAGTGTATCTTACGTCTTTGATGCCAATAGTGTTTCTAAAGAAATATACAATTGGAAATAAATTTTAATCGACGGCTTTTATAAGGTGGGATATACGTTTGCATGAATTTTACATTTCCGTAATCATTATTGATACGTATGTTCAAATAGCTTTTTGTGTTTTAGAAATTTGAGTAGGAAACCTCAGCTTTGACATATAGAGTTTAATATCATTTAGGAGATTCATATTTGTATTTTATATTATAAATGCCGGTGTTGCGTCAATGGTGTACATAACTAAACACACACTCGTTTGATTATCAAAGATTATAATGTATATGTGGATGATGTCTTTATTGTGCAGTGATAATTTTTTTACTTTTTCAGACGTTTATTTTAAAAAGGTATTCACATAGGTTTGATAATGACATTTTTCCTGGCTTTCTGTCTTCCGCAAGTAACTTTGTAATTTAATGATTTTGAGGATGCATTTGTTCTTGTATGAAATTACATGCATACACATGCAACGTTACTTTTTTACTGGGTAAACACTTAATGTCATGTATATTACAAATTTTGACTTTCCTAAAATGTTGGATATATGTTTGGTAGTGTTAAATTAAGAATCGTACGTTAATTCTACTTATAAAATGAACAACCGTATATTTATCTTTGAACTAACATGAGACTGTTGTGGTCGAAACTATATGCTAGTATTTAGAGTACATCACATGCTTTAGAAAGGTATGCAGTTATAATATACATTAGTAGGTTCAATATTATCAGCATGTAGTAAAACAGCAGACTATATTTATCAGATTCACGTTTGTGCGGCATTTCCATTAAAATGCCCTGAACCAGCGCAGTGGTCACTCCGTGCAAGAAGTCATTGTCATGATCCGTCCAAGTATTTCTGTCTCAAGAATGATCTTATAAATGGATATTCTGAAAACTGCACAGTATTCGATTTTCTTCAGTCAGGTAATGCCCAAATAACGATATGTGATATGAATGCAAATTAGACCATAATCCACCAGATATCACATGACGTGGTCATAAACATACTGTATAGTCAACTATCATATCAAAACTCTGATACGAAAATATACATAATAATTCAAGCAAGCGAAACATGACTTGTTTCAAAATAAGCAATCAACAAAAACAAGATTGATAATATAAATATAATAAACGGCTATCACCATATAAAAGAACTACATAGTGTTACGTATCAAGATCTAACACGTTTCCTAGCGCCTATTATTTTATCCTAATCTTGTAAGTAAGTGTGACACAACCAATATAACTATAACACTGAAAAGGCTTCTCATTAGATCGTCAAAAATAACTGACAAAAACATGAAGTATCGTTAGTTCCTCGTATATTTTAGAATCAATGCTTATATATATATATTAAAAAAAAAACAATTGCAGCAAAAAAGGTTTACTTGAAATATATCATATCTTTCAAATTTATAGTTTTGTTGAAATAACTTTTGTCGGATCTTTCAATCAGATAGATATGTTTTATATTGATATTGAAGGACAATTTTGTTATGACATATTTTTCAATCAGGTAGAAAAAATGTTCTTCGTGGAGGATTAGATGCAGACATTTGTTCGTCAAATCGTTACCAGCCATGGTCAATAACTTTCTTCACCAATGCTAGCACAAACTGTATCTTTCTGAAGTCTATGTGTAATGAGGAGGGACAAGTTATCTACGATAAAGGAAACCGTAACATCGATACTTCTTGCCGATGTGACTACACGAGAGGATATGATTTCCTTTCTAAACCTCGAAATTTGTGTTTTTGTGTACCATCAAAAGAAGATTGCTCATGTTACTTAAAGACATTTCCTAAAGCTACTGACAAGTTATCACCAGGTAACACTTAAGTTTGATACTTGATAAGTCAACCTTAACACTGTTAGAAGTTTAAAGCTAGTAAAAATGTACATATTTTATCGTATTTTTAAAAAACGTGCCGGTAGTTGAGAAGGTAATTAATGTACTCAGAAGTATTTCAATTCGCGTTTGGTCGCATTACATGTGATAAGTTGCATTTTACATGTTTTAGCCAATTCAGAACAATGGCAGTTAGTTCTTCGTTTTATCAACAGTGCTTTAGATACAGATTATTTCGTAAAATAAAATTAGAATCGTAAACATTTGTATAAAATATCAACTGAATTACCTAATTTACAAACTTTCATTCGTAAATAAGAAATCCATATTTTTAATTGATATGGCTATAAGTAATCAAATGTACCAGGATTATAATTTAATATGTCAGACGCGCGTCTCGTCTACGTAAGATTCATCAGTGACTCTCGGAATAAAAAGGTTATAACATGTCATTTCATTTGCGAATTAAACATCTCATTTCATGATTTAATAATGGGATTGGCCTTTTTCATTTTGTGATGGGTCTTTTTATTTTTTGTTATAGTTTACTTATTTTTTTTTAAGATTACGAATGCTATCAGGAAGATAAGAATTTAACAGTTTCTGAATTTGAAGCAATAATCAACCAAAGGTGAATATTATTATGTGATATATTCCTTTATCTTAATAATTTATCTTTGATGGCAAGGCAAAGCCAAAATTATAACGAATTTCCGTTGATAACCTTTTGGTGTATCAAAGGAATATATATGATAATCTTTCATGAATATGTGTATTGTATATACCTTGATTCCTTTCAATTGACTGTGTTTTAAAATCACTGTGTTTTTGTTTTAAAAACTAAGGGAAAACCAAGAACGTAACTGTAATTTACTGTATCTTGACCTATTTTTAACGTAGATTCTACCGTCATTAGGTGAGTATATCCAGGGACGTATTGGATATCACTGATATCTAAACTAAGTATACGCATACCAAGCCAAAAATACAATACAGTTATCTTCATTTAAATAATGAAACATTCCATTTATGTAATTATTTCGGCGTAAATAATATTAGTGACACGTTCAACAACATCCCGTGTTTGTCAGTAGCGCCTGAATAGTATGACATCATAGCTTGAAAAGTATAGTATAAAACGTAAGTTCCAAATGCCTATAATTTATCTGTACGCTTCTGAATGTCATAAAATTTCCCAAATAGTTTATTTTCTGGTCAGTTTTATCTACTATTCAAGAAATTTTGTACCTATTTTAGTTGTACTATTTTTGAAATTAACCTTTTTGAAATTATATCTCATCATGCTCATTGTATGTATCATTATTCTTTGATATTTAGGCCAAGTGTAAAACTGACAATTGGATATTTTAATAACATTGTGTTATATATACTTGCTTTTTTAATCTGTAATTCATAAAGAACTTCTAAAGAAGGACCTATAAGAATTACAGTTATTGTAAATAATTACATTTCAAGTTTTTCAGATGTATATGTTTTTGTCCAAACTAATAATGGTGGTTCTCAGAATCAGCTCTCCTTCCAAAATAGATATGATGGGTCTAGTATTTGAAGCAGAATGTGTCATTTTTTTTTTATAAACTGACCATTTGTAATGCTATATCATTCTGTTATTCTTACAAAAAGAAATATCAGTTTAACAACCATTTTTTTCTTTTAAAATATAAAATCATCTGTCCCAACCCACAAATTGGCGAAATAACTAATAGCAAGATCTTTTTCGACAGTACAGTACATAATGTATTTTCTTGCAAGAAACACTACCAGGCCATAACTTCTTCGTCGTTTGATATCTATGACATGTGGATGTATCATCATTAGGTGGTGTGCCCCGTACAATTATGACCTGCATTTGACCTTGAGTTTTGACATTGAGGACGATAACTGTATTTTGACAAGAAACACTAAAGATTGCCATAACATGTTGTCTGCTGACCGAAGCCTGTGAAATTTGGCTTGTTAATTCAAATCAATTGACCAAAAGTATTGTTAAGAGTCAATATTTAGTGAAATAATATGTACTACACAAGCTCTAATGAAATATTCATATCAATCATACACCAATTTAGACACATCTCATGCATAATATATCTCTTATCAAGACAAAGAAAAACATGTTGTTAAATACAAATTTCGAAAAAGATCTTGTTTCTTTTAAGGGGAATTGTACTGCATTACTAACACAGTTCATATGTATCGTGCTTAAATATATCATCGTGAAATGAAAATAATGTTTATAAGGTCTATTTAAATGTTAACATAAGAAAGCAACTCTAACTTTCCAACTAAATTAATGCAAAACATTCATTTACATTTATACAAAACCTCCAAAATAAGGGGAGGGTCGGGATCCCCCTTACATGTTTAACGCCGTGATATTCTTTATGTATGTGTTTGTCCCAAGTGTAGAGCCTATAAAGCAGTAGTTGTCGTTTGTTGATGTGTTGCAAATTTGTTTTTCGGTCATTTTTGTACATATTTAAGGCCGTTATCTTCTCGTTTAAATTGTTTTACATTTGTCATTTTGTAGTTATTTATAGCTGACTATGTGGTATGGGCTTGCTCATAGTTCAAGGCCGTACGGTGACCTATAGTTTTTTAATTTCTGTCTCATTTGGTCTTTTGAGGAGAGTTGTCTCATTGGCAATCATATCACATCTTGGTTTGCTATATATAGCAATAATCAAATAATAGACTATAATAAAATGTTTCAGGGTAAACACAACTAGAAACAAAAATATTATGGAATACATTTCAATGAGAGAAAAAAGCTCAAATACAGGTACGTCTTTAATTTGAAATCTAAAAAAAGAGGGTATTTACAGATATGAAAGTTATCGCTTTACGACTTTTGAAATCGAAAAATATGTAGTCTGATGACACAATAGAAAAATTGAAGATAGTTTGATAAAAAAACAAAATGCAAAACCTTAGCCCCTTATTTATCTAGAAAATCTAAATGTGAAAAACATATGGTATATATACATATTTGTTGAATTGAAACATCACAGCGAACAAAGCAGCGAAGTAATATTATTTTCTTTCAAATCGAATAGAAATTCTAACTGTTCTAAATTGTCGAACTTACTCCCTGTAAAACTAAGAAATCATTTTTTAGAAGAAAAAAACTACATGCGTAAAGAAATTTGCAAAATTAAGATAAAAAGTTTAAAATTTAATGATAAATTAAATTAATAATAAATAAATACCATACACCTCAAACATGAGGGAAAATGTATTTGCCCAATTGTTAATGTTTGCCAACGAAAGTTTTACTGAGCAATGTTTAACAGCTTCATTTTTGTACCTATTAGTAGACATAGGAAGTTTGATGTGAGTGCCAATGAGACAACTCTCCATCCAAATAACAATTTAAAAACAGTAAACCGTTATAGGTCAATGTACCGCCTTCAACACGGAGTAGACGTGTGTTATAACAAAATATTATACCTGGCGTAAGAAAAAAAAATCTTTTTATTTTCGTTTCAGTGCAATATAAGATTATATTAACTGTTATCTGTATTGGTAAGTACTATAACAAATATTGGAAAAAACGCTAACGTGTTTTTAAGATGCAGATTTGAGGTAAAGTTTGCGACATTAAATGGCATCTTGAGGCAAATGTTTGAACATGTTTTTATAACATGACATCCGTATTTCTACAAAAAAAAATACCTATTTGTTAGACAGCAGTATGGTTTTTAGGAGTAAACTTTGGTTCTTAACACATAAATATCTATCTGGTGATGCAGATAGTTAGTATTAGAAATAAGGCATATCTTATATGACGTTTAATTGGTCGCTAGAGTGTAAAATGTACTAGTCAGATGTGAAGAGAAATGTCAACGGTTTGTGCTCATACATAGTTTAAAAAGAGTTTGTCTTAAACTCATGTAACACAAGTAACATAATTACTCAAATTACAATTATGAACCGGATATTTAGTCTTTGACATTATGATGCAATTAGAACATTGTTCCTTTTCCTGGAAATTTGCTATTGATTTATAAGATAAATTTTACCATGAATTGATATGTAAATGATTAATTTCCCTTCTTATGTAATTATTTGTTTTATTACATACTTTGAAAAATACTTTGTAGATGTCATCATTCAATTCAGTTTTTATTTCCGAAATTCGTCCTAAGAAATTCCTGTATGAAGTCGGTTGCATTTGAATAAATAGGCTAGAAGACACGCAGGATTGGTTACTATTGAGATTCCGATTGTTTGGCTGACACAAAAAAAAACAATACACAATAAACATGTTAAATAGATAAAATATAAAAAAAAAGCCGAAAGCAAAAAATTTGGAGTACGACCTAAGTACAAACAACTCTATATCAAACACAACGTAGAAAATTCCAATCGAAAATCAGGAATGGTAACATGTTCTGGGAAGGTCAGTAGATTCATTTCCGAATTTGTTTCAGTCGTGTTGCTCTTATAAATAAACAAGCGATGATAAGTTAAATTTGATAGGTCACATTCTAAAACAAGAGGACGAGATTGTAATAACAAACATTTGAAAATATCCGTTGTCATATGTGTAAAGAGTCAACAAACTCGTGATGGGTCCATCAATTTTTGAAGGGTTGATTTCAATTTCACCTCCTGGGTCTGTTATAAAAAGAGATTTCTAATAAGCAGCAACACCCTTTAAAGAAAATAATGATAGGGAAGGAATCTCCTTTCAATTGTGAGATATATACTCCATAAGCAGGGTTTGTATAAAAGTTACTACATAGAAATAGTGATATTGATTTAAAGGATGTGACTACTACACAATGTAAAACCACACAATACAACAGACGAAAATCCTGATCAAGTATGCATGAAACAGGTTAAAATGTAGATAAAGTTCTACTTTTGATCAGTTACATTTCCTTCAAAACTGCCAATTAAAAAGATGAAATGAACTTACATATTTTCGTTCATTTCGGTGTGCCCCGTGCTGTTTATCATTTCCTGTTTAGTTTTATATGTACTGTATACCATTTTGTGTTTTTGATGTATTGTTCTTTTGATGGGCAATGTATGACAAATATATGGTGACAAACCTTGCCTTATTTATAAATTATATAATTCATTGACCGCTCCTGGCATGTGTAACTTTATAGCATATTGAAGGCTACACATTTATTGTATCCCTGGTGCTCTCGACTGGAGCATTTCGTACAAAAGTATCGCACAAGTAGACGCCGAGGCGGATTTTTAGCAAGAATAGTACAGATCAAGTCGACGCTATGGCCCGTCTTAACATTCTTGTGGGATATGAACGATTCGTTCATTGTTAAAGACCCAGCATTAATTGTCAAGATGAAAAACAGAAATAAAAACCCTGTTCGTTAATAAATTTTTTTCTGTGTATTGAGTACAGTTTTGCCCCATTTTCAATTACTCCATATCTTTAATCTTTATATAAATTATAACTGGCCTTTTATGCTAAGAAGAGAAATATATTACCATTCTTATTGCAGTTCACAAAAAATCGTAAAGAAGTTCATATACTGTTCCTATCATTCTTATGTCTTTAAACATTGCATTTCCTTTTTTAATTCTTATCAAACGATTGGCTTGTAATACTCAACCAAATGAAACAATTCCTTTAATCTGCTTCACAATGTTTAGATGTGTGTTTTCTTTACAGGTTTGATTTTTTTCTTTTGCATGGGAGTCCTCTTTGATACATTGTTAGACAGGTTTTTTTGCATGTTTTGGGAAGGTAAGGCTCTATTTATGTTTCGCATTGAACAAGTAATCTAACAAAGCTTATAGATAATTGATCAGTTTGGTACTGTTATGAGTTTTTTTTTTTAATGTTCATTATCTCAATCGGCAGATTAAATGAAATTGCTAATCTTAAAATTGTGTTTAACTTGTTTGTTAATCTAATAAAATACATGCACTGCTTATCATGTCCATGCCTAAAATAAAATAACAAAAATCATTACAGCTTAAAGTTAAAGATTATAAAAACCATTTTAAGAAGAAGTTATTGAATAAATCCGATATATATATATATTTTTAGCGTCTTTATAGCAAAGTTTACGAATATCCGATCTGCTAGTCAAATGCGTTTTGTAAAAATATACTCTTTTTGGTCTTATAGAAAATGTTGTTTGTGGTGGTTTTAAAACCTCTACCAAGAAATTTGTTTTGCATGCACACGTATAAAACCGCGATTTATATCCAACGCAATCATAGTTTTGAACGTTATTTTCAATTTAGACTTTATTTTTTTGTTAGTGCTTATGTTATATTTGCTTTAGGGTTAAAAAAAATCTGTTTTAGCTTATTTTGACTCTTCATAATTCAAAAGTCAATTCTTAATTGAGGTAAATCATATGGCCTTCAAAATACTGTTCCGATGTCTTTAAATTTTATTTCTGGTATCTATGATGAGTTTATTAACATCATTGAAGTCACATTAATTGTCCAAATTCGTATATGTTGTACAACTATTTACACCTCATGTCAGCTGTTTACTATCATCCATGCTGTTTGGTTATAATCGGTCATAAAAGTTCATTAAAAGTATGACTTTATTTTTAAAAATCGTCAAAAATCACTTAAAAAGACAAATATCAACATAATGAGCATCATAATTTTTCATCTGATCCAGTGTACAAATGCTATTTTATTACATTTGATTACAATTCATTCTAATTTCAATTCATTGTAGCATAAGAACCTTTGCTATGACAATAATAACATATTAAAATTAAAAAAAAAAAAAATAATAAGCGCGTCCAGGTAGCTGTGGTGTGGGAATATAGAACTTTCTTCATTTTTTTAAAGACTACTGGATCAATATAAAGTAAATTTTCATTATTGAAATTAACTAAACCACAGTTATTTTGTATGGATTAAATAAGGGAGACCTTATTTTTCTTTATTTAGAAATAATTCAAACAATGGAATTAGTTAATATTAAATGAGAACATTGCTTTTCATAAAATATAGAAATATCAAATTTAAGTAAACGGTCAAAGACCTTATTTTCTTGAAAAATAAAAAATAAAATAAATAGACGAGCAAACTCGAATTGTCCTATAAATTCATGTAAACTATTTGCCCTTGATTTTAAAAAGATTTAAATACAGTTAAAGACACTTAGTACATTGGTTACAATGGATTATATTGATTTCCCAGTGAAAAAAAAAAACCCGATGATTTCACATGTGAAATTTCACTCCTCTAACGTCATACAACAATAGGCGTTGTCATGACGTCGGCTTAAAACAGATTGTGAATGCTTATAAAAAATATAGTTTCTTACATTTCTACTTAAATTTCAGAAAAAAGCCATTTGTCAATGAAATAAAAAGAATAATATCGAAAAATATTCAAATTGTGACCGAACAACACTGATACTTAATTCATGCACTACGCACATTCGAGAATTGATGTGTTGTTCGGTCACTCATTGAATGTTTTTCTCTATTTGAATTCTTCGATTAGATATTCTATAATTTTTTGGATAGTTTAAATTTAAATTTCAAGTCTTGTATGTGTTTATTGCATTGCTAATGATATTTTCTAAAATACATGTAGTTTTAAGCCAAGAGTATTTTTGCAACATGCCTAAGAGAGATGCTAAAAAAGAACCAGATCTACCTTGAAAAGTATACTAATTTGAAAAAAAAAATAATCTGTTTTATCAATATATAGTTGTTATCATAATTGTCACTTATAATTTTCAAGTGTCCCATTTGATGTGGATTTCTGCACCGGAAATAAATGTATCAATCGGTATATGCATACAGTATGTTTATCAAAGGATCGTGAAATATATTACTGGTTCTCCATCATGTGACAGATTATGCTATTTTTTTACTGCAGTCCGCAATTTTCCGTTAGCAAGGAATGGATTAAGTCATGTAATAAGCTGAAGTACACACGCTAGCATTAAGTTTAATAATGGACATATTTTTCAATGAGTTATTAACAAAAAAAATTCACATTTAACTTCTAATAGTAAGAGATGAAAATTTTGTGTATAATGTCACACTAGGAATTCCACATATAAAAAAATATGAAGCTTTTGTCTGACAGATCCAGAAAAATGCACACAAGTTACAACTCATTACGGTTGGCCACTCATATACACTTATAAATTAAAACCTAGGAAAATGCACTTTTTTCAAATGCGAGTTTCCTCGATAAAAATGTAATGTTGTAGAAGTCAGTCTTGTTACGTTACTGTCATCAACTCCATATTAAGACTCACCTTTCTTATTAAAATCTGACATATTTGTTTGGATACCAATATCTTGTAGTAAGTCAATCGCATATCCGAAACAACGGTCGATGATCAGAATGTCACTCTCAGTCACCATCTTTTTAAACTCTTTAATGTCATGTTAAATAATGTGTTTCATTATTTATGCATAGTTGTTCTTGTCGTCGCTAAAGTACGGTCCAATTACACTTATAATGTTATCAGTAGTTGTAACCAATGGTCGATGTTGGTGTATGCCAATGCATTTACGTTTGAACATGAATTGCGATCTCTTCTGGATATATATATAGATTATCTTCGTAAAATGGAATCCATGAACCCTCTTCCTCCGGAAACCTTCCTTGTCACTTTAGATGTCACCTCATTGTATACCAACATACCTCATGATGACGGCATACAATCTTGTAGTGAAATATGGGACTCGTGCAACATGTTAGAACCACCTACTGAATGTTTAGTCCAGCTGCTGACTCTTGTCCTGAAATGCAACAATATCACCTTTAATGGTGATCATTACCTTCAAATAAACGGGACAGCGATGGGGACGAAAATGACACCTTCTTACGCCAATATTTTCATGGGCAAATTAGAAAAACAAATTATTGCAGCATCTTTATTCAAACCTCTGTCTTGGTTCCGTTTCATTGATGATGTTGACATGAAATGGAATGCATCCCAACACAAACTGGATGATTTTATCAGACATGCGAACAACGCCCATCATTCAATTAAATTTACATATGAAATTTCCGACTCTAAAATATCTTTCTTAGACACAACCACATCTATAAAGGACGTTGTCATATCAACATACCTCTACTGTAAACCCACATATAAACTTCATTATCTGTCTCCCCAAAGCTGTCACCCCAAACGCTGTACAAAAAGTATCCCGTACAGTCAAGCTCTCAGAGTAAAGCGGATTTGCTCCTATAAGGAGCTCGAGGCTGTCACGAAACGGTTACAGGACAAAACGAGGCTATAAGAAATTGGACATATAATAAGGGGTTTGCGCGCGCTAACAATAACAGCCGCAATGACCTCTTACAGTACAAACGGAAGAGGCGCAGCAAAATAGTCCCGTTTGTTCTAATGTAACTTGCAAAATCCAGAATGTTGTATACCTCCTTCAGTGTCGATGTAGCATGCAGTATGTTGGCGAGACAGAGCAGCCATTCATCAAACGCATTAATGTCATCTAAGTGACTACCCTTGCAAGCCGACCTACCCGTAAATCGACATTTGAGACCACCTGGGCACGCACAAGCTGATCTAAAAAAACTTTAATATCACAATCATAGACCACAACGAGGGTTGGTCGAAGGTCGACAGAGTCGCTCGGGAAAGATTTTGGATAAGAAAATTAAGGACAGTTTCCCCAGAGGGCATCAATGAAAAAACATAGAATGAGTCACTCATTTTCCTGTCATCACTTGTTTCCAGTAACTTCGGCTTCCGTACTGGCTTTACAGTGTGAAGATTTTTTTTAAGTGCCAGTTTAAATTACAGGGCTCCATTTATTTGGGATGGATGTATACATGTAAGTACGTAGCCACGTTCAATTATTTTACCTTATTAGATAAAACTTATTTTTCTAATCATTATTAAACTGCTATTCGTTTGGGAGGCTTAAATATGTAGTTTCTGTTGCAATTGCCCTATAGTAATGTGATAGAGTAAGGAAAGTCGCTTATTAAAGGAGTTTAATTGTCATTCGGACCATACGGCTATAAATCACAGTATTGGTAGTTCAAATGTTAAACTTAACATTTTGACTTGTAGTCAAAAAATCGTAAAATGGGTGTTGAAGTACGTAAATTTACTTTGTAAATACAACATTGTAAAATAACATCCGTGATATGATTTTTGTTATTATATACATTGTTGTTACACCTTATTCATGTTATTTTAACGATTTCAAATAAAGTTTAGCAAAGTTAAGGATTTATTAAAGAGTTTTTGTAAAATTTTCTCACTATGAATACTTTGCATTTAAAAGAGTACGTTCCAAATTAATTTCATAATTTTCGAAACGCAAAATGTAAAATAATTAACATTTATATGGTATGTCATATATTTGTACCTTTATTACTCAATAATATCAAACTCATTTGTCTCAGAAGCACATTTTCAGCAATTCAAGCCAGACAAAATTGATAACGCTCATATGACGGAGCTTTTCGATGCTCATATACAGCCTCTTATAGATACATATACCGAATTGGGATGTGATGTATTACTTACATTTACCTACTTAGATATGTTCCTTGAACCAGTAGACATTTAGCTGTCAAATGTCTCTTTCTTGAGATCCTCGTCTCAAATGTAACCTTATATTTTTGTAACCAACCGTACCGCACGAAGGTGGATGCCAGTTTACATATCGATATGCTTAAACTTTCTGAGAACATTCGATCACCCTTCATAGATGGCTACTTTGCTTTTTAGACAGATTTCCGGACATTTTAACAGTACTATGACATGGCAACAGAAAAGACCGTTATAAAAGCCTCAAGGGGATTAGGTGGCATTAGCGAGAGTAAAATGATGCATTACACCCCGTGTATTTTAAAGGGCATATTTCAGCAGAATTCTTGCAGGATCTTGTGTCTTCATTGAAAGGAAAATCTGCATGCAAAAGAATTATGTGTTTGTTCACTACAAAACCTTACATGTCCTGGGCTTTGATCCTTTAAAGGTTCAGAATTATGTAGAAATTTCAAATCATGTTCCTTGACAATTAACCAGAAGATATGATTCTGTTGTGTGGATCTCTTTGATTGGAATGTTGAATTGTAATTATTTTCGAAGTATTGAGTGCTTTTTAGTTTTAATGAATTTTATGAATGATCTTGTGCAAAATATGCCTTCATGACAGTAGGATGCAGGTAAAAATAATATCATTTATTGATGCGGTGGAATGTCAGCCGGCAAGTTAACTAATATAATTTTAATATGTTTTGATCTTGTGTTATAGAACAAATACTTGAAAAACGACAATTTCCAGAATACATCGATTTCTTATTCATTTTGTTTTTACGTTTTCGATATAATTCATTGATAATTGATGTAAGAAAATGTCTGTATCTAGAATTTAACCTAAATTGTTGTATATTTCTTCAAATTTTGAAAATATAAAAACAGAATTTGATCTGTGACCTTGTTACCACGTTTCTTTTTGAAGACATCGATATTTCAATAGTACTAGTTTTTTCGAATCCAATGATATATAATATAGCCATATAGTATGTTTCAAGATTAAATCTAAAAAATATTGGGTCTGGTCACCGTACTACTACCGTTTTCAAATTTGAAATATTATACCAACTTGAATCGGTTAGGGCATTTTTGATTTTTTTTTTTGGTTTAAGGACTGCCATCCATGCAGTTATAACATCTAAACTGTCCCAACCTTTGGAAATTTAGAGTTGTGCAAGTTCACATCGCAAATAACTATTTTTATTTGGCATATCTTTGAAATCTTTGCGCCGTGTTTGGAAATTTTAAAATTGTACCAGCGTCTGTAATGTCCGCTTAAATTGTATAAACTTTCAAAATTTTGATAGTGTCTCAATTTGCATATATTGACATGATTCATCTGACATCGTGCTATTACCGAAGAAGGATATCTGTTATCCGAAATATCTAATATTTGTTCATTTTATAGTTATTTAATAGTGATGTAGTACCCTTTTTGACTTGTTATATATTATATTTTGTAGTGTACAGAAACATATTACATGACCCATCGCCATGTCAGATTAATTGTTGACTATTTGTTCAGTCATTTTATACATAGACCCTTCTACAACGAAATTTGTTTTACATGCACACGTATAAAAATTGCGGTTTTTATCCAACGCAATCATAGGTTTGAACGTAGTTTTCAATTTAAACTTGTTTATATTTTTTCGTTTGGGCTTGTATCATATTTTCTCTCCGGTTTATATGATCCGTTCATCCTATATTGACTCTAAAATTAAAAAGTGTATCTAAAAATGAGGGTAAATTTAATATGGCCTTCCAAATACCGTTTCGATCCCTAACATCACTGAAGAGACGTTTATTGTCGAAATCCGGATCTGATGTACCAAAAACATATTGACACCTTATGTTTGTGGCATAACATCGTGGCCACAAGTTAATTGTTTTCTGTTTAGTATGACATTTATATTAAGATCCATTTTGTTTCATCTTGTGATCAATTTTATTTGGCAATCGCCAATGGCAGTCAGCAGGGTTTAAGAACATCAGTTGTTCGACCTGTTAGTCAAATGCGTTTTGTTTAAATATACTTTTTCACTCTTTTGGTCTTTTGGAAAATGTTGTTTGTGCTGTATTTAGACCCTTCTACAACGAAATTTCTTTTACATGCACACGTATAAAAAATGCAGTTTTTATCCAACGCAATCATAGGTTTGAACGTAGTTTTTAATTTAGACTTGTTTATATATATATATAGCGGGACGGCTACAGTGCAGGCGATTTGGTGTCACGATATCTCAGTAGCATGGGTTCGAATCCCGGCGAGGGAAGAACAAAAAATTTGCGACATTGTTGGGTTGATGTTTAGACAAGTTGTATATATTTATATATATATATAGCTCGTCTAAACATCAACAAAACAATGTTAGATCTGTAAATTTGCTTTTGCAAATTTTTTTGTTCTTCCCTCGCCTGCACTGTATCCGGTGCGCTAGACCACACAACCACCTTGGCTTCACAAACAATGAAGCTTCCGGTGGCCGGGTGTTACCTGTACACGTCAGTTTTAATCTAGCGTCGTACTGCAGTACATGATATATAAGGCATGAAGATGTTATTGTTACAGATCAGGTATATTATCTATAGTAAAGGATCCTACTAATTAATGTAAGATACAGTCACAGACAATAGTTATATTTTTTTACTATGCTTGTATTATAATTTCCTTTCGATATATATATATATATATGATTAGTTCAAACTATCTCGAATTTTTAAAATTTGAGAGTCTATCATTAATAGAGGTAAGTGTTATGGCCTTCAAAATACTGTTTCGATCTATAACATCACTGAAGAGACCTTAATTATCGAAATCCGGATATGATGTACTAATTTTTACACCTTTTATTTGCTGTATACAATCTTTTCCGCAAATTTATTGTTTTCTGGTTGGTATTAGATTGATAACTTTTTAAGGTCCATTTTATTACATCTTGTGATCCGTTTATTTGGCAATCGCCAATGGCAGTCATCAGGGTTTCATAACATCACTTGTTGGACGTGTTAGTCAAATGTGTTTTGTAAAAATATACTTTAAACTTTTTTTGGTCTTTTGTAAAATGTTGTTTGCGCTGTGTTTAAACCCCTCTAGTAGGAAATTTATTTTCCACGTATAAAAAATTGAAAACAAGACGTTTAATAGTTGTGTACGTCCGAAGCGCTTTTAACCTTCATCAGGAACGCTCAATGCCAAACATTTGAAATCCGAAGGTGTATAAATACCGAAACCGTTGTAGAGCTATATAACAAAAATTACCTAAAGCAAATAGCAAATTCATTTAAAATCAAAACCCTGCTGACTGCCATTTTCGATTGATATATATCTAGGTGTTGCTTTTCTCGTCTGAATTGAATTACATGGTTCCTTTGGGGGCCCGTAATAGCTTGCTGTGCGATCTGAGCCCAGGCTCTCCATTGAAGGTGAACTATAAATGTGAAAAAAGTAGAACCAGTTTACTTGTGAGCACAACTTTGAAAGAACAGTTGTCTCAACAAATACTTAATACGAAATCAAGAAAAATCTCACGAAAAATCAGCAAATTTCACAATTTTTCATTTATAAAGGGCCATTCATGGTACTTCAAATTCCTACATGAACATAACAAAGCTAAATTTGATCTTGATTATATTTTGCAGAGGTAACATCTCTTTTCGCGATTTTTTTATAATCAGAAGTTTAAATTTAATCAGCTAAGAAATACCTAGTATAACTAAACCTTGATCACTAAATTGACAACAATTGTAATTTTCATAATCAGAGGCATAACTTAAAAAAAATGTTACATAACTCAAAATCAGATTGTTAATGAATCATGATGATACATGTATGTTTTAAACACATTACATGTTACGATGTATGTAGAAGTTTCATAACATTTACCTTCAGACAAGGCGAACTGTATAGATTATGCACAAGGGTAAACCTTAAAGCATGCAAATCCTACCAGCAAGAAAGAGCATAATACCCTATTATTTTTTATTATACATCTTTAGAAAGCAAAATAATTAACCTTTTGTTTTATCTCGGACACATCCTCTGGTGATGAACCTTTTCTTGTAATAACAAGGTCTTTCCTCCTCGGAGATTCCTTCGTTTTGGCTGCTGCTAAGTTCTGCCATTTCGTTTGGATTTACTCCATCCCTATTTGCAATTATTTTAATACATGTACAAATATGTTACATTTATAAATACATATTTCAGGGAAACGATTAGTCTATAAATTTTAATTTTAAATTCAAATTAGGCATACTTATCAATTTAACGCCAATTCTTCAAGTAAATGTGAAGATTTCAGTTTTTGATAGGCAGGTGCCAAGAATGATACATCAAACAATCAACAGACATAGTATATGAAATTCCGTGTTCACCTGGCAAAACAAATCATTAATACTCAGAATGTGTGAGGTATATATAATTGAAAGAAATAATGTGATGTGTTTGTTTAATTTGATGATTATTTGCCACAATGAATCCTGTACATTTGCTCAATTAATTGAGATAAAATGCTTCACATTGCGCTGCTTGATACGACCACAAAACAGAGGTTGAATCCTGAACAGTTGGGGCAAGTATAAACACAAATCTAACTTGATACATATTTGAGTTTGGATTGTGATAAAAAAAATATAACACACAGCATAGGTTTCTGATATTAAATAAATGTGGTCTCTTAGATCAAATTTGAAATTGGACATTTAACAGTTATGGTTCAATATCCATTTATATTAAAAACCGGTTAAAAGTATTATTTTACCGCTGATTTTTATGAGTTAACTTTTGATAAAATATGCGAAATAGGTAGGACTTTTTAGTTTAACATCTGCACACTGGAATGTTTCTCACATAGGTACCGTTAGAATTGTAGACCTTATGATCTTGCAATTCAGGAGAATTCAGAATCTGTGGCTGAAACTGCAGGATGAATAATAAAGGGTTATAACTTGAAAGAAAAATATTTTTTCGATAGAATAGAATTTTTATTTTTTTAAATTGGCAATAAAAGTGATAATTTTCGAAAATAGGATATGCAGTGATTTACTTTAGATTGGTAACGGACTGTGTAATATTAATCCGAGGATTCACGTTTTAGTCAATCAATTATTTGAATAATCCTTTTGCCTTACAAAATATGTATTATAAAAAGTCCTAGCTTGGCCCACTTAATTTGTAGGAAAATAAATGGATCAGTTAGTGAATATCTTTTTACAAAAAAGAAAACGTCTTGAAAGTTGTTTGTTTGTATGAATGATATCAATCGAACAACTATTACAAATGTTTGTACGCATAAAAACATTAACTATTCATCGATAGATTGACACGGATGGACATGAACATGCTCCGTTGCTGAACTGTTCATTGCCTAATATGCTTTAGTATCAATTGTCAGTGTGATCTAAACAAATATCAGGCATTTGAATCAAAAGAAAATTCAAATTGCCGATAAACATATACATATATGGAAGTGAAAACAGACACTTATAGAACAAAACCAAAAAAAAGTACAGAGGTCGAAATCAATAATGACTGAGTGAGGATATGGATATATTTTCATATAACCAGTGCATTTGTTGTGTTGGTAACCTCTTTTTTTATAATTTCAGAAGGGGATTTAGGAAGGTTGGCATTATGGATCTATATATATAATTAATGCATTTACTTTTTACATGTCAAACTGTAACCATATACGCACCCACCCACCCGTTTTTGTTCAAAATCAAGGATCGACATCTGATTTTGTATTGATCAGAAACTTTTGACTGTTTTATTCTGATATGAAATTCCTGATAATTTTACTTTTAAATTATACGAGTCCACTCTTTCGTCTTTTGTTTTTTTTGGTTTTTTTTAATGTCAATTGTGGACGAGAATGCGCTGCACCATATGTTCGTCGACTGCTCCTCCTCGTCAATCAAAATAATGATTTCCCTATGAGTGAAATTTTGCTGTTTTTTTTTTTTAATTTCTCCATTTTCCTAGCCTTTCAATTATATACTTACACGTGCGGTTGAACATCTGACATATCCCCTGTCACTACTGCGTAGTGTGCGCCATTGTTGTCTAATGTAAATATTAAAAGTTTCGAACCTCCCGTTTGTAGAGTTTCATGTTTAAGATACACGATTATTACAGAGCGTAACTTGCGATCGACTTAGTATTCTGTTGCGCTTCCTTTCTGAAACGCACGTAACCGGATCTTAGAACCACACGTAAGCGGATAGTAAAATGATAAATTAAGACAGCTTTGTGAAATGCTGGTCTGGCTTTAATGTCTTAATATATTATTAGCTTATACATCGTAACTGTGTTCTTGCCAGAAAAAAAGTGTTTCAAGGACTGTATTCAGAAGCGGCTTGTTTGAGTCAACATAAATCTCATGCTTAACGCTTGAAAAGTTGAATGAATGTATCATCTTTTTAATGTTCTCTTTGTTTGTCTGTCCAATTTCAGCTCAAGAATGAAAATGGCCGCAAAAAAACATATTCTGAGCAAAAATTGATCCTCTGATATATATTTTTTTTGATAAGTTCGGTATTGGGCTTCACAAGACTGTATATCTCTGACATCCAGCTAAAATGTGGCTCGATAAACAGACGTAATCTTTAGATTAAGGATAAGGTACGATAAGGCCTGTTTTTGGTCCCCTATTTTCTCATTTTTCTGTGTTGGTAAGCTACTTGTTATGTTAAAACATTATTTAAAGTTTACTTAGATGAACTTCAAAACCACTAAACGGGCCTTATCGTACCTTGTCCTTTTGTGCGACTTGGAGAGTGTTTAATCAATGAAGCTAACTTTAAAGGCATTTTTCATATTTCTTCAAATAGGAATTGTAATGGTTATTTGTTTCAATTTGCTTATTATATTGTACACCACCATTAGAGCTAAATCTTTTTTGGCTCATAGCAATTTCAAATAGGGAACATTGGTATGAATTTACGTTCTAATTTTACGTTTTGTGTAGTGTTTTGATTTCGCATGTTCCTTAAACCGAACTTATGGTCACAATAATGGAACTCATTTACCACCATATAATTTCTCTTGAATATTATACTTTATGAAGGAAACTTTATTGTTATAATTCCTTATTAAAGACTCAGTCATGCGATATAGTCTCCTTGGGGCTCTTGTTAGATTTTTAATTATTTGCAAAATATGGAATGCAAATAAAAACAATAGGAATACGTTAATTGAAAAACGATTCAAGTTATTTTTAATCCGATTTATTACGTGAACAATTGGATGAAATAACATCCTGACTTCCTGGCAAAATTCTTTAAACATCGATTATTTGTTTACTTCTCATAAAGAGTTTTACCTCTATCTTAATCAATATAGAGCTCATTGGGTTAATATTCCGTACTGCAATTCCTTACGTCTGAAATAAGTCACACATGATTAAAAACTAAATCTAAATCCGGGTTGTATAAAAGAAATACGAAATGAGTTGTGTTTCTGTTCTTAAAATAATTAATGAGTTACCAAACACACATCTTTTAGGACAAATGTATTACGGTCGAACAGTGTTGCCAAAAGTTTCCAAAAGGAACTTATTTGTGCAATTTAAAACGAGGCCAAATAGGGCAAATTTCCAAAAACTGGTTAACATAAAAGTGTCAAAATCTGTTAAAAACTACAACGGACAGAAATCAACTCTAGATTTTTCAGTTAAATGGTCAAATGACTTTATCGTTATCAATACAAAATGGCCATCATATTGTTCTTAAATTGATTTATTTCAATACTACTCGTAGGTGAAACAAATTTATTTTAGGGATTACCCAAATATTTTCCAAAAGGCTCCAATATCAGCGTCTTTTGTATATGTTGTCAAAATATGATGATTTCGTGTATTTTTTGTCTTACAAGCTTTAGGAAAACATAAGTCAAAATCTACCATTCAAAATGTTCCACAACCTAAAGATGTCGCTAACTGTATTGAATCCATAAAAAAAACGATTCCTTGTTAATGGGCCAGAGTAAATTATGTAAAACGCAGTTAAAAGTATAGACAACTAGGACCATAGCTGAAGTGATATCATTATGCAAACTAAAGGAGTTCTTTCTTCATATTGTATAGTGCGGTATGTCAATAAAGAATCATGTTGTATTAATAGTATTATTATAACTATATTAACTAAATTATTTGTAGTTACTTGGACTAATTGATAAATATTTAAATTTTAGAGCCAACTTAAGCCCTTTGAGAACGTACTTCAATAAGTCTTTGTGGTCCTCCTTCTTTAGTTTAAGAAGTTTACCGTTGATTATCGGTCAAACCAAGGTAACAAACAAACACTCAGGAAATCATTCCCGCATGAACCGTAAAATCTGGGTGCTTCGACAAACTAAGCGTATGTTGATTGACAGGTAGCCCCCAACATTCAGATCCACTCTCTGGTCAAAGTCATACTCAGGAATGGAACGCAAACAGTAAAATCAAGGATCTGACTTTTTAGGTATCGTAACATCGAAAACATGTCGCTATGAGTATACAGTACATTCCGTGACATGCATTAAAAACACTTTTTGTGTTTTATGTAGTCCTCAAATTATTGTTAATCGAATAAAAGTAATGTTGAGGTGAAATGTGTGATTTTTAGAGAAAAAAACCCGCTGAAACTGGAAATGACGAAATCTCAATTATTGATGTTTTTTTTTTATATTTGATCTTAATAGAAAAAAAACCAGTTTGAGTTGAATTTGATGTTTTATATTAACTCACATTAATAAATAGGTAGTTTTTGGGGAATTATATGTTTATAGAGAGAAAAACGCTAAAATCTGGAAATTAAGAAAAGCTTGGTTATTAGGTTAGAACTTTTAAAATTAGATCTTTATAGAAAATTGAACATACTATGTCTTGTTCATATTATGAAGACCTCAAGTTACAAAAATTTTGGGTACAATGTGGTTTTGAGGAAAAAATAAAAAATGGAAATAACAATAAATGTATTGTTCATGGTGAAAACAATATGCATTTGTAAAGTTTATTTATATGAATGGTCATGTTAGGTTTTAGAAACAAATTTCTAACAAAACTGAAAATAAAAAAAAAAATTATTTCCAGTTTAATTTTTTTCCAGATATATATATCCTTTTTAACTTTGGGAATATAAACTTGTTGACTAATTAATATAACATGCATATCTTGTATTGACTTAAGGCAATTTTGAAGGCAGATTTAACAGTACAATTATAAGTTTTCATCAATATCTTGTTAAAAAAATATTTTAAAGAGGTTTTCATATTGGATGTTGAGTATGATATGAAAAGGTGAAAAAATATCTTATAAAATGTATAGATAAGCCTTGTCAGTTAATCAATTATATCCTGACCATTTTGACTGTGGTTGATAGTTGCTACAACGGAAGTAATAGCACACATTCTATTTTGTATAGTGTGGTGTTTTTCTTACAAGAAAACAATAGGCAGTTCTGATGATGCCCTGTGGGGTCACGTCAAAGAAATTGATACATTTACAAGGATTTTTTTATATATTCAATGTCAGGTAGTCATACAATCAGTAGTCTTATTCTGAACACATCAATGTTAAACGAATCGATATCGTTACTTTCCTGAGCAACCATGTTTGTGTGTCTCGTTAACCTCTGGTGGTCTGATACATGAACCAAAATAGGATTAAAACTAATATGGATTGTCTTTATTTATGAAAATATCATGCCAAAGATATATATAAAGTAAAGGATTACAAAATTCATTTTGTATATATCTCACTGACTGAATTTAATAAATGCTGTCTCATTGACCTTTAAAACCCCACATCTCCCTTGATCATGTTTATTCATGAATAATCTCTTTTATAGAAAATGTACTTGAAAACTCAATGTTAAAGACGCTGCTTCCTGCTTCTTGAATGTTATCCTGTATTCGACTCATCCAAACTAAACTGAACAAAGTTCAATTAAAATACACCTCAGGAAAAACTGATATAGATGTTTAGCTTTTGGCATGTTTAAGGTTTACTAATTTCCATATCAATGAGTAATCTATTGGATATGTGCTTGTCTGAAATGTGAGAAGTTATGTTCTTGATTTTTACAGTCAAATTATGATTGTTTAAACAATCTTTCTAAGAAGAAACAAAATTAGAAGATGTCATATGATTGCAAATGCAAAAACTCAGCAAGATAAAAATGAAAATAAATTTAAACTAATTCATATATTATACATGTCTATACTAAAAAATATTTGTTACAAACAAATGTAAAAGATAAAATAAGTATTGTTTTAACTGGTGAAAAAAATCAAAAACAAGACTAAATGATACCATGATTGCTACAAACAACTAAAAGAAAAAAGGAAAAGATTTAACCTACAGCAGATTTAAAAAAATGACTTACATATATGTACCAATTCAAAACATATCTTAATATCAGAATACTTTAAAATGACAATTTATTATCTCACAAAAACGAGAAGAAACAAATAAACAAAAAAATATAATTGGATTTTTTTTTATTAACTGATTTCTGTCAAAAATATTTAAATATGTACATGTAAGTATCTATTAAATAGATATTTATAAATATATAAAGATGGTTATGACGATCTATTACAATCGAAAATTATGTAGTTAAAAACATTTGAATATATATTAGATTTAAAATCTTTCATTAAAAAAGTCTTCAAAATACATTAGATAGAAATATAGATATCATTAATACTATATTAATATTAAGTAGCAAAATCTCCATTTTTTTTTTATTGTGCTTTTATGACAGACAAAATAACAGAAAAGCAAAACTAAAGTTAAAAACGCAACACAAGTAAATTTACCTGTTCAGCTAATTATCATTTAATCAAGACATGAAAGTGTCTATTAAGTTATAGATATACACGCTGTCCACCTTTTATAATCCAAGCAGATAGTCTAACCATCAGCCAATGATTTATGACCCCAATAAACGCCCAGCATTAAATGCCAGGCAAACAACATGGTGATATTTTTTTAGACTATGTCAAAGTGTGTACTGGAGATACTGTTATATCGAATTAGTCAACTGCTCCATGATGTTGACGGTGATAAACGTATGTAATTGTAATTTCAGTTGTTAGATATTTTTTTAACAAATTGTGTACAATTACACCCTTATTCATAAACATTGGACAATGTGTCTTGCTATTATCTGTTAGAAGTTATGTGGAATAATAATGTCATATTTTGAAAGTATAATAACCATGATAACAATTGCTTGCATGCATTTTATCTCTACTAAAATTACTTTTGATGTTTGTTTTTTTCTGTTTTTGTTTTAGAAAATTTATTTCCAAAAAAGTAAGTATTTTTTCGCTACTATCGAATTGTATGGTGAATGCTTTGTTTTTATAAAATGTGTATTCCTAATTAATATTAATGAGACAGCAAATTTTATTGGTCATTCTTAAAGAATATACATTGTATAACACAATAGAAATGTCTAAAAAACAAAATTTGATATACTTGTAAAAATTCAACTTTTTTGCAAGATGTCATCAGATGTGACAACAGAGGAACATGATTACAAATCCAAAAACACATTAAATTTTAACTGTATTCCTGTTCAAAATACCATACACAAAAACACATGATAAAAAGATATATTATAAATGTTTTATGATATGAGCTGTGTCGGATAGAAATCGACCTTATACAAATAAATATCAATACCTCTCTTATTTTATTTCTGGTTGAAACAAATATCTATTCAAAATTTGTAACTATTAGAAAAGATTTCGATATTCTACAAAACAGGTCAAACTGCATATTTTATTTCGTATTGGAATGTTTCCAAATTAACCAGGGATATATTATGAAACTTGCATCAGGTCGATTTCTATCAAACCGACAATAGCTAAATGACTTAACAATATAAATATTTCCTGACACTACAATCGTTTCGTTGGTCCTTATTCTGTTCTTTCAAAGTTTGGAATTCAAATTAGAATCCTGCATTGTCAGTACACGTTGACAAAATGATGTGATAGTGGTAACAATTTAAAAAAAATGATCATTTTCATCGTACTAAAACTGCACACAATCCTACAACTTTTATGAATAAATTATTTATAGCAATACATGAAATAAGATTGTCTTTGGTAGAAACCAAAGACATTTGTGTTTCTTTTTCCAATAGATGAACAATATGTTATATGTGAGCACATTTAATTTCAATTCTTGTTGATCAATCTAATGACATGTTATTTTTTTGTGTTTGAAAAGAGAGAAACATGTTATACTTTTTAGTAAAATTTCTACTTTTAATGGTGAGAATTGATATTCTAAAAGTGAAACCAGCGATCATAATGTTTTTCTGTAGGTGCAGTCATTGTATGAACATGTCCAGATACTGGTGCTATGATTGTCGCACAGTTTTGTGCGAGGACCATTTAAGTATACACAAGAAACGTACCGCTAATTCAACCCACTCAATACAACCTATCACCCATAGTTACAAATTAATTCATCAATTCTGTTTGGTTGGCACTAGAATTAGTAATATAGATTGTTTATCCGATACATTGATTGTTGCCACGACAAACGAACCTGGGAAGGAATTGGTGACATTTTCAATCAATGGGAAACAACAAAAATTTAAATCATTGGATGGAGATACAATTAGTTTAGCTGTTCTTGACAGCAATACTGTCTTTGTGTCAAAAAGGAGGCGTTTTTTTGAGTTTGATTTGTCAACAGTTACAATTGAAAACGGTACTTCTACTGAATATATAAAGGAATTAAGCAAGGGGGATGCTCGATATTTACCATTAAAATACAAAGAAAAACAACTTTTTATTGCATTGACTTCAAGTATTTCTGTAGTTGATAAAACAGGATGTATAGAAGGTACTGTTCCTCTTAAGTTTACACCGGTTGATATGTGTTACAATGATGATGCACAACGTTTTTACTGTGTTGATAGTTACCATAGTAAGCTGATCTGTTTTGGTAGAGATGGAAAGGACATATTTACTTTTACTGATCCGAATATGAAACATGCATATTGTCTAGACATAGATAACGACGGAAATGTGTTATTGCTCTGTCAGAAAAGAGGTGACCGTTCCGGCTGTGTTCTCGAGGTAGATTCTAATGGCAAGTCAACTGAACTTGTCATTCCAAATATACAGTTGTCAGGCCCTTACTTGGACTCTTGTCTTTGTTTTCATCGTTATACTAATTCAGTAGTAATTGGGGTAGATGGAACGGTTTACGTATATAGGAAAGACCCAAAGGGGTGAATCTATTATATTACAATATATTTTCATATCCAATAAAGCTTTTATTGTAATATAATTTTTTGAGAACTGTTATGTGTACATTTGTTTTTAAATGCGTGTTTTTGGATTTTGGAAATTAAAAAAACGTCCTTATTCTAAAAAACTAACAAAACTTGTTTAACTTGTAAGTTACAACACTACTTCTTTAAATGATATATTGTCAGTCGAAAATTATAGTAGTATCCATTCAATACTTGTCACAATGCATCATGCTATCTTCACTCGGTCTTTCATGCTCTTTACTAGTCTGTGAAGTCTTGTTGGACATAAAAGTATTTATAACATCTTTTTGTGTTTGACATTAAAATGTTTGAAAAGAGCATTTCAAATAAGGGTAAACCAGGAAATTCGTGAACGGGAGCAGAAGTAAAACGTTGTTCTTGTTTTCAAAACTAACATTTAAATTTTGTTTTCTTTCTGGATAGTTCCATCGGATATCGATGTGTGTGTTTGATATTAAATAGTGTATTCGTGTTTGACATATAATTTGTTACTTTATATAGTATTTCATCTCTATGAACCCATCTTAAGGTTTATGAGTGTACGAAACTACTAATAAACATTCATAGCAATGTGTTTTTTTTTTTTATTTCACTCACAATATTTCTTTAAAATGTTCGGGATCTTTATTCAGTGTTTTGATCTCAGTTTTGATACTGCTTTAAACACCATGTTTTGTTAGATGATTCAACCATACTATGTCACGAAAATGAATTGTGCTGAATTATGTTTGAATTAATGGGTTGAATGATTAATTGATTGATAACTGATTGTCTGACGAATAACACGTAACAAATGAAGGCAAAAAAACACAGTTTTTCAGAGTAGGTCGACCGGAATGAAAGGCAATAATTTCGACTGCCCTGCTATGTAGGTTAGGGGAGATGTTGAAGTTGAAACCTATGTAAGGTTATAAAAATCTCCGAAACCTTTCCTTTTTCCGCGTGGGAAATTATATTGATTGATACAAATCTAACCGGATATAAATGGCTGCATATTTTTCTATAAAAAAAATCTGGTATGATTGCCAATGGGACAACTCTCAAAAAGAGACAAAATGACACAAAAATTAACAATTATACGGCTTGCCACCATGACCAAATCTCATATCGCATAGTCAGCCGTAAAAGACCCTGACATCACAAACATAAAACAATTCAAATGAGAAGACTAACGGACTAATTAATGTACAACATAATGTACAAAATAATAAACAAAAAACAAATATGCAACAAAGCAACAAACGACATCAATTGAATTACAGACTCCTGACTTGGGACAGGCACATATAGAACGTGGTTGAGTTGAACATGTTAGCGGGTGCCAAACCCTGCCCTTTTCATGGGACAGTGGTGCAACAGAACTATACAAGAGCTGACCAAAACAACAAACAAACAACACATATGATCAACAGCAATAGAAAATAAAAAATAACCACGCAATTACAAGCTTCTGACTTGGGACAGGCACATACAGAATGTGTCGGGGTTAAACGTATTATCTGTCCGCCCTCCAACCTGGGGCAATGGTTCAACAATACAACACAAAACACACTTTTTAAATCAGGTAAAAAATCTTAACTCATCAGATGGATAAAAAAAGAAATATACCCAACAAAAAACGCTATAAGAACACATATAAGAGTACTCGCAGTTACTGAGAGCTAGTTCAAAGCCAATAACCACTAATAAAATAATCATACATTTAAGACTAATTTATCAATCAGTACACATCCAACATCTAATAGAATTAATGTATAGACTTCATAAACAGTTAGAGTAAAACATGACGTCGTGCAATTCAAAGTTACAGGTAACGACGTATTGTAGAGCCATGTATATGCATATCTATAGAACAATAATATTTAGTTTACTTTCAATTAACTGATAACAAAATCAATATTAATTCCAATAAAACAATATTCAATGATCTAATTACAGTGTTAAATTGGGTACCTTTTAGAATAAGTGTATTAAAGCGTCGATAAGTTTAATTACCAGGATCTTTTCTAAATTTCAAGGCACGGTAAACAACATCTCCATACAAATGAGAACGTGCTATCCCGTTTGAAATAAGTTTTCTAAACAAATAAACCAAACTTCACAACCAACTCCTAATATCTTTGGAAGAAATTAATAAAGCTTTTAAGTAATTTGTGGTAACGAAATTCCTGACTTAATAATTTACTAGTTATACATAGATTACGTTCATTAAAATCCAACACGTCACAACAGACAAAGGCATAGCGAACGAGTTGTGATATATAAACACCGTAAGATGGTACCAAGGGAACAGAACAATCTAAAAAAGGAAAACGAAAAAACGTCCTTTTGTCGTAAATTTTTAGTGAGGAGTATAAAGTGTACATTAACAAATATTCAAATCTAGGAAAGGACAGTTACTACCGTTTATATTTGATTTATTTAAGGTAAGTTTTAGAAAATTCTTGATTATTGACCGAAAAATTATCATCAAGGTCACGGTAAGTGTTGTTGAATTTATCAATTAAATAGAGTTTAGACGGATCTTTACTGAGTTATACACTTTGATTCAAAACAGTACAAAAACAAGTCTGATCTTAAAAGAAGGGGTGAAATAAGTGCCAATAGTATTACCTACAATCTGTTGATAAACTTATATATTATCGTGAGGAAAATTAACTAATAGTTATCAAAGGTACAAGGATTATAATTTAGTACGCCAGACGCGCGTTTCGTCCACATAACACTCATCAGTGACGCTCAAAATATTCATAAATTCAAACAAGTACGACGTTGAAGGGCTTTGAGGATCCAAAAATTCCAAAAAGTTGTGCCAAATATGGCTAAGGTGAATTATGCCTGGGATCAGAATCATTTCATCACAACCCCAGTTAGTATATCTAGCATATTTACTTTTCTCATTAGAGAAGAAAGCTTTAAATGTATTGCATAAAAAAAGGGAATTTATATCATACTTTATTACTAAAATAAATGATGAATTCTTTGATAGTAGTTGAGGAACTATTTAATAGCACTGTATGCTTAGTTGAAGAAAACTTATAAGAGGCCGAGATGAATCAATATTAAAATGGTTTTTGTATAGTTTAGGTAACTAATACATAGTAGGGACCTTCAGATGTTCTGAAAAGGCCTAAAGCTGTGATGTGATTATAATATGTTTGCTTACAGTTGAATATATAACTCTGTCGAGAGCACGGACATGAATGTAGATAAATTTAAAACTTCATTCTAAAGAATGCCCATGTAAACATTCAGTTCAGCAAAAGAGACGATCCACATAAGTAATGGTTTTTATATAACCTTAAACATTCCGTGAAGAAAAGTTAAAAGAACAAAAGTATTTAAAGACAACCAAAAAATAAGATAAACCTGTATCAAACATATTCGTGTTGCTCAGTTGCTTTAGTTTTCTATGTTGTGTTTTGTGGACTGTTACATGATTTGGCAACAGGCAAAAATTTCACATTGCATTTTAATATTGAAATGTTCACTTAGACTATCACAGCGTCAAGTTGAAAATATAATTCGTGTACGTCTGTGTTGTTTTTGAAAGAATAACATGTTCAATTTATAGCGAAAAAAGTTCCTCATACATATTGCTGCAACCTCTTCGTTTTTTCCTGTTATCGATCGAGATAAAGGAAAAAGTATTTGATATCATTTGTTATCATTCGTAATGAATGTCTGTAAATATTTATAGTTTCGTGTTTTTGTCCTTATAGACTATTGTTTTGATGCCAACTACATGTATTCAGCTGGTTTCTTCTGTAGTGATGTTAAAGTATTGTTTCAGGACAAATTATGTGTAAACGCTAAACCAATATTTAGATTAATTGTCTATTTTGATAACTTTTGTGGTTGTAATCTCCTCGCATTGACGCTTTGTCGGTATCTGAATTAACAAATACAAATACATGGTTATATTATGTTTTCTGAAAAAAAATGGTACAAAAAAAGACAGAGAATGAAGTCTAATACAAACTGACAACAGTATGAAAAAAAAAAACAAAAGAAAAACGGCATAAAAGCAAAACACACCATTAACCAGATGCTCCACAGGGCGCAGCTTTATACGACCGCAGAGGTTGAACCCTGAACGGTTGGGGCAAGTATGGACACAAAATTCAAGCTGGATTCAGCTCTAAATTTGGATTGTGATTAAAGCATAGGTTTCTGACACAGAATGAATGTGGTCTAATGAACTTAAAATATTTTTTTTGCCTTTGAGCAATTCACTATGCTGTTGAATATTAATCCTCTCAAAAAAATGTTTGAAGAAATTTTCTTTTTACTTATGAAATCTGAAATGAGAAAAATTTAACCCCCACCCCAATTTGTTTTCACATCCTCCTTTCCCTTTTTCCAAAACTGATCTCAATTCAAATTTCTAATGGAGTTTGCAACAATAACTACTCATTTAAAAACATCATAAAATATCAAAATGTAAAATAAAGTGCTTGTTATCACTGAATGGTAAAGATTGTTTTAATTTATCAGTTGGTAGAAAAAGTGAATATATATTGTATATTGTATAAAACAATGATTTAAGCTAATTCAACTACTATTCTGGACAAAGAAAGATAACTCCAATTGAAATATTAATTATATATCTGTATTGTATAAAACAAAGATTTAAGTTGATTCAACTACTATTCTAGACAAAGAAAGATAACTCCAATTGAAATTGCAATTAGATATTTCTTGCTTTTGGGCAATACTGAGTAATTGAAAATATTTGCTATTGCGCAATACTGTGCAATTGAAAATTTCTTGCTATTGCACAAAACTTAATATAATAATTTTGGATCCTGATTTGAACCAACTTGAAAACTGGGCGCATAATCAGAAATCTAAGTACATGTTTAGATTCAGCATATCAAAAAAGCCCAAGAATTCAAACTTAGTTTAATTTTGGATCCTATGGACTTTAATGTAGACCAATTTGATAACGGGACCAAAAATTAAGAATCTACATACACAGTTAGATTTGGCATATCAAAGAACCCCAATTATTCAATTTTTGATGACATCAAACAAAGTTTAATTTTGGACCCCGATTTGGACCAACTTGAAAACTGGGCAAATAATAAAAAATCAGAGTACATTTTTAGATTCAGCATATCAAAGAACCCCAAGGATTCAATTTTTGTTAAAATCAAACTAAGTTTAATTTTGGACCCTTTGGACCTTAATGTAGACCAATTTGAAAACGGGACCAAAAATTAAGAATCTACATACACAGTTAGATTCGGCATATCAAAGAACCCCAAGTATTCAATTTTTGATGAAATCAAAAAAAGTTCAATTTTGGACCCTTTGGGCCCCTTATTCCTAAATTGTTGGGACCAAAACTCCGAAAATCAATCCCAACTTTCCCTTTATGGTCATAAACCTTGTGTTTAAATTTCATAGATTTTTATTAACTTATACTAAAGTTATTGTGCGAAAACCAAGAATAATGCTTATTTGGGCCCTTTGTTGACCCCTAATTCCTAAACTGTAGGAACCAAAACTCCCAAATTCAATCCCAACCTTCCTTTTGTGGTCATAAACCTTGTGTCAAAATTTCATAGATTTCTATTTACTTAAACTAAAGTTATAGTGCGAAAACCAAGAAAATGCTTTTTTCGGCCCTTTTTGGCCCTTTATTCCTAAAATGTTGGAACCAAAACTCCCAAATTCAATCCCAACCTTTCTTTTGTGGTCATAAACCTTGTGTTAAAATTTCATTGATTTCTATTCACTTTTACTAAAGTTATTGTGCCAAAACCAAGAATAATGCTTATTTGGGCCCTTTTTTGACCCCTAATTCCTAAACTGTAGGAACCAAAACTCCCAAATTCAATCCCAATCTTCCTTTTGTGGTCATAAACCTTGTGTTAAAATTTCATTGATTTCTATTCACTTTTACTAAAGTTAGAGTGCGAAAACTAAAAGTATTCGGACGACGACGACGACGACGACGACGCAGGACTATGGAACGCCAACACTGTCTTGTTATGACCATTTTCATTATATGATGTGCATTTACCTTTATATGATGTGCATTAACCTTTATATGCTGTGCTTTTACATTTATATGATGTGCACTTGTCATTATATGATGTGCAAACACCTTTATATGATGTGCAAATATCTTTATATGATGTGCAAATATCCTTATATGATGTGCAAATATCCTTATATGATGTGCAAACATCATTATATTATGTGCAAACATACTTATATGATGTGCAAGTATACTTATATGATGTGCAAATATACTTATACAATGTGCAAACATTCTTATATGATGTGCAAACATTATTATATGATGTGTAAATGTACTTATATTATGTGCAAAGATCCTTATATGATGTGCAAAGATTCTTATATGGTGTGTACATATCCTTATATGATGTGCAGTTTTCTTTATATTACGTGCAAACATCTTTATATGATGTAGTTTTGTCATTATATTATGTGGTTGTGTCATTATATTATGTGCTTGTAATCTTATATTATGTGGGTAGGTTTACTTCATTATATGATGTCGAAACGTCATTATATGATATGCTTTCATCGTCGTTATGGTCAATGAACATGATTACGATTAGAATGATTACTGTCTACGTCATAACTGATTCCGATCTGCTTCTGTAAACCATTAACCCGGCTCAAATATGTATCTATCGCTAGCGAAAGTGCAATTTATAGGGAAAATGAGACAAAGCAATTTAACAAAATCAACGTTTCAAACATTTCGGTTGAAGATTAAGATCAGTTAATACAGGAGCTAGTTGAAGAAATTCCCAGCTGTGGAGAAAATGATTACAAATGTAAGAGCCTTTTATAGCTTGCTATTCGGTTTAAGCATAGGCTCCGTATTGAAGGTCGTACTATGACCTATAAAAAGTAAAAACACAAAAATACTGAACTCCGAGGAAAATTCAAAAAGGAAAGTCCAAAATCAAAAGGCAAAATCAAAAGTCCAAACACATCAAACGAATGGATAACAACTGTCATATTCCTGACTTGGTACAGGTATATAATTGTTTCCTCTTACAAATTATGACTTGGATGGAGAGTTGTCTCAGTGGTTCTCATACCACATAAAATTGAGAATGGAAATGGGGAATGTTTCAAAGAGACAACAACCCGACCAAATAAAAAAAAAAAAAAAAAAAAAAGCAGAAGGTCACCAACACATCTGCTTATTTCTATTCATTGCAAAAGACACCATTGAAATCACAGTCTGTTTCAAAAATATTTCATAACAATAGCTATAAAATTATCTACTGATGCATAATATGGCGAGATGGTTTGTTTAATAAAATGTTATTGAATAATATTAATCTGTAAATGTAGTATTGAATATGTACAATGATATTAAATCTAGTATATCATATAATCTATGCCACTAAAGGAAGAGACCGATTTCATTGAGCCGCATCTCCTCTAAAAACATACCAAGTCGGAAATATTTGTGATATGACGTTTACATGTAGTGTTTTTTACTTTTAACTTGTCTTTGAACCAATCTTTTTCCCACAGAAAACGCCAATTATGTGAAAAAATACCCTATTTTGAAGATTGCAAGCTAAGTCGACGTAGTGCCCACGAAATGCTAAATGGCTATGTGGGTAATTATAAAAAAAAAAAAGTGCTATCTTTGCTAATGAGACAACTCTCCACAACAGACCAAATGACACAGAAATTAATAACTATAGGTCACCATACGGTCTTCAACAATGAGCACATATTGGCATATACAGATTGTTTATTTTCCACTTATTTTAATGGAGATTTTTTTAATTGCTAATAAAATTCTGAAACATGAGTACTAGTATGTCAACAGATTTGGAGAAGCGTCAACGATTTCTGAGATACAAGGGGTTGATTCCTGATGAAGTGTTTTAAATTTAATTTGTCGTCCGATTACATCGGATTTTCTCCATTGTGGTAATGGCAACGGATTTTACGTAGACGATACAGTTATTGAGTTAAAAGGAAAAAAAAACACTGAAAATCACACTTTGCCACACTTTTTCCAATTTAGGGTATTTAATATTTTGATTTTCCAACCGAGATGAATGGGATGACGCCCGTCTTTTGCATTTTTTTTTTTCTCTTTTTCGTCTCCTTAAAAAATAGAATAAAAAGGATTCACTTTGTCATTACTGTGTCTACCTTATTACTGTGTCATCACTCTTTGTTTCAACACTTGCCAACTAGCTGGCATCTCCGTGTATCATCGGTACAGCGGATATAGGTACTAACCAAGGGGTCGTGATCGATTTTTCCTCTGACACGGTACGAAAATCTTTGTTTTGTTTACATTATATCAATGTGTGCTTCAATCTAAACATATCAGTCGGAAACCAGGTTGAAATAGAACAAAAGAATCTTTGTTAGAGAAGGCGATAAATGTTTACTGTATTGTTTACTATAGTGACAAAATTTTAAAAAGTTAATAGAAACAAACAAAATTGCAATTTTCTTCTCAATTACGAGGTGTTTTATTTTAAAAACACCATTTGCATCAGTTTTCAATTTATCTAGTACATAGTTAAGCAGAACAATTAGATATCAAGTCGACGACATGGGTATCTTCCAAGTTGGATGAAGAAAATGCATAACCTCCGATTTTTATGAAAAAATTACCACGGACGGAAAACATATCAATCTGTTAGTTCAGTAATTTTCGTGTCTGCCCTTCTATTATGTGACTGAATAAAAAATTCCAAAAAAATGGGTAACAATTGTATCGAAAAGTGAAAATCGAGTGCACCTTTTTATGTTAGGGCGTGTTTGAGTTGAGTATTTTGTTTTGATATCGTACAAAATAAGAATATTTCATACATCGTCTCGCTTCAGATTCTATCATTTTTATATATTAAAGCTACAGGTTGACTTTATAACACAAAAAAATCACAGTACTAAAAGATGAAATATATGGGTCAAGTGAAATACCTATCTAATGAGTCACAAAAACAGAGAAGGTGTGTTCGAATAGCTATTTTTTTACTGAAAGTACTTGACGACAGTCTTTCAAGTTGGATGATGAAAATGCATATCTTCGAAACATTCTAATTTTTTGTGTGTGATTACTAGGGTTTATAGTCTTCATACACTAAAAAAATCTAGTCTGCCCTTCCACGAAATATTTAATTAGAATTTTTTTAAATGTTTATGAATTTTCGAAAATTCCACCTGACAACCGATCAGACAATAGTTTTAAGTTGAATCAATGCAGACAAGATTATTAACTGATGCTCATTAGCTAGTTGATACATTTGTCTTTTAAAATACAACTGACATATAAGGATCGTAATGGTGCAATGTGGATAAATTTATCGGTTTCCAAGAGCAATATTGGTAGCGCGTCATCCTTACAATGGCTTCCATTTATACGATTGTGAAAATGAACTGGCGTAATGGGGAGATAATTTTGACGAAGTAGACTCCTGACTGATATTTGTTGTTTAAAGAAATGATTTGGTCGTAGGGTGGTGTTTAGAAAAGTCTCACTATTTGCCCAAAACAAGAAACCTTACTAAAAACATGTGCAAATACTTGTCAAAGAAGTTGGCGCTCGTCTCACCCGATATGATTCGATATTCATTGCAACTCTTTTTCTGATAGAAGGCCACTGTTTGTGCGTAATAAGTATAGCTGTTTCAATAATTGGCATTGAAATATTTTGTAAATAAGTTATTTTTCGATATTTTATTCCGACAAGAAGCGTTGTGTATAGCTGACCAAATGAATCCTTCTGTACGGTGCATAGTTAAATGAATGTACGGTATATAGTTTTTCACGCTTTGAAGTACATATAAAGCTATATCCGCTGTACCGATGATACACGGTAGTAATTATAATTCGGAATACTTTTCTTGCTTGTGACAATGGTGTTCGACAAGGAGAAAACTTATCACCTTTCCTATTTTATTTACTTTTGATTGACTAAATTAATTTCTTAGTGACTAAAAATATTACAGGACTAATAGAACTATACCAGAAGATCTGGAAAGAGAATAAGAAATATATCTTAAGTGTTTTGTTATATTGTTTGCAGATGACACGTTGTTGTTGGCTGAAATAGCACAGGACCTGCAGACTCAACTCAATGCTTTCCATGATTATTGTAAGGCTTGAAACTTGAAAGGAAAGTTGACAAAATTAAAGTCTTTGTGGTTTTTTTTTGGACGGAAGCCAAAAAATCTCCGATTTTCTTACAATGATACTAACATTAAGACGATAAAACAATATAACTATTTGGGAATTGTTGTTACTAAAACGGGAAATTTTAATATGACAAAAAAACATTTATCCGATAAGGCTTAAAGCCATCTACGAAAACTTGAAAACAGGAAGGATGTATAAGATTTCTGTAAAATGTCAACTTCAGCTTGTTCGTTTAAAAAAAAATATATAAACACGTGCGTTTGTCCTCCAGCTGGCTTAGTAATTTTGAAACCTCTCTCTCTTGTTTTGTATATACTGTAAATATTTATTATTTTTGTCTCTGTATACTGATGTCATACATTGACTTTATGAGACCAAATATATAGATTTAGAGGCCATAAGTATACCGGTATGGATTATTGATTGACTGTTATTTAGCCCCACTTTCAACACTTTCATGCTATTTCGTGGCGGTGAGTTTATATTGGTGGAGAAAGCCGAAGTGCCTGGAGAGACCCCCTGACCTTCGTTTGGAAAACAGACAATTCTGGTCAATTAAGATTGGAATAGAGCTTACCTGCCACGTGCGGAATTTGAAATCGCACACCTAATTATTGACATGCTAGTGATACATCAGTTCGACTACTTATAAAAAAGAAGATGTGGTATGACTGCTAAAGAGACAACTCTCCACAAGAGGTCAAAATGACACAGAAATTAACAATTATAGGTCACCATACGACCTTCAACAATGATCAAAGCCCATACCGCATATTCAACTATAAAATGCCCCGAAATGACAATATACCCACTCGACCACCGAGCGCCCATCACTTTCACCCGAAATGGATTAAAGGAGGTATGGAATGAAGCTGAACTCGGTGCATTACATTTACGTGGAGCTTTTTATCATGTTTTTGTGCATATATTTCACAGTTTCAATTGTAGATGATCATGGGTGGATTCCTGAGGTCCAGCGGCAAATTGATATATGCATATTCGTACAAGAACATGTTAATGTGATATGAATATTAACCCTGTTTTGTACTAGACCGACACCCTAAGCCGGATTTTTTAACATGCTAGTTCAAACGGTAGCATTCCGAAGGAAGACATTATAGCACCTTACCCGGACACATTTTTCTGATTCCGAGCCGACCAGCTTTTGCTCTTAATCCTTAATCCCGCGTGCTTATATAATTAGCTGGGGAGCAGCATGTAAATATGAATTTTAAAGTCTTTGGTTTTGACCCGGCCGGAGTTCGAACCCACGACCTCTCTCACTCAAGGCGAACATGCTACGACGAAAGGGGGGGGGGAGTTGTTTTGTAAATGTTTGATTCTAAATTTCTTGAAAGAGATTTTATCTATTTCAGAAGGGAAGCGAAATAGTTTGTTTCCATTTAAAATGAGGAAAAAATAAAACAATGATGAAACTTAAAAAAAAATAAACCATGTTTTTTTTGTGTGTGTTTTTTTTTTTATTAATTTCGAACAAGGAATACACGTGCTCCTTCCCTCAAACTAGAGTCGGTGTCTACCACATTTATTTATTAATATATAATGTGCAGATCATCTGTTTAAGCTTTGGATACAGAGATCTGACAACACGTCATTTTATTTTCTGTCCTTGTATATATTACATCAGCCAATGAAATTTCAGCCTTCAAATTTTGAAGGTGTGTATCAATCCAACAAACCGGAGAATTGCACATTTTTAATCTGGTGTCTAAATGAACTTGAAACACTGCATTTATTTATTTTTTACTGAGACCTGTTGTACAGATAGAGAGTGGTGTTTTGAATTTTTCAAAGTGAAGATTTACGGCAGCGGCTTTTAATATTTTGCGTTTATCCTGGAAACATAATAGATTTAAAAAAAACAAATAGTGCAATGTGTCTGAATTATACTCTATAGTAAAGGTTCTTTTTGGACAATTTACTGAAGTATGAAAGTTGTTTGCGACTTCAAGGAACTTTAGTTTGGATTTGCCGTTTGTGGTTTAATTAATTTTTACCAAGCCTTCATTCAATAATAGCTACAGATGAAAAATTCTCTGCTAGAAGAAATTATTGAAACTAAATTTTCAGGTTTTAACAATTCAGGTGAGCGAAACGAGGCGTAAAGATTGATGCCTACGGTTGACGAAAAATTCGCCATAACATTATACCGCGGCAAATTTATAACTATATAAAATTGAATGTCACTTTTCCATTCCAAAAATGATAAAATGAAAGGCCCCCTTTACTTTTTCCTATCGCCTCTTTTTTTTTTTTGGTTTCAAATGACCGGTTCCTTATATGAACTATTACTCTACCAGAGTCCGTTTTTTTCCCCAATTGTTTCCAACAATATCAGATGTGATTTTTTGCATATTAAAGCGAGGTACTAACATGGCAAGGTTTATCTCAAGTCTCAAGCATTTTCTAAACGGTAGCTACAGATTTGACCTAATTAGTAGTAACGGTTACTCCGCAGAAGCAGATCGGAATCAGTTATGACGTAGACAGTAATCATTCTAATCGTAATCATGTTCATTGACCATAACGACGATGAAAGCACATCATATAATGACGTTTCGACATCATATAATGAAGTAAATAAAACCACATAATATAAGATTACAAACACATAATATAAATACACAAGCACATCATATAAAGATGTTTGCACATAATATAAGGGAAACTGCACATCATATAATGATATGTACATATCATATAAGTATATTTGCACAGCATATAAGTATATTTGCACAGCATATAAGTATATTTGCACATCATATAAGGATCTTTCAACATAATATAAGTATATTTTCACATCATATAAGAATGTTTGCACATCATATAAGTACATTTGCACATCATATAAGTATATTTGCACATCATATAAGTATATATGCGCATTATATAAGTATGTTTGCACATCATATAATGATGTTTGCATATCATATAATGATGTTTGCACATCATATAAGGATGTTTGCACACCATATAAGGATATTTGCACATCATATAAGTATACTTGCACATCATATAAGTATGTTTGCACATAATATAATGATGTTTGCACATCATATTAAGGTGTTTGCACATCATATAAAGGTGTTTGCACATCATATGATGACAAGTGCACATCATATAAAGGGAAATGCACATCATATAAAGGTAAATGCACAACATATAATGAAAAATGGGCATAATAAGACAGTGTTGGCGTTCCATACAGGACGACGATGCCAACGTGATAGCAATATACGACGAAAAAATAAAATTTTTGCGGTCGTATAAAAACTAAACGCTGAGGTAAACGAACCCGTCTTAAGCCAGGGGAGATTTCATGTACTCCAGAATATAAGGTCAGCAATACCTGCACCACATGTGAAATTAGTATAATGCTCTTTATGACCCACTAAATACAGAAATTAAAATAATTAGTTTTTTACTGGACATTTTAATGGTTTGTGTGTACTTTTGTACTGGACATTTTAAGAAAATGGTGGGGTTGATGTGTTTGAGATTTTGATTTTGCTATTTGGTCACGGACTTTCCGTTTTGGATTTTATAGGAGTTCGATATTTTTGTTATATTACTTATTGAACATGGTTTTATGGCTAGCCAAACCTCCCAATTATATGGAAGTTTTATGAAATATTACTAAAATGACAGCACTTTCATTTGACTTCGTGGAGAAATACAGCACAAACAAACGCAAGAATACTCTTCATAGAGAAACTGACAAACAAATAATGTAATGGTTATCACATGTAAACCGCAGAATAACAACAAACATCTTCCATTTACGACACACACAACAGGACATCACAAACAGTGAGGTATTTTTGTAACGAATATGTAATCTTGAAATTCATACAATTATTTTCTTAATACAGATAGAGAAATGTCGTTTATATAACAAAAAGAATAGGATTGCCAACTCTCCACAAGAGACAAATGACATAGACATTAACATCGTACGCAAAGCCCATATCGTCAGAAAAAAAGGCTCCGAAATGTAAACCAATTCAGACGAGAAAACTAACGGCCTTATTCATGTAGACAAAATGAACGAAAAACAAATATGTTACAAACGACAACAACTGAGTTACACGATCCTTACTTGGGGCAGGCACATATATATAAAGAATGTGGCGGGATTTAACATGTTATCGGTATCCCAACCCTCCATCTAAACTGGGACAGTGGTGTAACAGTGCAAGCTCTTTTGTGAGACATTCCATGTTATAACTTTTTTTAAATATAGACAATATCATTAAAGGCTATATTTGTATATAACAACGATCTGTTTGTCGTGCAAAAAGGATACGACATCAACAACCTTTGTTATCTTGAATATGGTAAAGACTCATGTGCTCGTAGTACATTACAGTTTCTGAATGCGTTTCTAAATTCATGATATAACAGCTTTGATCCAATCAGACAAAGTAGATTACTATGAATTCAAGTGATGGCCTGTTGATTTTTTTTTTGTTTGTTTTGTTTTTGCATTTATCCAATCTATATTCAACACTTCTTTATGCAATTCACTGCTTTGTTTATATCTAAACATTGTGATTTAAATTTCATCCTAAATTTCGTATTAGTTAAACCAAACTCTATACTCATTGTATGTTTTCCTTGTTAATCGCTTGCTGTTCATTTATACATGTCCATGTATTATTAGGCCATGTATTTTGAATTTATTTGAAATAACATCTTTATATATCAGATCTGAAAATAATAAAGCTATTATTACCTTTGCATGAATATACGGAATCGAAAAGATATTGTGTTGTATAATGAAAACTTGCACAACGCCAGAGTTTTAAAATGTTAAGAATCTCTACTGTGAAATTTATTTTTATTAGGTAATAAATAAAATATATGAAGTTGTCAGTAAAACTATTAAAAGAGGATATATTTCAAGAAATGATATGTCGATATAGGTATAAAACTATAATCACAATCTAAGAAATACCATAGATATTTTAAAGTGGCTAGTCCTTATCTAGAATTCTTTTGACTTGTATTCATTTGCCAGTACTACATGAACTATATATTTTTTTACTTGCTAAATAACGCTTAGTTTGGTGACTTTATTGACCATCGATTTAAAAAAAAGGATACAACAGATCCAGCTACCCTCATATATTTAATTTACAAACATCTAGAAATTGACAATGACAGTTGAGGACAAAATGTATGATTTCAGCTTCCAAATTGTGAACCTGTCATTTCTATGACGGTATACTCCGGTAACACCTACAATTGAATTATATATCTCTAATTTGATACCTAACATAATTTCCTTAATATGGGGTTGGTGCTTAAAATGATGCTTTAGAACAAACTCATCAGAGGTATGAGATTAACATTGTTGTAAACCGGACGCGTGTTTCGTCTACAAAAGACTTATCAGTGACGCTCGAATATCATGAATAATAAAAGTCAAAACGTCAAATACAGTACGAAATTGAATAGCATCTTTTCTTTGCTTTCAAAATCTTTTTGTTGAACCCGTTCTGATTTTCTTACTTATTTTAATATTTTGTGTGGTTTTTTTTTATATTTTGAGGATGAGTGAATCAGGTGAGTGTACAATGTTCCTCTGTTTATTGAATTACTTATTGTTTTGGGGATGATTAACCTTCAAAAAGTAAGAACCTGCATAGCAAGGCTGGGAAACTAAGAATGCAAATTATCACATTAAATCAGTACCGATATAGTGTGTTAAATGTCCTCCTTAACACCACTACCCACGGTGGTGCTCCTACTAGTTTTGGTATCGGATTCGATCGCAAACTTGTTATCAAGGGGGTAATACTAAATTTGTACGATTGCGAACTGAATATATTTCTATCATAAATAAGTATTTCTCTTATCACAATGAACAGAAAATCCCGTGACGAGAGATTACCTGACTCCATTTCAATAGATATGTGATAGGTCATTGATCACTTTTAAAGATTTGGTCCATGGCAACATTTATATTTGATTTCTTCAATAGTATTCAAAACACTCACGCTTTTCACCTGAAAGTATTCTATTTGTCAAAATATTTTACATTTATGAACCATTCAAAATGTCCAATCTGAATGTTTGCCCCGGAAATGTGCAAAACACTAGATTAACTATTAATAGAGTTTTGCGAGAGAAATAAAGAAATGTCAGATATATGTCAGTTGTTCATTCGTTTGATGTGTTTGGACTTTTCAATAGGGCTATTCGTTTTGGAATTTTCCTCGGAGATTGGTATTTTTGTGAATTTACTTTGTTTCCTTTATGTCGAAAACTTTGTTTGCAAGACATATCAAAATACAGCACAGTTAAAAAAAAATACAGATCAAACAATGCAATAAATTACAACTAATCTGATGAGTAAACAGAAAATGGTTAATGTGTCGATACTTTCATCCTGGACATACACCTTTTAATACTGAAATTCCCATAAAGCGCGAGGTTGGGATAGCAATAAATTCAGGTTCAACCAACCCCTGTTTTCTTAAATGTTCTGTACCAAGTAAGGAATATGGCAGTTCTTATCTTATAGTACGTTTCTATGTATGTTGCATGGTCGTTTGTATTATGTTGCACTTCAGTGTTTCTGTTGTTTCGTTGATTTTCTCTTAAAGTTGTGTGTTTCACTCGGTTTTAGTTTGTAACCCGGATTTGTGTTTTTCTCAAACTATTGACCGTTGCCTTTAATTACCCAACCATGTCGGTTTTTCATCTTAATTAACAACGTATATAACATGTATAAGAACGAAACGTCCTGTGCATTTAGTTGCTTTCAACTTAAAATTATTTTTATCTTGTCTTTTATATACATTTAGTACAAATATTAAAAAAACCCTGTCATATGAGACAAGATTATATAAGATCAAACACATTTGAAAAAAAACAACAAAACACAAAACCTCTGCAGACGAACCACAAGTAACAAGAGTTTACAGACAAATAAGAGGCGACATCGAAAAATCCATGAAGGATAAAAATTTAATACACGTTTAGGGGTGGGAGGTTAAAATTGCTGCAAGTTTTGATTAAAAAAACTATATAAATTAAGTTTTATTCTATCCTACACTGAACTTTTGATGTCGTCCCTAAGATATATGTAAAAGGTACCCAAAATACAGAATTCAAACCAGGAACGAAATCAACAAACAACAACTCAACACAAAAAGACACAACTGACCCACACGTATATAAAAGTTTCAACAGAATCCCCGAATGCAATATATATAAATACAGAACCGCATCGTCTCCAACAGCAAACACAAGACATAACAAAATACCAAGACACGAAGTTAATTACTGCAAAGTCTCACTCGGCAAAACAGTCACATTCGGATATAGGTCACATTCGTTACTTAGCAGACCATACACACAAATAGTAAACCACAATTCAAGACAAGGTAAAAATGTGTCAGTTAGTTTAGACACAGACACATCGTATAGAACAACCAATTCTTGATGGTGACCATATTTTTTTAGATTTTCCTCTTCATAGTTCTTCAAGACGTATACAATGTGACACATTTAATTAAAGCCACACATTTATCTGAATAAGAACGATGGCTTATCGCTACCTGGTGAAAAACTGTTGCTTTAACAATCCAAATACATCTCTTTACTAGGCGACGATTTGATTTTCTTGAAAGATGGGTTACGAATAAAGTCAACAGTAGTATACCGCTGTTCAAAACTCATAAATCCATGGACAAAAAACAAAATCGGGGTAACAAACTAAAACCGAGGGAAAACCATTAAATATAAGAGGAGAACAACGACACAACACTAAAATGTAACACACACAGAAACGGACCAAGCATCAGACAAAATCCCACGAAAATAACAAATATAACATCAAAACCAAATACATGAATTTGGGATAGACAAGTACCGGGACACGTCTTATCGCAATGTGAAATTACACACAAAAAATAAGAGAAAACAAACGACGCAACGTTAAAATGTAACACACACAGAAACGAACAATAATATAACAATGGCCATATTCCTGACTTGGTACAGGACATTTTTAAAGGAAAAAATGGTGGGTTGAACCTGGTTTTGTGGCATGCCAAACCTCGCACTTAAATGGCAATGTTAAATATAACATTGAAATGACAACATAATATTACAGGACTACAATACAAATAAATAGGAGAACGTATTAGACAAAGAAACACATGATTAATGAATAACAAAAAGCATCAGGTTTAAAATTCAATACGTCAAAAACGCGCCTCGTCAACACAAGACTCACCAGTGACGTCCAGATATAAAAGATCGAAAGCGAAAAAAAGTACAAAGTTGTACAGCACTGGAGATCAAAAGTTGAATAAGGCTGTGTCAAATGCGGCTATGTTTTTATGCTTGGGATAAGTGCATCCTTATTTTTTAGAACAATTAATGCTATTGCAAACAGTAAATTTTATCAAATAAATATAACAGATATACATAATGAAACTGAAGTATTAACTCATTACAGAAAACAAACACGAATACATAATGCAAAGACCAACATAGAATAGACACACCCGACTCAGTCCAGGCCTCAGCGCAGTAAATTGTGAAAATGACGTCACATACGATGGTGAAAAGGCATCAAAAATAACGTCACATTTGAATTTATGAAATTTCTGAAACAGGTTCATTCTGTAGGGACCTGCAATTTTCATTAGTTTATACTGAAATTGTTTACATAAACTCTTCTTACTGTTTGATTCCTAGGCTAAGGAAGTTTTTACTTTGCTGTCTGTTAAGTAGTTTTAAAAGTACGTACACTGCGCTTCAATAGAAACTATTCCTTTTTCAAACAATTTTATGTAACCACTATGTATTCCTTGTTCATGGAATGGATTGACGTTTGATACAATATGACTATATTGTTGTATGGTCGATTAAAGTTTGTGTAATTTGATTTCTTAAAATAAATAGGAATTCATAACTACATAAAAGGCATGGCCCGTACAAGTGTTTCTTAACAAAAAACACAATTATTGTCCCCGAGGTCAAAGTTGAGGTCACGTTTGAAGGTCACACAAAGGTCATGATGATGCAAGACACTTAACCCCGTCATGATGATGCAAGACACTTAACCCCGTCATGATACTTCCACATGCCAAATATCTAAGGCCTGGTTAAAAAGATGAAAACAAGTATGGCCATTATGTACTTTTTGAATAGATTTTGCTCTTAATTAATGAACCAATTTAAGGGTGGGGCGTATTTTAAACTTAAATACCAAACAAAAATCTAACAGTTAAATTAAAAAAAAGGACACAACAACCGACTAGTACAGCAATCCAAATACTTAGTTTTTTGAAAAAAATAAACGACACATTTAAAAAAAAAAAAAAAATCTTCTTCAAATACTAGAAGCACTCACTTTTCGGGGCTGATTCTGATACCACCTTTTCAAGTTCGGGCAGAATTTCAAATCCAGAGTACAAATCTTAAAAGAAAAGGCTATCAGTGAACTAATATTCACCTCAGCTATCTTTATAAGGTATGCTTTTGTCAATATAGGATTAAATTTAAAAAAAAATTAACATATTTAACCCTATATTTCAGAAACTTCCAATTTTGGACGATACTAGTATGTAAAACATGCCATATTTGAGTTGCCAAATCTTTTAAACCTATGGTTCAAATCTTTCAATTTTTTTACAAGATGTTAAGGTTGGCCTAGTCCATCAATGAAGAAAAAAATTTAAAAAAAATTAAACGACAGGATTTTTTCGGTATAGTGGTGGGTACCCCCTTAAACTTCCATGGCATTCAAATATTTGACTTCGAGCATTCCTGATGATAGAAAATTAGGAAAAGCGCTTCGGACATATGTTGTTTTTATTTTTTTCAGCATTGAGTCGATACCTCTGCTGATGGACTTTCCGTCCCAGAGGGTATCATCCGGTCAGAAGTCAGTCATTCGGTACTTACAAGATTTATAACAAACTATTTAAATTTCCCCGTAAAAAACATTTGAAATTATGCAGGAACGAAGGTTTCAACTCCCTCAGGCTAAGTTGACCATAAATCAGGTTATTTTGTGTTCATTGCTATTCAACGTTTTCGGTCCACATACATCCTTGGCTTTCAAATTTTCGGCTTTGAAAGTTTGCGATGAAGGTAATTAGAAAAGCATGAGTTGATAACGTGTTGTTTTCCTTTGGACTTTTTTAGTTTATTTTTTAAATGACTTGATAAACATTCAAGATGGTTTCTATAGATAGCCATGTATTATTATTATATCAATATGTTTTACTTACGATACAATTTTCTGTTCTACGAATTAATTTGTATGCATTCGTTCTGTTGCAGTTTCCTTTATTGATGAGCCAAGTCGTGACATGGAACTTAACGAGGGTAGTAGCGTGGAACTGACGTATAAGTTCTCGGCGGATAATTGTGTGTGTACCTTTTATAAAAACAACCAATTGATACCAGAAACAATAAATGTATACAAACTCGCAAGGTATTATTTCAAGATATTAGAGATCACTAACTTTACCTCGAATGATGCAGGAGAATACTCTATGGTGGCGTCTTCCCGGAAAAGTACTATACGTTTCAGAAGTAATAGTATAAAACTGAGTATTCGACGTATGTGTCAATTATCTGTAGGTTTTAGTTATTTGTTTTATTAAGACTAGAAATGTATCTAATATTTATGTATTACTTACAAAATCAGAACAAATGATATACAGATCTGTAAACAATAAGTTAAACACCAACAGGAAAATAAAGGGTTAACTGCCTATGTACCTGTAGATAAAATAGTTGACTCCCTGTTTCGGATTTTTTTATGTGGCCACTTCGATAGTAGAGGGGCATTATGTATTCTGATCTGTGCGTCCGTTCTTTGTTCATTCGTCTGTCCGTTTGTCTGTCTGTCCCGCTTTAGGTTAATGTTTTTGATCAAGGTAGTTTTTGATGAAGTAGAAAAATCCAATAAACTTGAAACTTAGTACACATGTTCCCTATGATATGATCTTTCTAATTGTAATGCCAAATTAAAGTGTTACCCCAATTTCACGGTCCACTGAAAATAGAAAATGATAGTGCAAATTTCAAGTTAAAGTTTTTGGTCAAGGTAGTTTTTGATGAAGTTGAAGTCCAATCAACTTGAAACTTAGTACATATATAACGATATAAGCTTTTTACGATTTTCAATTATTTTTTTTCAAAGAATCTTCGTCATTTCAGTAAGACATAATATAGAACGAGCATTTAGAAGCCTGTTATTCAGTGGTTGTCGTTTGTTTATGTGTGACATATTTGTTTTTCGTTCATTCTTTTATATAAATAAGGCCGTTAGTTTTCTCATTTGAATTGTTTTATGTTGCCTTATTGGGGCGTTTTATAGCTGACTATGCGGTATGGGCTTTGTTCATTATTGAAGGCCGTACGGTGACCTATAGTTGTTTATGTCTGTGTCATTTTGGTCTCTTGTGGACAGTTGTCTTATTGGCAAACATACCACATCTTTTTTTTATATTTAACATTTTTTTAGCACTTATGACCACACAATTTAACGCGAAAGTTTAAGGTCGTTGAATCCTGTTTATGTCTCGTCTCATGAATTAATACTTTCAAATAAAATATTGAAAAGTTTAAGGCGGTTGAATCCTGTATATGTCTCCTCTCCTGAATTGCATATGGATTAATACTTACAAATGAAATATTGAAAAGTTTAAGGCCGTTGAATCCTGTATATGTCTCCTCTCATGAATTTCATATGGATTAATACTTACAAATGAAATATTGCTGGTAAATGCTTGTTGTTAACTAAATACATGCATAATAGTTGTTAAATACCATTAGAATGTTCATTTCTTTGAGTTCTATGTCATACATTTGTGGAAAAGAAGGACAAGCACAGAACGTAAGTTATGATTTGTTACTTTTAATTATAATTGTAAACATGAATTTTAAAGAAAAACGCAGCCTGAAAAAATATTCATAATCGAATTATATAAATTCATCTTATTCGTAACAAATGAATTAAACTGGAGAGAGAACAGTCTCTGGTGGGAAAAGTAAGTAGCAAATATTTAATTTTTCTTGTTCTTTTGTGATTAGTTCATTACTTGTTTTTTTATTTTTATTTTTTTGTATCGCACGAATAAAAACATTATTTTTTTTTATATCAAGTTCAAATCCTTTATTTGTGAAATTAATGTATTTGAAAAAATAAAATAGATCGTATACTAGATTTTATATATTTTTGGTGATTTTGTGTATCATTCAGAAGTAGTGAGTACAATTTGAAATATTTTTCTTTTTCTCAAGTCTCAATAAAATATAATAATAAAATAGAGTATAAGAGACATAGCTAACATAATATTATCTTATATATATAGAGTTTCCTCTCTAAATGATAGGATTATTAAATTTGACTCAGCAACAAGATAATGCAACATTACTAATTTTGTGTTGTAGCAATAAAACTAATAATGGTGACCCACATCTAAACACAACATTTGCGAGTTTTGTTGTAATGTATATCGTTGAGATTTCTTTCTACTCCCATAATTATTTTCCACGACTACATTATTTCGAACTTCGGCTTCACAAATGTTATTTGACGAAAAGCATTTATTATTTAAAGAAACATGATATATATGCTCCATTTAATTTTTGCGTAGTATGAAAATACTTTAAAATCAATTTAAAAAATTCATTAAATTGGGAGCAAGTCGATTGCTTTTATAAAAGCTCAATGTTTTCTCAAGTTATCAGTTGTGTTTTTAAAAGAGATATAATATTACTTTAGAAGCAAATAATACTAAAAATTAAGCGAAATATAATAAATCGATAGTGCTGTGCTTAAACACCCATAACTGTACCTCATCACTACTGTGTGACGTCATGTTCAAAAATTGAAACGCTAAAATATTTCTCCAAAAGGCTAAATTACAGGAAAATTAAATTAAAAATAAGAATATTTGTGAGAGTAACAATATAAGGGAATATTGGATTATTACACTGAAACCAGTATTTTTTTCTATTTCTTAAGTAAGATCAAGTGAATATCGTCTTTGTTGACGGTTGTAAAATGTACTTGGTTACAGTCATGTGGTTTCATTTTGACTTATAATTGAGACGTCAGATAATAAGAAATCGTGAATAGTGAACTATCAGTAAATAGGGAATGATGATGTTCATTCCCAAAGCAGTTAGTGTGTGAGTGTCCTTATATACAATAATTATATTATTATACAAATTTTGACTACCCTTCCGAATTGCCCTACAACTTAAGGAATATGTTTACAAATATCGATCAGCTGATGCATGGTTAAGATAATCAGAATTTGTATTTCTTTTGTTTTTAACCTTAAAAGTAAAGCATACGAGAATTTAAATAGAATAAACACCTTCAGAAGTTTAAAGAATAACTGAAGATTCACAACCTTTAACACCAAAGAAACTGGAACAATCCTTCATTATTTCAACTATTTGCTCCGTTTCATTTAACATTGCTTCAGGTGCTGGCCCACCACCTGTTTGCTTTGAATATTTGTTTTTTTCAGCATACTGCTTTTTGGCCTGTGATTCTCAAATATAGATTTCCCACTTGATCCTCTAAAAAAATACATACAGAGGCGAAATTAGGCCGTAGAACTGTCGAAATGCATAATACTGCGTTTTTTGATTCATAAACACATGTTGAAATGAATATATGAACAGTGTTTGATACTTTCATGATTTATTACTGCAATATTTGAAATAAATCTATATGTAACTACATTCATAGGTAAAATTTGTTTAATATAACCGAAGAGAAAATAAATAAACTTTCATATAAACGACAATACAAATAATATTCTGTTTGCGGCTTCCTACTCAAAATATACTTCAAGAAAATGTGAGGTTTACCAAAATGTGTAGAAAAGTTTATAATTGAAAACAGAATTGACAAAATCTGCTCTGTATGTTATCCCTAGATCATACAGGTTAAACCTCGTTAAAACATAAAAAGAAACGATAAGATTTTATTGAGGGCCCATCAAGGAAAGTGTAATTATTGTATTTTTTTCATTTTGAAAATAACTTATTGTAATGTGTTTTATAAAACAAGATCCTTTTGATTTTTTCGCATTATATACTATGAACGGAAAAAGTCTAAAGAATATATACATAGAACGAACCAATAAATTTGTTGCCATATGCTACTTTAGGATGTACCCTAAAACAGATATTGGACTAACAATAAATTGATATTTAACTCATCAGTTCTTTTATAACCTGCATGACATTACTGACGGTAAGTTTGAATAGTGTTATTTGGTAATTTCCAAATAATAATCAAATACCTAATGTCATTACATTTATTATCTACCTGTTCTGAACGTCGTCTTTCTTTTTTCCCTATATTACTGAAAATCATCTGTACATACAATCGAAGTTGTGGTTAAATGCATTGCTTATCAAGAAATGGAATTGGGTTTTTTGTTCATCACTTGATTATTCTTGAAGGTAAAGCAAAAACCAAATAAATTTGAATGTTGCATTAATGGTCCATTTCTCTGGCTAACTTTTATTTGCTGCTCTTTCAAAACTATGTGCATGATGTTTTTGTTTGATTAATTGTGTGTTTTGATTAAGTCTTAACGCAGACTACAATCTGCCTTGTTGGTATGTCAGTGAGTTCCTTAAACACATGTTGTTGAATAGTAAGCAAATAATAGTTCAAGGTAAAAATTGATTTTTGATCTTTTTCTTAAAGTTCCTTGTCAACACGTGCATACGAGACATCATGATATTTTGACATTAACAAGCTTCATCTTTGCTAAAAGTAATCTTGTCAGCACAAGTTTGTCTGTAGATAAATTTCTGTTAACTGGATAAAAGAATTTATGTATCAATGATTCGACAGAGATTACATTGCATTCAACATGTTCACACTTTTTAATGTTGCACTGTCATGGTTTCCATAGGTTGACTATTATAAAACTTTTAAATCGGATATATTCCATTTGTCTTAAAAAAAAAATTATTCAAAAATCTACATGTATTTAGGGATTTATCAACGATTTTTTATTAACTTGCGCTACACAGCCGGCATTTAACAATAATTAGTTAGCCTTCATGAGCTCCTTAGTTCAACTGTAGTTTTCGGAGGGATTGATGATAACAAATTAAAAGCATTTCAGAATACTGTAAATATTAAGTTGAGGAGATTATTATTACATGTATTACTTGACATTTTGTCTGAGTGGTGGATCAATTTACTCTATCATGCATTCAGAAGAGCATTCAGAAACTACGATGTTTTAGGAGCACAAGGGTTTTGAACCCATTCCAGAACATGCTTAATCCTCTTTGCAAGCCAAATTTGTCGTTGTTCCACCAGATAAAACCTCCAATAATATTACGTACATTTTTAGGATAGAAAACTTTATTGTTAGTTTATTAAGGCATTTTTGTTTCTCTAGCTTTTATTTTTTGTATTACGCACTTACAAGAAAAGACAAGACAAACACACACCAATAACAATATTCATTGAGGATCTATGAGTCTCAATGACAGTGAAGAGTACAAATTTAGCATGTTACAAATGTGCAAAAACAAATCTTTGAATATAGTTTACGTTTGCAACACTATCGATTATGTCATCAAAAATTTGAAACATACCTTAATTTGTATTCTTTTCAAACGGGGTTTGTTTTTTCGAGTGTATAAATACATATCCACGTTCATTTTCTAAATCATGTATATAGAGATTATTCTATCAATGGATAACATTACATTACTTTAGTAAAAGGTTATATTCTTAATATCCTACTGCCTGTCGATACTTTTACCTTAGACATCGCACAAATCATGTCTTTTTTGGCTGTCCATGACGTTAAAAGACTAAATCCCTGGGATGTGTTTAGTTGATTTTAGTCTCTGGTGCAACTTTTTCTATATTAGTTGTGGCTATGAAGTAGCTTCCCGTTACTGAGAGTACTCTCAAATCGTACTTTCGGTTTAATTTTACCTGTTCATACAATTTATAAGGCTTTTTCGTTGTTTAGTGTTTACTTATTTAACCAGCTTTGATAAGTGTTCGGTATGCCTATAAATTTTCATCAATGTTCTCGTTCTTTGAAAAACAATATTATTCATTTCATAAACATATTTTCGTATTCCATTACTGTATACCTAACAACACAATCATTTTCATTTACATGTGTACCTTGTTTTACTTGGCGGCATTATGTCCAAGGTTATGGTTGTCCTTCTGATATCATTTAATATATTACCCAATTTTTTTATTGATTGTGTATTTACATTGTTTCATAGATAAAGTGTATTCATTTAGTGTATGTTCACTTGTTTGTTAAAATGTCATTTGGTTGAGTTAAGCCATTTTAATAGATATTTTAAAGTTTGTCTTCCTTTGTTGTGATGTTACACTATTGTTTTAGGTAATTATATATAAGGATGAAGGTTGGTACCAAATAACAAGTTTAAAACCGCAGATACCTGATGTTTAGTGGTTGTCGTTTTTTATATGGCTCATAAGTGTTTCTCGTTTTATTTATATAGATTAGACGGTACGTTTTCCTGTTTGAATACTTTTACACTAGTCATTTGTGGGGCCAATAGCTTGCTGTTCGATGTAAACCAAGGCTTCGTGTTGAAGACTGTATGCGTACTTTGACCATTGCTGGTTTACTTTTACAAAATATGACTTGAAAAGAGAGATGCCCCATTGACACTCATACCACGTCTTCTTATATCTACATATTATGAATTTTACGTTGCATGCATGGCTCTTGGTGAACTATACATTTTTTAAGCTGTGAATTTATGCTAGCTCATAATAGTATAGGTCCATGATTTTCATAAAATATTTATAAAACTTTATGTTTGGGTTAGTATGTTTAATACTGTGAAAATTTGGTGAAATTCTATACATTCATTTTTGTTTATCAACTATAGGTTGAACTTTGTTTATATAGACAAACGAAGGCAATTTTGCCAAAGGAACTCCTTTTAAGGCAAAAACTGTATTACTTTTAGTATGAAGTTTCGTAAAAAGAAATGTCATAGAATGGAAAGGTCATATCAATTTTATTTGCAAAGGTAAAATAAATAGAGATGTTCTGCACCCTTTTAACATTATTATATTCGAACTTTTGGCTGTTTAAACTGATACTAAAATTATATACCTCATCCATTTGGGTCTGCCTCAAAATTCAATTTCACTGCTTTACAACCGTATCTGTACTGGTAACATTCTGAAGTTATGTTTCTACTAAATGAAACATAGAAATAATTACTGTAAAACTGTAGTTAAACAAGACAAAACATTTATGAATATTGTATATATCTTCCAGTAAGAGGCGTTGTGAAATAGCTGTATTTATAAAGTGCAACCTATGGATAAAGGATATACCATTATTTGAATTCACAATTACCTAATGGTATATATTTTGATAAATCGGACTTAAAATATTAAGAATACATATTCCAGACCTCTCTTATCTTGTAAAATCATATTTTTAATAACATATTATTATATCAACATATATTAACAATTTTGATATCTAAAAAAAAATACAAATCTACCTTAACAAAACTAAGTTCACATATAGTAAAGATACTTTCTCCATTTAAATATAATTTTAAGCGACAGAGATAACAGGTATTACAAAACTGAACGATATGTAACCGAGAGAAGACAACAATAGTACGTCCAAATGACTCTGTAATTTTTATATAACATGACATATGATCAATTGATGATTATTATTCATGTAGTAAATAGCAATGCTCTTCAACTTTGTACTTGTTTGGCTTATTTAATTATTTCGATATGAGCGTCACTAATGAGTCTTATGAAGACGAAACGCGCGTCTGGCGTACTAAATTATAATCCTGGTACCTTTGATAACTATATATCAAAGACACGATACAATGCAGTGATGAAAAAGATTAACAACTTCATGAGTTTGTATAAATCAAAATTTATGACGATGAGTCAGCATATTATTTCACTTTATTGAATTTTCTACTATTTATTGATGCTTGTTATAAAATTTATTAGTTTGATAACTGAATGTATGCTTTTTATCTGAGTGTTTGATCAAATATCTTAAATATGAAGTATTTCATAATGCACGGTGCACTGCAGTAATAAAACAAATTACACAACTTGATAATAGATATAAGACGATGTAGTATGAGTGCCAATGAGAAAACTATCCATCCAAGTCACAGTTTGTAAAAGTATATTATTATAGGTCAAATTACTAGTTTGTATCAGTCATGATTTTATTACTTTGAACGTGCAGTTTATTTACTTTTATTCTATTTTCAATGTTTTATTGACGCTTGAAATAAAACATTGATATCTTATAATCTTAACAACATCGAATAAAATAGTAACTCCTTTTTAGATTACTTAGAGATACTATAACATTATTAATAAAAACAATAATTGTGTAAATCAAATGAAATAAACACTTAAAATTGTCGCACATCCGAAGTGCTTTTCAAGATTCTTCTTACACAGGACGGTTCAAACCTTAACATTTAAAAGCCAATGATTTATGCAAAACCGTCAGCTAAACAACAAAAATAAACAAAACAAAATAGACAAATTATTTTTAATCAACTTTGATTATGCATTATTAACAATGACCACTGCCCTTTCCTCGATCTTGATATCTATATCACTAACGGAAAGCTGAATACTAAAATTTATGATAAAAGAGATGATTTTTCATTTCCTATCGTTAATTATACATTTTTAGATGGTGACGTTCCCTTGTCACCATCTTACGGTGTTTATATATCTCAACTTGTACGATTCGCTCGTGTATGTAACAATGTTTTAGATTTTAACGAGAGAAATTTATGTATTACTGAAAAATTATTACAACAGGGTTTTCGATATCACAAACTAGTCAAAACATTTACTAAATTTTATGATCGGTATAAGGACATCATTCGTAAATATAGCTCAACATGCAGACTTCTTTTACGTTCAGGTATTTCACATCCAATTTTTTACGGAAATATTCTTTATAAAGCACACAGGTGTCAGTATTCACTTCAAAAACTAACAAAACCTTTGAATAGACTTATTAAGAAGGGATATAGTTACGATACTGTTGTCAGGTCATTAAAGATTGCATATTTTGGCGTTAATATTGATTCATTTATAGGGTCTTTGCATCGGAACTTAACACATTTATTCAAAAACCAGTTGTTGGCATGACACGGGTTATGTTCTTCTCATATATGTTATGATGGTATGATACTAAACCTCTAACGGGAAGGATTGTGCCTGATGTTCATATGATGAAATCATAATCTTTCAGTCAGTTTAATTGAAGTCTGGAGCTGGCATGTCAGTTAACTGCTAGTAGTCTGTTGTTATTTATGTATTTTTGTCATTTTGTTTATTTTCTTTGGTTACATCTTCTGACATCAGACTCGGACTTCTCTTGAACTGAATTTTAATGTGCGTATTGTTATGCGTTTACTTTTCTACATTGGCTAGAGGTATAGGGGGAGGGTTGAGATCTCATAAACATGTTTAACCCCGCCGCATTTTTGTGCCTGTCCCAAGTCAGGAGGCTCTGGCATTTGTTAGTCTTGTATTATTTTAATTTAAGTTTCTTGTGTACAATTTGGAAATTAGTATGGCGTTCATTATCACTGAACTAGTATATATTTGTTTAGGGGCCAGCTGAAGGACGCCTCCGGGTGCGGGATTTTTCGCTACATTGAAGACCTGTTGGTGATCTTCTGCTGTTGTTTTTTTCTATGGTCGGGTTGTTGTCTCTTTGGCACATTCCCCATTTCCATTCTCAATTTTATTTGCATGATGTGGTTGTAACCTTCACTTCTGAATAATTTCTTAATTTATCATTATCAACGGGGAATGTTAAACCAATCTGTCATAAATCACATCAGTACCGAAGCATAGATTACTGAGCTGATGCATATATAATATTTGCAGCTTGGCATTGTTATGAAATAAGCGTATGTTTTAATATTATAGAGTAATTAAACATTATCAACAACAAAAACTGAAGAGCGCTGATCAATGGGGTTAATATATGCAATGTTTTTTTTTGAAAAATTTCCTGTTTAAAAACTTTGAATTTTTCGAAAAAATAAGGGTTTTCTTATCCCAGGAATAGATTACCTTAGCTGTATTTGGCACAACGTTTTGGAAGTGCTCTTCAACTTTGTACTTGTTTGGCTTTATAACTATTTTGATCTGAACGTCACTGATGAGTATTGGCTTACTTGATTAGTTTTCCAACATAGAAGAAAAAAACGAAATGCCACTTTTTTGTACAATGGGTAGTTTCGTTCAGCGCTCTGAAAATATAAAACAGGGAGTGAAGATGCAAAAGAGACAATTCTTACAGATTGTAGCATGTTAATTTCTTCAATATGCAACTTTCCATATCTCAGCAGTAACTTACCATCTGCTCCATCGTATGGGGTTTACATATCTCTAACATGTTCGTTCACTCTATATGGTCCTTATTAAGAGGGATGTGTTCACTACACAAAAAACTGCCCCAAAAAGAGAGAGGCAATACTTTAATAGACACAACCTAAATGTAATGCTCTTCATCACGAAGTGGTTTATCTAAACGATTTGTCAATGTTTCAACTCACCAGCGACATGCTATTGTGGTCTTGTATATTTCACTATCAGTAAAGTCGTATGATCTGTAATTTTACTGACTATTTCCTATTCCCAATTGTGACTCTTTGACTGAGTGTAAATTCGCATAGCGAGTGATGCAGGTATAACTGGAAACACTTGCCTAATCGACGCATCAGGTATGCCTTCTGAATTTAAGAATGCTGTTTTAAAATAATTCAGTTTGTCAAATACCAGACAGGAACTAGACTGATATTGTATGTATACGGAACGTAAAATATTCAATGTCATAACGAGATCACAATTTTGCTGATCAAAGCTCAATACAGACTTCTTGACATCGATCAATAAAAGTAGTAAGAGAACAAATCATTGAATATATTACCCCATTTCAGAATCTCTAGAATTATTTTTCATTTCATTGTTAAAATATAAATGACGTCGACTCATTGCTTAAATCATCTCTTTTTCTTTTTAATTGTATTTGGTACTCATAAAGAGAAATATTTGTCCAGTCTATTCAAGTAATGTATGCGTCTCTGTGTTCTTAATTTTTTTTATGGAATAAGGATGGACCAATTCTTCCAATTTGTCTGTTAGTTTCGAATGGATTATATTATTGAAAAATGGTTATTTCAAAGATGCACGCATAGAAAGATGCTATATTTATAAGTTACCTGTCAACAAGGTTGCTTTCAATGTAAAGCAAATATCAAAACCAAATTTTTACCTTGATCAAGTCTTTTTCATTTTTCATACTTTTATTCCAAAGCTTTTTATATATATATCATGAGTACAATGCATATTACAACAAATCAAACAGCCCAAGGAGTGCTGAACCTAAGAATATTTTGGATTTGGATCAATATGCAAAGCAAATGAAATAAAAATCCATAACGACAAAGAAACTACCAAATCAATAAACCGCAAAATTAGCAGGCAAGGTGACACTATTTAAAATTAGCAGAGAAACCAGATGGTGGGAAATAGTATAGTATCAGAAACAGAAAGATTAGATACTCTTAACAAAACACATTGTTGTTTATCATTTTCAAAAATTAACTTTTTTAGATTCACAACGATGTATCATACCATCATAAAAAGTAAAATCACAAAAATACTGAACTCCAAGGAAAATTCAAAAAGGAAAGTCCCCAATCAAATGGCAAAATCAAAAGTTCAAACACATCAAACGGATGGATAACAACTGTCATATTCCTGACTTGGTACATAAAACATACACCCGATGTGTATATTGATTTAACTCTCTAAAGTTACAGTAGTCTTTACTCTTCTTTAAAGATTGCATTGTTCCGCATCTTTTTCGTTAATACAGTAACAACAAATACAAAACATTACTTAAATGCATTCGATCACTCTGGACAATCATTCAGAAAATGCTAAACTATGTTTAACAATTCAACAGTATCAAGAGTTATTTTAATGTTTAATCAAACGCACGGGTGTCATTCGGTTTAACGAGAGAAATGATCGTGAAAGAATATCTAACGGCGGTCACGTATTGAGAGACGATTGTGAAAGTTCTGGTAACGGATCGTGAAAGACATTTAATCGAGAAAACATATGAAAGGTCAGCAAATATTCTAATTTAATTAATTACACAGACACATTTACGACAAAATGGTTCAACATTATGATCAGTATGTCAGAATATCCAGTTTCAAAAGTACATAGTTATGACGACAAAAGGCAGATTGCTTCTCGACATTTCAATGACAAAAAAATGTAAACAAACACGATTTTTTCACAAAGTCGACTAGATAAACTACTTTTATCAGAATAAGGGTATTGTATTTGAATTAATTAAACAGTTCTCATAGTTATTTTGTATAAATATAATCTGAAACTTGGTAAATAAAGAATCATTTACACAAAATTGATTTTTGGATCGTGAAAGATCACGTACCGCATTTTTGAAGATCGTGAAAAGGATCGTGAAAGATATGATGCTACGAAGACGTTCAAATTATTCTTCAATTATATGATAATTGATATTTGTTATTGGTATTGAGAAAGGCTAGATAGGTCAACATCCTCAATAGGTTTAAGCATTTCAAAGTATTAATATTTTCAGAAAATGAAAAGAAAAAGAAATAACAACTACGGCAATAAGAAAAGACAATGGGTGACAAAACGCCGAAAAAAACAATCCAGTGAAGGTGAGCCAATGGAAGAGGTTGAGGATGCAGATAACGTAACAGAAGCAACACACGAATATTGTGAAGATGATGTGGAAATGAATGAGATAGTTAAGTTATTACCAATTGTTATCAAAGAAATAGCAAGTTTGGATTCCTACAGTATCTTTTAATGTTGTTCATCTAATAGCACATAAGAAATTCGACTTTTCAAATATTTGATTTTTATTATTTTGTGACATTTTTAGGTTTTGAAGTACACCCACAACAATATTAATGCGATATCCGTTTAAAGAAACCAAGCAGTTCTGTTACATTGGTAAAATTCTATTTCATGGACGTTTTCAAATGTTTATGACTGAATATATAAAAACACTGGCCAATCATGTCATACAAGCAAAGGATTTTATGATCCCGACAACGCTCTCATCAATTTTGCCGTTCCCAGCCATATTCATATTGAGACTGTTAACACAAATCTGAATCTTCCCGATATAAAAGGACCCGGTAAATTTGATTTCAGTGTAAAGAAAGTTGTTTCAACGAATCCATCCAATTATTTTGCACTTACATTTGATGGGAAGAAATTGGCACCAGGTTTGACAACTGATTCTGGTGACGTCGATTTACTTGGATACGAAGAAATACCACTGATAATTAAACAGGATCAATTTCAAACCATGTATAAACAGATAATGAATTTATATGATCGTCTAAAACATTTCGAAGACTCAGTTCTAAGTCAACTAGATTAGAATGAATTTATTACAAGCGTTTTAGTATTCTATAGTATGTACTATATAGTTAAATCAATCCTTATCTGCGTTGTTTATAAAGAACTTAAAAGTTCTGTTGCACAAAATGTTGCTTATCGTTCAATCCTAAATTACACATGAAATGTGCTGTTTTTGCTATGATTTTTTTTGTTTGATGGATAACATTTTGGTTTAAACGTTGCATATCCATATTATTGGCTAACTAGTGTCGGTCTGCCTTAAGTGCATCAGACCGATTCACAGAGCTGAATCTTTCACACTTATTTAGACACGTTATTACTTGTTGTTTTTTCAACTTTCGAGGTAAAGTGTTGAATAGAAAAAAGATAATAGCTTTAATGTTCATCCTTATCAAAATAGTTACAGGCTTCAACCATTTGCATATTTATCAAATGGTAAAAGAAATACTGATTTCTGATTACTAGTATTAAGTCTGGTCACGCATTTTCTTTCACGATCGAAATAATACGTTGCCTGATATTTCACGATCAAGTTTGATGGAAATTCAACAAATTCAAGGTTTTCATAAACAAATTAACGCTTTTAATGGAAGAACATACTTTAATTTAACTGTATTATCAGATACAACAAAGATTAAATTTCAAATATATCATGATATTCTGAAATATGACCATTATAGGTACAAAAAGCGTGTTATTTGTAATTAATTTCATAGACACGCATTGCGCCTTTTGTGGGTTTTTTCAAAAAGTACTTCAAATTGTCTTTATCTTCTTTCACAGCTATGTTGAGGAAGTAAAATTTTGACAGATATATTTTTTTGTTCGGATTTGTTCCGAGTTTTGAAAATTAAGCAATTTTTCAAAGATTCTGAACTAGAATGTACATTAAATGTCTTTCACGATCCGTTACCAGAACTTTCACGATCGTCTCTCAATACTTGACCGCCGTTAGATATTCTTTCGCGATCATTTATCTCGTTAAACCGAATGACACCCGTGAAACGCGTGTAGTTCAAACAAAGATAACATCGGGTGCATCGATTATTCACTCAATGTGGCCTTACAATGTACTTTGGACTTTAAACTTCAAATTGGATATCGTATTTAAAAGTTTTATATGCTACTTGCATAATCAGGTTTGCAGAAGATTTTAAAGAGCTTGAGGTAAGTTGTTTCTCTTTTTGAACTAACGAAAAATAATCAACACTCACTTAACATAAATTTACTGAAAGCATAGGCTTTTTACATCATTTCAATAAAATTAAAACTGTAATGCAAATCACAATTTAGAAACTGAATAGAATACCCATGCTACATCAATCTTTAAAGACTAAAATGTTGCAAAACACCTGTCTTAGTCCTGCTTTGTTTCATTAAAAAGAGTGACAAATGTTGATATAAGTATATTGTCTTACATATTTTAGGTATGGATAGATCGTATTTCTTTAAAAATCACTCTGATTCAAACAATAGATCTCTAAAACTGACATCATCAAGATGCTCGATTTATTGTTTGACAATATATATGTTACGTTTAGAGTACATGATTATAAAAAAAAGTATCGGCATCCCCATGAGAACCAACTGAGGCTGCCTTCATACAGGAGCTTTTTTGAAAGATTGTAAGAAACTAGAATTATCATTTAAATTCTCCCTCCCCTGGTCGTCCGAAATGTAAAGCATTTCTTTACTAAATACCTTTGTATATAAATAAGACACAACTCTAATTTATGTTCATTTGCTCGCAGAAATGAGTTTTTATCTCTTGCAAATAACGTTTATTAACATTATATTCTAATATAACTCTAAAACACTCTTCAAATTAAAATATGCATACAACAAAATTGTTCGACTCATCCTATATAAAATGGAACTTAAACTCTATGTGATCCATATTAATGAATATGAGAATAATCGACCCTAAACTAAATTGTAACTTGTGGTTACTGTGAGCATCTTTGATTAACGGACACAGCTGAACAAATTATGTATATACCATAACGGATAATATCCTTTAAACAAATAGGGTATGTCACGTGCATATATAGCCAATATATCTAAACCCCCCAAAAAATGATAAAAAAAAATTAACCCGTTCACAACTACGCTAACCAGTTTTGAATATATTTAACTATATTTAACGCAGGGGGAATCCCTATAGTCAAACGAAACGCAATATATTTAGCTTCACTTTCCGCTATATAAATGTTGTTCTCTCACTTAATAATTCAAAGTTTAGTGGACATATTGAACACATCTACCCTCACAAACTTTAAATATAGGATACAATAGATAGTTAAGACTGCCTATATCTTGACTTGCATCTAGAAATGGATAATGAGGGTTGTTTGAGAACAAAACTTTATGAGATGTTTTAATCTTCCAAATTGTACACTTTCCATTTCTATGTATCAACATTCCAGCCGCGTCTGCATATGTAATATATTTCTCCGAGTTGATACGATATTCCAGGTCTTGCAGTTCCCATCATGATTTCCAGAGGATTGCTCTTCAAAAGGAAACTATTAACGAATTCTAACAAATGAGGTTGAAGTTATTCGTTTAAAATTGTTACGGACGTTCACACAATCCTGTCATCTTTTTGACGGATGTCACATGTTGACCAGGAATTGCATACCCTTCCGCAGAACCAGAGATCAACACCGGTTTGTGGTAGGGGTTCATGCAGATCAGTCTTTAATACTAGTAATCTATGTTGTGTGTGTGCTGTTGATGTGTTGTTGTCTCTTTTATTTTGTTGTTTTGCGTTTGACATGCATGGCGTTGTCAGTTTATCTTCAATTTATGGGTTTGAATGTCCATTTTTTGTATTTTTCGCCCTGATCTTGGATAAGAAGTCTAATATCTTATATACTGGTTTATCAAAATACAAAAGGAGACTATCTTCAGGTGAAGAAGTTTTCCAAATGAGCGAACTTAAGCAAATGGCATTAAAGGAGGGGACAAAATAAGAATTGTCTTTTCTTTACTTCATCTTATGGATATCGGATTCTGTTCATTTATATATGCCTTTGTTTGTGTTTTTTTTTTTCTTGAGGTGTCGGGTGATGTTGTATGATTTGATCTGTTCTGGTGTGTGGTATGTTTAGCGATTTATATTATTCCTTAAGTTAAATGTTCAATTGAGTTTTCTCATACAATGATATATTTTGACATAACCAACCTATCTGGACGTATCCCGACATAGTGCACTGACACATGACGGAGGAGAGCATTGACTGCATTAATTTTCGCTCGTTGAGTATAAATGCTTTGTTGGTGTAAATATTATTTAAAAATCAATCCAATCTGTCATTTTACCCATATACTTAGTTTTCATTGGATGAATTCTTTAAAGTTCGAACTTTAAAAATAAATTCGGCCGTTTGACATTAAAGATTAGTTACCTCTCTGGTGAGAATGTATTTAAAAATAGAGTAAGAGCAAAGATCGGAGGTTCCGATTCTTTCTTTGGAGTGTTTGTTATCTTGATCAGTAGCATGTTTAAAAAGAATTGTTTACCATTGTGGTCTAGTACAAAGTCGGTTTTATATTCATCTTTTCGTCCTGAATATGCATATGTGGTATAAATATGCCTAATCAGGACGAAAAGATGAATATAAAACCGACTGTGTATGCAATGAACACTGATGATCCGACATCAATACCTTTATAACATAAAATCTTATAATCTTATTTTGTATTTATCTTACCTAAAACAAATGCACTTCTAGGATTTATGCTATAGCATTAAATGGGGTGACATCATCGTAAAACACAATTAGTTTATGTATTTCAAGGAACATAAAATAGTTTGCCTGAATTAAGACTTCTATAGCTTTTCAAAACGCCCTTCCTGTTAACCAACAAAAAACAAACCTTTGTGGAGCACACATTCTAAAATACAAACTAGAACTTGCATTGGTTTCTATATATTTCATCATAAATGGGAAAGGGATTTTTAAAAATGAGATGAAAGCGATAGTGTTGTACTCAATTTTCAATTCATAGCCAGAGATAAAATCAGATGAACACTGATTTCGATATTTGGAACTATCTTTCTAAAATATGTGCTCCCCCTCTCCCATTTTTTTTAAATTTTGTATAAAATAGTTAATGGTTAGATAGATATTTAAAGAAAGAAAGAAAGAAAGAAAAATAAATGATTAGAAATCAACATTCTAGTATATAACAATGAAGCGTTCATAGATGGATGATTGTATTAACATACACATCTTTATCGACAATTGATCCCGTTACCCGTAAAACAAAATGCACCTTTCATTACTAGGTCATTTCACTGGACACATATATCTAGATCAAGTGGATGTTGCATCTTTTAGAAAAGAAATATTTACACTTTATTAATTGAAAATCATGTTTTTTACTCCATGCCTTTGTGATAAAGATGCATGGGTTCTAAGAATTGTCTTTATCTGTTATTTAACGTTAGTACTAACAAGTATTTTTTATGATATGTTTGGGGTTTATCTGATATAAATAAGTTTGAAAAATGGACATGTATGAAATATTTGATTGCAGTTTTGTAAAGTAGGATTCTTTCATTTAACTTACCATCTAATGACAGCAAGAGGATATTTTTTTTGGTCTTGCCGTCCGTCTGTTCGTCCAGCGACTTCCAAATGTAAAAATATACACCAAATTAGCGTTTGACCGGGATTAAATGGTTAACTGAACATACTAAATTTAAAGTGAGATATTCCTAGCTTTGTTTTCCGGAAAAATCTAACAGCTCATTTAAATGGTGAAAGAAAACCTTACGTATCTAGATAAAAACGTTAGTAGTTACTGTTCAAATAAATTAAGATTTAACTGTAACTTCATGAAGCAAGAGAAAAAGAATGCAAGTGTCTAATATATAAACACTCGCAACAAGATCTTGTTTATAGTTTGAATTCTGAAGACGTCTTGGTACATTGAAATTTCGATTACGTATTAAACATAAACGTAGTACTACTGCGGGTCGATGGTCAAATCTGTGATGTTTAGTTGTTATCTATAAACGGAACAATAAATTTAAGAAACCGAAAATTGAATAATTGAAACTGTCTGAGTAAATCTGCCAAAATTAGTACTGTATGTCTTGTTTTAAAGTTGGAAATGAGAGAAGAAAAAAACATGTAGAATTTCAGTATTATTTTCTTTAAAGCTGATCGAAGTCGTGGACACCAGTTTTTTTTTTATTTCTAGTTCGGATATTAATGCAGTTCCTTTATTAATAAACACATAGAGTACACAAAATGATGGAACATAAACAACTAATCGATGTTCTTTAAATTTAAAATGAAAATCAATATCGAAAGTGAGACGTTTGACTTGTATTTAAAAGTACTACATGTACTCAATGTACTCAATATATCTCTTCAGAAACTAAACAAACCAAAACCACTTGTGGTCCATGACTCATTTTAGTATACATGTATGATCAAATACATTCTTCTGTTTAAATGATTTACAATTCCATGCACCGAATTTAAAGTTTTGATGTGTCATTTGGAATGCAGGTGAAATGATATATTTTAAACATATAAAATTTGACAAATAACCGCTACATTTTAAATATTATTATCTTAGTGTCTTTAATTTACAAATCTTTTAAATACCAAAAACCAACAATGAAACATTGAATCGATGGGGACTACCTTAGGTACCATTAAGGAAACTTGTTTTATTTATGTGTTAATTAATTCCTTTCCAGGCGAACAATTAAAATGTTCCTTCATCCAAGCATATCTTGGATGTGCAGGATGAAGGTCATTCTTAGAATATGAGCCTGAGGCTCGAAAGTAATGAATTAGCTTTACTTCTCTATGAGGGGTGAAGCTTACATATAATATCTCTGTTTAAAGAAACAAACTATAACCACCTATAGCTGGCCAGTGACCTTGACCCTAGTATATAAGCACCTGTTCCATAATAACTTGTCATAATTTAAAGCAAGTTTGTGTCGACCAAATATAAAACCCAGTGGAAAAGGGTGGGTCTGACTGATAATCCCTAGGGTGGGAATTAATTACTTTCGAGCCTCAGGCTCATATTCTAAGAATGACCTTCATCCTGCACATCCAAGATATGCTTGGATGAAGGAACATTCTTATTCATATTTCGCCTTCGGTCTCAAGTAATGAATTAGCTTGTTTAAAGTGTAGACACAAACTAAAAACAATTTTTATATAAATGCCAACATTTAATAAAGGATAAAAATCACAAGATCATCCAGTAACTACAACTGAAGAAAAGTGTTTTAGTACTGATATTATTTACTTTCCTGTTATAGAACTTGTAAAAAGTTTTACCATATGTCCAGACAAAACTGTTGCCATAATGTCCTTAATAGAACATCCTGAAGCTAAATGCACTTATGAAGAGGTTCCTCCAAATGAGTTAACCTTAAAACCTTGGATAAAATTAGAACTCTCTCTAACTATCTAAACTTTACGAAAAGACTTAGATGAATTCTCTCACCTATTTTGTACACAAAACATGATAAATCCTTGTCTTAATCAACACAAAGTTTTGGTTTATCAAAACCTTTGATCACCTCATTAGGTAAACTAACTAACAGATCTAGTATTTTTCAAAAACTCATGTATATGAAAAAATAAAGTGCCATGTCTCTGAATGAAAGACATAGAATGTAAATCTACAGCTGATAAAGATAGTACTTCAAGGCAGATGTAGTCAAGGCAAATAAAGACACAAGTATAAAAGACAGTTTCAATGTTAAATACTCCAATGAATATTAAGAACTTAAAAAAGATAGCGCTAAATTCATCTCCCAAGTGAAAGAGTATCTAACTCTTCAATTGCAGATTCAGGTTTAAGCAACCTTCCACAAATACATGTAGTAAACAAACAAATTCAGTAAAATCTATTTCTTAAAGGATAAAGTCTGTTTCAACATAGACCAAGAAAAATTCACATTAAACATGCTGAATATGAAAAGCTTGTGTTTTACAAAAATTTCAATAATCCGTGACTAACATCCTTTTTAGATGGTGATAAGGAATTGGTTCTCTAATTGAACACACCAAATAATGAAATTTCTCAAAAAAATATTGATAATGCTTGATTATAGATGCATGGTCTCCAAGATGAGTGTAAATATATTTTACAAATGATTCTGAAATCTCCTGTTTATATTAAAGTGATTTCTGAGTATAATACACACGTTTTTACCCTACTGCACAATCAACCCTTCAGGTGTTGGTTCACTTTAATTTTTTACAATATACAGTTAAATTAAGTCTCTTCCTGACGGAAAGACATTATCTTCAGTATGTAACATTGTTACTAATTTTTATGCTTAACAGTTTAACTGGCAAATAAATTAAAATTGGTCTTAGCAAAGAAAACCAACTCTGAGCAAGCCAAAAAGAATAATCAAAAGAGCCTTCTGAACTTTATCACTAATAATTTTCTTTATAAATATCCCCAACAATGAAAAAGATGGGAAAATATAAGGTCATAATTCTGATCATGAAAATAAAAACATCTCTGAAAGGAGCTTGTTGGTCAAAAGACAACAAAGTAATTATCTGCAGATTGAAAATGAAAACGTAATAACAACAAAACAAATATATCTTCTTTCAATTGACATCCTTTTGAATCTGTAAATTTTTTAGACATATGATAAGCATCAAAAATTTTCTTACCAGGAATATAAAGAGCTGTGATAAAAATGTTCTTTCTTGAACACCAAGCCCAAATAATGAAATATTTGTAGTAAGCATGTTAAGTGACAAAGAGGTTACACCTCCTATTGCATAATAAAAGCTACTGAAATTGTATCTTCTGATTGTATAACTCTCTGTGACTAAAACTTTTTCTCCAGAAGAATATTATAGCCAACAATACTATGAAATCTATATGAAATGAGTGCATACTCTTAAAGAAGCTCCATCTACCAACAGAAACATTTTCTTCAAATTTGGATCCCAAATCCTTATGTCAGAGGAATCTGGTACAACCCAAAAACTTATTTGGATGGGTCTATAAATAAAATTTTTAATTTCTGATTTTGAATTGTTAAAAAATTTCACCTATTGATGATAATAAACACTGTAACAACTATACAGTGTTTCAACATTATTTCTCGCCATGTTTCTGCAATGTAACATTCCCATGCATGCCACAGATACTGCATTAAAAGCATTCATCACAAGACTAATAAATGATGTAAAACATCTATAATACCGTTACACAATTCTATTTAAAAAGAATTTCCCAAGGGAGATAATTTTACCATTTCTCATCTGTCAGAAAAAACTTAAATAGCTCAGTATCAATAATGAGACAAAGGAAAACAATGTGCTTCCAAGGAATGAGTACCAACTTCTCAAAATTTTTCTGAAGCACAGCTTATCAAGCATTTGCACCACTTCTTCTGTATTCACAATACAATCATCTAAACTCTGATCCATAATAAAATAATCATCAATGTATAAACTATAGCATGTATATACTTCAAGTGACATTATTTCATAAATACATAGACAGGTTTTAAAACCTTAGTAAAAACTCTTGATGCAGAAGCCAATCCAAAACAAAAAAACATAAATATCATATCAATGTCTTTTCCACATAAATCAGGAAATTGTGATATAAACATAAATGATACTTAAATATGCATCTGTGAGATCTATAGATGTTAGCTCTATCTATCTATATATATATATATATATATATATAGATAATTATTCTAAAGAATTACATCTAAACAAAAGATAAATGGTCCTGCTCCAAATGCTGATAAGCCACAAACTTAGTTTGTTTTAATTTTTCAAATAGATACAGGCCTTCAAGACCAATCTTTCTTAGGAACCAAGAAAATATAGGAAATAAACTGATTTTCTATTGATCGATCAACCTTTTAAATAGCTCTCTTAGCTATCAATTTTTGGACTTCTGAAATTAATTCACCCTTATGAAAGGTGAAATGTATTTAATTCAAAAAGGATAAACCTTGTGGTACATCATTAAAAATAATTTTATAACCATTTCTTAATAAATCTAATATCAATAGATCATTAGTAACATTTTCCAAATCATAATATTTAAGTTATCTACTGTATATATAGCAACTGGTTGAGAAATGTGACCTCTTCGAGATTCTCTGTTCCCTTTTTGGAAACCTCTCCCTCTCAATTAAGGGAAGTGCCTACTACATGTAGTATAGTCGCCCTGTTGACCAACAGAGCCTCTGCAGTTAAAAAACTGATATTGCCTTTCCCATAACAGCTGGTAGTAAATTAATTGCTAGACCTGGAACCTCTTCCAAGGAATCTATAATTTGCTTAGAATCTTTGTATAAACACTAAGTTTGCTTTTTGCAATCATAACTAGAAATGTGATAAAGCAACTATCACAACAGAATTACAAATAAGTTTTATCATCTAAATATTTCTGAGCATCTCCTATGGGTTTAACCAGAAAACCATGGTAAAACAAACAAATATAATTTTACAATAAAATCCTTGTATTATCAAGATCCAATGGCTCATTCCTACAACAAGAAATAGCAAACTCAACAATAGGGGTGATGATCAACCCCTTAATAAAGTATCTCTGGGTTTCCTGCATCTTTGAAACCACAGAGTGGGCCTGTCTAGGCATTGCCATTTCGATTTTTTAATTATCCTAGACACACTAGGATTGTCACAGTTCTCAGTGTGATAGTATTTCCTCTATGAACTTTATATATTCCTGATTTTATCAAACTCATGATTAAACTGTTCAACAAACAGGATGAGATAATGGACCATTAATCTCACTAAAAGAAGCCTTAAAGGCTTCTGAAAACCTTAATGCAGGATCAAAAGACCTTAATGCAGGATCAAAAGACGTATCAAATTCAACTCCGGCTGGACTATCATCAGCCATGGCACATACTCCAAAAGGAGGTACATACACCGTATCAATTCAGTAGATAAGATCAAAATTTAGAACTAAATCTTCATTAAAGTAAGCCTCTAATGGCAAAAATTCAAATATAGCAGCAGGTTTCTCTACAAACTCTGCTAGAGTTGAAGGCAGTGAAACTGTCTCAAACCTCATGATTCATACAGGTTCTTTAATACATTAATAATAAATAGTAAATGTATCAATATACATGCCTATCTAAATCTCAACAGCACTTTCGTTAGAAACAATCACAAATCAAGTAGATTTTGAAGTTATACAAGTAACACTAGATTTTAAAACTTACTTTTTACAGGTTCTGTTGCTTTGTCAATTATTTCCAATTGCCATGCCATTATGATCTATTATAAAACTACTAGGTTTTATAACTGTTTAAGAAGAGGATTTATTCAAAATACCTCTTGTATTCCTATTAAATTTATCATCTTTAATTTCTAAAACATTCCAGAGGTGATGAAAATCATAACCATCACCCTTGTAAGTGTAAACATCATTCTAAACATCTTGCAAAAACAATACATTTGCATAAACAAATTCAGCCATTGTAATACAAAAATGTGTACCTGTGCAGGTAAAACACGTGTAAATTGTGAAAAGTACTCACGACCTTCAGGTGAATAGAAATACTTTTAAATATCTACCTGTTTAACAAACAGGAGTATGAATTAAGTAACAAATGTGCTATTAGGCAAAAACTTAATGAATATATAAAATTGTCATACATCGTAGACAATAAAATATTTAATTAATTTCCATGAACACTTGTCATACATCGTAGACAAGAAATTTTTAAATTCATTTCCATCAACAATTGTCATACATCGTAGACAATTGAGGAATTATTATTTGTAAATAACAAAATAACATTAGAACTTGTCGTACATCGTAGACAAGTTAATGTAACTGTAATAACTTTCTGCCAAATTTAAGATAAAAATAAAATAACTAAAAAGAACTTATGTGAAGTGTTCACTTCAAACCCTCTAGAAAAATAAAGACAAGTTATTATGGAACAGGTGCTTATATACTAGGGTCAAGGTCACTGGCCAGCTATAGGTGGTTATAGTTTGTTTCTTTAAACAGAGATATTATATGTAAGCTTCACCCCTCATAGAGAAGTAAAGCTAATTCATTACTTGAGACCGAAGGCGAAATATGAATAAGAATGACTGATTTGTTCTTATTACATATTGTTCAGAAAACAAACACACACTTATATATTAGAATATTATCACATATATTCTTTTTTAGATATTTACTATTTAATACTGCGAATTCAAATAATTGATATGACACGTATAATGTAGTTGATATTGTTTAATTATCAACGTACCTTAAATGTAAAGTTCACATATGACATGATTTACTGAAAAAAATAGTACCGAAGTTATTGTTTGTGCAGTTTGCTGCTGTGAACGGAAAGACAGTGTTAGTATCAGTCCGATACTTATCAAAATTTAAAAAAGTTTGAACAAACAAAACATGATGTCCTTATTGCTACCTCTCCATTTTGAATATTGTTATCTTTGTGTCATCAGTTAACATTTATTTTAAATGCCAAACAAACACAAGAAATCGATTTGAACTTCTTAAGGTGACATAAAAGATACCGGTAATATTTTTGAGTCAGTAATATCTATTTTATCAAGCGAAAATAAAATATTGACCTGTTCTTATTACACACTTTACCTTATTAAACACAATGAAATAATGCAGCCATTAGTTTAAAATTTTGTCCTTTACTCTTTTTAAGATACAACAAATCAATTTTAAGAAAAGAAATTACTTTACTGTGTTACTCTTTTTTTAATATATGTGAGAGATTTAATGCCATAGGCATACAAACTTCAATTTTAGACGAAGTTAAAAACAATAAGATATTAAACTGTTAGTTTAGTTTGTTACCGCTACTCCTTTCAAACTGTATGGACACACACAAACAAAGAAGTAGACTGTTTTGACATATTCTGTTGAGGATTTGACACATTAGTTAGAGGGCAAACAGGTTACATTTGACTGTTTATTTAACGCATCATGTAAATGTAACGGAATTTGATGAGACTGTTATTAAAGTGAGAGGGTTAGCGCTATAGAACCAGGTTTAATCCACCATTTTCTACATTTGAAAATGCCTGTACCAAGTCAGGAATATGACAGTTCTTGTCCATTCGTTTTTGATGCGTTTTGTTTTTTGATTTTGCCATGTGATTATGGACTTTCCAAATTGATTTTCCTCTGAGTTCAGTATTTTTGTGATTTTACTTTTTTTGTATAAGTTGATGATATTGGAATGTATTACAACTGTTATTGCACATGACGAAACCACGTGGTCACGTGCTCAAAATGAGAAACATGTGAACAAATGAAAAAAACACCAAAAGCGACCATTTTTTAACCGAAAGTTGCCGTTTTTGTTTTGTCTGGCAGAAAAATCCTTATTCAGATTATGCTCAAAACTCAAAATTGTAAAAGATAGAAACATTCCAAGATGACACGAACAATGCAGCATTAAATCGCTCTAGGTCGAATTGTCAAAAGGAGTAATAAAGTTAATGATTCATGATTTTTTTTATATAATAAAATATGACTTGTTTACCTTTAAAATATTTGACATGAAGTTTATTTGGCATTATTCAAAATGTGAGAAGGAGACCGTTTTAAGTGTTCTTTCCTTTAATTTGATCGCAAAACACTTTATATACTTTGGTAAAGGAATCAAAGAAATAAGTTAAATTAATAAACCCATCAGAGACCAATATGCCGTAGACTCAATTCTGCCGTCTTCGTCAAAGGAAAATGTATTTATAAGTCTATGTGTTTGATCTTAAACAAAACTATTTATTGATTTATCAATTCATCATGAATTCATTATTTAAGATTTATTTATTTATTCATTCCGGTAACATTGGGATTCAAACTATTTTATTCGATTAATAAGTAGACGTATAAATTACAAGAATATAAGGTATCAATGCAGGAATAAATGAATAAAGGTCATTTCACTGTATCGACATATCGTTTTTTGAAAAAGTTATGAAGGCCGACATGCCTGATACATATTATCATCATCTATTTTATCATATAAATTGAAGGATTTATTAATTGATAGTCAGTTTGTATTCGCCTCATGAGCTTTAAATATTTCTATGGTTTTTAATGTCTCTTTTTATCTGATGACAGTAAGACGTTTTATCTGTTGAACATCTGAATCTATATAAAGCATTACCCAAGTGTGTAAATTGATCGAATAAGTTTAACAGTATTAATAAGCTTTTTTCAGGCATTTTTTACCGTCTTTAAATCTTCTTTATATCATATAAAGCATATTCAACATTTATCGTTTCTAAATCAAGTTATATTTAGTTTGCGTAATTACATCTTACAGGTTCTGGAGCACCTGATATATATCACCCCTAGTTTTTGGTGGGCTTCGTGTTGTTTATTCCTTAGTTTGATATGTTGTGTCATGTGTACTAGTGTTTGTATGTTTGTCTTTTTCATTTTAAGCCATCACGTTGTCAGTTTGTTTTAGATTTATGAGTTTGACTGTCCCTTTGGTATCTTTTGTACCTCTTTTATAACCACTGGGTCGATGTTTATGCTGGTGGATCTTTTGTCTCCGAGGACACCATCCGCCCAGTAGAAAAACTATATTTGCATGAATTTACGGAGATCAAACAGGAAACTGGCTCGGACGTCGCCAAGTATAAAAAGGTCCGAAATAGACGTCACCGTCGACACGGTGTCGTCTGATACGGCAGTTGTCCCTTCATCACCAGACATGACAAATCTCTCAAACATGACTCATTCAGACCATCGTTCTAGTGACAATAGCAATATTACACATATACAGCCATGTTCAGTTTTCCTTAAAGACATTTTGGTTTTTGATGACACAGTACAACACTGTCACATTTCTAAATGAGAGATCAAAGGCTGCAAAACTTGTGCAATTTTAATTACAGATGCTTAATTCACTAGCAATTTGACCAAGATGTCATATTTTACCAGAAGTTACGATGATCTGAATTGTAAATCGATAAATGTCGTCTACGGTTTAGAGTGCAACGTTTGCCGATAGGTCTATGTCGTTGAAACGAAAGGAGCACTAAACAAACATATGTGCGGTCATAGATCAGACATTAACCTCAATGCTAACGACATTCTATACCAGCATTTTAATCAGCCCGATCATTCCATCATTACTACATGTACTATGACAGTTCGCATTATCGAAAAGATATGTCATAGCTCTAACAATCCTAATCTTTATACGACTCTCCGTAGTCAACAAGAAGACAACTGAATTAGACAATTTGGAACTGCAACACCTTATGGTTGCAATGACAAAATTGATGGTAAAGGTATATAACCACCATTGAGTTTTCCCTATTAGTCTTTGTTAAACTGGAACTTTTTAAAAAATGTACAGTTTTTACCTTTATTTCAACCAAAGAAATACTTTCCATGTATAAAGTTTAATTCTTTTCAGTGCTACAGTGAAAATTTCACACTACATTTCATTGCATATAAGAAAGTAACCATCACCGGAAGTAAACAACCCAATTTTTACACTGTTATTTACTGGTTACCTGCTTTGGTAACTATGTAACTGGAACGTTCCAAAATATTTAATAAGACCATAAAACAAAAAAAGAATGATGCTTTCAGACACCCAATATACATGTTAATGACTCAGAAAATTATCAGTGCATCGAAATGCAGGGTTAATTTTCTACAACTGTCAAATTCAAGGGACTATTTTTTTATGCCTACTTTCGTATACAACCGGATGTGACGTACCATGATTTGGTGGTATTACACCTATATGTATTCTTTCTAGTCCTTCGTGTAACTCGGTGAGTATGATGATTATTTTAACTCGACTTCTCGACGTGGACGCAGTCATGGTCATCGTCATTATACATCACCTTCTCTGCATGATGTCTCTATTAATGACTTGCTGCCATTTATACAAAAGCCGTTAGATTTTCGTCACATTCGCAACCGGATATGACATGATTTGGTGGTATTAAACCTACATGTATATAGCCGCATAGTAAATCAGCAATATTTTGATGTCAAAATTGATTGCATTATACAAATGACTGCAACATTTCAATACATAGACAAACAAATTGATTTTTATCAATCTAGATTGCCATCATGTCCTCTTTTTGTCTAAAATATTGTCTCGCAACAAAATGTCAGTGATTTGATTCCTGAGGCTGACTCGTATAATAAAATAATATTAACGCATCAGTCAAAACTGGCCATATTTGCACTATCTATGTTAATCTATATAGCTGCATAGTAAATCATCAATATTTTGATGACCGAATGGATTGCATTATACAAATGAAAGCAACATTGCAACACAATGACAACAAAAATTTGTCCCAATCAATCTAGATCGTCAACATGTCCTCTTTTTATTCTAATCATTGTCTCGCAGCAAAATTTATGTAGTTTTGATACCTGAAGCTGACTCATATATACAAATAATTTGACGAATTAATCAAAACTGACCATATTTGCACTTTATTATGTTGAGTTGTATTGCCTTATAGTAACTCCGAAATATTTTGATGTCAGCATTGACTGCATTATACAAATGACAGCAACATTGCAACCCAAAGACATCAACTATTTGTTCCAACCAATCTCGATTGCCAGCATGTCCTCTTTTTATCTAAAATATTGTCTCCCGACAAAATGTCAGTAATTTGATACCTCAGGCTGACTCGTATAATGAAAAAACTTTTAACGCATCAACCAAAACTGAACATATTTGCACTTTAAATGTAAATCTATAAAGCCCAATAGTAAATCAGCACCATTTTAATGTCAGAATGGATTGCATTATACAAACGACTGTCATATTGCAACACAATGACAACAACAAATTTTCCTCATCAATCTAGGTTGACAGCATGTCCTCTTTTTATTTAAAATATTGTCTCCCAATAAAATTTCACTAGTTTCAATACCTCAGACTGACCCATATGAAAATAAAAATTTACGAATCAACCAAAACTGACCATATTTGCACTTTATTATGTTAATCTATATAGCTGCATAGTAAATCAGTAATATTTTGATGTCAGAATGGATTGCATTATACAAATGACAGCAAAATTGCAATAGTATGACAACAATAATTTGTTCTTATCAATCTAGATTGTCAGCATGTCCTCTTATTATTCAAAATTTTGTCTTGCAACAAAGTTTCAGTGATTTGATACCTCAGGCTGACTCGTGTAATAAAATCATTTTAACGCATCAACCAAAACTGACCATATTTGCACTTCATTATGTTAATCTATAAAGCCTTATAGTAAATCAGAAATATTTTGATGACCGAATGGATTGCATTATACAAATGAAAGCAACATTGCAACACAATGACAACAAAAATTTGTCCCAATCAATCTAGATCGTCAACATGTCCTCTTTTTATTCTAATCATTGTCTCGCAACAAAATTTATGTAGTTTTGATACCTGAAGCTGACTCATATATACAAATAATTTGACGAATTAATCAAAACTGACCATATTTGCACTTTATTATGTTGAGTTGTATTGCCTTATAGTAACTCCGAAATATTTTGATGTCAGCATTGACTGCATTATACAAATGACAGCAACATTGCAACCCAAAGACATCAACTATTTGTTCCAACCAATCTCGATTGCCAGCATGTCCTCTTTTTATCTAAAATATTGTCTCCCGACAAAATGTCAGTAATTTGATACCTCAGACTGACCCATATGAAAATAAAAATTTACGAATCAACCAAAACTGACCATATTTGCACTTTATTATGTTAATCTATATAGCTGCATAGTAAATCAGTAATATTTTGATGTCAGAATGGATTGCATTATACAAATGACAGCAAAATTGCAATAGTATGACAACAATAATTTGTTCTTATCAATCTAGATTGTCAGCATGTCCTCTTATTATTCAAAATTTTGTCTTGCAACAAAGTTTCAGTGATTTGATACCTCAGGCTGACTCGTGTAATAAAATCATTTTAACGCATCAACCAAAACTGACCATATTTGCACTTCATTATGTTAATCTATAAAACCTTATAGTAAATCAGAAATATTTTGATGGCAGAATATATTGCATTATACAAATGACAGCAACATTGCAACCCAATGACAACAAAAAATTATCTTAATCAATCTAGATAGCCAACATTTTTTATTCAAAATATTGTCTCTCTACAAAATGTCAGCGATTTGATTCCTAAGGCTTACTGGTATAATAAAAAACTTTGAACGCATCAACCAAAACTGAACATATTTGCATTTTATATGTAAATCTATATAGCCACATAGTAAATCAGCAATATTTTGATGTAAGAATGGATTGCATTATACAAATGGCAGCAACATTGTAACACAATGACAACAAAATGTGTCCCAATCCATCTAGATTGCCAGCTTTTCCTCTTTTATTCGAAATATTGTCTCGCAACAAAATTTCAGTAGTTTTGATAACTCAGGCTGACACATATACATTTTTTTTTAACACAACATTGCAGCACAATAACCATGATAACAACAAACAATTTTCCCAATCAATCTAGATTGCTAGCATGTCCTCTTTTTTTTCGAAATATTGTCTCGCAACAAAATTTCAGTAGTTTGGATACCTCAGGCTGATTTGTATAAAAAAATTAGTAAATGCATAATAATGCAGTAATATTTTGATGTTAGGATTGCTTGTATAATACATATACGACAGAAATATTGGAAATCACTGACTACAACATCTTGTCAGATTCAATTTTGGATGCCAGTATTTCATCTCTGTATACGTAATATAACACCGTCACTAAATTCAGTATCTGTATCTGTATTTCCAACTTCTGAATATGGATGGGTGCGTCAATGATGCCTTTCGGCTATTGTGTGATGGGTTGGTCTGCACATAAATGAGTCGTGCTTGCTTAGGTTTGCTGATGTAAACCAAGTGGCCATGGTTCAGGATGGTTTGTATTATAAAACTTATCCACTACATCATCCAACACTGTGACTGACATGACAGATTTCATTTGTATTTTATAATAAAACGTATGAGAAGTATTCTTCTTGGAAAAGTATACTTTTACATGTAGTATATTATTTCAATTGGTTGATTTTGTTGGTAACTAAATTTCAAGTGGCAAATATTTCATTCCTTTTCATATTAAGTATTTTTCACGATATCATTTATAATTCGTAAAGACAAATCTAACGAAATTGACGAGATTGTTTATAATTATACAACACCTTGTGTGCAATACATGTCACACTGTACAGTGTACAATTTTCCTTTGAACATTTTCTGGAAAACAGAATCGTAAATCCAACGGAAACAGAGGTGAATAACGAAGGAATATTCATGCAAAGCCTGTCAACAATGGGGAATGAAGCAACGTTATAAATGATGTTGATAACCCATGATATGAAATATTGTCTCGATGCGTGGATAATTTTTCTATCCGGCTTCTAGTATAAACAAATCATTGCTTATATGATAGGTGCAAGTGACCACAAGTTTTAATCTCATAGTCATTGTTTAAGTTAAATAAGTATATGAAATAAAAATAATGTGCATGATATATATAGTCTAAATAAAGGCAACAGTAGTATACCGCTGTTCAAAACTCATAAATCCATGGACAAAAACAAAATCTGGGTAACAAACTAAAACCGAGGGAAACGCATTAAATATAAGAGGAGAACAACGACATAACACCGAAACGTAGCACACACAGAAACGGACCAAGCATCAGACAAAACACCACGAGAATAACAAATATAACATGAAAACCAAATACATGAAATTGGGATAGACAAGTACCGTGCCACGTCTTATCTCAAGATCTCAAAAATAAGAGAAAACACAAAAGACTGAACGTTAAAATGCAACACACACATAAACGAACAATAATATAGCAATGGCCATCTTCCTGACTTGGTACAGGACACTTTTAAAGGGGAATAAAAGTGGTGGGTTGAAACTGGTTTTGTGGCATGCCAAACCTCGCACTTTAATGGCAAAGTTAAATATAACATTGAGATGACAACATGATATTACAGGACTACAATACAAATAAATAGGAGAACATATTAGACAAAGAAAAACATGATTAATAGATAACAAAAAGCATCAGGTTTAAAATTCAATACGCCAAAAACGCGCCTTGTCCACACAAAAATCAACAGTGACGCCCAGATATAAAAGATCGAAAGTGAAAAAAGTATAAAGTTGTACAGCACTGAAGATAAAAAGTTGAAAAGGTTTCGCCAAATACGGCATTGTTTTTATGCCCGGGATAAGAACATTCTTATTATATAGAACAATTTATGCTATTGCAAACAGTAAATTTTAACAAATGTATATGAAAGAGATATACATAATGAATTCGAAACTGAAGTATTAACTAATTACAGAAAACTAAACCCGAATACATAACGCTAAGATATAAAAGATCGAAAGTGAAAAAGGTACAAAGTTGTACAGCACTGAAGATCAAAAGTTGAAAAGGTTTTGCCAAATACGGCATTGGTTCTATGCCCGGGATAAGAACATCCTAATTATATAGAACAATTCATGCTATTGCAAACAGTAAATTTTAACAAATGTATATGAAAGAGATATACATAATGAATTCGAAACTGAAGTATTAACTAATTACAGAAAACTGAACCCGAATACATAATGCTATTAAAGTTTAAAACAGAATAGACACATCCGAATCAGTCCAGGCGTCAACGTGATTAAAAAAAATGTGACGTCACATACGATGGCGAAACGGCACAAACGTTATGCCACATTTGAATTTATGAAATTTAGAAACAGCATGACGTCACATATGAAAAACTATCAAAGTGAGATAGAATTAGGATTGATTTAAGATTATATTAGAACTAAATACTAAAGTAATTTGCTATTCTGGGAAAATTAGATTAGTATTATTGGTTATGTTTACAATTCGAAAAAATAAAAATGAAATGAACTTCGGTTTCAACCAATGAAGTGTCGCGTACACCATTCATTCACACCATTACCGATCTTACGTCCTCATACACCATCACACCATTCCTTTTACACCATACATCATAGCACCATAAACCTAACACCATTGCATCATATGCCATACAACATTACACCATACACGTTTTATGGGGAAGTTTAAACCATCCAAGGGCTGTATAAACAGTTACTTTTTTCCCTCCGAAATTGCTTTAAAAAAGGCATTTGCTTAATGTTCCTATATGAGGAGGATTATAAATACAAGAAGTAAAACAGGAAGTGCCTATGTCCAAAATACGAATTTATTTAAATTTCATATTGACAATATTCAGTGTTATGAAACAATACACTTATTTTACCAATTAAGTCAAAACTATGATAACCTTTAAAATTGTTTCACAATTCATTTTAATTTTATGCCTACTTAAATAAAGTTTCTGTTGTACATTCTGTATACATAAACAAATGGTTAACATGTGGACATTTTCATTCTGTAATATCTAGTGTTTGTTAAATTATCGTAAATCCCATAATTTCATTGTAACAGTCTTAACAATAATAGTTTTCTAACAGTTTTATGTCCAGTATTCATATTAAAATGGCTGCATTTAAAACAACATACAAATGGTTTTGCATTATTTTCTTTTTATCGTCAAATGCGGAAAAAAATGTGAATTCTTGTTCTCTAGCTCGAAAAAGTGAAAAACGCGGGACTTAGGCGTGCTGTATTCAGTGTCGACGGCGATGGCAAAGTCGGCGTCAAAAATGTTAATATTCATTTAGGTCGGTTTATGAGTAACATCTTGCAGTAGGTAAATGATAATTGGTATGCAGTTGTATATGTTTTAACACAAGTCATTTGCAGGGATATTAATAGTCCCTGTGATGATCAATTTACTTTGAAACGTTATCTTACATGTCTTAGTGTACTACTTTTTGGTGGGGTTCGTGTTGCTTTTTCTTTAGTTTTCTATTTTGTGTCATGTGTACTATTGTTTGTCTGTTTGTCTTTTTCGTTTTAAACCATGGCGTTGTCAGTTTATTTTCGATTTCAGAGTTTGACTGTCCCTCTGGTATCTCGTCCCTCTCTTATATAAGATGAACACCGTGATAGGTCAATAATATTTGATATGCAGTTGTATTACTATTAGGAAATTTCATATCTACGTCGATTATATTGCTAATTGACTTTTGATTGTTTGTATAGGTTATATCTTAAACAAAGTTCCAGTGTGAAATTAGGTCAGTCTAATGAAAACCACTGATAAGTCAATGATATTTGGTATGCATTTGCATTTCTATTGACATTCATCATTTTATTAGATATTATTAGTTATATTATTTGATATAATGAGTCTAATTTTGGGGCTTTTTATAGCTGACTATGCGGTATTAGCTTTGCTCATTGTTGAAGGCCGTACGGTGACCTATAGTTGTTAATTTGTGTGTCATTTTGGTCTCTTGTGTAGAGTTGTCTCATTTTCAATCATACCACATCTTCTTTTTCATAGTTTGTAGACAAAACGCGCGTCTGGCGTATAAAATTATAATCCTGGTACCTTTGATAACTATTTACACTACTGGGTCGATGCGACTGATGGTGGACGTTTTGTCCCCGACGATATCACTAGCCCAGTAGTCAGCACTTCCGTGTTGACATGCATTTCAATGATATGGTCTTTTTTTTTATGAATTTCCTGTTAACAAAACTTTATTTTTTTTGTAAAACTAAGGACTTTCTTATCCCAGGCAAAGATAAGCGTAGCCATATTTCGCACAACTTTTGGGAATTTCGGCTTCTCAATGCTCTTCTACGTTATACGTTTTTATTTGGTTTTAAAACTATTTTGATCTGATCATGAGTGTCACTGATGAGTCTTATGTAGACGAAACGCGCGTCTGGCGTATGAAATTATAACCCTGATACCTTTGATAATTATTCACACTACTGCTGGTGGGTGTTTCGTCCCCAAGGGTATCACCAGCCCACTAGTCAGCACTTCGGTGATCACATAAATATCATTTATGTGGTCATTTTATTAATTGTCTGTTCACAAACGTATGAAATTTATTTTTGTAATTATATCCTGGTCCTTTTATAAATATTGGTCCTGATTCATCCCTTCTGTTTCTTAGAATGGTATGCTTGGTTTTTATGTTAAAGCATAGCGAGTTGAATATCAATACCAGCAAATTTAATGTTCAGTTTTGAGCATTTGTGCGTTCCATATAAAGGTTAATTCCATAAGAGCTCCTCGGACGCACACAATTAGCAAGTATTATTTTCATTTGCAATGTACTATCAAAATTTAGAATAGGTTAGACATTTAATGCTGAAATATTAACTACTTTTCAGATAAGGCCCGTCAATATCTACGATTTCTCTGATTTTACGTTCTATCATTAGATATAAATGCTTATGTTTATATTGTAAACTGCTTTGCAGATGCAGTTTTTCAAAGAAGAAGAATGAGTTAACACAGTCATGCACATCAGATGCTTGGTCCTGGTTAGTTTCACTGCTATATATAAATTCAGAAAGAGCGATAGAAAGAGGTTGACCTGTTTTTGCTAATCTTCTTAGCTAAGTGTAAAAGTAATATATATACATATATTAGATTTTAAAATTGTAGACACTATTCAGGTCATACCCACGATCCTTAACCTGAAACTAAACATAACCAAGAGACGCCACAGGCGATATTGATGTATGCAAATAATCAATAATGCTTGCAACTCTTTATAACAGATTTGACCTAATATACACTCCAAGCATTTATTTTGCAGTTTTTTAGGTTTTGATAGTGATTATATTCTACACGTTCGTTCTTTCAAACTGCTCTCTCATAGCTTATTCTTAAAAGATATATGTGCAGACGTGTGCATTACCTTTACATAACTTATTGACTAGAGGGGTATGCTTATTAAAAGTTTTCAAAAAACAAAAAGTGAAAATTGAAAAAAATTAATAAAAGATATAAAGATAACAAAAAATTAAACAGCTGCTGTGTAAGAAACAAATATTTGAAATGGAAAATACTTATAAAAGATATATTGAAAACTAAATTGAATCACAACTTACAAAAAAGTTCAACTCATTCATTGCAGTAATTATTTTAAACATTTAAATACATTGCAGGTTCATGTTTGTATTGCATTCCAATTAAAATGTCCTGAACCTGCACAGTGGTCAACTCGTGCAAGAAGTCATTGTCCTGATCCGTCTAAGTATTTTTGCCTGAAAAATGATCTTATTAATGGATATTCGGAAAATTGCACGGTATTCGATTTTCTTCAGCCAGGTAAATTCATGTTATTAAGAAGACCGATATTTTACCTTACAAATCATGTAAATATAAGTAAACTTAAGGACACTATATTTGTACGAGCTTACGATACAAGCAGGTAAAAACTAAATAACAATAACAAAAATACTCAACTTCGAGAAAAATTCATAACGGAATGTCCGTTATTAGATGGCAAAATCAAAAGCTCAATCACATTAAACTTATTGATAACAACTTTCATAACTCTCACATAATACAGGCATTTTTTCATGTAGAATATGGTGGATAAAACCTGGTAAACGAGGCTCGCCGAGACAAAGTTAATCTCAAACGTAAACCTTAAATTGAATATAACTGTTTACTTGGAACTGAAGCAGACAGACATAATTTCCAAACTTCTATATATAGAAACATTTATGATGAATCAATACATTTTCATTAATTATTTTTATATTTTCATCTTTTAGTACTGATGATTTGATAAACTACAAAATAAGATACAGGTCACGGTGCTTGCTCTTGAGAAAAATGCAGGTTCGGTTCTGCAAAGTAATTCACTATTTTGAAATTTGCTCACCATTTTCAGATTTTCTAAACTAGAAGTTTTAGCTATGAAACAGTATTTAGAATAAATGATACATGATCAACAGGGAATATTTCCCTTAGTTTAAGTTTGTTACCCCGATTTAGTTTATGTCCATAGATTTACGAGTTTTGAACAGCGGCATACTATTGTTGCCTTTATAAGATCCACGTTTGGATTTATTGAATTCAAAACAGAATTCAATATCTATCTAACATATTATCAAAACAGTATCTCGTCTTATTTTATTCTATATGATATAAAAAGAAGAAGATGTGGTATGATTGCCAATGAGACAACTCTCCACAAGAGACCAACAATACACAGAAAGTAATTAGTATAGGTCACCGGGTGGCCTTCAACAATAAACAAAACCCATACCGCATTGTCAGCTATATCAGGCCCTGCAATGACAATGTAAAACAATCCAAACGAGAAAACTAACGGCCTTAGTAGTGAGTCGGCTTTAAATATAATTTTCAAAGGTTAAGTTTGCGTTCCTTTGTTTTAGAAGGATAAAACAATGAATAGTTTAAAGGCGATCAAAAAATAAAATAAAACAAAACTAAAAAGGTGAGGAAAAAAATAGTTCGATAGATAATTTTGCTGAATCATTATTATCTATTTTTCTCTAATTTTTGTGCTATTTTCACATTTCCTGACCGGTGTGAGAAAAATATTTCTCCTCACTAGTGAAAAATCTGTTCTCGGCAAATGATTAGTCGAAATTTGATTATGACGTCAAAATGTTTTGTTTTTTTTCTCAATTTTCCTATTGTGACGTCATGAAAAAAGGCGACCTTGCCTGATGACGTCGCATATAAAGAGCACAATTTTCAGAAAATCTTTGAAAAAGAACGATAAAAAGCATTAGAGAAACAGATTCCGACACTATAACTCGTGTATTACGATATTTCTCCACTCTCGACAGTTAAATTTTATTATTTAAAGGGCTCGGCAAGCCTCGCGCATTAAATAATAAAATTTAACTGTCTCGAGTGGAGAAATATCGTAATACACTTGTTGCAGTGTAAGAATCTATATATCTGAAATTTGATATAACGATGTCGTTATAAACAAAATGTGGAATTTTCATTATCATACATCTATCTAGTATCTACACGAAGCTGATTGGATTTTCTGAATAGCTATACTATATTTCCGTTCAGGTAGACACCATGTTCTTCGAGGGGGATTAGATGCAGACATTTGTTCCGCCTCTCGCTACCAGCCATGGCCAATGACTTTCTACACGAATTCCAGTACCGACTGTATCTTTGCAAAGTCTACATGTAATGAGGAAGGACAAGTTGTCTATGATAAGGGAAATCGAAATATAGATTCAACCTGTGGGTGTAACTATACGAGGGGTTACGGTTTCCTGGTTAAACCTCGACACTCCTGCTTTTGTGTCCCATCAGAAGAAGATTGTTCGTGTTATTTAAAGACATGCGTTAGTTCAAGTTTCAAACTATCACTAGGTAGGTCTAAATCTTAATAATTTACAAAAATGAAAACAGGAAAATTTATCAAGATGTACTACAGATCAAATACCAACATATGAGCTGCATCGGATATAATCATCTTTATGAAAAAGCGCGTATACATATACATTTATAACACTGTAATTGATTTTGGAACATTCAAATACATTATCAAAGGTAAATTTGATTTATGTTGTAGTGTTCTAAAAATAAATCAGTTGACAGTTATAGTTCCGGAGCACCTGAGATCACCCCTAGTTTTTGGTGGGGTTCGTGTTGTTTATTCTTTAGTTTTCTATGTTGTGTCATGTGTACTATTGTTTTTCTGTTTGTCTTTTTCATTTTTAGCCATGGCGTTGTCAGTTTGTTTTAGATTTTTGAGTTTGACTGTCCCTTTGGTATCTTTCGTCCATCTTTTATAGACTTTTCGTGTGGATTTATCAATCTGAAATAGATCAACAGATGTATTGTGCAATGTATTTTATTTATCCGACGCAGCTTATATGACACCTTAAAAGGGTAGACTTTAAAAAACATACAAAAAAAAAGAAACACAACGAAATCATTATTGCACACATTATTGTCGGCTTCATATCTTGACTTACATCTAGAGATTGACAATGAGGGTCGGTTGAAAAAAATACTTAACAACATACGAGATGATTTTAGCTTTCCAATTGTGAACTTTCCATTTCAAAGTAGCAACATTCCAGCAGCACCTGCTTACGGGGTATATATCTCCCAATTGATACGATATTCCCGTGCCTGCATTTCCTATCATGATTTTCTTGATAGAGGGTTGCTGTTCCCAAGGAAGCTATTTAACCAAGAGTTTCAAATGGTGAAGTTGAAATCATCCCTTCGTTAATTTTACGGACGCCATCACGAGTTAGTTGACCATTATGGAATAACCGTTTCACAAATGATATCGGATATGTTCCTTACGTCGTAACTACAATCCCCTTCACTTTCATGAATGTGACCTACCGAATTAGACTATTTACCGGAAGTTTTTATCACATAAGCAACACGACGGGTGCCACATGTGGAGCAAGATCTGCTTACCTATCCGGAGCACCTGAGATCACCATAGTTTTAATGGGGTTCGTGTTGTTTATTCTTTGGTTTTCTATGTTGTGTCATGTGTACTACTGTTTGTCTGTTTGTTTTTTGCATTTTTATCCATGGCGTTGTCAGTTTGTTTTAGATTTATGAGTTTGACTGTCCCTTTGGTATCTTTCGTCCCTCCTTTATTGTTTATAATTCTGCTTGGAATATTAATCAAAATTCTTTAAATTTATTTTGATACACATCTTTGAAATTAACGGTACAAATTAGTACTGCATTAGCAATTTCAAGTCAAATGTGTTTTGTTAATTTTAATTTGTTTTATAAAAAAACATACATACAAAAAAAAGTAACACAACTAAATCCTTATTGCATACAATACAAAATTGAGAATGGAAATGGAAAATGTGTCAAAGAGATAATTCCCATCCAATGAGAAGATGATAGCTGGAGGTCACCAATGCAGTGAGAAATGTCTGCACCCGGGGGCTTCCTTCAGCTGGCCCCTATAGAGCTAAACCAAAAAGTATACTAGTTCAGTGATAATGGACGTCATACCAAACACACTATAGTTTATAATTATGCCTGAAATGTTTACTAACATTCTTTTAAATTTTTTTTATACACATCTTTGAAAGTTACAAATAAGTTTCGTGTAGGCAGTTTCAAATCTAATGGTAATTGTAAATTTTTATTTGTTTTATTGAAGATTACGAGTGTATTCATCCTGCAGTGAACGTATCAATGAGTGAATGCACCCCACCTACTACTGAAAGGTAAGTTACTTTTGAAGAACATCTAATGAGGCACACATGCTCCTAAATCTGTAATTTGAAATAACACATATTGTTTTATATAAACCTAATAGTATGTTGAGTAAACTAGCTTTTAATGGCTTGTCCATTTTTGCGAATTTTCGGAGCGAATAGCTTTTTATTTTCATGTAAATTGATACCAAAAAATCCTCAAATATGAAACCACGCGTCTGGTATTCATGAAAGAATATAGAAAAATCGCAAGTGCTAGCATAACATTGAGTGTTAAAGTAAAATTTTGCCAAAGCTTTCAGTTCAAAAAAGTGTGAGCACACTTAAAGAGGGTTTTGGTGGATATTTATACTGATAATCGACAACACCCCCGCTTGAAATAAAATGAGAAAATATCGATTAAATATTATGTGGTTAACAAATTTGCCTAAACGTCTAACCACAGCAAATGTTTAGTATTGTTTTCTCTCACATCATTAATTAGAACGACTTGTGACTGATTGTCGGTTGCATATCGTCCAGTGGTAAATATTCATTCATGTTAAGAACGAATAGGACTTGTCAATTTATCTCCTCGGAACAACTCCAGACAACTCAGAAAATATGTCTGACCCAACGACTTCCATAACAGAGGGTGGTGGTGGTGGTGGTGTTGGGGAGGGGTAGACATCTAGGTATCAGCATTTTTAGCAACTAAACAAAAACCCTCCGATCTGATCAGTTTCACCAATTTGCAAGATAGAAACAGACAACACAATTACAAGGTTCCATTATTCACTAATGTGGCACCCACAAATACGTTGAAATGCAACCTTTGGGAGAATTCGAAATACCGTTGAACATAACAGAAACATCCTACAATCTCAGACTGTAGCTCGAAAAGGTAATTATAATGTATTTTCGCTACTTCTATTATGATGTCACTCGCAATAAAGAAAACTCGAAAGTGTTATCACACTCTAAATAACTGAATGAGATTTGTTCTTTAATACAATGTTTGTCTTCTCAAAGGATAAAACATATATGCTGAAAGACTCTTTAAGTCTGTGTATACAATTTAAACCAAAGAAAAATTAAAAAAAATCAACCAAAAGTTTTGTCAATCATCAACAAACTTGACAAGCTGGGATACGGATAGTCATACGGATAGTCATTTTGGTCATCTTAGTCATATTGACAATCTTTAACTGTTAAATCTCTTACCATATAACAAAAGAAAAAAGGAAATCATGTATGATTGTCAATGAAACAACTCTCCAACAAAGTTCAAATAATAGTGATATAAGCAACTATAGGCAACAGCACGGCCTTCAACAATGAGAAAATCACATACCATATAGTCGTCTGTAAAAGGCTCTGACATAGAAAAAATATGAAACAATTCAATTGAGGGAAGAAACGGCCAAATTAACAAAACAATTAACGAAAAACAAATGACAGATATGAACCAACGACTTGACTATTTATGTAAAATAATAAACACCAAATAACTGAATCTTGTTTTCATCAACAAACTTATTTTATCATATGGCATTTTGAATATTTTTAATATAAGTACACAGGAGATAAATTTTAACAATTATCAAGTCCCTTAACTGTCATCATGGTCATAATATCAACAGTAGCTGTATACTAATAGTAAACATATCAAAGGTTTGAAGAAGAGTTGTTGAATCTACAAATCGTGTGTAGGGTTGTGTGCCCAAATATACCATCGCATACGAATATCAATGTATATGTTCTTTATTCTATTTAATACATATGAAAGCATATAGACTAGAAATACAAAAATAAACAGAAAATTAACACTTTACCATAACAAATTGAAAACATTTTCATATGAACGTGAATAATCTCAAAACATTTTAAATACTACTTTCTCATAGTTTATAAGTAGCTATCTATCAATTATTTAACGCAGACAACAGCATAATTGTCTTATACCAGGTCTATATGTATAAAAAAAGAGAAGATGTTGTATTATTGACAATGAGACAACTATCCACAAAAGACCAAAATGACACAAACATTATCAACTATAGGTCACCGTACGGCCTTTAACAATGAGCAAAGCCCATACCGCATAGTCAGCTATAAAAGGCCCCGCTAAGACAATGTAAAACAATTCAAACGAGAAAACTAACGGCCTTAATTATGAAAAAAAATGAACGAAAAAACAAATATGTAACACATAAACAAACGACAACCACTGAATTACAGGCTCCTGGCTTGGGACAGGCACATACATAAATAATGTGGCGGGATTAAACATGTAAGCGGGATCCCAAACCTCCCCCTAACCTGGGACAGTGGTATAACAGTACAACATGTATTCATATTAAATATTTCTATGTTTTCTATTTCACATTTTACGGTACCTCAAATGACATAAATAAACGGTCAAAATTATTCACTATCATAGTTTACGCAGAAACTTCTGTTAAATATACCTATTTTTTTACTCAAATATAATAAACATACCGTATTGGTTGAGCTTGGTATTTAAAATAGCTACAAAAATGTATGACTTCAAACTTAGCTTCAACCACATGCAATGGAAACAAAATAAGGGCTCATCCTAGTGGGGATAGTAATATCTCTAAAATGCTAACTTACATGAAATAAGATAACCAACATCTGTTATGAACCATAAATTCGGGAATTGACCTTTTTTAAAAGCATGTTCCCAACAAGCAGGTCGCATTCACCTACTTACCCAATAATGTTATAGACCCATTTTTCAATAAATCCAAGGTTGTTGATTGAATAAATTCTACATAATCTTGAATAAGTTGAGAGTTCGTGCAATAATTTTGAGGAGTAGCATTAGATGTGTAAGATTTTCTACAGAGTTCCTATGCAAATGTCTGAAATCTTTCTCAGTAGGATAAGATAAGGTATCAAAACGTTCCAGGGGTTTTCCTCAATAACTGTGCTTTCATTAACAATCAGCGAGAGAGAGAGAGAGAGAGAGAGAGAGAGAGAGAGAGATACCTTGTTATATCTCGGGTGATGTCACTCAAGATATTCACATATTCCAGGGCTATCGGAGATGCAAACGAAAATGAAACAAAGTACACATCGAAGACGGAAAAGGACTTAATTCAAAGTAAATATGAATTGTATATTATTGAATTTGTGCTATGTCATTGTTAATGATTCTGTACATTAGTAAATATGACACATATGTCATACAACAATGCACTTAAAAGATTTCTATTCAAGCTCATACATATATTAATTGAATTTTAGTCTAATGGCTACTAAAACTACAGATCGTGCATATATAATTACAACAGTGTAACTGTGTAAAAATTAAAATTAGATTCATCCATTGGCAGATAAATCTTTAAGACACGTCATTTATAAAGAATATTCTGAAATGCAGTGATGATTTAAGTATTGTTAAAAAATCATTCAATTGAAAATTTGAAACAGCAAAAATATAGTTTTAATTTATACAGTTCATAACGATATGCAATACACAACCTAATGCTTTTGATATAATATTTAATTACAGTTCAATGGACCTGGACAAAAACTTTTTTGACACTGATGTTAAGTGTCATATTCGGTAAGCACTTCATACAAAACTATGGCTCTTGTTATAATCGATGCTATAAAGCTAATGAAACCTTTAAATAGTCTTATTGGAAAAGGATACGATACTGTTGTCAGGACATAAAGGATTGAATATTTTGGTATTAATATTGATTCACTAATAGCGTCCCTGCATCAGAAATAAACACATTTATTTTAACTTTATGTCGGCATGATACGGGTTATGTTTTTCTCATATATTTTATGATGGTATGATACTAAACCACTAACAGGAGAGAATGTAATTGATTTTCATATGATTAAGACATAATCTTTCCATCAGTGTAATTAAAGTCTGGAGTTTGCATGTCAGTTACTGCTAGTAGTCTTTTATTCATTTATGTATCATTGTCATTTTGCTTTGTTTCTTTTCTTACCTATATTCTGACATTGGACTCTGACTTCTTTTAAACTGAGTTTCACTGTGTTTCTTTGGTCTACATTGGCTAGAGGTATACGGGGAAGGTTGAGATCTCACAAAACATGTTTAACTCCGCCTCATGTTTGCGCCTGTCCCAAGTCAGGAGTCTCTGGCCTTTGGTAGTCTTGTCGGGTTGTCTCTTTGTAAATCATTTATATTCTATTCAATGGTTTGTTGACGTTATAGATAGTGAATTTAATAAATGCTTTACCTGACTAAAAGACATGTACCGTAGCTTTTTGCTGCAAATATTTGAGAGAAATTACATTCATTTTAACCCATCACCTTAACGTGGGATATTCTTTTCCAATGCTTAAATGTATAACAATGCCCACTGACTCTAGTATAAGGTGATACACAACTCATGTATATAGATATACACATCAGTAGTCTAAGTCAATCAAAAATTGATCTGAAGTTGCATGGGTAAGAAATAAAACAATTTCGATGCATGAAAAATAAAGTTACTTGGTCAGTAATTTATTATCTTAACTTTATAAAAGAAGGTGTTATATGTTTTTTTCTTTCTGATTTTATGATTTTTTACCACGAAAAAGAAAATGCTTCAAAACAATTTAAAAATAATTTGATATTCAGAATAATCTTGTTCTCTTGTTTGCCTAGCAATAAAATTTGTCTGCAAAAAAATGAGAATCAGGATAGAATATTATATAATTTTATTTCACATGATTGTGCATCAAAGACGTTTTATGTAACGTATATTTCTATCTTATAGATGTAGTAAATAATTTCAAAAACCTTTAAGGAATATTCAAGCAGGAAAATTGTATAGACAACCCCAAATTAGCAAAAAATTATACTTTCCAATCATGTTTTAACAAACTGTAGTTTTCATTACAATCGGAGTAAATAAAGAGCCGACACTTTATTCTGAAATGGTGATGGAGTAGAGAATTACCACGAGAAAGGAGTACCAATCTACTCTATCACCCTCTCAGCTCTGTGTTATTTAATTTATAATATCGAATGTTCAGTTATGATTGTCTTTTGAATTTTAAATTGAAAGTATTTACCATGGAATCATGCATATTCCATGCTTACAGTGATTTGTAAACTACAAAAGTGAAGCAAAACTTATATTATATGTTGACAATCAAAGTAAATGTGTTAAGGCAAAACGTATAATTTGAGCATGGTCTTTATATTTATTGATGTAATTTCACTTGATTGCCATTTAAATTATCGATTTTTGATATATCAGCACGAGAGGGCGACATTTTAATAATTCATCTCCGATTACCCCATGGGATAGGGTAATTTATCTTCCTCATATTAACCAATCAAAAGTGGCACTTTTTTCTCATACACTGAGACAACAACCTGACCAAAGCGTAATTTAAGAAGAGTTTGAAGAAGCCTTATGATTTCTATTTCCATATTGATAAGATTTTGTTGTGATTTAACTATTTTTACAATCTAGGACTAAGTTTTGGTCCATCTTATCATAAGTAAGAAAGTAAAGATACCTTAGTTATGCATTATTTGTGTTGAAACTTTAACATGTTTAATTCAGGTCCATTATTTTAACAGTTTAACCCATAGATAGCTGTATATTTTTATTCGGATACATGATTTTAACAGTCTTTTCCGACGTGTCTTAATGTTTCGGATTTTTTACCTTCTTCTTTTGTTGTTGATATGGTATCTCCCAGTTTCTAGTAAATTCATCATAAGCAAATTTGGATCATCGATATACCTCATCATGAAGTATTACCCGATGACCCTCTGTTGGAATTTATCTCTTTATTATTTTTTCGACTTGGCCCCATTTTTGCTTTTGCAGATATCATGACCCTATTTAGACAATAGATCGATCTCATTATGAAGTATTACAAGGTGACACAGGATTTCATCATCCCTTTTAGAGATGTATTCCCATAAAAGATTTTTTTTATCTGCGTGTATCTTCAAAATGCACAGGAACAGACAGATATCATTCTTCTATTAGCTGCAAAAAAAATCAGTTTTTTAAGACCTTCAATTTGAGGTCAATGTCAATATCATGATCATGATAAATGTTCATCATGATCTTAAGCGGTTCTATAACTATAAGGTAATAGGTAAATTTGACTTTCTAGATTTGACCTTTACTATAACTTATATTTATACAACACTAAGCCATGAAATTTTTTGCATTAGGTGGAAAGCCATACAATTGTAACGCAAATGACCTTGTGTAAATCGGAAGTAGCTTTTTTTGTACTTTTTTCAAAATGTAAAAAGTATATAGAACCATATATTTTGGGAATCAATGTCAAGTAAAATATCAAAAAATACTGGTAGTTACCTTTTTCAGACAGGATGTGACAAATTATATCTTTTTTTTAAACAAAAGTGTATAAAAACCATATATTTTAGAAATCAGCATACAATAAGCTATCATTTGACACTGGAAATGACATTTTAAACTGGAATTTAATATTTTCGTTTCAAAAGATATCGTTACCGGGTGAGAAGACTTTCAATTGTTCTCTGAACAGTTTGTTTTTAATTTATTTCTTTTTTCCGCATGATTTTTTCCTTGCGTATTGTTATTGTTTTAAACGATGTCGCTTAATTATTTTGAAGATGCTATTGTACAGTTTATACGCTTTTGAAACTTACACTGCTTAACCAAACACTTACAGATGGGTGCAGTCCTAACCTGTACAGCAAGTTAACTTGATAACCAGTCATTTGGACTGGTCAAAGTTAACCTGTGACTGAACTTAGGACTGCTCTGACCAGTCAAAGGACCAAAATCTAGTTAACTTGAAAAGCGGACTTGGTCCTAGGACTGTTTTATGTCTGCCAAAATGTTAACTTGGAAACAGGTCCGCTATTGATATAAGTTAACTTCGGAACCAGTCCTGTCATAAAGTTAACTTCGAAACCAGTCCTGTCATAAAGTTAACATAAGTTAACTTCGAAACCAGTCCTGCCACAAAGTTAACATAAGTTAACTTTTGCTTTGACAAATCAGATCAAAACCAGACCTGTTCCCAAGTCTTGCTCAACACTTGTAAAGTTAACTTGTAACCAGGACCGCTCTATACGATTTTTTAAAAATATTTTTAATATCTTTGTTTCGTAGTGTAAACATCGAAAATACGGTAAATTTAATACTTCCGTTTTATAAACAGTATTAAATACAAAATGAATTAGTTGAAAATTAAGTACGCATAAAACTTGATTGTAACACAAATTTATCTGTGATCTGACTATCTATCAATTATAAAAACGATCTTGGTTACAATGATATCGGGCACTAAATATATATATATATTCCAATACCTATCAAATTCAACCATATTTGCACTTGATTATGTATATCTTTGGAAAGAAGTATATTTGATGTTAGTTGTATACGTCCTTGTTAGTAATACATCCTTGAACTATGCAGTCACAATCTACAATAGTTTAATTCATTTACACACATGACTGTAAATTTTTGTTCGCATAAATTTCAGGTGCCAGCATGTCGTCCTTTTATTCAAAACATTGATACGTAACAAAATTTCAGTAGTTTTGATACCTCACGCTGATTTGTACATCAAAATTATTTGACCGCATTGACCAAAACTGACCATATGTGCACATTAATTTGTAAATCTTCATACCCACATAGTAAATTAGCAATATTTTTTATGCCAGGATTCAATGTATGATACAATGGATAGCAATATTGCAATATCATAAGAACAAATTTTTGTTCGCATAAATTTAGGATACCAGCATGTCCTCCTTTCATTCCAAATACTGATACGTAACAAAATTTCAGTAGTTTTCATACCTCATGCTGACTTGTGCATCAAAATCATTTGACTGTGTTGACCAAAACTGACCATATGTGAACTTTAGTTTGTAAATCTATATACCCGCATAGTAAATCAGCCATATTTTTTATGTCAAGATTCAATGTATAATACAATGAACAGCAATATTCCAATATAATAAGAACAAATTTTTGTTCCCATAAATTTAGGGTGCCAGCATCTCCTCTTTTTACCCAAAATACTGATACGTAACAAAATTTCAGTAGTTTTGATACCTCATGCTGACTTGTACAACAAAATTATTAGACCGCATTGACCAAAACTGACAATATGTGCACTTTAATTTGTAAATCTATATACCCTCATAGAAATCAGCAATATTTTTTATGTCAGGATTCAATGTATAATACAATGGACAGCAATATTCCAATATGATAAGAATAAATTTTTGTTCGTATAAATTTAGGGTGCCAGCATGTCCTCTTTTTACTCAAAATACTGATACGTAACAAAATTTCAGTATTTTTGATACCTAATGCTGACTTGTACAACAAAATTTTGTGACCGCATTGATCAAAACTGACCATATGTGCACTGTAATTTGTAAATCTATATACCCGCATAGTAAATCAGCCATCTTTTTTATGTCAAGATTCAATGTATAATACAATGGACAGCAATATAACAATATAGTAAGAACAATTTTTTATTCGCATAAATTTAGGATACCAGCATGTCCTCTTTTTACTCAAAATATTGATACGTAACAAATTTTCAGTAGTTTTCATACCTCAAGCTGACTTGTACAACACAATTAGTTGACTGCATTGACCAAAACTGACCATATGTGAACTTTAAATTGGAAATCTATATACCCGCATAGTAAATCAGCCATATTTTTTTATGTCAGGATTCAATGTATAATACAATGAACAGAAATATTCCAATATAATAAGAAAAAAATTTTGTTCGCATAAATTTAGGGTGCCAGCATGTCTTCTTTTTACTCGAAAATACTGATACGTAACAAATATTCAATTGTTTTCATACATCAAGCTGATTTGTACATCAAAATTATTTGACCGCATTGACCAATATGCACTTAAATTTGTAAATCTATATACCCCCATAGTAAATCAGCCATATTTTTCATGTCAGGATTCAATGTATAATACAATGAACAGCAATATTCCAATATGATAAGAACAAATTTTTGTTCGTATAAATTTAGGGTGCCAGCATGTCTTCTTTTTACTCAAAATACTGATACGTAACAACATTTCAGTATTTTTGATACCTAATGCTGACTTGTACAACACAATTTTGTGACCACATTGATCAAAACTGACCATATGTGCACTGTAATTTGTAATTTGTAAATCTATATACCCACATAGTAAATCAGCCATATTTTTTTTATGTCAGAATTCAATGTATAATACAAAGAACAGCAATATTGCAATATAATAAGAACAAATTTTTGTTTGCATAAATTTAGGGTGTCAGCATGTCCTCTTTTTACTCACAATACTGATACGCAACACATTTTCAGTAGTTTTCATACCTCAAGCTTACTTGTACAACACAATTATTTGTCTGCATTGACCAAAACAGACCATATGTGAACTTTAAATTGTAAATCTATATACCTGCATAGTTAATCAGCCATTTTTTTAATGTTGGGATTCAATATACAATTATAATCGACAGCAATATTGCAATATAATAACAATTAATTTTCGTTTGCATAAATTTAGGATACCAGCATGTCCTCCTTTCATTCAAAATATTGATACGTAACAAAATTTCAGTAGTATTCATACCTCAAGCTGACTTGTACAACAAAATCATTTGACCGCGTTGACCAAAACTGACCATATGTGAACTTTAATTTGTAAATCTATATATCCACAAAGTAAATCAACCATATTTTTTTGTCAAGATTCAATGTATAATATAATGGACAGCAATTTTGCAATATAATAAGAACAAATTTTTGTTCGCATAAATTTAGGATACCAGCATGTCCTCCTTATACTCAAAATATTGATATATGTTACAAATATTCAGTTGTTTTCATACATCAAGCTGATTTGTACATCAAAATTATTTGACCGCATTGACCAATATGCACTTAAATTTGTAAATCTATATACCCCCATAGTAAATCAGCCATATTTTTCATGTCAGGATTCAATGTATAATACAATGAACAGCAATATTCCAATATGATAAGAACAAATTTTTGTTCGTATAAATTTAGGGTGCCAGCATGTCTTCTTTTTACTCAAAATACTGATACGTAACAACATTTCAGTATTTTTGATACCTAATGCTGACTTGTACAATACAATTTTGTGACCACATTGATCAAAACTGACCATATGTGCACTGTAATTTGTAATTTGTAAATCTATATACCCACATAGTAAATCAGCCATATTTTTTTATGTCAGAATTCAATGTATAATACAAAGAACAGCAATATAGCAATATAATAAGAACAAATTTTTGTTTGCATAAATTTAGGGTGTCAGCATGTCCTCTTTTTACTCACAATACTGATACGCAACACATTTTCAGTAGTTTTCATACCTCAAGCTTACTTGTACAACACAATTATTTGTCTGCATTGACCAAAACAGACCATATGTGAACTTTAAATTGTAAATCTATATACCTGCATAGTTAATCAGCCATTTTTTTAATGTTGGGATTCAATATACAATTATAATCGACAGCAATATTGCAATATAATAACAATTAATTTTCGTTTGCATAAATTTAGGATACCAGCATGTCCTCCTTTCATTCAAAATATTGATACGTAACAAAATTTCAGTAGTATTCATACCTCAAGCTGACTTGTACAACAAAATCATTTGACCGCGTTGACCAAAACTGACCATATGTGAACTTTAATTTGTAAATCTATATATCCACAAAGTAAATCAACCATATTTTTTTGTCAAGATTCAATGTATAATATAATGGACAGCAATTTTGCAATATAATAAGAACAAATTTTTGTTCGCATAAATTTAGGATACCAGCATGTCCTCCTTATACTCAAAATATTGATATATGTTACAAATATTCAGTTGTTTTCATACCTCAAGCTGATTTTTACATCAAAATTATTTGACCGCATTGACCAATGTGCACTTAAATTTGTAAATCTATATACCCCCATAGTAAATCAGCCATATTTTTTATGTCAGGATTCAATGTATAATACAATGGACAGCAATATTCCAATATAATAAGAATAAATTTTTGTTCTTATAAATTTAGAGTGCCAGCATGTCCTCTTTTTACTCAAAATACTGATACGTAACAAAATTTCAGTATTTTTGATACCTAATGCTGACTTGTACAACAAAATTTTGTGACCGCATTGATTAAAACTGACCATATGTGCACTGTAATTTGTAAATCTATATACCCACATAGTAAATCAGCCATATTTTTTATGTCAGAATTCAATGTATAATACAATGAACAGCAATATTCCAATATAATAGAATTTAATTAAATGAAAATTAAATTAATTTATTGAATTAACATATACATGTATTGAGACTCGACAAATCGAGTCGTCCTTTACTCTTATTATGCTAATTTGAGCATGTGACAGCCGAGTAGTAAAAGTCCGTGCAATTTAACTGTCTTTTTTACCTTGAAAACCGAACGGAGAGGACGTTAAGAAATTAAGGGAAATATTCTACATACACTATCAAGATAAGTATTGTTTTAATAAGTTTATTTAAGAATTCATATTTTAAATCTAATTCGGATTTAAAGATTTTATTTATATATTTTTTTTTTGTAATAATTAAATTAACTTATTACTTCGTCGAATTAAATATGCGGTTGAGCCACGTGGTAGTGAATTTTTAAATGAATAATTTTTAAAAGTACATGCATTGCCTAAACATGTTTAATTTCACAGTTTATTGTATCATTGATGCAGCATGTTAAAGTATACCTGTTATAATTCGTAGAGACAGGTAGGTGCATGTTTACAGGTTGAATTAATTATAAATAAATTATATATTGTACGTGATATACATGTACCGGTAAAAAAAATTAAAAAGTAATTAGATAAGAGACAATCAAAGGAATTAATTGATTGATTTAAGCTCAAATGATTGAGTTGATAGATATGAATAAAAATTGATATTGAAGTCGATGCATTGAAACTGTTACAAAAATAAATCAAATTAAAAGACAAAATACTAGCTATGTGATGTTAGTAAGTACTTCAATTTTTAACCTATTTCGTTTATACAAATGCCTAGAATTGGTCAACGAAGAAATGGGAATGGGCGCGCACGAGTGCCCGTTGTTGAAGCGCAACCACCAGAGAGACGACGCGGAAGGAGAAACCGTGCAGTTGCTGCACCAAGAAATCAAGATGTGGGGGCAATTGCTGGTGAAATTCAAGTACAAGCTCCTCTTCCTCTACAAATCCAGGCTCATTTGCCAATTGAAAGACAACCTGCCTTGCAAGGTCCAGCACCAGCAATGAACGTACAAGCGCCATTTGCGCAAGTTGAAATACCAGCTCCTGTGCCAATGCCTAATCAAAATGCTAGTGAATTGACCACTTATATGTCAATCATTAGAGGTACACAAGTGTCTTTTGAGAAGATTTATTGTTATGACCAGCAATTTCGATTAAGAATGGCAAATAATCCTACAAGATCTTGGTCTTCCATTGATGGCATTTTATGGTACACCGCCATAGCTAATGGGGAACCGGAGGGTAATACAATTCAACAGACAAGTGTAGGTAATCGACCATGCTATGATTATGATTTCAAGGGAGCTTGTAATCGTCAAAATTGTTTTATACCCATTTATGTATGAAATGCGGAATGGCCCACCCTTTCGCTGGCTGTCAACAAGTAAATAGCTACCAGGCATATGCTCGTTCTCAAAATGCAGCCCGAGGCACATATCAAAATACAACAAGAGTTGCTAGAAATTTTGCACCTAGAAGTCAAACACATTTTCAAAGAGGAGCAAATTCGAATCAAGGATTTAGACCTCGAGGAAGCAGATTCCCTGCCCTTCGAATGGCCGCACCACAAACATTTAACAATTAAATTTTATATTTTTTAGAATCTTTAATTAATCCGTTGGACATATGGTGTCTTGGCTTTACTCCGATCAATATCACAGAATTAAATAAACTTCTTTGTAATTACCCAAATCAACATAATGCAATGATATTATGCAAGGGATTTTCTGAAGGTTTTAGGTTTAATTATGTTGGACCCCGATGTAGGATTGAATCAAAAAATTTACATTCAGTCATCCAAAATCCTGGGGTGGCATGGGAAAAAGTCATGAGTGAAGTAAAAAATGGTCGCATAGCTGGTCCTTTTTTGACTAGACCTATATCTAATCTAAGGTGTTCGCCTATAGGTGTAATTCCTAAGAAAACGGGTGGATTTAGATTGATTACGCACTTATCTTTTCCGCCAAATTTGAGTGTAAACGACTTTATTGATGAAAAATTTACTACAGTAAAGTATTCGTCTTTTGACAATGCTATTGATATGATTAAAAGATTGGGTTCAAATGATGAAATTGGAAAAAAGGACATTAAATCCGCCTTCAGATTGTTAAAAATTTATCCAGGGGACTTTGATCTATTAGGGTTTAAACTCAATGAATATTATTTCATAGATAAATCATTGCCTATGGGGTACTCAGAATCAAATTGCTTATTTGAAAAAATTTCAACTTTCATTCAATGGGCTGTCATGAATGAGTCCAATTCAGATAATCTTGATCATTATTTGGATGATTTTTTATTTGCTGGTAAAAGTAATACTGAGGATTGTAAAAATCTTATGAATAGTTTTGATAGAGTATGTTGTCGTCTTGCTCATGAAAAAACAGAAGGCCCAACAACAAAACTTAGTTATCTAGGTTTGCTTATAGACACAGAAAAAATGCTAATACAAATTCCGGAGGACAAAGTATTGGAGTTAAAGTCAAAAATTAGGTATTGGGTAGGAAAAAGATAACTTTAAGGGACCTACAATCTTTGTGTGGGTCATTAGCTTTTTGTGTAAAAGCTCTACCTGCAGGCAGAGCACTTAGCAGACGAATTTATTTGGCAAGTAGTCATGCAAAGAAACCACATCATTATGTCAGAATCACAGAAGGCATGTATCAAGACTTATTGGTATGGGAATTGTTTTTAGACAAATTTAACGGTATTAGTTACATGCTCGACATTGATTGGATTTCAAATTCAGTTTTACAACTATTTACTGACAGCGCTGGTGGTTCAACAAAAGGGTGTGGCTGCTATTTCCAAGGTAAATGGGCTTTTCTTAAATGGCCTGTAGAATGGTCTGGTACTGAAGTTATCAGGGATATATCATATTTAGAAATGATACCTATTGCACTATCTGTTTACTTATGGGGTAACCTTTTTCAAAAAAAGAAAATTTTATTTAGTTCGGATAATAATGCCGTGGTTGAAATTTTAAATAAGAAGACGTCAAAATCTATACGAATTATGAACCTTGTTAGACACATAGTATATTGGTCATTATTAGTCAATTTTCACATTAAGGCACAGTTCATTCCTGGTTATACAAATATAATTGCAGATTGTATTTCTCGTAAAAAATTTCAGAAATTCAAAAGTCTGGCTCTAACAGCAGATACACATCCTGCTACAATTCCGGAGGAATTTTGGAACATTTTAGACCAGAAATAGCAAAGTTATTGGACGCATCGAATTCTCAGAATACATGGAAAACGTATAACAATGGACTAACTTCATTTGTTTCATTTAGATTAAAAGAAGGTTTAGGAAATACATGGCCGCCCAGTATTTCGCATTTAGTCAATTATGTTGCTTATTTATCAAAATTAGGATATGCCCCTGCAACGGTTAAGGTGTACTTGTCAGGTTTAAGCTATTATTTACGAATAAATGAGCTCACTGATTTGACTTCATCGTTCATTATACAAAAAATGTTGAAAGGAATGGACAAACTATATGGCGTAGTGGATAGTCGCAAACCTATAACTTTAGAAATATTAGCTCGATTAATAAACTCGTTGCAATTTGTCTGTTCTTCAGTATATGAATGTACGTTATTTAGATCCATGTTTTCATTAGCATTTTTTGCATTTTTGAGAATCGGTGAAATTACTATTAATAGAAATACGCAACATGTCATTAACAATGATGATGTCAATGTTTCACATCATTCACAATCTGCATATATCACAATTCCCTTTTCGAAAACAGACCAAAATGGTTTATCTACAATATTAACAGTTGAACAATTTTATCAAGTAGATATTTGCCCGGTGAGATTGTTATTAAACTTTATTTCAATCAGACACCAAAGCAATGGACCACTTTTTTGTCATTTTAACAAAACCGGTGTAACACGATATCAATTTTCTAGTGTACTATGCAAGACCATGAAATTTATTGATTGTAATCCAAATGAGTACAACACGCATTCATTTCGAATAGGAGCAGCTACACATTTTGCTATAAATGGTCATACTGATGAAGAAATTATGACTTTAGGTCGATGGAAATCTGCATCCTTTAAACGTTACATAAGAATTGAGCTAACCAAACAACTTATAATTTCAGCTTGTCTTAGTAATGAAATATGGAGTATTGGTTCTTCAATAATATGCAGTGCTCGTGATCACTCGGAGAACAGACCTTCAGGTAGTAATTTAGGTCTTTTGAAAAATAATAATTGTTTTTTGCGATGGGCAGGCAAATCTGGTATGAAATGGGACGATGTTGTTGGCACAGTTAACAGCATCATTAATTTATGCAACAAAATTCCACATGCGTTGATATTGCATTATGGTGGGAATGACATAGGAAATGTACCATGTGGTACTCTGCTATATCACATTAAATTCACAATAGCAATTCTGTCTCGCATGCTCCCAAATTGTTCTCTTATATGGTCAAGCATTCTTCCCAGGCGTTCATGGCGTTACTCAAGTGATGACCATGCCATGGAAGTTACAAGAAAGAGAATAAATAGGGGAGTGAGATCTTATATACTCAAACATGGAGGATACGTTATCAAATATTCAGATTTTGATGATCGTCATTCAGTGCTATATTCTGACGATGGAGTACATCTATCATTTATTGGAAATGATATTTTCTTGAATCAAATTCAGTCAGCACTAGAAACATTCATAAAGTATCCACATTGTGTTATATTTCCTCACGATCACCTCTAATTTAAAATAAACACAGTTCATACTGATATTGGATGAAAATACATGTATTTTATGAAATTTGGTTGTTATATAAATGTTGAATTCGCAATATCTTTTATTATTTTGATTGTTTAAATGTTGTTGAAAAGTTGATTGTAGAATTGGAGATAACTGAATTGTCATGGGTAAATTTTGTGGCGGATTATCATTCTGTACTTAAGTCCGAATGATAATTTTGGCGTAATTTACTTCATTTTATGCAGACTATGGATAGCCCAGCTGCTAATTCTGAAATATTGCTGAATGGACCGCCCTTCAGTACACCAGCTTTGGATCGCCCAGCTGTGATACAATGATTAGTTCAATCGTCATCAACATTTTATTGATTGACAAATATTTTGGTTGTGTACTGTTGTTGTAACAGTTGTTGTTGTTTTATGAATGCATTTTGATTAAATGTTGCCATGACAATTCAATATCCAAACAAAATCAGTGTTTGTTATTTCTTGTACTCAAATACAAATCAAGGCATCAATGGCGTCTGTTCGTCAATTCTGATAATTGGTTAATTTACACCAAGTGATATTTTGGTCAAATGAGATATTCAATAATAGAATTTAATTAAATGAAAATTAAATTAATTTATTGAATTAACATATACATGTATTGAGACTCGACAAATCGAGTCGTCCTTTACTCTTATTATGCTAATTTGAGCATGTGACAGCCGAGTAGTAAAAGTCCGTGCAATTTAACGGTCTCTTTTACCTTGAAAACCGAACGGAGAGGACGTTAAAAAATTAAGACCCATCCTCTCCCACCCTTAAGAAATTGAACTTTGTTTGCTGCTGGTTTTATTTATTTTTCAGATGCTCCAGTCTTCAAACACATATCCGTCATGGTAACATGCTGAAGCAGTCACACAACCGGAGCGTAATTTACTTCATTTTATACAGACTATGGATAGCCCAGCTGCTAATTCTGAAATATTGCTGAATGGACCGCCCTTCAGTACACCAGCTTTGGATCGCCCAGCTGTGATACAATGATTAGTTCAATCGTCATCAACATTTTATTGATTGACAAATATTTTGGTTGTGTACTGTTGTTGTAACAGTTGTTGTTGTTTTATGAATGCATTTTGATTAAATGTTGCCATGACAATTCAATATCCAAACAAAATCAGTGTTTGTTATTTGTTGTACTGAAATACAAATCAAGGCATCCATGGCGTCTGTTCGTCAATTCTGATAATTGGTTAATTTACACCAAATGATATTTTGGTCAAATGAGATATTCAATAATAAGAAAACAAATTTGTTCGCATAAATTTAGGGTGTCAGCATGTCCTCTTTTTACTCAAAATACTGATACGTTACAAATTTTTAGTAGTTTTCATACCTCAAGCTTACTTGTACAACAAAATTATTTGTCTGCATTGACCAAAACAGACCATATGTGAACTTTAAATTGTAAATCTATATACCCACATAGTAAATCAGCCATATTTTTTTATGTCAGAGTTCAATGTATAATACAATGAACAGCAATATTCCAATATAATAAGAACACATTTTTGTTCGCATACATTTAGGGTGCCAGCATGTCTTCTTTTTACTCAAAATACTGATACGTAACAAATATTCAGTTGTTTTCATACATCAAGCTGATTTGTACATCAAAATTATTTGACTGCATTGACCAATGTGCACTTAAATTTGTAAATCTATATACCCTCATAGTAAATCAGCCATATTTTTCATGTCAGGATTCAATGTATAATACAATGGACAGCAATATTCCAATATGATAAGAACAAATTTTTGTTCGTATAAATTTCAGGTGCCAGCATGTCCTCTTTTTACTCAAAATACTGATACGTAACCAAATTTCAGTATTTTTGATACCTAATGCTGACTTGTACAACACAATTTTGTGACCGCATTGATCAAAACTGACCATATGTGCACTGTAATTTGTAAATCTATATACCCACATAGTAAATCAGCCATATTTTTTATGTCAGAATTCAATGTATAATACAATGAACAGCAATAATCCAATATAATAAGAACAAATTTTTGTTTGCATAAATTTAGGGTCTCAGCATGTCCTCTTTTTACTCAAAATACTGATACGTAACAAATTGTCAGTAGTTTTCATACCTCAAGCTTACTTGTACAACAAAATTATTTGTCTTCATTGACCAAAGCAGACCATATGTGAACTTTAAATTGTAAATCTATATACCTGCATAGTTAATCAGCCATATTTTTAAGGTTGGGATTCAATATACAATTATAATCGACAGCAATATTGCAATATAATAACAATTAATTTTTGTTCGCATAAATTTAGGATACCAGCATGTGCTCCTTTCATTCAAAATATTGATACGTAACAAAATTTCAGTAGTATTCATACCTCAAGCTGACTTGTACAACAAAATCATTTGACTGCGTTGACCAAAACTGATCATATGTGAACTTTAATTTGTAAATCTATATACCCACATAGTAAATCAGCCATATTTTTTTTTGTCAGGATTCAATGTATAATATAATGGACAGCAATATTGCAATATAATAAGAACACATTTTTGTTCGCATCAATTTAGGATACCAGCATGTCCTCCTTTTACTCAAAATATTGATATATGTTACAAAATTTCAGTTAAATCATCGACCAAAACTGACCATATGTGAACTTTAAATTGTAAATCTATATACCTGCATACCTGATCAGCAAAGTTTTGGATATCAGGAGATTTTAGTACGACCATAAATGTACATGTAATCAATAATATTGGGAAACTATATAAATGCAAAAAAAAATCAACTTAAATTGAGAGTGTCAGCTTTTCATCTCTTTATTCAAAATAATAGTCACTACATTGATATAGTAGTTCATGATGGTGTGTAAAACAAAACTATTATGCTGCATCATCAAAGTACCAACACTGACATGTCTGAATACCACTTATACATGTTATATATAGCTAATCCCAACTGACCCAGTCGATTAAAGTTTTGACGCATACAACAATCACTTTTCAATTGTGGCGTCAGATATTTTGTTTGATGACATCCAAATTTTACGGGAACCTGTGTGATATCCAGCAATGGCGGACAAATAGCAATATTAAGGTGTAGTCATTTGTAAATACTAGCCTAGTTACAATAATTTAATAAAAAAGGCTTCTCTTCTGGAAATAGTATACTGTTTATCTATTATGTCGGTTGATTGATTTTGCTTATAGTTAAACCTCAAGTGGCAACTATTTCATTAAAGTGTGCATTGAGTATAATTCTGGGACGTCCCATATCTCAATAATCGGCAAAGACAAATCTCTTGAGCAATCTGACCAATTTGACGAGATTATTGATAGTTTTACCACACCGTATGCTTACGGACACTGTACAATTTCTGTTAGAATATTCTGCGGAAAATAGAATAGTTAATCCAATGCAAACAAGTTGAATAACAATGAAATATCCATGCATGTACAAATTTATGCATAAAGTAAAATTAAAGAAGGGACAGGTAAAAAACGGGGACGAAGCAACGTCGACAATGTTGTTGATATCCCGTGAATATTGCTCCGAAGCGTTGGACAACCTTTCTTTCCGCCTTCTAATAAAAAAAAAAACACTCTATGTGATTGTATAGGCATTTTTTTATATTTATTTAAGAATACATGTATATCAAATGAAAAGAAAAGAGAATTTGTATAATATCTAGTAAAGTCTAGCGAGTAAATAATAAATGATATCTGTGGAAAAACAATGCGAATGTTGTTTACGTATTCTAATTAAAGTTCAAGTCTGATATGAAAACTCTTATAACGATATACTGTCATAAGCAGACTTGTCCACAGGTCTGGTCAAAAGCAGACCTGTCCTCAGGTCTGGTCAGGAGCAGACCTGTCCACAGGTCTGGCCTGATGCAGACCTGTCCTCAGGACTGGTCAAAAGCAGACTTGTCCACAGGTCTGGTCTGGGGCAGACCTGTCATCAGGACTGGTAAAAAGCAGTCTTGTCCACAGGTCTAGTCTGGAGCAGACCTGTCGATAGTTCTGCAGCAGTCCCAAAAAAGCAGACCGTAGGTCTGGTCCACCAACGACGAAGTTAACTTGCTTGACTGCTTAAAAATTCTCAAGTTAACTTAGAAAGCAGTCAACAAGTTAACTCTAAGTTAACTTTTGTCAAGGTTAGGACCGCACCCATCTGTATGTTGTAAAAGTTATCTCCCCAAACACTGTTTGTCTTGTGTCCACTCTTTCGCAACCTTAAAGAATTATGACAAATTTATGTCACCAAATAACTCGTTACATCTTCAGGATAAGGATGACCATTTGGACCGAAGATATCCGGATATTACATATGAGAGTTATTCCGCCTTATGTACTTGACATAATTGATATGCACTTTAAGCAGGTTAACCATAATTCATCTAGGTCTTAAATCTTTTGATTTAAGGTCCTTGGTCCATAAAAAATAAAATTAGGTCAAAGGTAAACGTCATAATTTCAATTTTGATTTTGGCTACATATGTTTTATCAAATTGCATTGACAATAATGGGAGCTTTTGTCCTCTTATATTTAAAATTATGCGTAAAGAGATAACTCATTTGTTATACGTATAAAAGACCTAGCGTTTTTTTTATTTGGTATCCTTGATTTATGACTTTGCAATTATGGTCAAGGTCGTTGGTTTATTGGACGTTCTCGAATTTGTCCTTTGCTTCAATTTCATATTTATACATCATAAAGCCATAGGACTATGTGCTTTAGTTAACAAGCCATATGACTTTAAAAAAGCAAACCGGAAGTAGCTATTTTTTTTTAACTTATTTCATACAAAAGAGTGTAGAAACCATATAATTTTGGAATCAGCACATAATTACCTATCATTTGACACTGGAAATGACATCATTTGGACATTTTAAACCGAATTTGATTAACTCCATATCAACATAAATCGTTAGATATGGAAAGACCTTTAATTGGACTCAGAACAATTAGTTTTTTAATAAGGTCTTTCCACCTTTCCGTGGAAAGACCTTTAGAATTTGTTCTGATAATTATTATCATTATTCTTTTCCTTCGTTGTTTTTTTGTTTGTTTCGCAAGATGTCGCTGAGACAAATGATATGGTATATCATATCGAACAGTGAATACGCTTTTGAAACTGACACCGCGTTACAAAAAAACTTTTCGATGTAAAATTACCTCCACGAACAATGTTTCTTGTTTTTTCTTATACGTCGCAACCGTAAATGAAATCGACAAATTTATTTTACCACATTTCGCGTTATATCCTCAGGATGATCGAAGCTATCTGGAGACTCCATATGAGAGTAACCCCCCCCCCCCCCCCCTTGTGGATTTGATTAAAGTAATATGCATTTCATACTGGTAAACTATAAATGATTTTGGCCTAAGGTCTATGGATTTGAGGTCCTTGGCCCAAACAATACAGAAAAATTAGGTCATTGTCAAAGGTTTAGGTCATATTCTTAATTTGGATTTTGTCTTATTCTAAAATCTTTTCATAAACCGTACAAGAAATCAACTGAATATTTTTATCAAATTGTCATCTTCGAAATGTCGTTACTTCTAAATTTTGATTAAAAGGATGCGTAGACAATAATTGGAGTTTTCGCCAATCTTATATTAAAAATTATGCGTAAAGTGATAAAACTCATTAACCATACGAATTACAGACCTAGGGTCTTTTGATTTAAGGTACTTGGTTAACGACCTTGTAATTGAGGTCACGGTCATATGTTAATTGGACGTTCTAGATTTTGCCCTTTGTTTTAAATTCATATTTTTACATGATAAAGCCATAGGAACTAACATTTTAAACTAAATTTTAGTATTTTCATATCGAAATATATTTTTAGTGGTGGAAAGACCTTCAATTGTTTTATGAACATTTGATATTCAATTTTTATCCCGCCTACTTTTTTCCCCTCTCTGTTTTTTCGTCCCGCAAGATGACGCTTAGACATATGGTATATTATTTTAATGTGCGTATTGTTATGCGTTTACTTTTCTACATTGGTTAGAGGTATAGGGGAGGGTTGAGATCTCACAAACATGATTAACCCCGCCGCATTTTTGCGCCTGTCCCAAGTCAGGAGCCTCTGGCCTTTGTTAGTCTTTTAATTTTAGTTTCTTGTGTACAATTTGGAAATTAGTATGGCGTTCATTATCACTGAACTAGTATACATTTGTTTAGGGGCCAGCTGAATGACGCCTCCGGGTGCGGGATTTTTTCGCTACATTGAAGACCTGTCGGTGACTTTCTGCTGTTGTTTTTTTTATTTGGTCGGGTTGTTGTCTCTTTGACACATTCCCCATTTCCATTCTCAATTTTTTATGATATCCAATAGTTAATACGCTTTTGAAACTGACACCACGTAACCAAAAACCTTTCTATGTAAGAGTTACCTCACCGAACAATGTTTTTCTTGTTATTTCTTATACGTCACAACAACATAAGAAACCGACAAATTCATTTTACCAAATTGCTCGTTATATCCTCAGGATGATTTGATTAATTTGACAAGCTTTCTGGAGAATTTATATGAGAGTTATCCCCCTTATGCATCTGATATACTTGACATGTTTGATATTTCTTTTTCCCACTGGTTAACCATTATATAAGTGATAAAGACCTAGGGTCTTTTTACATGGCCTCATTGGTAAAAAAAAAAGGTCAAGGTCAAGGGTCAAGGTCATGTTCTAAATTTTGATTTTGGCTTGTTTTTGATTATTTTCAAAAATCTTTTAAGATATCGACAAAATAGTTTTACAGAATTGTTAGTTGCGACATGTCGTAACACATACATTTTAGTTGAAAAGGTACGCAGACATTAAATGGGAGTTTCTGCCCCTCTTATATTTAGAATGATTCGTAAAGTGATAGTACGTATTAACCACACATAATAAAGATCAAGGGTAATTTAATATGAGGTCTTTGGTTTATGATCTTGACATTGAGGTCAAGATCATAGGTTAATTTGACGTTCTAGATTTTGACCTTTGCTTCAAATTCATGTTTATACATTAACAAGCCATCGGACTCTGTGTTTAAGGTTACAAGCCATATGAGTTTGAAAGAGCAAACAGGAAGCGACCTTGTGTTAAGCGGCAGTTGAAATTTGTTTTTCTTATTTCATACAAAAGTGTGTAGTAACCATATATTTTTGGAATCAGGTAAAAAAAATCTTTCATTTGAAACTGGAAATGACATTTGTAACCGAATTTTGATATTTTGATATCAAAATCGTTAGCAGTGGAAATACCTTCTTTCTTCCACCCATTTTTTTTTCCTTTGCTGTTTTGATGTTTAGCAAGATGTCGCTTAGATATTTCGAATATGATACCAAACAGTTTGTACGCTTTGGCTTTAGAAACTGACACCGCTCAACCTAATACTTTTTCATGTAAGAGTTATCTACCCGAACACTTTTTGTCTTGTTTTTTCTAAAACCTCACAACCCTATAGGAAACCTACGAATTTATTTTTCCAAATTGCTTGTTATATCCATCGGATGTTTCGGTTTATTTTGACCAAAGCCGTATAGATTCCATATGAGAGTTATTTCCCCTTTTGTATTTGGTATAAGTGAAATGTATTTGTGACTGAAAAACTATAAGTGATAAAGACATAGTGTGTTTTGATATGAGGTCCTTGGTCCATAACTATGAAAAAGAGGTCAAGGTCAAAGGTCAATGTCATGTTCAAAAAATTGATTTTGGCTTGTTATCACTATTTTTTCACAAATCTTATATGATTAGACAAAATATTTTAACATAATTGTTAGTTGCGACATGTCGTTATATATACACGTAACTGTTAAAAGGGTACGCAGACATTTGATGGGAGTTTATGCCCCTTTCATATCTAGTAGTTGTATGGTAATATAACTAGTTAACATTATATAGTAGAGGCATACAGTCTTTTGATTTGAGACCCATGTTTCATAACCTTGAAAATGGGGTCAAGGTCAACGTTTAATTTGATGTTCTAGATTTTGACCTTTGACCTTTGCTTTTACTTTTAATGTCTGCATAATAAAGCTATGACACTTTGTGTGAAAAAAATTGCAAGTTATATGACCTTGAAGAAACCAACTGGAAAGGACGGTTTTGGATAAAACTGTTTTTCATCTCTCTCATTCAGTCCATCAGGTTCAAGAGTACGAAGATAATGCATCAATAATATCTCTTCTTATTTTCTACTTTGGGTGTCCAAATTATAGTTAACCTCTTGTATTTGAAAGGTGATATTTTGAAAAGTTTCTCCTGTTCTTGAGGTGTCTCGTGATTGGACTATGTCTCCTTTGGTATGAAAAGACCAGTGATTATTAAGTCTGGTGTTAATTTAGTTTCTGTTTCTTCAACATATAGTTCTACAAGTAAGAATATAGATACTATTTTCCATTTTACAATTAGATGTAACATAAATGTTGTATTGCTGCTTTGTAATTGTGTTTGTGAAAGCCATTACTTATACAGGGCTAACATCACAATGTTCATATACTTGGTCTCAAATTTAGGCCAACAATGTAAGACATGCAAATGTGTTGTCTAAATCAATATAAGGTGCCAAATTTTCCACTGTTGTTAGTATAATGTGTAGCAACATTTACATGTTGTTGTTTCCATACCTCAGGATAAATATTTTATTAAAACGTTTACTAAAACTTATGCCGACAACAATTAAGAATGTATTTTTTTCCGGAAATTAATTTCTGTAGTAATCTGTATCCATAATATTGTTACATGTAAATCTAACGATTTATTATTATTATTAATTTACTGAACAATCTCCCTGTTTGTTCAGTAAAACTAACACTACAGGGGTGCCCTGTCAAATGCTGTAGACATGGTATTAATTATAACAGCAATAGTGCAATAAATCAGATTTTAGATAAAAAAAAAAACAACAACAAAAAAACAATTAAGTTGTCAATTGTTTTTAATATTATATTCGTGTATACGCCGGATAAAGGAGTTCTTTTGTTCCACAGGATGGATTGTTTGAAATGAAAAGGAGGGAAATAAAGTTTAAAATGAAAGTTATTGTTGCATCAATATAATGTGCAATAACCTTCTAGCGATTATGAATAAGCATTGCTTTAATTCTTCGTCAATTTATACCTTTCTGCACCCATTGTATAAAAAAATTAATCAACGTGTGGTTCGTTTGATCTCAGTTCTTCATTGGTTAAAATCCGATTATGACGTCGAATTTTCTTGCTTTCCTCTGAATTTCCTATTGTGACGGCATGAAAAAAGGCGACAATGCCTGATGACGTCACATAGAAAGAACACATCTTTTCGCAGATCATTCAAAAAGAAGGAATACGTTTGCCTGCCTATTGTTTGAAAATCATTAGAGAAACAGATTCTACCACTGCATCTCTTGTAATACGATAGTTATCCACTCTCGACAGTTAAATTTTAAATGTTTAAAATGCTCGGCGAGCCTCGCGATTTAAATTTGGAAATTTAAATGTCTCGAGTGGATAAATATCGTATCACACTCGATGCAGTGATATAATCTATATTTAAATTTCTTTGTAACTTAGGCTGGTTAGATTTACACAACTTGAGCGCTCTAAAGGTCTACGATTACTAAAATTTATGTCGACTATATGTAATAAAAAGTGTCAATATTTTTTATATACAATTCATGTATTGGCCTGATAAATGAATAACTATTTACCTCAGGATAGACTGGTTGACATGTACGGGAAGGAATTTAAGTCTAACATATTTGTTGTAAGCGTCAATATAATGCACAAATGTTTAAATTATGTTTTCTTTTGTGTACATGTACCCCAAGATGGATAGGTTTACACAAATTGAGAGCTAAATAAGTCGACTAATACGTCCACGGCAATTTAAAGTTCCCAATATTAGTTTTTTTCATTATATACATGTAATTGCCCAATTCTTGAGTACTTTAATACCTCAGGACGGATTATATGATATAAAGGGAAGGACTTTAAGTTTAAAATTGCTATATTTGTTTTCGGGATCAATTAAAGGTTCCAATGTTTTCCCTTGTGTACGAAATTTGTATAATGGCTATAATATTTTGTTCTTTTAGTACCTCAAAATGGAGAGTTCACAAACTAAGAGCAATGCAATTTACTAATGTCAACAATAATTAAAAAGGTACCAATATTTCTTTTCTTTTATACAACTGTGGACACAAATCAGTGTGGATAGTATGTGTGTATGTTTGTATGTTTGATTCTGTTTGCGTACATAGACAATTGTCTGCGGGTTATTTCATAGTGTTCAAACATTTATCTTAAACTGCGATCACAGGAACAGCCATCCTGAATATCAGACAAGTACCAAACCGTTAAAATTAGCTGTGCCGTATATTCAATATTTTGTATTAATGTTTAAGACTGTCATAGAGGAGAAACTATTTGTATTGATTACTAAATGCTTGTGTTACAATATGTTCCACACCTTTGTTTTCGGATAGCAGAAAACACTCAAAATTAGTGAGGAAAACTATACACATGGTACATAAGGTACATGATTGTATATTGTTGAACGAATATACGAGATGGGTTCTGAAAACCTGTGTAAAAAAAAAACTATATGGTTTTCTCCAAAAGTTTTCTATTCATGTTCCATTGTGGTGTTTATTTTTTACTTGGGTTTGTCAACCAAAGCTGTACCTTAGTTTAGGATTATCCCTATATTATTAGTGAAAGATTAAGTTTAAATGTTCGAAATTGTTTCTCAGATGTCTAATACTTCGAAGTGCTAACAATACTTCGCATAACACTCGGGACCAGATGAGTTGCTTGGTGCAGAAATAACACTTCGGTTGTGTTACTATAATTCTTTCTTTGAAAACATGTTTTTTCTAGACCCCAAGGCGTAGTTAAAGTTATATTAAAGGGAACTGTACCAACTTGAACATTATTTAAATAAGACGGTAAAGCAAATTCATTTGATTCTTAAGTATTTGAAATGAAAAAGGTACTATAGAAATTGCAGCGGAATTTTGTTTCACAGATTTTGATATGTGGATATACATATAAAGGAAACATGGAGGATGTAGTTTTGTTGTGTTATAACAATTGTTAGTGCTGTAATTAACTTTGAAACACATAAAGAAATTAACAGATACATGATAAAAGTTGAAAATCGATTAGGCCTTGAGAGTTTCTACCCTTTACATGTAAAAATAGACATATACATGAATGACCATTTACACTCCTTACTTTTCAGAAGACAGATGCTCAAAAAGATTTAGGTTTTATTCATATAACAAGATATATTGTACCAATTATATTATACTAGTAAACTTCAAACGTATTTTGATTTTTTGTTGTTTGTTTCAAATTTCAACTTTCAATTTGTATTTTATTCCAGCTGTATAATGTGATTTGAGGCAGTTATAAGTCGTACTTAGGATTTCTTTGTTTTAACTAAAATGTAACAAGATTATTCACAAAAAAGGAACATCAAATCCTACAATATATGTATGGTTCAACTTTGTCAAAATAAGTTAAGAAACATCGATGATGAATTATTTACTTGCAAGTGAATAATTCGACCTCATTGAATCCGTATTCATGTGAAATTCAATATAACCCCTTATTTAGAGATGGATAACGCTTGAATTTTGCGTGTTCAAATTGAAAGTGAAACAACAAAAACAAGGTAAATCATTTGCTAGACTGATTCGATCCACAAATTATTATACAGGTAAAAACGATGATTAAAATATATATTTTAACCTATAATATGGAATTAAAAAGACTTAGAAAAATCCAATTGGATGAGTTCGCTATCTATTTATATGTATATGTATGTTTATATCGCTTATATTACCATCGGCAGTATTCGGGGGTCAACTCGGTCCTTTATTAGATGGCGTCTCGACTAAAATACACACAAAACGATGAGACACATTATCGAGCCCATGTCTTGTAAATTCTTTATTTAAGACTTTTTAAAATTTGAATAAATGTTTTAATATGTTATAAATCAAATATGAGAATTTGAGTCAAATCGGTGAACACAAATATTGGTTTTTTTTTTATGATTGTCTCGAAATTAATAATGTATAGGTTGAGACTGCTAACTGCAATTTTTTTGCGCAATATAATATCACCTTAAATGCCAAAATAACCGGAATAATGTGATGACTCCTTAAGGAGTGATTGCCTATATATGCTAAGTTTTTGCTACTTTTAGTTGTGTATGTGCCTGTTCAAAGTCAGAAGGATGTTAATTATAAATTGATTATCAGTTGGTGCTGTATATCATATTTGTTTTTCCTTTAATGTTTTGGCATAAGTCAAGCCGTTACAGTTCTCGTTTGAATTGTTTTACACTTAATTTGTCAGTTCGGGGTCTATGTTACCTTGCTATGCAGTATGAATTTTGCTCATTGTTAAAGTACGGAGACCTATAGTTGTTAACCTTCTACGTCATTTTTTCTTGTTCAGAGTTGTCTCATAGGCCAATCATACCACATTCCCCTTTTTATTGATAAATTGATTAACTATCCACGATTTACTATAATTCAATTATATAACAATCAATTTTATGACTCTTTAATGATGAAATGTTCTCAATTTTTTCCTTTTTTTCCTTCCAATTAACTAAAAGTATTTATCAGTTAACTGCTAGTAGTCTGTTGTTATTTATGTATTATTGTCATTTTGTTTATTTTCTTTGGTTACATCTTCTGACATCAGACTCGGACTTCTCTTGAACTGAATTTTAATGTGCGTATTGTTATGCGTTTACTTTTTTACATTGGTTAGAGGTATAGGGGGAGGGTTGAGATCTCACAAACATGTTTAACCCCGCCGCATTTTTGCGCCTGTTCTAAGTCAGGAGCCTCTGGCCTTTGTTAGTCTTGTATTATTAATTTTAGGTTCTTGTGTACAATTTGGAAATTAGTATGGCGTTCATTATCACTGAACTAGTATATATTTGTTTTGGGGCCAGCTAAAGGACGACTCCGGGTTCGGAAATTTCTCGCTACATTGAAGACCTGTTGGTGACCGTCTGCTGTTGTTGTTTTTTTTTATTTGGTCGGGTTGTTGTCTCTTTGACACATTCCCCATTTCCATTCTCAATTTTATTGATAGGTAGATACTGTAAATTTCAAAAGTGATCGGAAAAACAAGATTTAAAAAAACTTATAATGAATAATATCACCAATTTATAGCATTTTAAAACATTAATAGTTACATTGTCTCAAGTTCAAATAAAATGACTTTATAAAAACCTGAATTGTGCTGAATAACTCAACATACCTATGACAGCATATTTAAGCGCACTGGTTAATTTTATAGATTTGCTGATCATAAAATGCAAAAGAAAATGTAAACACCAATTTATGTTTACAATTTTATCATGTTCCGTTTTTCATCTTTAAAAAAAGGTAAAGCAATCAATAAAAAGGCCCAGGAAGCCTTAAATTGGGTCGAAACATTGTACTTTCATTTTCAAATATCAATATATAATTTCAAATGCGAAAATTCAGATAAAAAGAACATTTTTTTTTCTGTTTAATGTATGCTGTAAGCGTCCACAGCAAGACAAGTTAATCAAAATTTGTTCCACTTTTATGTTGACATAAAATACCATTTAGTTTCAAATTTGTTTACTGTTTTATTATTATTTTAATTGACCCTGCTTGTCAACCAAGGTGGTCGATATGGCTAAAAATAGAACATAGGTGTAAAATGCAACTTTTGTTCTTTATCTTGAAAACCTCTATGAATAGAGAAAAATCTTGAAGGGGCAGAAATACTGAGGATGGTGGGATCTACTTCGATTCCTATTTTGTCAAATATATCTTATTATGGAAGATCAAGCACTTTATTGTCAAATTTTATCATTTTCTACAATTTTGTTCATTATTGTAAAAACTATGCCATATTTTCGGAAAAATGGTTAGCAATACATGTTCAAGATATACAAGTAAAGTCAACATGCTGAAATCATCAGACGACTACTTGTTTGAATTATTGCTTTTTAATGATGATTTTTAATATTTTGTAACTTATATCTTCAAAACTATAATAGATCGAAAGAAACTTTTTAAGACAAAATCATCAACAAGTTAAGACCTACTTATAAGTAAAAAAAACAAGTTATCAGTTGAATTCTTATTAAAGTTATTGCTCTTAAATGACGATGATTCCATTTTTTTTTTCATTTTTGACTATTATTTAGAACACTTTAATACAGAGAGAAACTTAATATATAAAAAAATTATCAGCAATACCAGATTTACAAAAATGCCAACATGGCTTAAATCTTCAGTTCTCTCGTTATTGGAGTTATTTCCCTAAAAAAAAGGTTTCGAGTTTTTGTCTATTATCATGAAATGTATAATAACTACAAATGTAGATAGAAATTTTAAGAAAACAATAAATGATCAGGACAACATCTACAAATAGAACAGCATGGATGAAATTGTTAGTTACCTCTTTGTACAGTTATTGCCGTTTCGTGATGATGTCTACCTAACAATGGCTATTGTTGAAGATGCAACACAGAGACTCTAGTTTATTTGGCATCATAACTGTTTCATTCGAGCTCCAATAATGAGTCTTTATGTAGAAGAATCTCGAGTGTGGCGTGCAATATTATTAATCTGGTATATTTAATGATTTTGTACCCTCTTTAAATGCGTTTTATATCCGTTTTCTTCAGCAAACTTCTGACAACAACCGGGCGCAAAAAGCATGTGATGTTAAAGATAAAAACAAGACATATACTCACACTGGTCCATGCATGTGGCGACAGTCGTCTAAAACCAAACATTGCAATTTTTTTAGAAAAATCAATCCAAATATAAATTCTATGTTGACATTAATATTCATCCGATTTGTAAAGGTTTTTAGTTTTATTAAATATAAGTAAATGTGTTTGCTAAATACTTAATTTCAATTCGAAGGAGTTTGACATGGTTCACGGACCTATGATTACGAATGAATGAGATTTGTCTATTCACTCTTTTTTTCAAAATAATGTAATATTTGCATTTTTTTTCTTTCAGTCCAGTTTCTTTCCGCTATATTTTGGGTGACAAGACAGTTACTTATACTCTACCACATGGGTGAGGAAATTTTTTTTTTGCTATTCTATTTATTATCTAATTTTGGCATGTCTTTTTTGATCGAATAATAAAACTATTTTGTAGATCTCTTTGTACATGTTGTATTTAGTGCTCCATTTGTTTTTTACCTCAGTCTGTGGAACATTGCTTACATTTACAAATATTTATATGTCCTGACAATTATTATTCCATATACCAGTATTACATCTGAACACATTTAGTCAAAATTGTGATTCTAGAGTACACACTTATGAAACAGTTTTAAATTTATAATTATTCATAACTAGCGCAAAACAATATAAATTTGAGTCAAACAATGACCCATTTTAAATTTACTCTTTTATCTCTCTATAGAAATGTTACTTAATTTTGTCTCGTCTTCGACAAAAAAAAAATACAAGACATAGGTATGATAATCTATAGAGATTCCTTATGTAAAAACGTTTCTTTCCGTCATATGTCTATAGTTATTGACCTCATTTTTAAGACTCAAGGACTTAGAACAGCAACCCGACCAATGACCAAATACACAATAAGACCACTGATGGGTCCTCTACACAGCAAGAAAAGGTGGGCTTCAGCTGGCTTAAACCATACGTAATAAATCTCTTGCGTTCAAAAAGCTTTTCTTTTTTTACCCTTAACGCCAAAAATGCTGAATATTTGAAAACCAAAGATGTATAAGAACCAATACAGCTGAAGAGCTGTATGACCAAACAAAGGTCATGAAAATAGCCAGATCCATTGCGGTAAACTTTACCAGTTGTCTTATATAGAAATGCAATTAATGGTTTTGTATCGATAGTGACAGTTTCAACTGAGTCTAAATGGTTGCTGACACATTCAAACTAAGAGCCGCTTATGGGCATACGATACAGTTTTGATCCTGTGTTTACAAGTTCATGAAAATTTGCATATAAGCTATTTTTTACCTGATTAAATCAAATATGTAATAAAACATATACCTTCATGTGCTACTTTTTGAGTAAAATGAGGTCGAAATTTTGTATATTTGCTCAAATTAAAATACAGATTTGTGGTCATAATTCCTTTTTCGAAAGAAAGACATAACTTTTTTGTTATAAAAGATAAACACAAATTGTTTTTGGTTAAATAATCGTTAATTTCTGTATTTTGTAAGTATCATAAAGAAATATGCATTTTTTATTCAGAAATAACTCATATTTATCAAATGTTCATGAATTGAGGAATAAACGTCATTTTTTGCTGCATGTTTATCAAAATTAAAAAAAAATCCTCTATTTACAGTTTTTTTAAATTTGGGTCACAGAATCTCCCTGCAAAATGAAACAAATTGCCGTTTTGAAAAATAGGGGTCCATGAACTCGTTTTCAAATTAAATCAGTTTGAATGATAAACATCTGTCGAAAAATGCATCTTTTCCCGATAAGTCACAGTTTGACGTCGCGAAAATAACATTTTACGTTAGCAACGTCATTACCTCCCCTGTAACTGTATTGTATGCCCTTAACTACGGTTTACCAAGGGATGGCCCGTTTATGGCATATGGGGTTGTATAGGTTTTATAAGTGTTTGGTTAAGTTAATTCCACAGGATTTGGATTGTTGTTAAACAACTGTCTGTCGTCTTTCCTACTTATTGATTAGTAATTTTAAAAGAATAGTTGGGGTATCTTCAGGTTAACCGTTTAGAAAAAAAGTTTTTAAGCGTGTTTTATATAAAAATGGCATATGAAGGATAATCCTTCTTTTTAATTTCTTTACTTACAGATTATTTTGTTGACACGCCACCTGAAGTGATAACGGTTGTAGAGGGTCAATCTGTATTCCTGAAGTACGAGCTACTGACAAATTGTTCAATGGTTATTTATAAGAGAAACGATATCATTATAGGAAATACAAGCAACATTCGTGTAACGGAATCAAGACGTTTGAAAACACTGAAAATTAAAGATATAACTCAGAAGGACGAAGGACAATATTGTTTGGAAGCGGCAGGCATGACAAGTAAACCGACAACGGTGATTGTAAAACGTATGTTGTAAACACTTTTATAAAGGAAATCATTCGGTCTGTCAGATGCTAAAACATATTGTCAATCTAAAAGAAAACGAAGGATGCATTACTTACACTGATATATTTTTACAGGGGGTTAAGCAACACATAAATGTTTAACAGCGACAAGTCCGAAATTCATATATACTACATTAGAACTAACTTAACTGTTTTTAAAGGGAAGAGTTATGTGCAAATAAAAAGTTCTGTAACTATAAGAATATACAATTAAGCATATGTGGTATGATTGCACACATGGTAATTAATACATCCAAACAACAAAACACTTTGAGAGTATTTGCAGTTACTGATAACTAGTTCAATGAGTTTAACAACTAATTCAAAAACCTTGTTTATCAGACTTAAATAACAATCAGAACACATACAGCATCCATTGTATGTTTTGTTAAAATGTCATAAAAGGAAGAGAAATATCACATAACCTTGTGCAATACGATAAAAAGGTATATGTGTTTCTTATTTATAGCATGTTATCATGTATGAGTCTTAAATAGCATTGACTCATACCCATCCACATAATTTATGTATGGGCCTGTCTCAAGTCAGGAGCCTGTAATTCAGTGGTTGTCGTTTGTTTATGTGTTACATATTTGTTTTTCGTTCATTTTTTTTTTTTACATAAATAAGGTCGTTAGTTTTCTCGCTTGAATTGATTTACATTGTCTTATCGGGGCCTTTTATAGCTGACTATATGCGGTATTGGTTTGCTCATTGTTGAAGGCCGTACAGTGAACTATAATTGTTAGTGTTTGTGTCATTTCGGTCTTTTGTGAATAGTTGTCTCATTGAAAATCATACCACATCTTCTTTTTTATATTGACTTTATGAAACAGACACAATAATTCTATTTTTCTATCATGCTATGTACAGTGAATAGACAATCGTTCTCACGGAAATAAAGCAATCAAAACATTATTTTGATTCCAACAAACCACTGGTTTTTTTTTGGCCTTTTTAACATTTTTTGTATATAAAACAGAATTTACAAATAATTTAACAATGACATGAATAACACGAATAAATAGCTGGTTTTTTATTTATACTAACAAAAAATGAAAGAACTAATATGGTCACAAATCCGAATTTTGAGCAAATATATAAAATTTCGACCTTATTTTACTAAATAAAATAGCACATGAATGTATCTTTTTTTATGGCATATTTGATTTAATCAAGCAAATAATAGCCTATATGCAAAATTTCAGTATGGGTTCAAAACTGTATCGTATCGCTTAAGTATAATGCTCTTAAACGAATCAGAATAGGCAAAAGAAGTATGCAAATGAAAACTCAATAGATTTTTAGTCGCTCAATTAGTTGACATATTCAATTGTTCGGTTTTACCAGTTTTAACATGTTTAATGAACTTTCTCCAATTCTGTATACCTTTGAGATCGTGTTTTTTTAATATATTTTTACCTATGACATATTAAAAAATTCCCTATTTAGAATGTATCAGCTTATCCACCTACATGTATGACATATAAACCAGAGTTTTCCAAATTATTAGCTAGTTTATGGTTTCATATAAATTATGTGTAGTATTGAACTGAATATTTTGCTTTTTTTCAAAGATTCACTGTTTTTACGTTAAATTATACTAGTACATGAATTTAAAATTAAGGTATGACCACTGGTTTATTAATAGCTTATGTTCTGGCTCTAACCAGAGCTATTTTGCACCTGTTTAGTCCTGGTATATATGATGAGTTTAGTTATGTCTAAAATTATATATAACTCATTACAATCTATTGGATTAATAAAAGTTTTTAACCCGACTCTGATAACACAATTAGTGTAGGAAACGTTATTTAACAAGACTGTGTATCTAAAATGTAATTGATTAAAAGCGATTGATATGTATATTTCATAATATTTGAATTTTAATTCTATGTGGAATTTAACTATTGTTATCGGACATGTTGAACCTATCTTAGATTGTTGTTTGTCATTTCCGTTGTCTGGCATTTTGAGTACGAACGTGACCTATTCCCGAATGTGACTGTTTTGCTGATTGTGATTTCGCATTACTATAAGATGTGTTAGGGTGCTTTCTTTTTCAACATCAATCATACAATGCATGTAGTAATGATGTTGTATATGTAATTCTGACCAGATATTGTTAAATGTGTTATCGTTTGTAGTCGTAATTCTATTTTTCTAAATATTATATCAGTCTGTAAAAGTAAACAAAATGATTTATCCAGTTAATTTATAAGATTTTAGTTTGGGACAACATAACGTACACTATTTATTTGTTTTAAAGTTTGACATAGAAGCAATACCGACATATATAGCAATTAATTATCTAATTACTAGCATAATTATATATTAATAACATTGTAATTTTTATAAACTAGTCAACAAAAGAAACGATATACGATTTTTTTCGAATCAAAGATGAAGTTTCCTCTCATAGGTCCGTTAGGTAGTAATATTTGATGACCATGGAAATAATAATCTGTTAAAAAAACTGTTGTTTTTTTTTGCTTTTATGACGTCATTTGGCGAAATTTATTTTGTTTAACAAAATTTTCATAAGACGACAATTTTGAAAACAAAAGTTCCAACTAATGATGCTAACCTCTCATTTAAAGACAATGTTTCCCATCACTTCTTTTTAAAAACCATACAGCTTCTTCGTTTATTTGTAAGGCAAAGTTCGGCTCCACGAAAAATCATTAAAATGTATACATGATAATTTTATTAACCATAGACAATATGTGTAAAGTGATATTAAAAAAAAACGGTAACAATCTTAATACTTATCTGAAAGGTTTAAAATTTACAGGTTTTCATATCTTAAGCATTGATTTAAGACAAAACAAATTGTTTTTGCATTTTTTGAGATTTTAAAGTAATAAGAAAACTGAAATTAAAAAAAAAAGTAATGCATACATGTTTGTTTCTTATAACTCAATAGATAGTTTTCATTATAAAACTCATGTACATATTTACTTTTTTTTTAAAAGAGTAATCTTTGATTTGTTATATTAAGAAGAAGTTTACTTTATTTTCATGCCTCCTGCCAGGAATAAGTTCCCCGACATATTTTCCATATGCAAAGTGACCTCCGTATGACCCATCTCGTAAAAATCCGTTGATCGCAACACGCATGTATTTCCTTGAAATAAACTATTATCTGATTGTACATGTTAAACACGTGCTCAATATTTATGCTTTTTTGTTTTATGTTGACACACAAATCGTTAAACTGCGGCTTCAAAACACGATTTTTAATTACCTGCCATATTTCACTACATCACTGACCGATTGAAAAAATAATGACGATTATACGAAATTTATGCGAAAAAAATGATAAAATCGTGCACAGAAAACTAAGTTTATGGTGCTTGTGTGCATTGGTTCAAGAATTGGAATAACATTTGTTTTCACCGGTCACTCGTTTATTATGACTTAAACAAAGTATGAATAGCATATTGAACATTTTAAAAAAAATTGAAAATTCATTTAGTACTTTAAAAATTGTGTGTCGATTTTTTAGCCAACTTTCCGCAAAAGTAATTTCCACCCAATGATTGGTCAAATATAGATTCCTGCACTGCAACAAGCGTATTACGATATTTCTTCACTCGAGACAGTTAAATTTTATTATTTAAAGCTCGAGGCGTGCCGAGCTCTTCAAAAAACTAAAATCTATCTGTCGAGAGTGGAGAAATATCGTAATACACGAGTTATAGTGTAGGAATCTGTTTCTCTAATGATTTTTATCCTTCTTTTTCAAAGATTTTCAGAAACTTGTGTTCTTTAAATGCCACTTCATCAGAGATAATCGCCTTTTTCATGACGTCACAATGGGAAAATTCAGATATAAACAAAACATTTAGACGTCAAAATCAAATTTCGACTTATCATTTGCCGAGAACAGATTTTTCACTAGTGAGAAATATTTTTCTCGCACCGGTCAGGAAATGTGAAAATAGCACAAAAATTAAAGAAACGGAATTTAGTTACTTTCCGACAGGTTTTAATTTTCATTATCGTATGTCCATACATTGCAAATGAAAGCTTTTTAAAATGGTGTATCTCAATTTTATTTCATGTTTAATACTTTTTGATGAGTTTTATTCCAAAGTCGTGTATCGTTTCTTTTGTTGACTAGTAAAGTATACATCAAATACCATAATTACAAACCTGATTTTAAAGTATATCAAAATTTAAGAAATTTCCTGTGACGTCACTTTTGAACCGTTATCCAGTCGTGTCACAATGCATGATTCTTTTGTGCTGTTGTATGTCCTGTCCTATTGTTTCACGCGTTCGTTTTTATACTGTGGTAAGTCATCACTTTAGTGTTGACATGAAAATCAATTATATTGTCATTTTTATAAAGTTACTCTTTGCAAAAATGAGTGTTCTTAATTCTTAATACTAAAGGAGAGGCAAAAGATTTAAAAAAAAGAAAAAGAAGAAGTAAAATCACAAAAATACTGAACTCTACGGAAATGCAATCGGAAAGTCCGTAACCTCATTACAAAATCAAATGACAAAACATATGAAACTGATGGACAACTACTGTCAAATTCCTACATTCTGACTTGGTACATGTACAGGCATTTCCAAATATAGAAAGTTATCAAAGGTACCAGGATTATAATTTAGTACCCCAGACGCGTGTTTAGTCTACATAAGACTCATCAGGAACGATCATATCAAAATATTTATAAAGCCGAACAAGTACAAAGTTGAAGAGCATTGAGGACTCATGGTGGATAGAACCTGGGTTTATAGACACTTAAACTCATAGACCGAAAATAAACTTACAACACAATGGCTATAAAAGAAAAACAGACAAACAGACAATAACATTACACAAGATCAAACATAAAAAAAATCTGAAGACTAAGCAATACGAACCATATATACAAACACCTTTGGATGCTCGCAGGTGCTATCATCTGTAAAACGTTTAATTTATAACGGTCAACCAACTCGTGATGGCGTCAGTAATTTTTACAAAGGAATTATTTCAACATCACCATTTGAAACTCCTGGTTTAATAGCTTCCTTGTGAGCAGCAATCCTCTATCATGAAATCATGATAGGAAAGACAAGCCTGGAAATATTGCTTCAGTTTGGAGATAAATACTCCGTAAACAGGCGCTTTTGGAATGTTGCTACATAAAAATTGAAAGTTCACAATAGAGAAGGTGAAATCATCTCCTTGGTCGTAAAGTCTTGTTTGCGACCGCCCCTCGTTGTCAATTTCTAGATGTAAGACAAGATACGAAGCAGATTTAACTGTTTCTGTCGTATCCTTTATCTATGGTATCTATTCGTTCAACATAGTCACCAAATTTTCAATTATTTAGTGAGAGAACATCATCTTTATAGCGGAAAGTAAAATTAAAGGCTTTGCAAACTTTTTAAATTTCTACTTAAAAAGTTCATGTATAAAATCAGTCTCATAATAATAAAGAAACTCATCGGCAAGAAGGGGGCACATTTGGTTTCTATTGGAATTTCGACAGTCTGTTGAAGTCTGTTGAAAAACACGTCCTCCTAACGTAGCAAATATGTTGCCAATCAAGAAATCATGCATCTTGATAATGTCAGTTTCAGAGAATTTTTGTTTGAATCAGAATGATTATTTGAAAATTAGAGTTTATCCCTCCCTTAGACAAAATACAGGAATTTGCGTTTGCCATTGGGTTTTTTAATGATACAAAGTAATACTAACTCTTTCAATCTGTCTTGTAGTTTGGACTAGGGAATACTAGTGTAAATTATAGAATAGTCACATGTTTTAATACTGTTGCAAGATGAATGGGTCATAGATTGTATGTACTCTAAAAGATCATTGGATTTTTTTAGTATCCACATCTGATTTACGCCCCCTAACTTTCAAGGATTTTCTGATCCCAGGCATAATAATTGTAGTCGTATTTGGCACAACTTTTTAGTATATAAGTTCAGCAATGCTCTTCAAATTTGCACTTGTAAAGCTTTCTTAAATAGTTTGATCTCAGAATCACTAGTCAGTTTTATGTAGACAAAACGCAGGTATGATGTTTTAAGTTATAAGCCTTTAACCGTTGATAACTATTAACATATTGTAATGTTTATTTGCGTATTTCTCTGAACTGAATTTTCTGGCATTTATTTGTACTGTAGTGCTGTCATGTAATGTTGTCATTTTAGTGTTATTCTGAAAATTGCCAAAAAGCGCTAGCTTTGTCTACAAGCAAAACAAAGTTCAATCCACCATCTTTTTTCTTAAAATGTCTGTAACAGGTCAGGAAAATGGCAGTTTTTATCTTATAGTTCGTTTCCCGTTTGTGCTGCATGGTCATTTTTTTTATTTGTTACACCTCAGTGTTTCTGTGTTTTCGTTGTTTCCCCCAAATAGTTGATGTAATTACCGTATATTTGATGTGTTTCCCTCAGTTTTGATTTGTTACCCGGATTCGTTTTCTCTCTATCGGTTAATGACTCTCAAATCGAAGTATGCTACTGATGCCTTTATTTATCGAGCCTTTAAAAGCTGGTATAATATAGCATTTGGTAAAGGAACCTATATATGCTTACAACCACAACATAGGTCTAAATAAGATAGTCCTATGTTTGACCATTAGCCATAACTTTATTAGGTATAGAATAAATGTGCAACTGCTTTTTTATCAATTCAGTTATGTTTCTGACAAATAAAAGATAAATCTTCGAGGAAGTGAGAATCCAAAGAGATCAAAGCGAAATTACCCTGAGTTATAACTTATCCTGGATTTGCAGCTGTTAAACAATAAAACTTAATTGAAACTAATATATGCAATGCCTTTAAGTTGATGACTTTTCACAAAGTTATTATATTAGATACCATCCTGATGAATACAATAACGAGTGGTATAATTACATTATTACTAAAATGGATGGTGGTGGAAAAGAAGAGTTTTTAAAATGTCAAAAGAAATTGGACGGACACTGAAGCTTGTCAGTCATTGGAAGTTCAAGATATATATTGACATTTGAAAATTATCGTTCTGTATCTAAATAGTCTTTTATTTATCCTATATGATAAGTAAGTTCTACACTAAATTGAAATTTTAGTATACAAATCATGGGAAGCATATTGTTGATAGCACTAATATTGTATATTGAACAGGTTGAAGCACTAGCACATGCTATAGATAATTTTAAAGCTTAAACTAAGAATCGTCCATTTTGATCCATACTTTATTCGAACCGTTTTGTGATCAAACTCTGTACTCTAATATACAACGACCTCTTGGTGCGGAATTAGGTGCGTTGATCCCATTGGTGGCCTTCAGCTTTTATCTGCTCTTTGGTTGAATTATTTTCTCTTTGACATTCCCCAATTTCCATATTCAAGTTTATTTTCAAATGATAAATGATATGATAACTTTGTTAGATATTACATTACTTTTCTAAAAGTCATATTCATTTTAAAGAAATTCACTATAATCCGAAATTCTTTTTTTTTAAAATTGCACTGACCAAAAAGTCTGATTTCATCACTGACGCATACTGTAACAACAAAATAAAACATTTCTCTAATCGTTGTTTAAGTTGATTCTTTCTGTGTTCATTTTCTCATATACAAGCATTAATGCAACTGCTGAAAATTATAAGCGCTATGAACAATTATCATGTATCAAACAATTATTAATTTTGACATTATATAAGTTATATTTTTTCAATTGATAACAAAAAATGAGACGAAAACATGACAAGTCATTCATACATTAAAAAGACACCCTAATCAAGATATATCAAATGCAACATACCAGGAGAAGTTTAGCAAACAAGTTCATGTTTTTCTAAAAAAAACATGAAATGTTAAAATGATCTGTAAGCTTTTTGTTTTTTATTTTCAAATAGCAATGTTCAAACAACCATTGCAAAATAAGACAAGTGTGGAAGGTTCAAATACAACCTTTGAATGTGAAACAGAAGAAGAAAACAGTGACTCGGAATGGTTTAAAGATGGTGTAAAGATGGTTGATGGCAATAAAAAGATAAAGATGGAAACAGTATTAGGACACATATTTAAACTAACAATTAAATGTATAAGTCTTCTGGATAATGGAAGATACAGCATACGTGTAAATGGAATATTAAGCGAAGCAGAATTAGATGTAAAATGTAATCAATTAGAAATTTTATTTTGATTGAAAACAAAATCTGCTGCCGAAAAATGTCTATTTTTTTTAACACACATTTTTTTGTATAATGATCAAGTTTTAATTCTTACTAATGCTTAAAGTAGTTATTTAACCTAAACTAAGAAACATTTCTTTGATCGATATTTTAAGTGTTCACTCATGTGTCATTATTCATTATTTATTATCTATAATATACAAATTGTTATTCTATCGCTGAGGTTGATAGACAGAGTGCTGTTATAAACAATTTATGCCTTTGGACGATTATCATGATTACAAGGTTTTGTAAAAAAGGACAAGAAAATGATTTTTTTCAATACTGATTATAGAAATGTGTCGAGATGAGAAATATCCAATTGGTCAAGAAAAGATTTTTTGTAATGACGAATGAAATACAATAAAACAGGTAAAATTGAGTAAACATGTGTATTTTCCTTTTGAATACGCATTTACTTAAATTTTTTAACAAACATTTTTTTTTTTCAAACTCTCAAATAGCAATGTTCAAACAACATTTGAAAAATCAGACAAGTGTGGAAGGTTCGTTTACAATATTTGTATGTGAAACAGAAGAAGAAAACAGTGACGTTAATTGGTTTAAAGATGGTGTAAAGATGGTTGACGGCAATAAAAAGATAAAGATGGAAACTGAATTAGGACACATATTCAAACTAACAATTAAACGTACAAGTCTTCTGGATAGTGGAAAATACAGAATAAGTGTAAATCGGGTATCAAGCGAAGCAGCGCTAGCCGTTAAAGGTAACAGGTTACAGGATTATTATTTTTGTTGGTGGAAATCCTAATGTGATTTATTCTAACAAAAAAACTCATTTAGACCGTATGTGAACTGTTGTAGGATATTTTTTGAAAATGACATTTTTTGAAAATGATTTTATAACTGGAGAATTTCCGGAGAGGTAGAAATAGTCATAGGTGCTTTGGGACAGGACTACTCATTTTTAGCCCCCCACCCCCCCTCTCCATCCCTTTTGAAATTCCGTTATTTTTTGTATCTATTTGTGTCAATCTTTTTCGATTTTTCTCTATACTATGAAAAGACATTTAAATACTATTACCCTAAAAATATATAACTGACGCTGATAACTCGGAATTGATAGCATATTACAATGTACACTTTATTCATGGTATATGTACGTTCATAGTATACAGAGAAATAATTGTCCTGTCCCCGAAGTACTTACGTATATGAAAATTATGCATAATTTCACAGTCCTAAACGGAAGGCTTGGCTTAAAAGTCTGTCCGATGACGGAAACAATATCCGGACGCCTTTAATTTCGTTTTTCTCCCAAAATAACCCATCAGAATAATCATAAGCCAGGATAAGAAATGCGACTATGTATAGTATATATAGGACACAAAGGCATGATTATGAATTTGTTGTTGAAGGAGGAGGAGCGACACTAAATGTGCGGTCTTCTCATTTAATAATATAGATACTTGGTTTGAGTCTTTAATCACGTGTTTCATATGGAAGATGTGTTAATTAACGTATAAAGTGATTGAAACACAAAACGCGTGTCTGGCTTATAAAATATTTAGCCTTGGGAATGATGAGTTTTTTTTATCTTTAAGGTGGTACCCAACACTTGGACTAAAATTAATTTGGCTCGTTTAATTTTCATAAAATTTAATTTAAGTACTTACTCTGACCCTTTAACAAAAATATAAAAAAATCAAAAATTTTTAACCAACCGTTTTGTCAGAAAAATTACACTGGTTATATAGCAGTTTGACAAACACAAATTTTGATCATTGAGAAGCTTTATATTCCTTTTACATCGCAACGTAATAAAAACGTTCAGCTGACTTTACAGAGTTATCTCCCTGTAGTGCTAGGTACCACCTTAAACTTCCAACACATTTGCTTTCATAACTTATAAATTTAGCAACTGATTTGAAATTGTTGTAAAGTAAAATACGGTACTTATTCAAATATGCATATTCCTGTTGACGCCGATATGTGAATAATTTGTGTCAATAATAAATTATTGTGTTTGGAGAATTCGAAATAACTTCATTGCAAATAAATTTAAGGTGAAAAGGCACATTGTGTGTTAATATCTGCAAGTTATAAACTTATTTTTCATCTTTTTTTTCTTTTTTGAACAGCACTGTATAAACGACCATTGAAAAATAAAACGAATGTAGAAGGTAATAACACAATATTTGAATGTGAAACAGAAACGGAAAGTGATGACGTTGGATGGTTAAAAGATGGCGTTAACATGGTTGATGACACTGGAAAGATAAAGACGGAAATAGTACTAGGACGCATCTTTAAACTTACAATTAAATGTACCAGTCTTCTAGATATGGGAAAATACAGCATACATGTTAATGGGATATTAAGCGAAGCTGCGTTAGATGTAAAAGGTAATCGATTACAGTTTGAACGGTTTTTGACGCCCAAAAAAAAAAAGAACATGTTTTTCAAAAATATTCTTCTCACAAATACTCGTATTCTTAGTAAAATGTAAAATTGCAATACTTTAAGACCATCGTGTATTATTTGTTAAGTTGATACGGAATATTTATTGACAAGTTCTTACGATAAACTATTTCAGAAAAAAATACTGGAATTCTTTCACATACAATGTATCTCGTGGTAACAATGTTAGTGGTTTGAGATAAGGTTACATGTTCGTGGGTTTTTAAATTTGTGTAGAACTGAAACATTAGAAACACAGATTGCAAATTGTCTTGATTGAAGGAAATTGCGAGGTTAACATTTAAATTGTTGCATCCGTGTAAATCGTTGTGATGACACAAATTAATCCTCGATCGAGTGATTTTCAGATTAAAGACCATCAAAGGTGTTACATGTCATTGGGCAATTAACATGTCACTTACACAAAACAGTAACATAACCAAATACTAAGGCCATGTTTACATTGACCTAAACTCGGTGTTGTGTAAGTGTAACTCACACGTAAACTAAACAAAAATACGTTCCAATTGATAAAACGCTATGTTTACATGTAGTTTAAATCATGTTTTGTCTACACGCAGTCGATAGTCAATGTAGAACTTGTGAAGATAAAGTGTACACAAAACAAGGTATTTCGAACATGCATTTTACCCTGTATATTTAAAGAATAAACGATTGTCAAATAAAATTGATATTCATAACAGTTATTATAGTATAGCAATATAATATTTCCCACAGAAAGTAACCAAAAGTTAGCGTGCAATAAATTCCAATATTGCACTAGTGCAATACATCTTCAAAATTCATGACGTCATCAACGACAAAATGTTAGTTTAAACCAATTTTTACTTTTAAATATTATATTGCTATACAATAAAAGGGTTATTGCATGAATATTGTGAAATATTGTCCCTCGTAGAACATATATTGCACTCGCAAGCTCGTGCAATATAAAATTCTACTCGGGACAATATTCCCCAATATTCATGCAATAACCCTATATTATTAAAGTTCTTAACAGAAATTTATGTATAACTACAGTTCAACAACCGTTTCAATTTTAAACTATACATAATGTATCAAATTTAATTAATGACGTTGAGAAAAACGTCGAAGCCATAGATCTTTTTTTCTGTTTTTTTTTTTCATTCTGTTTTAGTCTTGAAAAATGTTTGCTATACGAAGTAAACTTTTGAAAAAAGCTGTTGAAAACGTTGGTGAGCTGAAGAAATAAAAAAAAGGTCCATTGTTATTCAAAGTTGTCAGATCATAACGTTTAAAATACAATATATATTTGCCTATACAATTATAAATATAAAAATAAGTTATACAATATCGTACTCACTTTTGTTTAAATACGACATCTTCACTTTACCAAATAATTAGCATAGGTATATATTCATGATCACTTTATCTTTTCAGAAGTTTTTGTGATGTTTGCATTATTATATTTTGCAATTTTTAAGCAAATTACGCGATGTCTATCAAACGTTAAAGTTTGATCCTCATTTTAGAAAATTTAATTTACATTAAACGACTGTTTATACATTTTGTAATGTTCTACATCTTGACGATAGGAATTTCCAATACGATACAATATTAAACTTTATATTTTTTTCGGAAATGATTACTTGATATTTGTGACATTTTTACTTTGAGAACCATAAGTGATTATTTTTTACTCCATAGTAGAGTTTTCCATAGATGTCATGTGTTTATTCTTTATTTATTTCCCTACAAATGTATCACCGTTTTCGATATTTTCTCAGACATTTTAGTATGCCATCATGTTTTGAAATTTTAGCAAGAAAGGAACTAAGAAAAACACTTTTGTTATAAATATTTAAAGAGAATTATTAATTTCTGAATAAAAGGATCATTTAACCGCAGGTGAACTACTAAACTAGTTTATTTGTAATAGCTGTTTTTGTTGGGTTTTTTTTTTTCGAAATTAGAGCTTATTGTCGAAAGCTTATAGAAATAACATTTGGTATGAGTGGCAATAAGACAACTCTCCACTTAAGGTGGTATGGGAGTCTAAAATAAAAATGATAGAATTTGTTCATACTTTGCCAAAATGTAGTATCTATTGATACATGTTAAAAAATATTATGAAAATGATAGGTCACCGTGCATTTTTTCAAGCTACGGGTCGTGACAAAATGACACATTTTGTATGGATTATACAGGAAAAAACACCATTTTGTGAATAGAAACTAAACGAAATGATAGAATTGTAAAATAAATTAGGAAAATATAGCTTTCAAACAATGCTTTGATAATATCAAAAGAAAAGATAGGGTCACCGTACGTTTTTTACGGCTAGAATATAAAGTAGGAAAATTCCATGAACAATCCAACAGAAAATGCACTGTTTTAGAGTTACCTCCCCTTAAAATGACAATTTCAAAATATTTAAAAACAACCAAAAATAATCTACACTTGTACATATATTTATATTTGTAAGTTATATTCTTATAAATTGGATCTTTTAAATGTAAAAACACATGAAATATCTGCATTCTTGCATCAAATTTTGCTAATTTGATAGAAAATATGGACCTTAGATTCTCTGTTTTTTACAATCCAAGATGGCGAAAGACACCCATACCACCTTAACATTTGCTTAAGGCGAAGTGACGTAATTGCACGCCCCTAGGGGACTACGGGTTTAATAACGTTCGACGTTAGTTACGCAAGTTATCTCCCTTACTCCAAGAAAGGACACACGAAAGAGAAACTACTTCGTGCGGTCTATCATGAATCCAACAAGACTGACGCCTGTGCTGTATTAAGACCTAGTCATGAGAAATTATATGAATTACTCCAGTTAGAAATCAAAGCATTCTATTGTTTCGTGCAAGCCTGACTTTAATACCAGTTGGCTGTTTTTGTTTTAGACTCGTGGGACATGGAAGGTATTCCCAGAAAAAAAATAGCCTTGCCAGACGTCATAATTATTAGGACTAGGAAAACTTATGATATCAACATATTGTAAAAACGTCTAACAACACAATTATAAATAAATAAACATGTGACAATTCTATTTCTTTTGATATTAAATTAATTAGAATGAAACCTGAATTGACCCAACAATATATTTTTAAAAGCCGTAGTTTTGAACAAAAACACGCAGTAATCAACATAAAGTTTAAAGGTACGAACAATTAATGAATGACATGTGAAATTAATCATTAGTGGCAAGGTTTCGATGCAAAATATAGTTGACATGTTCGTATTTTTTAGGACATGATTTATATCCATTTAGAAAATAAGACGATACCAAGAGGATATAATTTGACCACTAGTGTAACACTTACAAGTAGGAAAAACAAAGACGAAAAATAACAGATAAGGCCCCCAAAAAAATACTCACTAAACTTAAAAGTGATCACTCTAAACATTTATCTTAGAATAAGTAAAAACTACATTGTATGTCATTCAACTCCCTGTTTTCAACTTTTTCTACATATGCAGAAAATAAACAGGTGTCTTCTATTCCGTCCGCAATTTATGGGAAAACTAAATCTAAATTTAGAACCAAATTGAAATTGAAAGTACACATGATACATGTAAGATAAAAAAAACAAACACGTCATTTCTTCTTTATCAAATTCAAATTTCGAAGAGATAGCAAACTTTGTTTTCTTTTATTGTGCATCATTTCAAATTAGAGAATGTAATTTTGAAGTAACGTTTTATTCTCATGTCTCAATTCAAGATGAGTAGAATATATTATTACGGTTAAAGAAAAGAGGTCAGGAAAGTTTTGTGACACTTGTAACTGCAATTTAATGTTTAATGGAATGAGAGGTGAAATGAGTTGATCTCGCACTCGGTCAGCTCTATGCTGTCACCTTGTTCATGATAAAGCAAGAATGTTATTAAATTGTTGAAAACTGTTTGGTTGTTAATAGTTATTGTTTACATCACCTTCATTTAACCAGTGGCGGGTAGTTGACTCATTGGATGTCATACCACATCTCCTTATTGTTTTATATAATATAAATAGGAAAGCTATGCATTTGCATTATGTAGAGGCTATATTCGAACGGCACTACGCTAGGTTAACCCGTGTAGCAATACAGTATGAATAATCTCCGTGCATTACACTGAGTACATTCTTATAACATTTTATTAGGTTAATTTTTAAAGCATCGAACATGATAATTCTCATATGGTCGCATTCCTTTATCATTAATTTTACACCAGTTAATTTAAAGCATTTCACTATAAACATTGCTATTTAAAGCATTTCCCTATACAAATGTTATTGCATAACACTGGGTATGTTCCGGTCGTTATTGGACTAGGTTCGTCGATCTCAAAAGGATCATATAAGGTGTAAGGTTTTCATTTTGAACATACATGTATGAAATATCTGCGACGGGTAGTTATACCAAGTACTCTGATCTTTTTTATTTTGTTAAAATATATACATAAGCGAGTCATTCTTTTTAACCTCATTGTGGTCTAAAAAATTCTGAAGATAAAATGAAATCAATACGTTTTAAATTTCAAGCGTCCGAAGCGCTTTTCTGGATGAACCTGAATATTGGACACTAAAGGCAGAACATTTTAGAGCCACGGATGTATAAGAACTAAATTAGTTGAAAAGCCATAGTATGCATTATGCTTATTGCTTAAATCCGTGTTACCCCAAGGGAGACTGGGGAAACGAAATATGGTCGCTTGGTCTTCCCCCGACCGGCAGTAAAACACTTGCCGAAGATGAGCGTCCGTTTGGCTGTGCAGGCTCGCAGTCCCGTCCGGTCAGAAAGGGAACGTTAAATCCGATGCCTCGTGTAAAGAGAGTGCCACACTCTATGCCCGTTAATAACCATTGCAACAACTATATTTGAGGGTTGCGTAGGTAGACTGTGGCATGCCAAAATTTCTGTCTCTATCCAATATACCCTCATTTTCCAGTGGCACTCCAAATTTCCCAGACCATCATCCCGGATGGCCTCTGTTATGAACAAAATTTCCTATTGTATTTATTATTAACTTGTTCTCGTCCTGAACATGCATGCAATAGTTGCCACTGGACATTTAGCATTAAACAATCAATCAATCAATTTAAATCCTTAAATGTGGATTTTTAATAAATAATGCATGGAACAAACAAATATTTTCTTATGTTACTGAAACTTTATTCAGCAAAAATTACATCATTCTTTGTCATTTAGTTGAGGAAAAGGGAAAGTGATAGAGACGGGAAATTTTGTAAAATAAAATATGTTTTGGCATAGATGCGTCTTGAGCATGTGTGTAAACCTGACTAATGAAATGGTTTATAATGTAGACTATATTGTTTGCAAATCCTCAGATTAGCAACATGCAGATATGACGAACATGAAAATATGCAGTAAATAGGTCTACCTTTTTAAATACAAACATGCAGAAGTAAGATTAAAAACGAGGTGTATACCCGATCCTAATATTAAAACTGATCAATTCATTCTGGCAACACTGATTTAACCGGGACAAATTCAAACTCGATATTTGATTCATAAAAGAATTAAACAATCCATGCAAGTATTAGAAAAGGTTCTGAAATCACTCTAATATAGAAAAGATGAAATAAGAGTATACGGTAAATTTCTTTCATTTGCGGTAAATTTATTAACAAACTTGCATTTTCTTTTGCAACAGGAATATTGTTTAAAATTAGTTAGTTTATTTCCTCATCAATTTATAACCTTATATCATTTTGTAATATATAGGAAGATGGGTAATACACATGCATGACATTGTACGGTATAATAGAGTTATGACGTTGAAGTTGTGGTGACGTTACTGTAGACTATGACGTCGCCGTATTATTCTAATGTTCCGGCCAAAAAAACAAACTTCAACAAAGAGTAGCGTAAAAACTAGCACGGTTGCTAAGGACTTTCTTTGCACCGATGGACTCGTCTTTCATTTTTGAATCGTAGATCAATGTAAAAAAAAAATCTATTGACCAACAAAATAGAAAATTTTGATAATGTTAAAATATCTGCTAGTTTTGATGCTTTTCCCTATGTATCCTTTGTATTTTTGGAGTGTCATGCTATTAATTTCAACGGCTCGTATCTCAAAAACGAAAAAGGTTATCCACTTCGCCTGAAGGGACAAAGTGTAAAAACCCAATTATAGGTCAAAGTATGGCCTTCCACTAGGAACCCTGGCTAACACTGAAGAGCAAGCTAAACAGAGCCCCAATATAGATACCTAGTGTGCAACAATAAAAAGAGAAAAACAACTGTCTGATGTATATAAAAAACGAGGAACGAGAAGCACTTATGAATCATATCAACAAACGACAACCACTGAAAAGCAGGTGGCTGACTAATGACAGGTGCAAACAAATGCAGCGGGTTTATATCTTTCAACATATAGCATGAGTTTGGGAAAAACATCATCTATTAACAACAAATATATCAACCAGTACAGAGTTAAAGCCCATGCAAGCAAATATTAAAACTTGAATACACATGTTGTCCACGCTTATCTTTACTAGTGAAAAAGTCTGAACTATAATTCCACTTGTATGAATTTATCTTAACCCATTTTCTTACATAACGCTACCAACACTTGACCAGTTCTCGACCTTTTAGATTTCAATCAAAAGTCTGAACAATATTTGACCATTTTTTTTTAAAACTTGACCAAATAATCTTTACCTGTTTAACTAGAATCGTATTTCGAAAAAAAATGAATGCTCGAGGATTTTTATAACAGATCACAAGCCCCATACACACATCGAAGAGCTACTAGAACCCAAAAGGTTTAGACAAACCAGACAATGAATCAGAGCTACAAATGTGCATACAGGAGAAACTAGATCTATTTTGATTTATTTCTGACGTGTTTTTCAAGCAAACATTCAAAAAACAAATGAGTCGAAATAAAGAAATGAAAGATAACAATGAGTAACTATCTGCAATTAAATGAATATGTAACCATCTATTTTATTCAAAAAGAACTGTTCAAAGAACCACTGAGAAATAAAACAAGTTTGGAAAGTGAAGACACTGTATTTGAATGTAAAACAGAAAAAGAAGACAGTGATGTTAAATGGTTTAAAGATGGTGTCTGTATAATTGATAGAAATGACAAGATAAAAATGAAAATATTACCGGGATATATCTATCAACTCACAGTTCATCATACAAGTCTTCAAGATAGAGGAAAATACACCATACAAAAGAATGGCATTCGTTGTGACGCAACATTAGATGTAACAGGTAATTATTCATAACAGACACCATAATTATAACTTCTGGTAATGCGTGCAACTGTCATATAATTAATCCGTGGCAAACTGGAGATGTTGGTTAAGGAGACCACAACACAAAGTTAAGATTTTAAAAATATGACGAATACGGTTAATGCAATCAATATCTAGGAATATAGAAAATAACTTCTCACAAATGTATAACATATGACATTATAAACTGTGAAAGTACTTAAATTCGTTAATATGAATTTTCGTGGTTTGAGCAAACGTTACGTGTTCGTAGGCTTTTAAATTCGTGAATTTAAGTTATTGGAAAGAGGAAAAAACGTAAATAAGACTTTCATCGATCAAAAAATTTTTATGAGATTTAAAAAAAATGTTTAAGGTAAAGGATGGGTTGCCTTCAAAGAGTTTAACCCCGCCACATTATATTTGTGCCTATTCAAGTCAGAAACCCGTTGATTGCGTGGTTGTAGTTTGTTGCTCCTGATCATTTGTTTTTCGTATTATATTTTGTATTGTGAATTCTAGTTTTGTGGTGTTGTGCCACTGTCCGAGGTCATTAGGGGTGGTTTAGAGTAGTTCAGTAGTCGTTTCTCGTTATTCTTGAGGGCCTTAAGGAATCATATAGTTGTTAATTTCTGTGTCATTTTGGTCTCTTGTGAAGAGTTGTCACAATAGTAATCATACCACATCTTCTTTTTTATATTTACTTTAAATAAATCAAAAATAAACAGGAATATATGTCCTTTCGTAAATTTATATATTTCAGTGTTATGCCTTCATTATAATTGACGACAAAAGGGACGATAATTCGTTTCAATATGTTATTTTCCCTTTTCGGATTTTGCATCATCTTACGGTGTTTATATATTACACCTTGGTTGCTATGCCCATTTGTGTTGTAACGTTCTGAAGTTCAATGATAGTTATATATGGGTTTTCTTATTGTTCAAGGCACGCACAATTGCAAGTAATTGCTTGCATCCATGATCTTCATTTGAACTTTAGTGGATATATGTTTCTCTATGGTACTACTTAAAGGTAGTTTTAAAAACAAGTTAACTATGCGGTATGGTCTTTGTTCATTGTTGAAGGCTGTACGGTGACCTATAGTCGGTTTTATTTCTGTGTCATTTGGATTCTTGAGAAGAGTTGTCGCATTGACAATCATACCACCTCTTCCTTTTTGGTAAAAACTTCATATAGAAACATTCATGACTTTAAAGGTGTATGTGCATTTACAAATGTGTCCTTGAAATGTAATAAAGAGTTCACGTCTCTGGCCATACATGTATATAAGCACAATAAAATGAGAATGAAAATGGGGTATGTGTCAAAGAGAAAACAACCCGACCATAGAGCAGACAACAGCCGAAGCCCACTTAGTCAGTGTGTCTGCAATGCAGCAAGAAATTCCTACCAGGAGGCGTCCTTTAGCTGGCCCCTAAACGAATAAATATACTAGTTCAGTGAAAATGGACGTCATACTAAACTCCGAATTATACACAAGAAACTAAAATTAAAAATCATACAAAACTAAGGCCAGAGGCTCCTAACTTTGGTGCAAAAATTTCATTTTTTACATTAACATTGAAATATCTGTTTTAACTCATCGGTGACCTATATTTTTTATTGTTGTTTTCAAGTAAGCTGTACATAAACTAACTAATTGTAAAATTTAAGCGACTTCTGTAATTAAGTTTTTTTTTTATTTCGAAATTACCGCTATTTCTTCTATTAGTTCAACAGAGAAAAGGACATTAACAAAAATGTATGCTTCTTTCGAAGGCAGATTGTGAGCGTAAATGAACGGTGATCCATTTCTTTTTATTTCATTTTTTCTATCAAGTATAAGATAAAGTTCATTTAAAGAAAAATATAGAGAAATCCTATATTAAATGAAACATTTGATTTAGACCCGCGAGCCCCCTTAAGCATCATTGTTATCAAATGATATTTAAAATAACCATGGATTTGGGGCACATTCCAAAGCACCCCTTCCCAAAAATATTTGAATTTAATTTAGCTTTGTCATCAGGGCGGTGGTTCTACGGGGAGATTGGGTGAGTGTTATTACAGGATATGGAGTTAAGCAAGTCTTGATTTAAAAAAAAATAATTTGATACTCATAAATACAAGAACATGTATCAGGTTTACTTACAGTATTCAGTGCAAAATAATTATTCTGATTACTTAAAAGGCTAGTGTTTCCTACGAGATAACGAAATTGTGTACAAATTGTCACCAGCACCAAAAGCTATGGTTACATAATTTGTTTTTTTCTTAATTTGAATTTTCTTGTCTTCCTCCCTTAAGCCTCTCCGAGACAAAATATACTCCTTTTTTTTTTAAACGGAAGTGTTAATTCAACAATGAAAATTCTCCATAATAAACTGCATAAAGTTATAATATTGCAGTTTTCAATTATTCAACTCATCTCCACTGTTCTAAATACAAATGTATTATTTGGGATTATCAAAATTAACTGAAGTAATGGCTAATAATCAAATGAGAATTACTCTTAAAAGGCACTGAGAGACATACTGCGCAGGATGCTAGAATATAAACTTTCGCACCCCCTAAACATCGTATTTTACGGCACATATCTTTTTTATTTCTAAGTCAACATTTGGCTTCTAAAACTGATCTGATATTTTGAAATCCATCTTTTATCAACAATGTTGTTTTGAATTAAACATCTAGTTCGGTAAAATGTTGAATTTAGCTTTTCAATTGACATTTCAAAGTTAATCTCTGAGTTTCACTTAAAAATACATATATATGTTATTGGTGATATTTCATTTTTTTTAAATGGAAAATAAGATTGTTAACATGATACCAAGAACATAAAATTCTTAATTATATGCAATCTTGTTGCTGGACTTTGTTTCATTACAACGAACACGTAGACCTTAACTTGTAAACAAGTTATTAAGACATATTTAGTAATATTCCATGAACAAATCTAATAGATTAACGTGCACTATTTTTTTCTTTTAGAAAAGCCTAAACACATAATTTGAAAGTATTCAATTGAAGATTGAAGCTTTTTTTTTGGAAGCAACGTCGATCTAACATGTTTATTTGCGCACTAATCATGAACATAGTAATCACAATCATGTCGATGCCCCTTGTGTCGCTCCTTTGTAGTTCATGCGATTTCTTGAGTTAGTTATTGTTTCTTTTAAATTTATTTCTTTTATTTTTTTCCAAACAGCCTTGTTTAAGCGACAACTATCAAATGTTACAATTATGGAAGGTTTAGACATGCAATTTGAATGTGAATCAGAAGACAAAAACAATGATGTTGACTGGTTTAAAGATGACTTACTAATATCATCTACTTCAATAAACATAAAGATGGAGACATTGCCAGGACATATCTATAGACTTGTCATATCACCGGCAACTCTTCAAGACAATGGAAGATATCGAATAGAAAAGAATGGGATATGCAGCGAAGCTGTTTTAGATGTTAAAGGTAATATGGAAGATTGTTTATTTTTCACGGCAATATACTAAGAGCAAGGACTTTCTATAAAAACTGTTCCATAACAACATTCTATTAATGAATCATATTAAACAGCAAGATTCGTATTTTCTTATAGATTGAATGTTTCATTTTCACAAAGGAAAGTCTTGCGACCAAAAAAAAAATCTGTTCAACTTGTTTTGTTTCTTTTTTCAAAGTGATGTCCTATTTGTTCGCTATCTTCGTCTTGTATTGAGGTTTAATATTTTAAATAATCATAATCAATTTAAACTGCTTTGTTGTTCGGTCAATAATTTCTTTAACTTCGTTTGAATGAAAATGTCTGTTACATTATATTTTGTTAAAAGTGATTGACACATCAAATGCAAGTAAACCAAAAATTTAGTGTTTTAAATTTTTTGTTGTAGTTTCCTGCATTAAAAAAAATCACCTTTAAATGAAAAATGTTGCCAAATTTGTGAAAACAGATTTCTTGAATATTTGTACAATGGATATAGATACTATCAAAACGGTGAAAATTAGAAGTACTATGTTCAGGCTCATAATAAATATATACTAGATTTTTTTAATTTTTTTTTTAGCAAAAAATAGAAAATTCAAAACTACTATGTATTCAAAACTTCGGATTTGTTTAGCGTTGTTAAAAACAACGGAACTGGGTAAAAAGGTTGAAAAGCAAAGCGATCTCAACTCATTACTAAACCTTCAAATAAGATATTATGCACGCCATGAAGTTTATCGCCATCTGTTTTATACGTCAAAGGCAATAAAAAAAACTAAAAGAAAATCAGTCACATACCATACAAAAATTAGTCTTATTTTTAAACGTAAAGAACATCAGTTACATATCATTTAATTAGTTTTATTTTTATTTCTGTTTTATGAAGATCTTACTTGTCATTGCCAGATAATGATATATGTGTAATTTTGCTTGACAGAAATGCCTGAGACTATAAAACAAATGTCTGAGGACGACAGGCGGGAGTTTCTAAAGGCAACGAAATCTGGTACACAAAAACGATATAACATAAGAGTTATGATTGTTGGAGAAAATTCAGTAGGGAAAACTTGCCTATTAAGAAGATTGATGAATGAACCAATAGATGATGTTCAAAGTACCGACGGATTAGA